>JADMLD010001154.1:0-600000 GCA_017589585.1 Phylloscopus whistleri | reverse complement strand
TGCCCAGCGTGCTCCGCCGATGCTCAGGATAGGTCCTGGCACAGGGAGGTGAATGGGAAGCGGCCAGTGGGTGACTCAGATGGCTGAAACATATCTGCTTCCCAGGGCTGGAGCCTCGGCAAGGGCAGGAAAGCTGCAGGAGGGAGCTCACACCTGCAGGGTCTGTGGGCAGCAACAAGTGTGGAGCCACCACTGCGCTCCTGCCAGAGAGACAGGAGAGTGAGGGAGCCCCTGGGTATGAATTCACCTGCTCAGGGCATCCCTTCCCCAGGGAAGGAGGAAAGTGGAGAGAGGGCACCAGGAGAAGACTGAGCAGCTGTGCATGGAGACAATGGAAAGGTCTTGCAGCAGTGGGTTATGTGGCTTGGAGCACAGCTGAGGGAAGGAAGGCTCCCAGCAGACATGGCTTTGCCAGGGATAGGGAGATGGTCCCACAGCCCAAGGGACACGTAGGGACCCCACATCCCAAAGGAGAGGAGCCTGTGCTGGTGGGGCCCCAGGGGACAGGAGGGATGCTGTCCCCACTCCCCAGTGCCAAGCAGCCCGTGGCCGGCGCGTCTCCAGCCACCCCTGCCCGTCTCACTGTGCCCTTCCCAGACCCCTGGGCTCACCCCCAGTCCAGCTGCTGCAGCAGGACCATGGGCCCCCTCCTGTGCCCTGAGCCCCTGGTGCCATGCCCAGCCCCTCAGAAGCATGGGGAGCCAGGAACAGCTGGGCTCCAGCTTGCAGAGCCACATGGCACCAGTGGGCCTGTTCCCCTCCATTGCTCCAAAAAGCCTGTGCTGGAGCCATGGCTGCTCCTTGCCCCTCACCAGTGGAGTCCTGACGCACTCCTGTTCTTGGCACTTTAACCCTGTGAAAGCCATTCCTTCTAGTAACAATAATACTGCAACGAGCTGCGTTAAGAAACCCCCGTTATGGCATCCCCCCAAATCCCCTCCTGCTCTCCAAAGCATTTACTGCCTTTGACTTAGCACATGCTGTACTAGGAGTAGGGATAGTCCATAGCGCTCGGTAACGTGTGCCCCTCTGTAAATAACCTTGGAGTGATGTGAAGTTTGAGTCAAAAAACCAGAAAAAAAAAACAAACCCAAAATGGAATATCCAGACTCTAGGGACTTGGCCAGTACCCTGCTGTAATGTTCATTGTATATTTTTTTGATGTACTATAACTGTTGGGGAAAAAAAAAAAAGGAAAATATTTTGATAACCGAATCTCATCGCTTTATTGTGTTACTCAGTAAATAAAAGGAACAAGTATAAACACACTGGGGCTTTTCATCAGTTCTTTTCCTACTGCCAGACTACCTGAACGGAACAAGTGTTGTTGGGTAGGACTGGGACACCTGTGCCTTGTCTTATGGTGATTCTGAGAGGAGGCAGCATTGTGACAGGTGGGCAGTGAGAGCTACCATAGCCCAAAGCAGCAGGGTAAGTACAGTCCCAGCTCCTACAAGGACCCAGGTGTGCAGGTGAAGCACAACCCCATCTCCTCCAAGCTCAGGGCTGAGTGTGCACTCAGGAAGAGGAGGGCTGGAATGGTGGATTTGGGCACCCTGCCCTCAGGAACAGCACCTGCTCTGCTCTAGGCATTCCCTGGGGCAGCATGCCTGGATATTCCAGTGCATAAAGGAGCAGTGGACGCTGCCAGGGTAAGGGACAACCTGCCAGGGAGCAGCACAGAGCCAGCTGGGGCAGGGCAAGGAGAGCTGCTTGGCTGGAGGCAAGGCCAGCAAACAGGCTCTGCCCATATTATCAGGAAATAGAAAAAGAGGGAGTTGTTCCCTCCAGATGTGGAGCTGATCCCCACGTTCCAGCCAGCCTGTGCTGTGCCTCTGTTCCACTCTCCCAGCCTGTACCTGAGAGCAGAGGGGGTCACTGAGTGAATCCTGACCTTCCTGTAGCACCTCTGACAGCAGCAGGGGCTGGGCAGGGAGAGGAGTGGTTCCTATCCCACTGCCTCTCTCATCTGCCAGGACCATCCCTAACCCTGGGACGATTGTTCCTCCTGCCACCTGCTTCCCACAGGCTCCAGACAGGACTCAGCAGGAGGCGTGTGCGAGGGAAGCAGGAAGGTGAGGAAGAGGAGGTGGCAATGGCAGGGAAGGGGAAGCAGGCTCAGCCATCCATGGACCCGCTGCCCTTGTTCTTGCGGCTCAGGGGAAAGGCAGACTTGCTCTGTGGCTGTGTCATCTTGCTGGCCAGGTAGATGAAGGGCTCGATCAGCGTGCGCCGGTCAGCCACGGACACCTCCCACAGCTTCACCTTCTCACCCTTGGCCCAGTGCTGGGCTGCATCGTGGTCCACCCGCCGCTGCTCCTGCAGGTCACACTTGTTGCCCAAAACCACGATGGTGACCTGTTCCAAAAGGGTGAGAAGGGCCCCTGACGACCAACCACGGAGCTGCAGGGCTGGCTGGCTCTGCCATGGAGACGCTCAGTGGTGGGCCCGGCCCTGCCGCTGATTCCCCGTCCACGTCAAGGCCTTTTGAAACCCAACGATCTCGCTGTTTCCTTCCCCTCCTGCTGGGGTCTGTGTGTCCCAAACCAGCCCCAAAGTGGAAGGAGCTTTTGAGCACCTGTATGCTCAAAGAGCATCCCAGGAGACAGCCTGTTACTGCTGGGAGTTTCACAGATCAGGGACCTTGTGACAGGCTGGAAAAAACAAAGGTGTGAACCTGCTCCAGGGTGGAACCTGCTCCACCACCGCAGCCCCTCCTCCCGGGGGACTCACCTCCTTCTTGTCCTTGGACTTGTCGATCTCCTTCTTGAGCAGCTCGACACGCTTGAAGGACTCCTTGCTGTCGGTGCTGTAGACCAGCACGTAGCCGTCGGTGCAGGAGAAGCAGTGCTTGGGCAGCTCCAGCCCGTCCCGCAGCCCCCGCGTGTCGTAGAAGCGCACCTGCTCCCGCACGCCCCGGTCCGTCTCGATGGAGCCCACGTAAATGTCCTCCTGGGTCTCGATCATCTCCGAGCCTGACGGGGCGGGCAGGGGACACGTCGGAACCCCGGCAGAGCCCAGGGAGCTGTGCCCTCCCCACCCACCGCCGGTGTGCTTGGGGGTGACCAGGGACAGCCCTGCCCAGGGCCGGACCTGCCCGCTACACCCGGGGCCGCCGCCTCCCGGGAGAGCCGCGGAGCGGCCTCTACCCGGCGCCGCACTCACCGACCACATGGTTCCCGTACAGCAGCTGCTCCAGGATGGAAGTTTTCCCCACCGAGGCCTGCCCGCACACCACCACCTTGCAGCTCTTGCCCATCCCGCCTCACCGGGGCAGTGGCGGCCGAGCCTCACCGGCGGCGGCGGGAGGGACGCGGCGGCATCACAGCGCCCCCCTGTGGGCGGGCGGACCGCGGGACACTGCGCGGCCCTGCGGCGGTGGGCGTGGTCTGGATAAACCACGCCCACCTCCGGTCGAGTTCCGCCCCCCCTCCCGGTACCGGCCCCGCCCGATGTCGCCACCGGGCCCCTCCGCGGGCGCCCCCTGCCGGTCGGGCCCCGCCCCGCTCCACCGGCGGAGGCCCCGCCCGTTCCGGCGCTCGCCCCTCCCCGCCCCGCCTCGGTCCGGCCCAGCCCCGCGCGGTAAGATGGCGGCGGCGGCGGCGGCCGAGGCCGAGTGCGATGTGGTCATGGCGGCGCCCGACGGGCCCGGCGAGACCGACAGCGACGAGGAGGCGCGCAGGTAGAGCGGCGGCCCGGGCGGGGAGAGGGCGGCCCCTGTCCCTCCCGGTGGGCGGGCCGCGGCCCGGCGAGGCTGCGACTGCCGCAGGGCCCGGGGCCGCGGTGCAGGGCGGCCGCAGGTGCTCGGCCGGGCCGGGAGCGCGCCCGGGAACTCCGGTCGGTCCTTGCCCGGGCGGAGCCCCGAGCAAAGCCCTCTGTCCGAGCCGGCCGGGAGCGGCGGCGGCCCGGGGCTCCGCAGCGGGGCCCGGCGGGCGGTGACAGCCGCGGGCCGCCCGCGGCGGGGTGCGGGAGCTGCTGCTGGGTTTGCGATGCGGTGCCGGTGTGCCCCAGCGAGCTCCCGCGGCCTCTGTGTGCACCGGGGTTAGAACATCCATCCCGTACCGGGGTGTCCCAGAAATACACCCTGTGCCCCGAGGCCACACACCCTCACCGCTGTCAGGGCAGCGTGTCCTCCCCCTCGCTGGGGAGGGAAGGATTAAACTCGTGGGAAGAGGAGGCTCCAAAACTCCTGAAGCCTTTGCTGCTTCGTCACCTCATTCCCCTGGTTCCCGGTCCGTTTGAAAGCTGCCCTCAGTGGGTCTCACTCTGTCCTGCCTTGCTGTGGATAACGGGAAAAAACGCCTTGGGAAGAGCCCTGCTCTGGGAATGCTCCATCATCCAGGAGCTCCTGGTGTGTCCGTGCCGTGCCCGGGGGAGCTGCCAGTGTCACCTGAGCCGGGGGAGGTGGGATCCCCATCTTTCCCACACGTTTTCCCCTCAGGAATGAGTGAGCTGGAGTGCTGTGGGCAGAGAGCTGGGAAGGTTCCTGTCCAGGAAACTCCTCTGGTTTTAGTGGCAGCTGCTGGGTTCATCTCCCAGGGAGCAGGAAGGAAAGAGCTGTTCCTGTAGAAGCTTGAGGTGTTTACTCTGGAAGGTGAATCAGTGGCGTGAAGAAGAGGAAACAAAACCAAAAGTGGCCTCTGAGGAGTGGTGGTTTTAGATTCCCATTGATGGCTCCAGGGATTCTGTGGAATCGAGGCCTGAGGAGCAGCTCCCTGGGGAGGTCCTGCTGAGCAGGAAAGGAGGAGCTGCTGAAGAGGCACTCGGGGCTCACAGAGCACTGGGATCGCCCAGCCTGTGAGGCTGGGACAGGCCTGTGTGGGCACATCACTCCTGCCCCCTGGGCAAGCAGAACGTGGTGTTTGAAATGGTAAAAATTCGCAGAGTAAAACCCTGGCTGAAGGCACAGGTGTCTGCAAGCAGTGACCTCCAGCTCCTTTCTTCCTTCCCGAGGCCCTGCCCTGCACTGCTTTCATTGTGTGCCCTCACAATGTTTCGTTTTCATGTTCTTTTGGGAATGTTGCACCTTTCCCTTGCTAAAATGGGCCTGCATGGGTAGGAGCTGATTCCTTGGCATTGCTCTGGAGGAGCCAGCCCTGCACACCCCAATTTCTTTGCAGTTCTGTGCATTAACCTCTTCCCTACCCCAGCTCTTCCTGTTTCACTGTGGTAGCTCCGTTGCTCTCGTGGAAATCAGAGCAATAACTGCTGTACTGGGGAGTGGAATTGAAGCCTCAGAAGGTGCCAGGTGTTTGTGAAACATCCCTGGCCAGGTAAGAGCTGGGTGAGCTCTGCAAGGAACACGCTGATTTGGTGCAGCCTTTGGGATGTATCTGTGCTCGCTCCCATAAAAATCAGCAAAAATAAGTGAAAACCTTTTCAGAATCCTTATGACAGCTCAGCAACGACAGTTCCATGTTCTGTCGTTTCTGTTTAGGGATTACAGTACAGCAGAATGTGGGTACTTTGCTCAAGGACTCACCTTTGTCCAAATGCACGATTCTGTTCTCCGTGGCTTAATAAAACTGGAAAGTTAGAAAAGGAGCAAAAGGGGAGATCTGCATTTCAGAGTGGCTGTAACTAACGCCCTGAAGCAGCTGCAGACATGCCAGGGGGCTCCCAGGGTATGCAGAGCACAGGAGTGGAGTGTGGTCACAGGATAATTATTGTCTGCTGCTCTGCTGCCTCATGGATTGTTGGGGTCCTGGCAGAAAGTGTTGATGTAATTGTGTTAATTTTATCCATTGGTGCACCAGTGCGGAGCAGCTGATGAGCAGGACTGAGCCACTCCTAAAAACTCACTTGTTTCTTCATTAATTTTAAAGGTTTCTCACCCATGGGAACAGTTTTTCCCCTGCTCCCAGCTGCTGTGTGAGCTTGGGCCCCTGGAGCTTTGCCAGGGAGAATTTCCTTGTCATCTTCCTGGCACCTCTGGGTTCTGGCTCCCAGGCTGGATCTTTCTCCTTCTTCTTCAGCACTGGAGCATATGGAAGCCTCTTAAAAAGAAACACCTCCAGCTGTTGGGAAAATGTTGTTAGGAGCCACTGCTGCAGGCTTGGGATGTGTTGGTGCCTCTGTGGGGCATCAACATTTCCCACAGCGAATTGATGAGCATGTGTGGCCCACACAGAGTCCTGGAAGTTCTGGGCCTGGCCAGGCTGTGGGTCCCTGGTCAGGTCTGCAGGTGTTACTTGGAGGTTGTCAGGTGTCTTGTTGAGCACCAAGAGGCTTTTCCAGTGCATGAAGTGAGGTGCATCTCAGTTGTTTCTCACTGGCAGGAGGGGGTGAGTCATCTGAGGGGCACCAGGTCATTCTGGGATAACTTGGAGAAGGCTCTTCTCTTCCTGTTCTGCCTGTAAATGGGCACGTGGGTTTCCCAGGTGATAAACCAGCCCATTTTACTCATCTGGAATTGTTTTATGATCTTATGATCATACCAGGAGCAGCAGAAGGTACTCGTGTAGTTGTTTGCTTCTCCATGCATCTGCAGAGTATTCGAATTTCTAACTTAGGCAGTTGCTTTATCCAGTAGGAAAAGGTGATCCTTACCTACAGCTTCAGCCTATTTCCTTAACATGAAATGGGCTTTTTTGAGGTGAATCATAATGTATGTGCAGTTATTTTCCCATGGAATTCTTAAGCTGGCTGGCTTCCTTCATTCAAAAGAGGTTGCTTCCTTCAAAAAAAAGCAGTCTCAGGCTGATTCTAGACCCTTCCATGGGTTTTCACAAAAGTTATGCCGTGGCCCTGCTAGGCGTGCTGGGGCCATTGCTGGGAATTAGGTTAATTCCGAGCTCCGGGAATTACATAACGGCACAATTAAAGCTGGGGCTCGGCTGCTGCTCTTACTCGTGGCTGCAGGGAAGGTTTGGGTCAGTTCTTGCATTTCTTGTGGCGCATTTCGGTTCTTGTGGCTCTTTTGGTCTTCTGAGTTTGCCCTCAGGTATGAGGAACGTTGTGAGGGATTGAGCATCTTCTGGGTTCAGGTTGAGTTCTGCTTTTGGGGAGGCTGGAGGCAGCCCTTTGTTACATTTCCATGTGTGACTCCTGCACCCATCTGTGTAGATATTTGTGTGTCCAGACTCGGATTTCCCGGGCTGAGGGCTCTGTTGAGTCTCTGCCACGGTGCCTGTGCTGCCCGCGGAGCGAACCCGCCGGGAGCGCGTTGGGGGGAGCTGGTGTGCCAGGGAACGGCTCCACTGTGCCCTCAGTGGGTCAGCAGTGCCCAGCCAGGGCACAGCAGTGTGTTACACACCAGTGTGTGTGCCCTCAGCAGGTCAGCAGTGCCCAGCCAGGGCACAACAGTGTGTTACACACCAGTGTGTGTGCCAGGGAACGGCTCCACTGTGCCCTCAGCGGGTCAGCAGTGCCCAGCCAGGGCACAGCAGTGTGTTACACACCAGTGTGTGTGCCAGGGAACGGCTCCACTGTGCCCTCAGCGGGTCAGCAGTGCCCAGCCAGGGCACAGCAGTGTGTTACACACCAGTGTGTGTGCCAGGGAACGGCTCCACTGTGCCCTCGGTGGGTCAGCAGTGCCCAGCCAGGGCACAGCAGTGTGTTACACACCAGTGTGTGTGCCCTCAGCGGGTCAGCAGTGGCCAGCCAGGGCACAGCAGTGTGTTACACACCAGTGTGTGTGCCCTCAGCAGGTCAGCAGTGCCCAGCCAGGGCACAGCAGTGTGTTACACACCAGTGTGTGTGCCAGGGAACGGCTCCACTGTGCCCTCAGTGGGTCAGCAGTGCCCAGCCAGGGCACAGCAGTGTGTTGCACACCAGTGTGTGTGCCAGGGAACGGCTCCACTGTGCCCTCAGTGGGTCAGCACTGCCCAGCCAGGGCACAGGAGTGTGTTACACACCAGTGTGTGTGCCAGGGAACGGCTCCACTGTGCCCTCGGTGGGTCAGCAGTGCCCAGCCAGGGCACAGGAGTGTGTTACACACCAGTGTGTGTGCCCTCAGCAGGTCAGCAGTGCCAAGGCACAGCAGTGTGTTACACACCAATGTGTGTGCCCACTGCCCTGGGGAGCCTGTCCCAGTGCCCAGACACCCTCTGGGGGAAGCACCTTTTCCTAATATCCAACCTAACCCTCCCTCACCCAGCTCCAGCCCATTCCCTGGGGTCACTGGTCACCAAAGAGAAGAGCTCAGTGCTTGTCTCTCTGTAGCCTCTCATGAGGAAGCTGTAAATATATATTCCTTTATGCCTAAATCCTCACTCAGTGTCAAACCTCACCTGAGGACAGATCTCTAAAGTGCACCCTGTGTGTCTTTCTGGCACATAGAGTGTTTTGTTTCTCTTTTAAGTCCTGAAAGAAGGGAGGGGAAAGTATTGTATGTCCAGGGGCAAACATGATGGCTAATTTTAAGCTCTAGACATCTGCCTGCTGTAAACTGAATTGAGATCACCCAACTTATTTTACCCCAGCGGCTGAGTCACATCTGACAGCTGAGAATCTGGGTGGATTTCACCCCCAAAAATGCCTCATAAAGGCACCATATCCTATTAAAGAAAAAGCCTCTGCAAAACCTGCACAAAGTAGGCAGATGTGTTGTTTTTACCAGAGCGTAACAGGAACGATTGCTTGGTCGGGACAGGATTTTGGAGCCTTCCTTAAATCCTGGCTATTTTAGGGTTTTGCCACCGTTTCATAACGGAGGCAGGCAGTGCAGTGGGAGTGAGGGTCAGGAGAGCTGGGAGATAGCGACTCTGCCACCTGCTTGGGTGTTGGATTCCTGTCACTGGTGGTATTGCCTTGGCACATACCTGCCCAGGGGTTGTGCCAGCACATCTGGACCGAGAGCTGCTGGCTTACAGATGCCTAAAGGTTCCCAGGAAAGAAGATCAGGTGTCTGCGGGAGTCTCATTGGGAGCTGGAGTGGGAGGTGGAAGCCACGATCGGCACTCGAGCGGGGGCAGCGTGTGGAAGCTCTGAGGAGGAGGCAGGAGTTGTTAGGCAAGCGTGGGATTTTGTCACTGTGAGCAGGATGGCTTCTCCAAGAGCTGCTGTGCTGGGAACGAGCAGGGGCTGAGCTTTCACAGGGCATGGGGAGGAGAAGGAGCCTTGTGCTGGTTCCTCTCTCCCCGGGCAGGCAGCGGGCTCCCATCCTCAGAGCTTGAGTGTGCAAGGGAGTATCAGCACATGCAGCTGCTGCTCGTCTTCCTGGGTCTCAAGCTGTGCCAGAAGAGGTTTAGGTTGGGTGTCAGGTGGAATTTCTTTGCAGAAAGAGTTGTCAGGCGTTGCCTAGGGAGCAGCTGGAGTCCCCATCCCTGGAGATGTTCAAGGAATGACCGGACGTGACATTCAGTGCTTTGGTCTGCTTGACAAGGTGGTGGTCGGTCCCAGGTTGGGCTCAAAGATCTCAGAGGGTTCTTCCAACCCAGATGATTCTGTGGTGGCAGATTCTCTGGGGTGACTGGGACCGAAGTACTTCAAGTATTAGAGACGCTGAGAAATGCCATAAAAGAGCAAAAAATAACTGCCTCACTCACAAGGAGAGTCACTCCCACCAGCCCCTCCTGTGCCTGTGGTGCATGTGAGTGATGAAAGACGAGCTTCTTACCCAGCTCCTTGGTGCAGCTCTTCTCCGTTCCTGCGTCCAGCGTGGAGCAGCCCCGCCAAGACACCGACCCCGTCACAAAGACGCCCATTCAGCTGGGGGGGTATTTTTAGCAAAGCACGATTCTTCTTCAGTGTCAAAAGTAGCAACTGGGGAGCGCAGGCCCCAGCAGCGCAGGAGGCAGAATGAGCTCATTCAGGCCGCAGCATCTGTTGGGGGTGAAACAATCCCCAGTGAGATCAGGGGCTGCAGTTCTCCTTGTGGGAGCCAGAGCCGTGGTAAACAAGGGCTGTGTGCTCTGTGTGTCATCAGGGCACAACAGGGCAGAGCTGCTTCTGTCCTGGAGCTGGAGCTCGAGCCCAGCCTGACAGCTCCAGCAGGTCCTTTGCCTTGGTGATGTGGAGGTGATTTGCTTTCACAAATTTCATCATCGAAGCCCGAGGCCATGTGAGCAGCAGAAATACCTGTGCTCTCTTTTCTGCCAGTGTCACCCGAGGCACTGTGGCTTGTTGATACATTGATCTGTATTAAAATGCTTTAAAGGAAAACAGACCAATAAAAAAGAGTAGAAAACAGTAATCCTTGTGTGGGGGTGTTTCTCTGGCATCTCAAAGTGCCGATGCTTTCTGAAAATTGGTTTTGCCAGGGTTATGTTTTCTTTCTCCCATTTTCCCAGCTCTTCCCAGCAGTTTGTGGCAGATGGAATGCTCTGGCAGGCAGCCTTTAGCTGTGTGTGTTAGATGGTAATTCCTCATGACAGGACAGGTAAAATGGCTAAAAGATTTGTAACTCTGCCCACTGTTGTGCTGGACAGGTTGTGGTGGTGGCTCAGGTGAGTTGTGCCATTAAGACTGTTCACCCATTTCTTCAGACTGTGCAACAGAGACCTGAGGGAAGGAACTTTCATAGGATCTGTGATTTTCTTTTCTATTTGTGATTACAGAAACAAGAGAACAGTGAAACTCTTTACTGCCCAGGTTCCAAAAGTGCAGAAGTGCTGAGTAGTTTTTCCACTGTATTTAGATATTTGATCTGTAATATTCAAAAAAGGTGGTTGTGTTTGGAAACATTTTAATCATGCAAAGTTTGCATCCTGACGCTTGTGATACAGATCAATCCCACAGGCATATCCTTGTTGCACATCAGTGTAGCTGGAAGGGTGCAGAGCTCCTGGGGACTCCAGAGCTCCTGAGGAAAAGCCAGGCTGGAGCACCTGCCTCAGGTGTGATGCTGGGAGGGCTGTGGTGGAGGAGGGATGGCAGTTTCCCATCTCCAATGGGCGAGTTCATAATTTTCTGGAGCAGGAGTGGGAGGAGCTGACCCAAGAGCCAGGACAAGGCCCTTGGGGGGGCAGTGGGTGTATGCTGCCCCTTGCTCTGCCACAGTTTTTACTCATCTCATCTCATCCCAGGGTTTAACTCCCTCAGTGCTGTGACTGGACTCAGCTGGGGTGTAGCCCACAGCAAAACTTAAAACTGAAAGTGAAGAGCACACTTCCCAGCTCCCAGTGTCCATTGTTCTGCCAGCTGGGAAATCTGTGTTGGCTCAGTGAAAACAACCCCTGCATGAGGTGGTTGTGTGGGAACAGCCAATGGCAGCCTGAGCAAGGCTGAAAACATGGGAACTTGTTCCAACACAATTCCCTTTGTTCTCTCCCAGGTCAGCCTGCTGAGCACTGCTGTTCCATCACTGTGATGTGCTCTCCCTCTTGCCCTGTGCAGGTGAAAGGCTGAAGGGGGGTCAGGGAAGAGAAGGGGCTTGGTTTCCCTCAGGGGATGCTTTGCTTTCGAGAGTTTAAGGGAAGCTGCTTTAAACCATATGTTGTGTGTTTTTAAATGTCCCAAACTGTCTCTGCAAATGCTCGCTCTTGAGTGTGAGGACTATTTCTAGACCTGTTGCCAAGGCAGTGCCAGGCTTCTGTTGCAGGTTTGTACCATATTTCTCTTTGATTTAGCTGTCTTTTGAACATGGAAATTGTTCTTGGCTCTGGTTTGTGAGTATGTGGGACTCCTAAAAGATCCAGCACTGTCTCTTTTGTTCTGAGGTGCAGCACCTTGCAGGAGGGGGCTGTTGGATGAATTCCATACCAGGGAGTTCTGCTGGACTCTCTGAAGGGATTCAAAGGTGGCTTTAGGCTTCTATTGCATCCCTGTAAAATTTGGCCAGGAGATATCCCTGAGTATCCTGGGTGAAGTGCTGGAGGATCTGGGAGCCAGCAGGAAATGGGATGTGCTGGGCAGTGTGTGCTGAGGAGATCTCATGAGAACCAGCTTAAACAGATGTGCTGAGGTTGCTTGGGCATCAAATGCTTGTCATGGTCACAGTCTGTCTGGTGCTCAGGTCTTCTGAAAATGTGTTGTTTTGCTTCCTTTCAGAGAAGCAGAAGCATTCAAGGAGCAGGGAAATGCCTACTATGCCAAGAAAGATTACAACGAAGCTTTCAACTACTACACAAAAGCCATAGGTGAGAACAGCTGATAATATCAATCTTTACTGAACACCATGTCTAAAACTGGAGCTGGCTGCTGATTTCAAACACACCAGTGGGGTTTCTGACAGCACATGCTGAATGAAAACCTCTTGCCTGCTTTAATTACCTTGGGAAATGTCACCAGATCAATAATGCCACTCAGAGCCAATGTACTTAAGTGCCACAAGTTGTGCAGCTGCTGTGTTAAGCTGATAGTGACTCTTGCATTGTCCCCAGATACATGTCCCAATAATGCCAGTTATTATGGGAACAGAGCTGCCACGCTGATGATGTTGGGGAGGTTCCGAGAAGCGCTGGAGGATGCTCAGCAATCTGTCAGGTTGGACGACAGCTTCGTACGGGTACGTGGAGGACTTCAGGCACCTCACTCAGTCCCTTGCCTGCAGCTGTTCCAGCTCCTGCAGCTCCCTTTTACCTGTGTTCCCAGGGCCACCTCCGGGAAGGGAAGTGCCACCTTTCCCTAGGGAATGCCATGGCTGCCAGCCGCTGCTTTCAACGAGTTCTAGAACTGGATCATAAGAATAGCCAGGCACAGCAGGAGGTAAGAGGATCTTCAGATTTCACTGTGCCCAGTAGATGCTGAGGAGGCTGAGCTGGCCCAATGAGGAATGGTTGTGTCTCTTTCACAGGGTACATTTTCCTGGACTTCCAGTTCAGTCACTTTATTTCAAACTGATTTTAATGCTGGCAAAAGTATTCGTGTCATCTGCATTATTGGTCCGTGGTCTGCAGTAGTTTTGGCTCCCTGACATTCAGGGGTTGGCTGCTCAAATGCTGCTTGGTGGCATTTCAGAGCAGAGACTGTCCTGCAGCACTCGTGTGTTCTGTCTTTCAGCTGAAGAATGCCACGACTGTGCTTGAGTATGAAAAAATAGCTGAAGTGGATTTTGAGAAACGGGATTTCAGGAAGGTGAGATGAACTTGTTTAGTGTGGTCTTATATAAGGACTGGTGTGTTGGACATGGCCTAGGCAGATGTGTGGCTGGTTTCCTTGCTGGGTGTTTGGGAGGTGCTGTGCAGCACCTGTTGGAGCAGGGCTGGCTGGTGAATTGTGTAAGCTCTGAAAGTGGCAGGGCTCATGCTCCCTGAGCACTGACCCAGTGACAAGTGAGGAGGTGACTGGTTCAGGCCAACCCGCTTGTCACTGTTTGCATTGCAGGGTGAGTGGAATCATGGCTGAAGTGTTTGAGACAGATTTTGTCAGCAGCAGCATTTGATCACGCTTTGCTCCTGAAATGCATATCCAGGATTCTTCTTTCTCAACCCTTTGAAAGAAAAAAAAAAAAAATAAGGCAGGCTGTGTGCCAGCCAGAGGGTCGTACAAGGAGGAATGCAGATCTGCATGGGGCATTCTCCTTACAGCTTCCAAATCTTTCTTCCCAAGGATTGTAACAGGATGCAGCTGGTACTGGCCTGATAGAACAAGAAATGACAGCATGAAATCTGAAAGGCACCAGGCACTTCTCATGCAACTGTTTCTGTGCAGTGGATGCATGTAAGGCTCAGATTTATCCCAGAAAGGAGATTGTCCGGTACATTGAGCTCGTTGTTCAGGTCACTCTTAGGCTAAGCTCAAGATTTTGGAAGGGTAAATCTCAGCTTTGTATCACCTCTTTCTGAGAAGTAAATGGGCTGTGTGAACAATCTGAATTTCCTGTGTGGGAATTGCCCTGCCTGTATTGCACGTTCTGAGCATCTGCATCTGTCCCTCACTTCCTCAGTCCCACTTCACTGGGGAGGCCAACATGAACCATGATCTTTGTTTCTGGAGAGCTGCCCCTGCCTCACCCAGGAGCCCTTAGCTCTGGAGCACAGTGCTTCCCACAGCAGGGCCCTGTGATGTCACGGGCTGAGGAGCAGATGAACCTTGGGAACAATGCCCCGTTCTTGCACAGATGTCCCCACCAGAGTGCAGGGGTGGAAAGGACCCATTAGCTCACCCTGCCCATGGCTGTCAGGCCAGTGGAAGATCAGCCCTTGCACTGTACTTTTTTGTGTTTTGTCCAGTCCAAACTGTCTCAATCTATTGAATTTCTGTCCCTCCCACATGTCTTTATACTGCAGGAAACAGGGGCAGGATTGTCCTTCTTGTCCCTTCCTTTAGGGCTTACAGTTTAGAGGAGTTACAGGGATGGACCTCCTACAGGTGTCCCTTGAGCCTTGTGTAGTGCTGTGTCACAGTAACGCAGCAGATGCCTCAGACCTTGGCACACGAGGCCCTTTGGAAGGTACAAGCTGCATATTTTCCAAATTTTTCCAATGCAATGTGTCTCCAGCAGCAGTGGAGGTGGGTGTCTGCACGCTCGCCTTCCTGGTCAAACACAAGGCTCAGGTGTGGGGCAGCTGTTCAAACCAGGCCCTTGGCTCTTTGCTGTGCTCACGCCTGTGGTTTCTCCCACCCCAGGTTGTGTTCTGCATGGATCGTGCTTTGGAGTTTGCTCCCGCCTGTCACCGCTTCAAAATCCTCAAGGCCGAGTGCTTGGCGCTGCTGGGCCGGTACCCCGAGGCACAGTCTGTGGCCAGGTGAGTGTCTGAGGGCTGGGGAACACCTGCTGGGGTGTGCTGGCTGCTGCCTGTGCTCCGTGCCTGCAATAAGTGAGGGGATGTACAATACAAATCGTCCTTAGTGCGTGTTGTGATGGGGAGGGAGTGTGTGAGTTTATCCCCGTGAATTCACAGAATCACCAGGTTGGGAGAGGCCTCCAAGATCGAGTCCAGCCCATGCTCTGACACCTCCACTAAACCATGGCACCCAGTGCCACATCCAGACTTTTTTTAAACACATCAAGGGATGGTGACTCCACCACCTCCCCGGGCAGGCCATTCCAGTACTTTATCACTCTTTCCATGAAAAACTTTTTCCTTATATCCAGCCTGTATTTCCCTTGGCACAGCTTGAGGCTGTGTCCTCTCCTTCTGTCAGCTGCTGCCTGGAGAAAGAGACCAACCCCCAGCTGACTACAACCACCCTTCAGGAAGTTGTAGAGAGTGATAAGGTCACTTATCTGAGTCTCCTCTGAGTCTCCTTTTCTCCAGGCTAAACAACCCCAGCTCCCTCAGCCACTCCTCACAGGGTTTGTGTTCCAAGCCCCTCACCAGCCTTGTTGGCGTCCTCTGGATGTGCTCAAGCATCTCAATGTCCTTCCTAAACTGAGACACCCAGAGCTGGACACAGCACTCAATGTCCATCCTGAACTGAGGGGCCAGAGCTGGACACAGCACTCAATGTCCTTCCTAAACTGAGACACCCAGAGCTGGACACAGCACTCAATGTCCATCCTAAACTGAGGGGCCAGAGCTGGACACTGCACTCAATGTCCTTCCTAAACTGAGGGGCCAGAGCTGGACACAGCACTCAATGTCCGTCCTAAACTGAGGGGCCAGAGCTGGACACAGCACTCAATGTCCATCCTGAACTGAGGGGCCAGAGCTGGACACTGCACTCAGTGTCCTTCCTAAACTGAGGGGCCAGAGCTGGACACAGCACTCAATGTCCTTTCTAAACTGAGGGCCCAGAACTGGACACAACACTCGAGGTGCAGCCTGGGCATTCCTGGGAAGCTGCATCCAGACCCCATTCACAACCAGCCACCCTCCTTGAGAATGCTTCTATCCTTTTGGTTCATCTGTACCGCAAACTTATTAAAATAACCGAGTACCTCAGTGGAGAAAGGTGCTTGTGGAAGCCAAGAGGAAAGGGGAATGGGGAGGATTTCCTCTCTTGCTGTGTGTTGCAGTGATATCCTGCGGATGGACTCGACCAACGCCGACGCGCTGTACGTGCGCGGGCTGTGCCTGTACTACGAGGACTGCATCGAGAAGGCCGTGCAGTTCTTCGTGCAGGCCCTCAGGATGGCCCCTGACCATGAGAAAGCCTGTCTTGCCTGCCGGGTAAGTGCAGGAAATGGGGCTGCAAAATCAGCAGGATTTGGGTTTTTTTTTAAACTCAACACGTAGTTTGGTTCTGCTGGATCAATCCCTTCTCCCTCCCTCATCACTGCGTTTCCCAGATTGCCTGGGGCAGGCACTGTGTCCAACCCTTCCCAAAGACAACCAGCTGCTGCCTCAGATAAAACTAAGCTCCTAGAAACTGTTTCAGCAGATTGTGATACTGTGAAGCAGCCTCCCCTTCATTCTTTTTTGTTCCCTGGTCAGATAGAGGAGCAATAAAACCAGATACATTGGTTCTAGAGGAACTCCTGACTTTCAGGTCCAATATCCAGGCCAACACCCTGACTTTTGTTGAACACCATTCCTTCGTGTTGCTCCTTCTCTGGTGTGGTTATTCAGCTGACTTTAAATCTGTTCATGTGCTCTCAAAAAGTGACCTCACAGTCCTTTTATTTTAATCCATAAATTTACTGCACTGTCATGTTCTCATCTTAAAACTTAGGCAGCCTTTTTGCTATGGAGGATGCCTGGAACTGGCACTGGCTGTTCCTCAGTGCTTTTCTTGGGGGAAAGGCAAAGTGCTTCCAGATCATTTCAGCTGCTGGAGCAAGGCTTGTATCCTGCAGCAATGTCTGAAACCAGATTAGAACTGTTGTGTTTGAGGATCCTTGTGTGGCAGAACAAGGTGCTTGGTCCCCCTGAGCTTGTGTCCTTAGCCAGGTGTGTTTCCTTTCAGAATGCCAAAGCACTTAAAGCGAAGAAGGAGGACGGGAATAAAGCGTTCAAGAAAGGCAACTACAAACTAGCATATGAACTGTACACAGAGGCACTAGGAATAGACCCAAATAATATCAAAACAAATGCCAAACTCTACTGCAACAGGGGCACGGTTAACTCTAAGGTAAGGGACACCTGGCAGGTGTCTGTCACCATATCCCTCACCTTGGCAGTGATAAACCACAGATCAGTTATTCTGGAAAGCTCAGGCCCCCCTGGCTGCTGGGCAGCTGCATCTCTGAGGTCACGGGCAGTGTTTCAGGGTTTTGTGCTTGCACAACACTTGGATCAGTTCCCAACAGCCAGCAATCGACTCCTGCAGAAACAAAACTCAAATACTTGGGCTGCACGGAGTGGGAGGGAGAGGAGGGACGTGCTTCAGCCTTATCTTAGTCAGCAAAAAGCACCCCTGTCTCTGTTTGTTTTCCTTCCCAGGAATGAGCAGATATATATTCTTATTCTTCTGGTAAATCATGTCTTCCTTTGTGTTTTTATGTTAAAAAAAAAATACATAATTTAAAGCCCCGTGACACTTCAGCTTTGCTGTTGAATTTTAGTCCTGCACTGTCCAGAGAAACAGCCAGTCATGTGACAGTGCTCCCAATTCCCACCCTGTGCCCTCAGGGCATTTTTCATCCTCAGCTGTCCCAGTGTTGATGCTGCTTGCCCAGACACCCCCACTTGATCAGAGACACGGGCTGTTCCCAAAACCTGGGAAGTGGGATGAGCTGGAGGCCACTCAATGGATGTCTTACATGTTTGTGTCTGAAAACAAACAACGCTTTTTCCTAAAAAAAATATTTCTTTTAAATATTTTTAGGTTTATCTTCCTGCCCAGGAATTAGCTGGGACACAGAATTGGGATTGTCATCAGGAAGGCCCTTAGCTTTGAGTGCATTTCTTACACAGAAGCACCACATAGCTCTGTCATGTCACTGGCCAAGCTTCTGATTTTTTTTTCCCAGAGAACAAAAGCTCAGTGTTTGGGGGAAATTGAAAAAAAAAAATCCTAGACAGAGACATGGAAAACAGTGAGATTTTCCCAGATTCTTCACACCTTTCAATTGCCTAAAGTCATGATGCAGAATTGTTCTCTGCATGGGGTTCACTCACTTGTGTCTGATGTTGTAGCTTAGGAAACTTGAAGAAGCAATTGACGACTGCACAAACGCAGTGAAGCTGGATGACACCTATGTCAAAGCCTACCTGAGGAGGGCACAGTGGTGAGTACACCTGGGCAGGTGTGTGAGCTGCACTGCCCTCCTGACAGCCCTGAGAGACAGGATCACAAATTTGGAGATTAACTGAATAAAGGGGGTGGGGCCCTGAATTTATTCCTCCTCTCTGGGGCTTCTCCTGCCTGCCTGGATCTGGCACTGCCTCTTGATGGTGTATTTATAGAATTATTTGGGTTGGAAAAGACCTCCAGAATCATTGGTGCCAGCCTTTGACCAATTACTGTCTTGTCAACTGGACCAGAGCACTGAGTACCACATCAGATGTTCCTTGAACATCTCCCAGAATGGTGACTCCACCACGCCCCTGGGCAACCAGTTTCAATGCCTGACCACCCTTTCAGTGAAGAAATTCTTCCTCATGTCCGATCTGAGCAGGATTCAGGGAGGATTTGTTCTAAAACTTGACTCTACTTACTGTGTTTGTAGACACTGACTGTGTTTATAGATGTTCTGTCCCAGAGAGCCCCTCTCTCTCCATGTCTGCAATTGCAAATTTACAGGGGTTGGAAAAGAGATTGAAAAGGACCTCCAAGATCAATCTTTTCCAACCTCCCATCTCTGCAATTACTAAGTTACAGTGAGTAGGCAATGTGTGAGGAAGGCTGAGGGGTGACAGACATGAGGTACCAGGGTTGTCACTCCTGACCAGCACTGCCAGTGTGTAGCTCTGTGCCAGCTCTGACCCTGCACCAGCTTCCTGGAGCTCAGGCTGGCTGGGATCAGTTCCTGCAGCTGCATATTGGAATTATCAGGTCGTTAAAGCAGAACTTGTGCTGCCAAAGGAGTTTACAGTGTCCCCTTGGAGCCCAGAGTGCAGGTTCCTGTGCCAAGGTTCCCAGCAGTAGCCCTGTGTGTGCTCCTCTGAGGTCTGATCTGCAGTCCAGAGCCCTTCTCTTAGTCCACATCCACCCAGACAACCTGTACTGAACACCTTTTGATGTTCCTGTGAGGGACACCTTGGCCACCAGTGTTTCTTTCCACAGTTACATGGACACAGAACAATATGAAGATGCTGTAAGAGACTATGAGAAGGTTTATCAGACAGAGAAAACAAAAGGTGAGCACAAGGGCACTCTGTGTGTGCACAAGTTTCCCTGAACAGGCAATTTTTTTTGTTGTTCTTTTTTTTCCCCCCCACAATTTGCAGCCTAATTCCTCAGCAGGACAGTATGGAGAAGCCCTCAGAAGCACTGGAAATCCCTGGTTTTAGTCTGGTTTCTGTCCCAGCATTGAATGCTGAGATGATAATTCATCTTGTGTCTGAGGCAGTGCACTGGGTTCAGAATGTCTGATTTTGGTTCTTGTTTTGGCTGTCCCTTTGCTTTTTGAGCGGCCTGAGGTGGAAGAGAGGGAGTAACTCCACCCCTCTGGTGTTGTGCTCCTTTCCAGAACACAAGCAGCTCCTAAAGAATGCACAGGTGGAACTGAAAAAGAGCAAACGGAAAGACTACTACAAAATCCTGGGGGTGAACAAAAACGCCTCTGAAGATGAGATCAAGAAGGCTTACAGGAAACGAGCACTAATGCACCATCCAGGTACCCACAGCAGCCCTTCTGTGCTCTGGGCAGCCATCACTGAGGCACAATTGCATGTGGAGGAGGGAATTTCTGGGAAATAGCAGCTCTGACCCCACAGATCTGGAGCATGTTCTGGGACAGGAGCTTGGGTGTGTTTAACATGATCCATTTGCACTGGAAATTAAAAGCTTTTTTTTCCTGCTTGTTTGTGTATCCCAGACCGACACAGTGGAGCGAGTGCAGAAGTACAGAAGGAAGAAGAGAAGAAATTCAAGGAGGTTGGTGAAGCCTTTACCATCCTGTCAGATCCCAAGAAGAAGGCTCGCTATGACAGTGGGCAGGATTTGGAAGAGGATGGATTAAACATGGGAGGTCAGTGCTCTTTACAACCCTCTGCCATGGCAGCCTTGAACAAGATCAGACCCTTTAGAGTCTGCCTTATCCCCTAAAGCAAGCCTCCTGTTGGGAATGGTTCCATGGATTGGCTTGGTTTGGTCCCTGACAGCATTGGGATGGCAGGGCTGAGGGTTTCTGGTTGGGTGGGATACTGGTGGGTGTTGTCCTTGGCTCAGCTCAGTGGGCAGCAGCTGCCATGAGGCAGAAATCTGTCACAGGATGTGCTAAACAGTGTAATTGTGAGTCCCTAAATGCTGCTTATCCAGGTCCTTAGGCTGCTCCATGGCAGGTTCTCTGGGACAGCTGCTTTACATGTTTGTGGTCACCACATGGCCCCAGGTGCTGGGAGCCAGCCCTGTGCCCCCTGCTCGGCCACTCTCTGGACCCTCAGTGAGCTGACAGCTTCTCAACTGTGGGAATGTGATGGCTGTTTCGCTGCAGCTCATGAATTCTTTCTCTTCCCTGTAGAATTTGATCCAAATAACATCTTCAAGGCCTTCTTCAGCGGGCCAGGGGGCTTCAGCTTCGAAGGTAGGTGAGGTGCTCTCCTCCCAGCCTTGGAATCGTAAGTACACAGATCCCCTGGCAGGGCAGCTGGGACTCCCAGTGGATGTGCTGCTTGAGGAGAGCATTTGGCTGTTGCACAAACCTAAGAGCTTTTTCAAAGTTCTGCCTGCACGGTGTCAGCTGGTGGCTGGTTCTGGTTCTTCTGTGTTCCAAAGCCACAAACCCGGGGCCTCCTCGTTCTGGAGCCGTGTGTGGGCCTGGCCATCCCTGTGGTGCTTAGGATTGCTCTAAACCCATTTGGGTTTGAGAAGTCCTGATGATCTTCCATTTTCTTTTTCAGCTTCTGGGCCTGGAAATTTCTTTTTCCAGTTTGGCTAAGAAGCAAACAAACACAAATCAAACCACACATACCTGATCTGCTTCTTTTAACCTCGAATACGGACAGCCCCAGACTCCTCCTCCATCACGTCTTGTTGTCCTTAGAGCAGTTTCATTTCTGGGTTGGAGCCTCTGTTTGTGTGTTGTGTGTGTGAAGAGGAAACCAGCTCGGGAGGGGAAGGCTTGTGAATTTTGTTTTACTGTTAACTTTATTAAAAAAAAAAAAATAAAAAATAAAGCTTTGAATCTTTTGGTCCCTCCATGCTGGCCCGTGCTTTCAGCTGCTTCTGCCCCTCAGCACAGAGGATTTCCTGGAATCTTCCCAGAATCTCCACGTGTGAGAGGGAGAAGGAATTCCTGGTTTGTTCTGGTTGCTTCCAAAGCAGCATGTCCAGGGTTTGAAGTAACTTGTAAGTTATCTTAATCTCTTGGAAATACTGCCAAGGCTCAATCCAGTTTTGTACAATCCCATTTCATCTGCAAGCCTGGCTTCTTGGCTCTTTATTTCTTTTTTTTCTCCATGGTTCTCCGAGCAAGGCCCACTTGGGCATTAAACTTCTGTGATCACGTGTGAGCTTACAATTCTGTATCAGAGAAATGCTGCTTTAAAGAGCAGCTTATGTGTGAGAATTCCCTGTGATGCAGCTGGAATTAAGGGCTTTGTGTTCCCAAGATTGTCCTGTTTAAGGGAATATTGAATTTGCTCTGGGCTGAATTCCTTCACTGTACTTTTTTAAATTAATCCACTTGAATATTTTATATTTGTGCTAAACTTGATTTTTGTTGAGCTTGATGTGTGATTTCCTGTTACTGATCCATTATATGGGTGAGTCCTCAATGCCAAGTGAATTCCAGGCAGGGGTCGTGGGTGGTTTGGGGTGTGCAGCCCTGAGCTCCTGGTGTGCAGCAGCTGTGTGTTTACTTAACCTGATTGAGTGGTTTTCCCCTGGCAGTGATTTACTCCTCCAAAGCAGCAAGAAAATGCAAAGTCCAGCTCTGAACTGACAGTCTGTACTTTCTCTTGTGCAGTGTCAGGACAGGAGCTGGAGGCATGGATCAGCTCCCAGCCTGGAGCCGTGTCCTGATGGGTTTGGTGTGGAGCACTGCCTGTTAGCAGTTTGATTTTCACCTGGAAGGTGGTGTTACACCAGGGTCTCAGCTGGGAGAGGGCTCTGCTCTGGAATTCCCCCCTTTTCTCAACAGCATGGACAGCACCTTTTTGTCCAGGTGCCCTGTGGGAGCTCCTGTCTGTGGCAGGTTCTGGAGCACGGCTGCTGTCAGGCCCAGTCCTGGGAGGTTGTGCTCAGCCTGGCATCTGAGGGGGAGCAAGAGGCAGTGGGGCTGTGGCTGGGGGTCCTGGGCTGGTGCTCAGGGGCAGAGGGGCTGTGGCTGGGGGTCCTGGGCTGACCCTGCCAGTGTGGGGCTGTTGGAGGCTGGAGTTGGCTCAGAGAACGGGTGTTTGTGCACACAGGCTCAGAGAGAACCTCCCAGTGACTCTGTGTAACACCTGCTTTGCCTTCCCCAAGCAGAGCAAACGCTGCAGGGAGCTCCTTGCACGAGGTGATCACTGGGAATGCCACATCCTTGTCTTCCTCCCTCCCCAGGGCCCTTCAGCAGGACAGGGACCTGTGTGGTCCCAGCGGTGACGTTGCTGTCGTGGTCCTGCTGTGGTGTTTGGCAGGGTTCTTGACAATCTGCTTTCCTAGAGAGAAAATTTAAGGGCTTAAATTTTAGCACTGCAGAATAGAGTATTTTACAACTCGTTGGAAACTCAGCTTTCTGAGTGAACCAGGGCTGAGTAACACGTTCAAAACCCGACTCTCCCACATTTATTCCAACCCCCTGTGAAGGTGTCGGGTGTCAGGGATGGACCCGCCCAGGTGCACCCGGAGCAGCTGGGTCCTGGCACTTTCCAGGCTCTGAATGGTGACTACGTGGGGGACTGAGATACTGGTCTATGCACACTGATGCTTCCCCTGCTTTCCTGGCACTGTAAATCAGAGTTTTCAAGGCCTGTTCAGTGGCGTTTTGGATCCATGACATCTCGTCCTGTGTGTGTGTTGATGTCACTGTACACTCTGGGCTGTTCTCAGTCTCGTGGCTGAGCAGAGCCATGTTCTGTGTCTGTCAGTGGGTTTATTCTCATTTTCCCCTGCCCCAGGGAAGTGTGACCAGCTTCCTCCTTTCTCTCCAAGCTGAGTGAGCCTGTTCCTTGGAGCACAGGAGTGGAATGGCTCTGCTTCTGGGAGAGAAAATGTATACAGCAGCTATTTATAACCTGTACATGAATGCATGATTAAATGTAGTTAAATATTCATATGGTGAGTGCCAAGACTTTCTACAGAGCGTTGTTACGTGAGTCAAGGTGAAGGCAAATGCATAGAACCATGGGATGGGTTGGGCTGGAAGGCCTTTAAAGGCTGTCAAGTCCAACCCCCTGCCATGGTCAGGGACACCTTCCACTGCCCTGAGCCCTGTGCAGTCACTGTTCCCCCCAGCACAGAGCAGGGCTCAGTGGCACCTGGCACCTCAGGGCAGCAGCAGCAGTGTCCAGTGGCACTGTGACCTCCACCGTGTCCCAGCACAGCTTGGGGAGACAAAACTCTGCTTGTTTCCAAAAAATGGACTCAGCCGTGCAGTGCTTGGAGTGTTACCTCCACCCATGGTGGTTCCAGAACGTTGTCCATGGGTTGTGGTTGGGTGTAGCTGCAGGGAAGTCGAGTGCCAGTGCTCCAGTCACTGACAGTCCTCCTGTGTGTCCTGCAGCCCTGGGGGGACCACCATCCCCACAGGGGCCACCATCCCCCATGGGAGCCACCATCCATCCCCATGGGAGCCCATCCATCCATGGGAGCCATCAGCCCCACAGGGACCACAAATGAGCATCTTCAGTTGATGCTGTGCCCGTGCTGTTTCTAGAAGGACAAAGAGCACACAGAGGTGCAGGAGGTGGTGTTGCAGGGGCTGCCCAAGGCACAGGCACGGTGGGGTGGACACGCTTTGGTGAGACTCTCAGCCTGGGAACTCCTGCCCAAGGTCTCCAAGGGGGAATGGCTGGTGCTGTGAGAGCTGCTGCCAGCAAGAAGGACCTGGAAAGAGCAGAGCTGCCATGGCTGAGAGCCAGACCAGGCTGTTGTGTCAGGGGGCGTCTTCCACCGGCCAAGTTGGGAGTAGATGCTCTGAACAGCTCAAGAACGTGGCAAGTGGCTGTCAGCTTCTCTGGGAAAGTTGTTAAGAGAAGTGTGTGAGGAGTGTGGCTGTGGGCAGAGCTGGCATGTGAGGGCTCTGCTGTAGGACTGCAGTTTTGGCAGGAAGATCAGGAATTGTGTGGCTGTTAGGCTTTGCCTTGGATGTGGTTTTGTCCGGCCATGCTCATAGAATCATGGAATAGTTTGGGTTGGAAAGCTGTGAAGTCCATTCAGGATGTTCTGGCCACCCTTTTAAGACTCCTCATTGCTTTGGCTGCACAGAAACTTACCTGATTTGGTTTTGATCCTGGGGGTGTTGAGTGAGCAGCATCCCCAGCGCTGCTGGCTGTTGTAAATGCAGAAATGCAAGTTGGGAAACGGGAGAAAGACAAATTGTTCAGGTACCAGAGTATTATCCATGGAATAGCGGGTCCCTCCACTCTGTACCTGCTGAGATACAGAGTGGTGCTGCTGTGCTGCTGTGGTGTGTCTGACATGGAGGCTGGTGCCAGTCCCTGTCCAGCCACACTGGTGCTGGGTCTGCAGCCATCAAACAGCCACAGGGTTGGGCCACGTGCTGCTTTGCCATTTCCAAATGACTTCCTCAGTTTCAGTAATAACTCCGGATATTCTCTTATTTCCAATGGATGGTTTTCATCCTGTTTAAATTCGTGCCTTCTCCTCTCCCCTCCTCTTCCCTAGGGAACAGGACAACTGTGTGCTGCACCCACCCGTGTCCCTGGAGCAGTGCTAGTCCCTGGTAGGGGTAGGTGGCAATAGCTGGTGGCTGTCCCTGCCCTTGGCTCTCTGGGGCCATTCTGGGTCCCTGCATGACTGTGGGAGCTGATGTGAAATGCTTTGGCCTTCCTGGCCAGGCCCAGCTCTCCCCACTCCCACCCTTCTTGGAGCAGTGCTGGGCATTCTCCCTTACCCAGATCCGAGCTTGGAGGGACAGCTCTGGTCTGTTGCTGGGGGCTGGGACACTCTGCCTGAGCTGGGGCTCCAGGAGTGGCCCAGGAGGGCAGGATCCATGGGGAGCCCAGTGCTGCCTCCCCAGCTGCCATCCCAGCCTGTCTGAGCGCCCAGCCCTGTCCCCACTGTCCCCTAATGGCTCATGTGAACAGAGTGTGGTGTGAGGGGCCACGGGGGGAGCACCCAGAGCCCCGCAGTGCACGTGTGTCACGACATCACGGAACAGTCAGGACAACCCCAGGCACCGATGCGAAGCCGCTCGGAGAGGAGCTCGTCCCTGCGCTGCCGTATTTATCTGAACTGGAATTCGGAATGTTTACCTCAGTGTACATAGCTCAACCTTTCCCTGGGAGGAAAGGGGAATTGCATGGAGCAATCGCTGTCTCATTGCTTTGCCAAACTCCTCATCCTCTCCCAGCCAGGCTCCGCATCGGTACCAACTGTCCCTCTTGGACCTTTCTAGGATGTGAATGGTAAAAAAAATGTGAATATTTGTTGTTTACTTCCTTAGCAGAACTCCTGATGCCGTGTTTGTATGGGAAATCAGCCTGAGCAGACCCATATGCAATCGGTTTTACTTTATTATAAACTGTATATGATGTACAAACTAATAAAAACTCAAACGACGACAGTGTCACTGTTGTTCTTGAACAGGCAGATGAAGGAGATATTCCAGCTGTGGATTCCAGTGCTGGGGGTGTGGGCTCAGCCAGCCCCTGAGCAGGTGCTGGCAAATACCTTGTAGAGCTTTGGTGGAACAAACCCTTGAGGTTCTGTCAGGAGAGGCCCCAGCTGAGCATTGGGCACTCGGCTGCTGCCAGTGCAGAAGCTTGGAGGGGTTTCTCCATGAAGGGTCACGGGTGCTCTGGGTGGGTTTATAGCTCACTATTTTATGTTACAATGAGAATTTATTCTTATCCTTTGCTTCTGAACAGCAGGAAGTATTTTGCTTTCATGGCAGAGTGTTTGGTACCAGAAAAGCACCAAAGCTCTCCCTGCTTTTGGCCTCAACAGTCAGAGGAGAAATGCTCCTTGCCCCAGCAACACTGGACTCAGGGTGAGCTGTGCCCAGCGCCAGCCCCAGCCCACGCCTCAAACACAGTCAGCATTTACAGTGTTAGTCCGGGTTAATGTCACTCTGCTGCTCCCCAGACCCTGAGCCAGAGCAGGAGGTCGAGCTGGGACCGTACCTGGGGCTGTTAGAGGAGCTTTGTGTTAAACAATGCCCAGGAGCCACCGCCCCGCTGGGCCAGGGCCTGGCAGAGCACAACCCAAGTTTCAATAGAACAGATTTAATGACAGAAGTGCTGGGTCAGTAACTTCCAGCCAGGGTTTAGGTTCGAGCAGACATGAGTTACATGGTTACGGTGCCTCCGTTTCTTACACTACGGGGTTACTCCAGCCTAACTCTTAACATTCAAGTGCATTAGAGGAAGGGAGTAAAATCTTGCATGAAGTCCAGTTGTGCACTTCAGACACGATTTTAGTTTCTATCAAATAAGATGGAAAAGATGTTAGTTCATCTCTTCCACTCCCTGCCAAGGCAGGATTGTTCCCTACAGGACATGGGATGGTGCTTGGAGTGTTACAGAACTTGGACAGAAATTGGCTCCCTGTCCTGGTGCTCCACTTGATTTCCCCAAAGTTCATGCTTGGTGTCTTTTAAGACATAACCTGGCACAGTGCCCTCCTCCTGGCTGTCCCCAGAGCATCTCTGCTGTGAGGGACAGGGGCTGGGATGGAGCCCACTGGGCAGCTGCGGGACCGGCCTGCGATTAGGTCTGTCCTTAGGGGCCAAACCCTGGGTAAGGACAGGAGTGACCCACACCTGGGTCTCGCTAGTTCTGACCCTGCTGCCAGAACGGCCGATGTCAGTCCCTGGGTGGGGTAGGGGAGGGACATCCTGCAGTTCCCTTGGCTTCAGACCAGTGACTGACAGGCTTTGGTCAGTGCCAACAGGTAAAGATCGAACGATTGTGGTTCAGAGGGAAGCGATAAAAGCCCCAGAGTTGATCTTTCTCCAAGGAAGAAAACAAGCAGGACACCCCAGCTGCTTCCCTCCAAAACTCATTAAAATCCGTGACAGTTTCAGTCAGGAGTTGCTTGTTTTCTTCCTTTTCTGAGGCCAATAACTCCCCAGAGGCTTCACGCTGGGGCGGGCAGGAGGGTTGACTTTAGTAAAGGTAGAATTATTTCTCTTTACACTTTTAAGGTTACAGGAGTTACTTGCCTTTAAAAAACAAACCGAGGAGCTGCCCTGCCTGTGCTCCTAGATGATGGTGCAGGAGGTAAAGGCAGAGCCCCGTTTGTTGGTGCTCTGCGTTGGCACGAGTTTTCCCTTCCCGTAGTATCCCGAGAATATTGCCCTCACATCGATCTTTTTCGACAGAACAAGCATCCACATACCATTATCATAATACAGCAGCTTCCCTCCTCCAATTTCCCCCACCTGCTCCCCTTTGTTCCCCACCTTTTCCAGCTTCACAAACTCCAGCAGGTCGAGGCCGGTCTGGACGGCTTCGACGCCGTTGGCGCAGCCGAGGGTGATGTGGGCCCGGCTGCCCCGCGGGAGGTTGTCCGTGGGCAGGATCTTGTCGGCGTCCCCGGGCCAGAGCAGCAGCTGCTGCTCGCTCAGCTCGATGCGAGCCCCGACAGTCTTTGTGGTGATGAACAGCGCCGAGATGGAGAGGGTGAAGCCTTTGCCGTAGGAAGCCTTCACGGCCTGGAGGAGAGGGACACGCACAGGGGACAGCGTTAGTGCCTGTGGATTCAGGGCTCTGCACTGGGGTCACCATCCCCAGCTCTCAAAATACCCAGAGCAAGGAGAAGGTCAGTGCCTCATGTCCCAGCTCCGTGGATTCAGAGCTGGTAAAGTCTTTGTCCTTCACAAATTCTAATGTTTAGCCTGGGTTTATGTGCTCTGAAATAATCAGTTGGGGAATCTGAATACCTCAGTTCATCATCATTCAGCTCAAGCTGTCAGATGTTACGCTGGAAGTCAGGTGTGATCAGGGAAAGTGGGAGTGTTTTGTTTGGAAATAGGAAACAATCACGATCTCCACAATTTGGAGTTTCCTCTGCACAGGCCACACGGGCGTAGTTCTGTGCCTGTATTTGGCCTCTTGGGTCAGAGCAGAGCCCATCCCCAACCCTCTCCCAGGCTCAGGGACACCCTGCTGGGGAGGGAGGGCACCCCAACACTCACTTCCTGCTGCGCGTATTCCTCAGCTCCGGCTGCTTTGCCAAACTCAGTGTATTTCGTGGTGCAGTGCAGGACCCCAGGTGGCCTCTTCACAAAGTAGCTGGTGAGATCTATTTTTATTTTGGGATCTTCAACAGAAGGAACTGCAGATACAGGTAAACGATGTCACTGTCACAAAGTGATCCTCCCAATGTCAACCCACGAGCCCTGGTCCCATCTCAGCTCCCTTCCCTACTCCAGCCTTCACATCTCATCTCTGACTGCTGGGGAGTGCTGGGTGGGAAACCAAACCCCTCCCTCCTCCCAGGCTCACCTCAGCTGGAGCCAGAGAACTCAAAGCTCCTCTGCATCATCCTGGCTCATCTTAAACCTGATGATGTGAGAGTCCCCTAAGGGACAGGATTGTTCAGCCTTTCCCATTTCTCTCTCTTTGCTTTCTTCCTACCCAACCCGTTGGAACCAGGGGACACCCAGGATCCCATGTCCTGCTGCTGCCACCTGAGCTCAGTGCCCTGTGAGGCCAGAGCTAAACAGACTTGGGAAAAACTCTTTATTTTCACTTACAAAACCAACTTGGTCATCTATGAGGACCAGGTTAGTAGCTGTAAAAAGCTTTTCTTGTTGACAGCTTTGGAAATTGACTTTAGAAGCTGATCAGACTTGTTAACAGGTAAGAATATGGTAAGACAACATCTATACATACAGTATTTACTCTCCTTTTTGAAGGCTTTGAGGCTCCCAAGCTCATCCAAGAATGCCTGGCCAGCCTTCCTCAGGATCTCCGAACTTCGTTTGCTCAAAAACCACCCAAAATACATGGGGAGGAATTCCTTCTCCAAGCTTGGCTTCATCTTCTTCAGCTCTTCCACGGACAGTTTCCACTGATTCTTGTCCTTTAGCTGGGGACAATCCAAGCGCCACGGGGTTTTGGGCTCAGCAAAGATGACTTTGTAGCGGTACTTGTCAGCAATGTCAAAGAGCTGCTCCAGCCGTTCCCGCTCGTGGTGGGTGTCATCCAAAACAATGACGCTGATCTCCCGTTTGCAATAGTCAACTAGATCCTCATCCATCTTGTGGTACTCTTCGGGAATGGAGCTTCTGACTGAGGGTGTAATTTTATAGTGCTCGACGGAGATGACCTTGCAGGCATCTTTGTACCGATCGTGGATGGCCTGGGCGAGGGTGGACTTCCCGCTGCCGGGCAGGCCCCGGAGGATGAAAAAGGTTTTGGATTCTTTGAGTGTGGAGATGGTGTCTTCGTCATCCAGGAAGGGGAAATGCAAGCTCTCGGGTCTCTCTTTTGCTGATTGAGTAGACATTTTTCTAAATATTTTAGGTAGGAAAGTGTGACTCTTCTTGGAGAAGCCTCTGTTCTGAAATGGAAGGAGAAAACACTTTGCAGGGCAGGAACCCCAGAGACAGTGTGGCCCTGCTGGGACCTTTAGTGGAAAGGATGGGGCAAGGGGAGCATCTCCCCTACATTCCCTCACTTGGGTGCCCTGCTCAGCTGACACCTTCTCCCACAGCTGCTCTAGCTGGTCACATAGCAGGGATCCACCCAAGGGCTGAAAGTTCAGCCCTGCTCCCTGCTCTGGCCTCAGCAGCTGCAGTCCTGCCCCACTAGGAAGGGGTTTCTCAGGCACCATGAGCTGCCACAAAGCTCCAGCCCAGGCAAAGCTCCTGGCACGGCACATTTAGTCTGAACAAATTTAACTAAACACATTTAGTCTGAACAAATTTAACTAAACACATTTAGTTCAAGTGAACAAACCCCTGTGGCTGCCGGATGCGAGGGCAGTGACCCGTGGAGGAGCCCAACGGGAACTGAAAGTCCCAGCAGGTCGAGAGCTGCCACCCTCCTGTCCCTTCACCTGAATTACAAGCTCTGTTCCCAGGGAAGAGGCTGTTTCCTAGAGCAGCCTGCAAGGATGATGCTGTCTCTCTCTCTGAGGATCAGCAGCTGAGCGCCTCGCAGGAGGGGATTTGGGCTCCTTGGGGAAGAGCAGCTGAGATGGCTTCCAGGAAAGCCAAACCCCTCCCAGCAGGTGTTAGGCAGAACTCGAAAGTGAAACCTCGAGTGCTGGAGGAAACGAAACACTTGAAACACTCGTGGTTGGCAGCAGTGAGCGGGAAATTCCGCTGGCAGCTGGCATGGGCTCTCCCTCCCCCCCCTGCCAGTAATTCTGGTAAGTGGAATCCCAGATTAATTCCCAGTAGGGCCTGGAAAACACGAAACTGAAAGCAAATGAGGGATTTCTTCAGCTGTGCAAGTCCTCAATAGCATCAATGAGGCAGACACTGTTGGGTCAATACATGAACTTTCCAGCCCCGCAGCTGCCTGTGAGCCAGTCCAGCCTGGGATCCACTGGACCATGGGAACGATTGCCCAAGAAGTGAGTTTTGCCTTTGATGCAAAAATTGAGAAGTTTTAATAAACTTCTCTGCCTGGGACAGAAAAATGTTTTTCCAGTTTGCAGTTTTTAAAAAATACTTTTCGGATGTTGATTTCCCCATCTCTTTATTCCAGAAGGTGCAGATGAGCCGGTGAATTGCCTGTAGCGCTGCTCCTTCTCGCAGCACAGGTGCCCCGCTTGCCAGGGGGGGTCGCACGGCCGGAGCCGATGCTGCGGCGGCCCCGGGCTGGGCTGTCCCCGCACCGGGCTGTCCCCGCACCGGGCAGTCCCGCGGGCGGGGACCGGGGCCGCTGTTCTGCCGCGGCAGCTGCTGAGGGGACTGAGGCGCTTTTCAGCCCCGTGAACAAAGGAACAATCGCGGCCCCCCCGGGCCATTGTTCGCCGCCGGCTCGGGGACAACGGGCGCCTTCACGGGCCGGGCCGGGCGGACAAAGGCTCCGCAGAGCCCGGGGGAGCGGGGTCTCGCCGGACAATCTCCCATTGAGCCGGGTCCGGCCCCCCCGCCGCCCCCACAAAGCTGCCGCTTGTCTCCTGCTCCCCACGGAACAGGGGCTCGCGTAGAGGGAGCGATCGCTCCCGGTCCCGGGCTGCCCGTGCCCCGGCAGCCCTCAGGGTGTCCCGGGACCCCCGAGACGGAGCCACGGGCCCCCGGGGCCGTTCTCGGGGCCCGGCTGCCTCCGCGCCCCTCCCCAGACCCAGCGCCCACGTGTCGGCCACGCCGCCGGCGCTTCCGCCCTCCCGGGAATCAGAACCTTTGCCGGGCGGAGCGGCGGCCCCGATCCCGATGCCAGTCCCGATGCCGGTTCCGATGCCAGTCCCCATCCCGCCGGCCCCGCTTACCATGGTGAGGGCAGCGGCTCCGGGGCGGCCGCCGGTGCGGAGCGGGGCGGCGGGGAAGCGGCTCTGGGGCGGGCGCGCCCGCGGCTCCTTTCATAGCCCCGGGCTTCTCCCGCCCCCGGGGGCCGGGCCGAACCCTCCCCGGGGCGGCGGGGGGGTCCCGGGGCTCAGCGCCCCGCCCGGCCGCGGAGGAGCCGGGGATGCTGCCGGGACAGTCCTGGGCTGCGGCGGGGCAGGGGCCGCCAGAGGAGGGGTACGGGGCGGGGGGCGCAGCGCTCCGGGTACGGCGGCGGCTCAGACCGGCTCCTTCCCTGCTCGGGACACCCCACTCCAGTGCTGGGTATGGCGCTTGCTCAATGTTTATTTAATCTTCCCGCCTAAGCTGTACTTTTCCCCACTGCTCTCCTTTATTTACTTGTCCCTTTCCCTCTCTCTAACGTTTCCGTCTGCTTTATGTATCGTTTCCGTCTATTTATGTACCGATTCTGGCTTCCTCTTACGGCTTTTCAGCTTGATCCCTTCTTCTTTTTCGTATTCTCAGTGGTGCTTTTTGTGTTTTCCCTGCTGAAGATGCGATCTGGGAAGGAAAAGGAAACTTAAGCCAAGTCCTAGAACTCAGCAGTTGGGCACAAGACCCCCGGGCTCCCTTACCCTCACTAGGAATCTCACTCCTGTCCAGGTCCTGGTTCGGCAGCTGCTGGGCCTGAGGGGAGCAGCGCCGGGGGCTGCGGGCACAGCGCCCTGCCAGGACCCTCCCACCCAACCCCAGGAGGGGCAGGGCAGGGCCGGGGTGTCGGTGACACCGGGCCAGCCCGCAGGGGACACTCAGGGAGCGCTGCCATCTCCCGCTCTAAGCTGTTCACGGCCGGGCCCGGGAGCGCAGCTGAAGCAATGCTGGACGGCCACCAAGATTTTAATTGATTACTTGCAAGGAAATGGGTGCTGGGGGAATTCTAAGGTGCTGCTCGTGTGTGGAACAGGAGAGTGGGGGTTTTTCCCAATTCTGGGTGCAGAGGTGTGAACGACAAGTACCTTCATGTGAGGGAGGCGTCTCGCATTTGCCGCTTTTTTTCAGCTCTGCCATGAAGCTTTTGCTCACATTATCCAAGGCCTGAAATGGATGAAGATCTTAATAAAATCCCCAGAAACACAGCTACATACCCAACATCTTCCTGCTTTCTTTTGCTCTCTGCTATCATTACCAAATCCTTTCCTACTGTAAAACTGCATTTCTGTGGCAGGAGTATCCCAGCTGGGATAGCAGCTACTGACAGAGGCTGCCCAGAGCTCCTCCCCTCAGCAGCCCCCTTACCGCAATGATGCCGTTTTGAGCAGCTTCACTGGGCACAAGCTTTGCCTTCTCCAGAGCCCTTTCAAAAGTCAAGATTGCAGACGGGTAATCTTGCAATTTCACTGGAACAGACAAGGATATCAGCTGGTTTAGCCCAGGATCAGGAGAACAGCAAGAACAGCCTTGCTCTGAGCAGTTGCTTTGGCTGTTAAATCCTAGAGATGTTTTCAGAGCAGCTTCTCCACCCTGAGAGCAAAACCCGTGCCCACATCTTTACCTTGTGCCTGTGCCACCAGCACGGTGGCATGGAGCTGCCACTCCACATCTCCCTCTTCCTCTGCTGACTGCAGGGACTTCTGGCCATAATCTCGGGCTACTTCGGCTTTATTCAGCTCGAGGTAGCACCGCCCAATTTCGTGGAACAGCCAGGCCTTCTCCAGGCTGGATTGGGCCAGTGGAATCTTCTCCTCCCATCTTCAAGCAAAGACAGACACACCTTTACCAACCCTCGCTGACTACAGTTACAACTCAACTGATTGACAGCAAAGGGCTCAGGTGTGAAAATTCCCCCAGGCCTGGCTGCAGTGAGAACACACAACTGAAGAACCATGGCCTGGGTGACTCCAAGCCCCAGCTGCCCTGGCTGCTGGGCTGTACATACGTGCTGATGGCCTGCTGGAACTTGCCGATTCGGGCGTACACGTGGCCGATGTTGTCCAGGGCCCGGGACACGGAGTCCGTCAGAGAGCTGAGACAGGGAGACAAAGGGATTGTGGCACTGACATCGTCCTGTTCCTCACCCACTCTGCCTTTCTTCAGCCTCATGGTCCCTTTGGTGCTCCCCATGCCCTCAGAGAAGCGTTGGGAAGTAAAGGGCCCAGGTCAGGCTGGAAGTCATTAAATCAAGGTTGATTTTTGATTTTATCTCTGGCTCTGGCAGCTGACCCCATGAGACACAGGGGAAATGGTTTAACTTTGCCTTTGATTATTAATAATTTTTGTGCAAATCTGGCAGTCCTTGGGAAAGTCCTTGGCAGTCCTTTCCACTTTTTTTTTGCCTCTGTTTCCCTGTATGTCCCTGACAGTTCATGGATGATTTCTGTCTTTCAAAGCAAAGACACAAAAAGGTTTCTGCAATGTGTCTCCAGGCTCCTGACACCAGCCCTGACCCCGTGCTTGGACCGAGCTTTGCTCCATGCTACAGGCAGCTCCTTCTGTAATAACAGACCCTGTGGGCTTTAATTTTTTTCTTAATTATCCTCATTGTCATCTTCAGAAGCAGCTTTACCTACCCTTACCTTAGAGATGGAAAAGCCATTATATGCGAGGAGCAGATAAATGCGATGGGAGTCATGGAATCACAGACCAATTTGGGTGGGAAGGGATCCTCCAGCTCAAACCCCCGTCACGGGGTCATTAACGCGAGTCATTAACGAGTCATTAACCAGTCATTAATCAGTCATTAACCAGTCGTTAACCAGTCATTAGCGGCGGCTCCAGCTGCAGCCGCCAGAGGGCGAGGCCCGCCCGTCACCGCCGGTCCCTAAAGGCACCTCGGCGTTTAGAGCGATCCCAAACCCCGGCATCTCCTCCCGCCCCTCTCCTGCTAATTCCTGCCTTTACTTGGCCCACTCGGGGAGTGGCATCGCCAGCAGAGAGGCAGCCTTTTCCTAAAGCAACAAAAAGGATTTTTGAAAAGGAGAAACAACCACTCGGTGACATTTTAAAAGCTCTGTGCACTACTGCCAAACACAAGTCCCAAATCACTTCAAGCCACCGTTCCATGACTTCTGCTATGCTTTGCAAACTCTTGCTAAATCTAAGACTACATTTTGCTCCACTGTGGTTCAGCTGGAAGAGCCATGGGATGTGTCTGATACAGGCAGGTAAGTGCACCTGGAAGTGACCTTTATTTCAAGCCTTGCTTAAAGGTCTCTATGAAAAGGTCTCTTACATTTAAGACAAAATGTAGCAGAAAACTGGTGCAATTTCAAGCCTGATCTTCCTGAGAAGGAAGTGCCTGCTCAGGATTCAAGTGCTGAGATTGGGATTTGTGTTCTTTTGCTTTGCTACAGCAGGGTTTTTGATTTGCCCTGTGCTGTGGGTCCTTAAAAATCTGCTTCAGGCTCCTTATTTTGAATTAGTGAAGATAAAAAGTCACCACAGGCCCTAATACTTGGGCAGAGCCGAATGTGTAACCCTGTTAAACCCCCCAGGTGAGAATTACATTACCTAATGATGAAACACCCCCACAGAGGCACTTTCCTCTTTCTCCACCCACCTGAACTTCCCAGAACTTACTTCTGCCTAGCACAATCCAGATCCATCTTATGGCTGCGCAAAGCTGCCTCCATCTGTCCCATTGCCAGCTGTGCATTCCCAATGCAGCTGTGGAGGTTCCCAATCAGTTCATTCTTGTTGGGAACGTCATTCTCTGAGTACGCTTGTATCCGTTTCAGCACACGCTCAGCTTTCCTGCAGCTTTCCTCAGCAGAACCTCTGGCCAGCACTGGGGACAGGGAGCAGAGTTTGACACTGGGGTGTGACACAGAGACATCGAGAAGTTGCAAATTCCCCAACCCTGGAAGGGTTCCAGGCCAGGTTGGATGGGGCTTGGAGCAACCTGGGATAGTGGAGGTGTCCCTGCCCACAGTGGGGGTGTGGAACGGGATGAACTTCAAGGTCCCTTCCAACCCAAACCATCTTGGAATTCTGTGATACTCAGGAACTGAGGCCTGGTGAAGTGGCTAACCCTCAGACAAAGCTTGGGGATAGTTAGAGCTCCCCACAGCAGTGGGAGGCACTCAGCTGCCAGCCAGGGACCTACACAGCTCAATATCCTCCATATTCTTTGCGATGGATCTGCTGATGTCAGATGGTTTCTCCTTCTGGTCCTGCATCCGTCCCTGCCGCAGGACCTTGCGCTCGTACGCCCGGGCGTACAACGGCTTCTGCTGCTGCCAGAAGTCCTGCCGGAGGTTCAGGTAGGAGATGCCACCCAAAACCAGGTCCATGACTTTGATCCCCTGCCTTGTGCTGCTCTGCATCAAGTCTGGAAGTAAGATAAGGGAGAACGCAGGTGAGAATCAACAGACCTGAGCTGCAGCTCAGTGGGGAATTGATTGGGAATGTTTTTCTGTTCTGACACAGACAATCCTGGAATTGAAAGTGTCCTGTGCTCCTCAGAGCTGTGGTGATGGGGGAGTTAACAACAAACTGTTATCCATCCCATGTGGTTCAGTGAGCTGAGCTGGTGTTCCAGCCTCAGATCTGCTGCCTTCTCTGCTGATCAGAGCCAAGAAGGGGCCCAGTAAGTGGGAGCACCTGGTCCCCTGGGACAGAACATCTGTATGGCACATCTCTATTGACAGGGCACTTTGAACAGTGCTGTGGATCAGGTTGGCAGATGGAAATTGAGAGGGCTTTTACCTGCCTGCAAACCAGACCGCCCACATGTGTAATTAATGCTGGCAACACTGCAAAACCTGTGAGCAAACCAAATCTTAATCACTTCTCTATTTCTGGGTGAAAAGTTCCCTAGAAATACGACTGAAGGAGAGTAATCTTTGTGCCTTTTTCTAAAATAAGATACTTCTCCAAATCCTGCATCTTGACCTTAACAGCATTTATAACAAACCCACAGAGGAGTCACAGCCCCATGAGCAGACACCTGCCTGTGTCCCCACCACTGCGAGCACCATGTGAGCTCTGGTACAACTAAGGAAGAGTCACATGGATAGAAAAGAAGAAAAGAAATAAAGAACAATAAAAAAGAGACGAAAGAAAAATAGGATCTGCTGAGGAGGAGAAACACCTTCATCCTTGAGCAATTTCTCCAGGAATGCCTTGTCAGCATAAAGCGCTCCCAGAAGCTGTTGCTCTGTTTTTGGACTCTTCTTCTTTGTCTGTTTTTGATCCTTAGCTGGTTTGTTCTGCTGTTTCTGGTCTTTTTTGCTCCGCAGCTAGAAAAAGAGTAAAAGGAGTTGGAGGACATCAGTGGGGAACACTGGAATGAGCAGAATTCTGTTTATACCCCATGTAAGATAGCTTGTTTTTTAAATAGAAGCAAAAAGTCAGTGTCTCAACAGCTGCTTTGGCCATGAGCAACTGAAATTCTGCAGCCAATTGTGGTCCTTGGGGACCACAAGGGTGTTACAGAAAGGGTAAGAACTAGTTCTGGCCTCTCAGAGGAACAACACACTACTGCAGTGGAACACCCAAAAGTGAAGCAATAAAGAAAATGTTCACTATCAAAACTGTGACCCTTAAACATCAGGTAAACCCAAAGTCAATATTGGAGCTCACTGTACCCTCCTCAACCTCTGGGCTGTTACTCAACAGCCTGGGATGGGTGTCTGGCAATACCCCCAGATCTGAGCTGGAGGAGAAATTCCAGGTTTTGTTCCTGCATGGTGGCTCTTCCTGCCCTTCTGCCTTCCCCTTTAAATTCTGGGTAGCTTGAGCCAGACCTGCATTAGAAGCAGGTGACAAACACTCTCATGACAAGCCAGGGTGTTTTAATGCTCAAGAGCCCCTTCAGCAGGTCCACTGCTCCCACAGCCATGTCCCTGCAGGGACTGTCACTCCTTTGGTGCCCATTTCAGCATTACAACAACTCTAGAAGCTTCTTCAGCAAGAGCCCCATGCTGTACCTCTGCCTGCCTGCTCACAAAGCACAGGTCGTCCTTGATCTCCAGCTTCACTGTGGATGGATCTGCAGACACAGAGGAGTCTGTGTTAGTGCTGCACAGCAGCCATGCCCAGTGTTGTCAGTAAAATGCCCATAAAGGTGCCAAGCCCACAATGCTTGGTTTCAACCAAAGCTTTTCTAATTCTTTCCCATGGAATGGGGGGTGTTGGTGTGTTCTGGGAGCAGGGAATGCAGCTCATCCACCAGCTCCTCTGGGGGTTTTAATTCACATGGCACCAGGGCCTCCTGATCCATTATTCCTACAGACAGGGTACATCCTGCATGGAAACTGAAGGAGAAGGATGCACGTTCTTCTGGGGGATGACAGCTGGAGCATAAAATGGAAGAAAAGGTAATTTAAAGGTTTGTGCACTGATTAGGGCAAAAGGCCCATTGTGTTTTCACTTAACACCCAGTACTACCATCTGTCTGCACCCTGGGAGGGAAGAGTGAGGAACAGCTCTTTGTTTGGTCTGAGGGATGGACAGAGCTGCTGAGGCTGCTGCAGAATTCCCTTTGGTGCAGTCACGGGGCCCAGACCAGCAGCACAAACACAAGCAGGTCACGGGAGCAGGTGTTCCTATCCACCCAGGTGAAGCAGAGTCAGGGAAGCAGTTTGGGGATGTACCCTGTGTGCATGAACGTGTGTGCATTTCCCAACTATTCAAACATCCAGAACCCTGTGGACATGTTTCCATGCTTCCCTGCATCTCAGAGCTATTGACTGATTTAAGGTAGGAGTTTTCTAGTTTTTTAATCCATTGTGCCTGGAGCACAAGGCCAGGGGGTCCAAAGGTGGTTAGAGCTCTTGGCTCAGGATATTGAGCTGGGGAGATTTCAGCTGGAGCTGTGATGATATCTGAGCATTGTGCTAAGCTCAGGAAGCAGCAGGAATGGAGGAAAGCAAGCCAGATCTGGAAACCTTCCCTGTTTTTTAAATAACTCTCCCATATGAAAGCGCTGCAGGCTCTGGTGCCACTGGCACGTGTTAATCCCCGGCACTGGGGGAGGGCTGAAGTTTTGAAATTTTGGGAGAGGGAGGCCCTGGCCTACCTGGGAATCTGTGTGGGGTGTGAGTGGGGTGTGCCAGGCGCTGGGCAGGGACAGGCTCAGGGATCCACCAACCCACCAGGCAGGTTTGGCAGCCCCAGAGGAGCCCTGCACGGGTGCTCCACTCACGTGTCAGAGGTGGCAGCCCCAGGTGAGGTGTGCCTGTGCCCCACGGGGGGACACGTCCTGTCCATGCCTGCTGGCAGGGCTGAGAGAAAAACTAAGGGGAAAGGGATGAGTTTTCTGTTTGTTTTGAACACCATGAGGTCCTTGGCCTTTCCTCCTCTACAGGACCTGCTGGGTGATCTGAGCCAGCAACGGTGAAAGCAGAGCTGGTTACACGAGTCAACAGTTTCACTGCTCTTTTGCAATGAAAATTGGAGGAGAGTCAGGATTTCAGGAGGCCAGTCTGAGGTAGCATGGCACATTTCATTCCAAGCTTTGAATACAGGGATAAAGGTCTCAAACTGGATTCTGTAATTAGTGCTGGAGGTAGATCTTGGAATCCCAGAATGGTTTAGATTGGAAGGGACTTTAGAGCTCATCCACTTCCACCTCCTGGATTTCTACCTCCCATAGGCAGGGATATGTTCCATTGTCCCAGAGTGCTCCAAGCCCCGTCCAGCCTGGCCTTGGACACTTCCAGGGATCCAGGGGCAGCCACAGCTTCTCTGGGCAACCTGTGCCAGGGCCTCCCTACCCTCACAAGGAAGATTTTCTTCCCAATATCCCATTTAACCCTGCCCTCTGGCAGTGGGAAGCCATTCCCCCTTGTTCTGGCACTCCAGGCCCTTGTCTTCAACTTTTTTGTCAGCTACTCTCATATACTGGGAGGCCACAAGCAGGTCACTGATGAGATGAGCTGCTCTGGTCTGTATTCTCCAAAAAGTTTCCATGATGATTTTGGCAACTGGAGTATCAAAATTTACGTACAGAACCAACGGGATCAGACACTGTGCATGAACAGGAGTTCAGGGGAGAAAGAAAGAAAGAACAAAAGAAAAAAAGAGCAGGGTTGCCTCTCTGTGGTGCTTCCTGGTGCTTCTGGATTTATCTGCCACAAACAACACGGACCCAGAAGCAGAGAGGCTCTGCTGTGGGGCTCTTGGGTCACTTGCAGAGCTGATTTGCCACCAGCTGTGCCCTGAACAGCATTGTCTGTGCTCGTGGGGGCCAGAAAGTGACACTTCTTACTCCCAATGCAGTTGACAATGGCCTCCTCAGCCTTGTTGATGCCCAGCTGGAACTTGTGCAGATCCGGGCGGAGCCTCCGGCCTCGGTGGTAAAACACCAGCGCGAACTCAAAGTCACCCATGGTGTACAGGGTCTCTGCCTTTTGGTAAAGCCCCTGAAACGACATTTGGGGGAACAAATTGGTAATGAATTCCCGAATAAAATGAGGGAATGCTTTGGTGGATCTCAAGTAACTCCTGTCAGGCATAGGTGAGAGCCCAGGGCTGTAACAACTTGCACACATTAAACCCCAAGCCTGGAGGTGCCTGAGCACCCCAACAGCTCCAAGAGCAGCAGAAATCTCAGGAGTGTTTGGAGGGAGCTCTTTCCTCACAGCTCTGCCTCAGACCCTGCAGGGTCTCACAGATCCAGGCCACCCCACTCCGACCCCTTCAGCTGGTTACCTCGGAGAATGTTTTGTCAATTTGGAGCGAGGCTTCAGCATCTTTCAAGGAGTTTTCTGTGTCTCCAAGTTTCAGAAAACACTTGGAGCGGGTGATAAGGCAGTGCTTGTCTCCTGCTCTCAGCTTCAGTGCCTGGAACCACAGATATGGACATGTCACAGTGGTGGACATGTCACCACACGTGGGTAAGTCACCTGTGCTGGCTCAATACCACAAAGACACAAGTGCAGGTATTTGCTGCCACAGTTCCCGCATGGATGAGGATGACTGCTGATGAATGAGAATAAAACTACAAGGATTTTACTAAAACGAGTCCTCTCTTGGTTTTCGTAGCTTCTCTGTGCTGCAGGCGCTTCCCTGTCCCTGAACTGCCCCGTCTGGGTCACCCCTCGTGCAGAGATCTCCCGGGGACACGTCCGTCCGTGCCTCCCCCTCTTGCCGCGGGTCCCCTCGCTGCCTCCTCCCCCGCCTGAACCGAACCGCGTCCCGTCGCCGCGGCCACCCCCGAGGCCCCTCCCGCCGCGGGCAGCTCGGTGCCCTCGGGCCGCGGCGCCCTCACGTCATTGAAGCAGCCCAGAGCCTTGTCGTGCTGGCCACGCCGGCTCAGGGCTATCCCCTCGCTCATGAGATTCCCGAAGGTGACGACGGGCAAATCCTCCTCGTCCGCCATGGCTGCGCTGCGGCGCCGTTGCCAAGCAACGGTTGCCGGTAACACCCGCTTCCGGTGAGCTGCCCCGCCCCGGAAGTGACGGAGCGCGCCCGCCCGGTGCCCACGTGGGGTGCCGGTGTCCCGGGCGGGCCCGGCCCCGGTCGGGTCCCGGTTGCGGCCCGGCGCTCGCTGCCGGCGGGTGCTCTTCGTGCATCCGACCCGTGGGGCTCTGTTCTTCCACCCGCGTTCCTGGAGCCCTGCCCGGCTGGGAGGGATCGGAGCGCGGCCGCTCAGAACAGCCGCGATGCCTCGGCGGCCGAGCACCGGGCAGAGCCGGTTCCTCTGCCCCAGCATGTTGTGGCCTGTGTGTTCCGTAGGGGCAACACGAGGGCAGCCACCGCCTCCCTGCAGGCGGTTATTCGGTACTGGTTTGGTGCTCGCCGCTGGCCCCGGTACCGGTTTCTCCGCTGAGGGGTCTAATCCTGGCCGAATCAATGACGAACGGCAAATGCTGCTGGTTCACTCCCATCGGCACTCCGGTCCGGACTGTATTTTGGCGCTGGCTCAGAGCCTGCGCCAAGATTTACGCTTGAAACACTTTGTTCCTGCCAAGTGACTCAGAGTAAGGGCGGGGGGAGGGCATCTGTCCGGCTCGGAACCGGTGACATTTCATGTCACCACGAGGCAGATCAGCACGGCCAGGCTCCGGACCCCGCTCGGCGCTGCCCTGGGCCTGGCCCCGGCCCAGCGCCGCTCGCCGGGGCGGGAGGTGGAGTGGGGGTCACGCCAGGGTGGGGAGACGCGCACTGCCGAGCTCTGGAGTGGGCGGCCGGGCTGACACACCCCGCCCCCAGGGAGCCGGGCAGGGAATTTCAGGCAGATTAAGCCTTCGGTAACTGTTTTGCAGGGAGATTTTTTTCCCCCCGCTGCCACCGCCGGGTGTAACACGCCGTCCCCAGCGGGGTGGGCAGCAACAATGCGTTCGTGAGGGTTGTGCCCAGCCCGGTGACACTGTCATGGGGACACCACAGCCCCGGCCATCGGGGCAAGGCCGCCTGTTCACCGCGCCGGGTGCTCCCTGAGCGCCGCTGATGAGCGCGTTAGTCACAGAAATACCAGGGAAAAAGTGAATGTGGGACGGGTGTTCCTAGGAAGCAGGAGAGCCGTGGCAGCTGCCTTGAGAGGCTGGGTGAGGAAACGGAGCAGCGGGGAGGCAGGACGCTCCCGGTCCGTGGGTGTCACAGCGGTCTCGCCCCGCTGCCCCGCTCCCGCTAGCCGCCTCCCCGGGGATCGCGCTCCGGCGGTGCCTGCCGCAGTGGCGCCGGTGACCCGGCTCTGGCAATCCCGCCACACCCCCGTGGGTACCGCCGGGCACCGCCCGCTCCCGCAGTCACGACACGCCCGTGGGAGGTTTCTCGGCGATCCCCGGTGCCGGGCAGGAGCCCCGTTCCCGCCGCCGGTACCGCCGGGCAGTGGGCCTGCTGACGTCATCGCGGCCGGTGACGTCAGCGGCGGCGGGTCCGGCGCGGGGGGTCACGGCCGCGCGCGGCGCCGGGGGGCGGGGCGAGGGTGCCGGAACTACAACTCCCACAAGGCCACACGGCCGCACCCCACCGGCGGCGGCCAATGGCTGCGCGGCGGGCGCTCAGGCAACGCGCACGTGGCAGCGGCGGCGGCCAATGGGCGGCGGCGGCGGCCGTAGCCCGATGGGCCGGGGAGGCCGCGCTCCGCGAACAAAAGGCGGCGGCGGCGGCGTGAGCGGAGCCGGAGCGGCAGCGGAGCGGAGCGGGCGGCAGCGGCCGAGCGGGGCCCAGGTGAGTGCTGGGGCGGCTGCAGCGCTGAGCTCTGCCCGGCACAGGGCGGGGACTCGCGCGGTCCCTCTGCCAGCGCCGGCGCCCACGCGTCTGGGGCGGGAGCCGCGCTGGTTCTGGCCGGCCCCGGCCCCGATAACCCGCGGTAGGGCGGGCGAGCCCCGGGAGCGGCTCGCAGCCTGCGGGAGCGCCGCGGGCTCGCCCAAGTAGCGGGTGTGCCGGCGGAAAGGGCCGTCTCGGTGCGGTCCGGAGCGGAGCCCCTCGCTCCCGCCGGCACGGCAGCCCCTGACCTTGCGGGCGGCGCCGCCGTCACTCCGCCGGGGTCTCCTCGCCGCGGTGCTGATGCTCGCTCGGGTCCCGGTGGCCGGGGCGCCCTGGGGCACGGACAGTTTGCGGTGGTCACAGCGGAGAGGTTGCCAAGGGGCAAGGAAGGGGGTCTGGCTTTACCCATATTTCGCCCCTGGTCTAAGGGGGCCGTGGCCAAAGCACCTCCGCTGCCATAAGGAAAATCCTTTCTTGACCATCCTGGAGGAGCAGCCCCGCGTCGGGATCACGCTGTTCCCGTACGAGCAGCAGCGTGCATAGCCCATGTGTCGCTCCTTTCCCGGGACAGTTGGCTGTGTTCCAGCTCTCCTGTTTGCTGCTTGCAAACACCTCCTGTTTGTCTTGCTGCTTTCGAAATCCTCATCCTGCTATACAGACTCTCCCTCCTCTCTGTTGAACAGTTTGTTGTCTGCAGGCTGAAAACTGAGGTGCACCCTGACTATCCTGTTTGTAGGTCTCTGTTCTCTTTTGATCCCTAACTAGGTTTGGAGCTCAGAGTATCAGCTCTGCAGTCCAGTGCTGTTACCCGAATCCTGTTGGGTTTCCTGCATGTGAGACTCTGCAGCTCTTTCCAGGTATCAGGGCTCTTCCAATGCTTCCAGTGCTGTCTGATGTGGTTCCTAAAAAAGGACAGCCACAGCTGGCAGTCCTGCCCAGCTGTGGTGGCCTTTACTGCCATACACTGTGCAAGTGATTTAAGGAATAAGCTTGTTAAGGAGCCCCGAGGCTGCAGAAGAAGATGATCTTCAATGACAAGATTCCTAAATTTCCCCCTTGTGACACTGGGTGCCTACCAGACGTGGGGAGCCTGCCTGCTGCTCTCTGTTAGCCACATGTAACCAGTCCATGGTCCGTGCTCCTCCCTGGCTGCCATGTTTTCCTCAGAGATCCCATGTGTGCAGGGAGCCTCCCCCAGAGCTGGGCATGCAGCACCTGTTTGCATCACCCTGCACAGCGTTTCCCAACCGCAGCTGCGGGACCGTGACCTGGCGTTGGCCACGGCGCCGAGCCTGCTCCATCCTCTGATGAAACACTCGGGTTTGCCAGGTGGGAGCTGATGTAACTTTTCATGCTGCCATGGGCTGAAAATACTGGCTGAGCTTGAACTGTGTTAATAAATGACCCGGAATGGAGGGGAGAGGCTGCTTTATGGTGTGGGTTTGTTGACACAGTTCTTGGGGGAGTGGGCGTCAAGCCTTCACTGGAGAGAGAGTCCTTTCCTCCTGGTCTGAAGTGTCGCTCAGGTGTGGTTGGAGGATGGTACCAATCTGCATCTCAGAGAATTCCAGTGTGAGCACCACATTCTGTGTGAACACAGACTGGTGAAGATGAGTTACCCCTCTTCTTCTGGTTAGAAGAAAAACCAACTAAATCAATGTCTGTAATACTTTTTCTCCCCTTGCAGAGCAGACCATGTCACACTGAGCAGTGCCACATCATTGTTCTCCTGGGAGTCAGGGAGACTTTACCTGAGTTCTATGTTAGGAATGCCTCCCTGTTTCTCCATCTGTATTTCCTTTGGATTTGTTGCATGCACCCCTCAGCTGGTTGCTGATATATTGAGGCAGATGTATCAGTTTTGTCACAGCAAACACAACGTCCAGCTGGAGGACTTTTGCCTGCCTTGCCACTCTCCTTGTGATTTTCTCTGTCAATACACTCAGGAAACTTTCCCCAAGCATCAATCTCTTTGCATATATTTGACAGGTGATGTTTTGAGGGAATAAGTGCTGCTGAACTCCTGAAAATTTTATCTGATCCATGTCTCTTACTTGCTAGCACAGGCTGGAATCCAGCTCTTTTTGAATTGGTAGGTATGGATGATGAGAGAAATGTCTCCAAGGTGTTGCAGGGAAGCTGTTTGTGTTGGAGCCTCACTAAATGAACACAAATCATTCATGGAAATCTGTGGCACTTGCACTGGTGATGTGGATCTGCCCTTGTGTGTGGTGGGTGCAAGGTCTGGGGCCTGCAGTGCTGAGGAAACTGCAGATCAGTCTTGGCTAATGAGTGCTGAACAGAGCAGTGGAAGAGAATGTTGTTATTCCCACACCTTGTCTTTTGGGCAGAGAAAGGGACATTTTGCCTGAATTTTATCTTCAGAGGTGCAGCCTCTGCTCTCCCTAGCACAGGTCAGCACTGCAGGTGCTAAACATGACTGAAAATAAGATTTCTGACAGATGAGAGTTTGAACCTGTCTCATTGCTGGGAAACTGGGGAGATTCAGTTCCTCTGCCTCTGTAGTGTCATGAGTCCGTGTCCCTGCTTGGTGTTAGCAGAACAGATGCTGTGAGTTAATGGACCTGCTCTGATCCTGTCTCCCTGGTTGTCAAGGGAGAGCACACACAGGCAGGAATTGCTGATGCCCTATGGATTATTTTCCTGCTGATCTCTTAGCTTAACAGTTCAGCAGACTGAAGCAATTGCTTTGTGCTCTCTGTCCCACCAGAAAGGCAGGGTTAGAACAGTGGAAAAACTGAGTGAGGGGCGTGATTAAAGACTTGCTAATGTTTAGGAAGCCTGAAACTCGGGCAGATAAGGTCAGAAGAGCCTCATTCCTGCTGTTCTGTTGCCATGGCACAAGGATGTTATTATTCATCTACTGCTATTGTAAGATTTCTGTAGTTTCCTTTCTTTACCCCAGTAGTGTTACTGCAAAAATGAGGTGATGAATTTGAGAGGGAAACCAGGGGAGCAGCAGAATGGACCAATATAAAAAAGACCAGAAATGGTTCTGAGAGAGGAACTGCTCTACTTTGTGTCCCTCAGGTTTAAGGAATCCCATGTATGTCACTTGTTCCCACTGAGGTTTTTTTACATGACTACTCTTAATAAGACCCGAGGGACACCCTGGGTCCAGTTTCCTGCAATTGCAGGGTATTCATTGGCATCAGCCTGAGTGGTTTAATTTGTAATTGTGGGCTGAAGTTCTGCAGTGCTGTTCAGAGGCTCTGTGACAGCCTGGAGAAATGACAAAAACTTGGGTTTCTTAAAGAAATATGTTTGCCATTTTCTTTTACCCATCTGCTTCTGCTGCAGTGACATGTGACACTGTTTCTCTGGGACAGGCCCCGAGCAGATTGTGGAGTTGATGGATTTCGAAGGGGTTTGAAGCAGTCATATTGCAGCTCCCTCTCAGGCAGAACAAATGGTGGCTGCAGGTACTGTGGGAGCAGGGTTTGCTCTCAGAAATAGCTCTCCTTAAAGTACAAATTCCAGTGGAAAGTTTTGGGCTCTGCAGTACAGATGAGCTGTGTGTGTGCAGCTGTGAGGCCGGGCAGTGGTGTGGCGCTTGTGGGAGCGTGTCTGGGTGTGCCTGCAGGATCAGGCTGGGGTGTTGGTTTGGGGTTTGGTGTCCTCTGGCTGCTCACAAGAGCTCCCCTCTTGTCAGACCACCTTGGCTTTGGCACTGGGCTAACAAACTTAACAGGGGCTATTTCAGTAGGCAGTTGGGGGCGGCAAGTGTTTCTAGTGACGGGAGTGGGGGTTGAGTCTGATTAAAGATGGGGTGCTGCAGAAACGTTGCCCGATCCTGTTTTGAAATGGGATTAAATTGGGATCTGGAATGCTGTTCAGGTTTTACATCAGAACTCTTTGAAAACGGGCCTGCTGTTCTTTGTCTTTTGCCCTTGCTGTAGCTTTGCCTTTGTGATTCTTAACCCTGGAATTGCATTTCAAAAGATGGCAGCGGCAAAGTTGACTGCTGGTCCTTAAGTGTAGTTATCAGATTTCAGTAATAGCACTTACTCGGTCTGACCTGTTTGGTTTGGGAAGCTCAGGGAATGCAGCCTGCCTCCTACTATCGTTGGGATGCACCAACCTCCTTCTTTCTGCTCTAGGGAGAAAAGTTCTTCATTTCTAATTACGGCTACTTAATTGCTGCTTATTCTGTGTTTGCTTATAGAATGAATAGCCCAGCTGGTTACTAATGGTTATTACCCAGAGGGCAGCACAAGAAATAACTGGAGTTTGTTAACTGTTCCCTCTGTGGGTCTGAAGTGGGGTATGTGTTTTGTGAGGGCAGTAGTTTTACTGCCATTGGAGTACTTGGCTGGCCAGGTGCTCAGATGGAATCTGAACTCCTCTTTTTTTGTATTGGTGCAGCTCTCCCAGAATCCATCCCAAGGGTGCTTTTGCTTCCTGCCACACTGGCTGGGCTTGGGGAACAGTGACATGACCCTAGTCACTCAAAATGCAGGAGGAGCTGCTGCTTGAGCATCCCTGTCAGCAGTCTGACCCCTCAGACATTCCAAACCCGCCGGCTGATCACAGCACTCAGTTCTGATCTGTGACACATGCAGACAGGGCCACTGGGATGAAGTATTCTTTTAAATAAGTGTTTATGGCAGCTAAAAATAAATGTATCGTTGACACCTACGACTTCTTTTGCTGCATATCAAAAAGAATGGTTACACTCTTGAGGTCAGAAATCATTTGCTTACATCAGTTTGGAATATACTGGAAAAGAAAAGAAAACCATCCATAGGAAAGGGACTGAATTAGGAATTTTTCTTAAAAAAACCAAAACAAACTGTCTAACCTTAATCTTTTTTGTTGTCTTGAGCATCTTATTCTGTCAGATGTAAGGGTCATTCCAAGAAACCTGGTTCTGAAACAAGAAAAAACAATGATGTAAACCTATTCTAGTTTTGGTAATCCTGGCAGTGTTTTCTTTGCCCTTTAGAAAAGGGATGGGGATTGCTGATGTGCCCACAGTCAGGCTCGACTGGGAATATGGGATGCTTTAGAGAAATGAGTGGGAAAGGGGGGATCCCTCCCTGGAAATACACCAGGAAAAGGTTGTAGCTCTTTTATCTTACACCAGGAGCAATCCTGGGGTGCTGTGACATTGGAGAGAGCTGGGCACTGCCCTGGATGTGAGGGGATGCTCCAAAATGTGGCTTTGGAAAAAGCTTGGTGGTGGCTGGGACAAGCTGCAGGGATTCTGTCTTTCCCTGCAGACAAGGCTGGATGAAAATAGTGTGCATGGCCAGGGGAACGGGGTAGAAGTTTTAAGCACTATGATTAGTTCTTGCTTATCAGGGGAGTTTTATGATCTTATCTGTAATGGGGAAAGTTTTGTTTGCCTTGGATTTGTGTTGAGCTGAGTGATGCGGAGTTCTTGGCCAGAACAGGGCTCTGTTCCTGATGGATTTTTGGGTTTTTTTTCCCCATCCAGACTAGGTAGCCATGTCAGCCAAAGCCATCTCCGAGCAGACGGGGAAGGAGTTCTTGTACAAGTACATCAGCACGTCCTGTGCCATCCAGAACCGCTTCAAGTATGCCCGGGTGACCCCAGACACGGACTGGGCACGGCTCATCCAGGACCACCCGTGGCTCCTGAGCGAGGTAAGGATAGGGACAGCAGCATCTGCCTTCCTGGAGCACCTGAGCACTGCACTGAGCACTGAGCATCCTTCCTGAAGGGCTGGTGGCTGTTGCTGCTCTGCCACAGTGACTCCCAACCCTGAAAAGAAACAAGCCTTGCTTCAAGGCTCAGTATCACCTCATGGGGGGCTGATTATTCCTTTGAGGCTGTGAAATACAGGAGCAGAGATAGCTGTGAACCAGTTGCTCATAACTGCACAGACGGTAAAAGAGGTTGATTCAGACAGATGTCAGTCCCTGTTCTCAAAGCCTTGCTCTCTGAAAGCAGGGAGTGCTCTCTCTGTGTCTGGCTTTAATGTCAAGTTAGGGCACTGTTTAGTTTTCTCGAATCCAAGCAAAATGTCAGTGAAATCTTCCTTATTTAAATTTCCCAGTGCAAAATCATTTATCTCTATCTCATATCCTCACACTTTCTGTAGAGAAAACATACCCAGAGCTCTTTTTATTAGCTGTCCATGCTGGCTCCTTTCCAGTGGTTAATTATATTAAATCATTGGCTGGAGAACATGAGTGTCTCATAGTCCTTGACTGACTGATTGATAGAAGCCCTGCACTAATTAGATGTTCCATGCTCAAGTGCCTGAATGAACTGCAGGAAGAGATCAGCAGTGCTTCTAAAAGCCTTGCAGGAAGCCAGAAGGGAGTAAGCATACTCTTGGACCTTTAAGGCAGGTTCTGTAAGACTGGAAAGGGCTTCAGAGTCCAGCAGTAAGACCATGCTCAGTGTCCTGTACTGCAGCACAGTGTGTTCTGACACTTAAGTTGCTGAAGTTGCAGGACGTATCAGTGGTACAGGAGAATGGCACCCAGTTCTAGTTTGGCTTTTTAAAAAGATATTTGCAAGCTAGAGATGTGTGTAACCCAGGAGCAGCTATCCATGGGTATCTTATAAAGGGCATGGTCAGTTGGCTGAAATGTGCATGAGCCTGGCCCTAGACAATCTCATAAGCAAAGTATAGGGACAGCAGGAGTTTTTTTTTTTTTTTTTTTTTTGTGAGCAACTGTCTGTGTCTGTCATGACTTTTACTGGGTTTTTCCTACAAAAAGAAGACAGAACAAGCTGTCACCTCAGCCTCTGATGTTTGCTCACAGCTGAGTAGAAACAAGGCAGCTTTTCTCAAACTACAGCATAAAAACCCCCGAAACTTGCAGGAGTGTTGTACCAGGAGCTGGATTTGCCAAGATTAAAGGAATTTTGCAAGGACGTGTGCTGTGCAGAACTGATTTAAGTTTTTACTTCTCTATCTGCAGAGAACCACTCAACCAAAGTCACTTCCTAATGCTTCTTCCTTTAAATCTCTTGCCCAACATTTGTAGCGTTTAGTGGTGAAGCCAGATCAGCTCATTAAGAGACGTGGGAAGCTTGGACTGGTTGGGATTAACCTCACTCTGGATCAGGTGAAGGCTTGGCTGAAGCAGCGCCTGGGCCAGGAAACCACGGTGAGTGCTTTGCTTTTGTTCCCAGGACAGTATAAAAGCTGCAAAATCACACAGCCAGCCCGTGTGTTTTGGCTGATGATTGAGTGTTACTTCAGGTCCTCACTTTAACTCAGTGCTGCTGTGTAATATTTATTTTCCTGGGAATGACAGTGCACTGCTAATGATAATGAAGTGCCTGCCATCCCTGCTGCTGTGTGTTGGGAGCTGATGGAGTTGTGCTGCCTCAAGGAATTTATGCCTTTGGCCCTGCTGGGATTGATTTGCCGCTGGCTCCCAGCCGGTGTGGCAAGAATTGGGAAACAGCAGGAGCAGCATCGTGAGTGCTCCCCATGGGGAATACGATGGGTGTGGAAATTACTCCTTCAGCACAACACAACAACCATATCTAAAGCAAGCACTGGGCCACAGTGTCCTCAGAAGCAGGGAGTATCCCTCAGTGTCTCTTGGGCCTGGAAATATGGGTTTGGATAACAGAAAGTGCCTACACAGAACAGTTCCTGGACCCATAAGAAGAGGCTAAAGGATTTTCTTGCTCTTATGTGTTCCCTGATACCATTTCAGAGTGAACACTATTCTGAGGCCTCTGCTCCTGCCACTAGCTCAGGAATTCCTCACTTCTGAATTTTCCTCTTCTCCAGGTGCAGCTCAAACCCTTGTGTCTCACTGTGCTGAGCAGGACCCAGTGACAGTGCTGTCTCTGGGACAGGAGAGGAGAGCAGCTGTCCTGGTGTAATTCTGATACCTCTCTGTCCTGTTAGGAATGGGAAAGGTGACCGACTCCTGTAACCAGATATCCTGGGGTGACAGTGCTGAGTGCTGTGCTGGACAGGGAGGAGTGGTTCCCCAGGAGGCACGGTGGAGAGGGAACAATTTTAGAGCACTGCTGATTAATACTCAAAGCTTTCCTTATGCTGTCACAAATGTGCTGGACAAGTGGTTTATGAGTGTTTATCTTGTTTTCTGTCCCCAGATTGCTAATGCCAAGGGAATCCTAAAGAACTTTCTGATTGAACCCTTCGTCCCTCACAAACAGGTTTGTACACCATTAAAGCAGGCTTTTAAATCTCTTTGGGCTTGCATGCCTAGCTGGATTGGTACAGTGGAGAAAGCAGAAGTTTGAATGTGTGCTGTTGAGCTGACAGTGTTGCTGCACACCCCTGGGCAGTGTCTGGGCTGCTCCAGCACTGCTGCTCCATGGGGAGCTCGACATTGGGCTCAGCTGCCCCAATCCCAGCACTGGCACAAAAGCCTCTGCAGGGTCTTCTCTGGGTGTCACTGATAAATGCTTGTCCCTGCTCTGTGGCACAGGAGGAAGAGTTCTATGTGTGCATATACGCTGCCCGTGAGGGAGACTACGTGCTCTTCCACCACGAAGGGGGTGTGGATGTGGGAGATGTGGATGCCAAAGCTCAGAAGCTGCTGGTGGCAGTGGATGAGACGCTCAATGAATCGGATGTGAAGAAGCATCTCCTGCAGCATGCACCAGCTAACAAGAAGGAGTGAGTAGAGATGCAGTTCTGGGTAGGACCAGCCGTGCAGCAGCTGCTCTCTTTTATCTCAGTGCCACATCTCTCTATTTTCTTCACCCTGAAGCTCACTCTCCTGCCCTTCTTGCTGCTCTCCAGAATATGCCATGCATCCTGAATCCAAGCTCTCTGACCTTATCTCAGCTGCCTGTAAAACCCAAAAATAAGGTTTCCTAGTGCTGAGCCTTTACTTGGCAGCAGCACTTGTCAGCCTGCTTAGGTCTCAACCTGAGACTGGAGACATGTACTGAATTCTGATCCTTTGTGCAAGCATAGAAGTTTCTTTTGTTTAGTGAAATAGTGATGAGATGTGGCTCTGACTGCTAATTCAGAACTTCCCTCTCCCTTGCTCTGGCCTGATCTCCAAAGTTATTATCCTGTTCTTCCTTCTGCAGGCCTATCTGTAGATCTCAAGGCTTCTGCATCTCCCTCAATTAGATGCCCATACCTAGTTAGCCTAATATGAGTCATGATTTTTCCAAACATAGCATAATCCTTGCTGACATTGTGCAGTACTGAAGGGTGAAGGAGCCTGTCACTCCACCAGTTCACTGCAGCCTCCTCCCCATCACAGCTAACGAAGCTCAGATCTGACAAAGATGGGTATCAGCAGGGAGGCAGCGATGTGCTTCTGTCTTGTGGGGAGATAAATCAGACTGCACAGCTCTGACAGTTGTGAGCAACTGTGTCCTCAGCAGAGTTTGGTGGAGGGTAATTAAGATGAGTCATCAAGGTCTTCCTTCCCTTGACTCATCCATCACCCAGACTCCATCCAGAGAAGATGAATGAGAATGAAAGAAATTGATGCCGAGTAGGTTTGCAGATTGCCACTAATACCAACGAACAGAGCAGGCTGTACTCAGATTTGGCTGCTTTCATTGACTTGTGTTACTTTTCTTTTTTTTACAGAATCTTGGCCAGCTTCATCTGTGGCCTCTTCAACCTTTATGAAGATCTGTATTTTACGTACCTCGAGATCAATCCATTAGGTAATTGATAAATTTGGAAGCAGAACTTTCTGTTCTGGAATACTGAAATGTGTTCTTGATCCTTCCTTTGGTTCTGTAATTCACAATAGCACCAGGTGCCATGTGCAGAAGTATGGAAGTGGCAGTGATATGTCTTTGAATTGTTTATTCAGTGATTTAAAAATGAGGAAATGAAAAATTCCCTTGAAGGAAATGTTAAGGCATTACTGAAGAATGTAAAAATTGCAGTATTAGAGCAAAACAGCCTCTGAGAGAGAGTCTGGACCATGGCCACATTTACTGGTTAATTCCTCAGGGAACTTGCTGGGACTGGTCAATACTGCCCAGTGCCAGGGGAAACAGCAGTCACCCAGCTTTTGCAATGATGTCTGTATGGTACCAGATGTTGGGAGTAAATCTGTCATGTGTCTCTGTACAACCCAGAGCCAATTGTGATGTTTTTCACTGCAGTGGTGACTAATGATGGTGTTTACATCCTTGATTTGGCTGCGAAGATTGACGCCACGGCTGACTACATCTGCAAAGTGAAGTGGGGGGATGTGGAGTTCCCCCCTCCTTTTGGCAGGGAGGCTTACCCTGAGGCAAGTGACAGCTGGGATTCCTTCACTGTGTCCTGAATTCATCATTGCTTGTATGCCCATGTTGTTGCTGTTTCCAGTGGTTTTGTTGCTGTGTCTCAGGCACCCTGGCAGTGCTGTCCATGCTCACCTGTGCACAGGTAGATGTAGTCCTAGGACTGCTCAGAATCACACTCTGAACTGCAGTTGCTTCCCAGCTCTGTTTGGTCAGTTCTTTAATTTAGAATTGCCTTTTTTTTTTAGTGGAGGCCAATATTTAACTTTCCTCAGATGTGTGCCAGAGCTCTGTGCCTGTGCAGAGCTTCCTTTGTGGTTCCTGCCCAGGTTGCTCCCCTCAGCATCACTATTTTTCTCTTGGAACAGTGGTTACTGGGAGCCCCATGGGAGCTGATCTTCCCTCAGTGATTTTAGTGACAGTTCTGTGAGCAGAGCAGCAGCTGTGTGCAAATGCTGCATCCAAGCATGAATCCAGAGAAAATAATCACCATTTCTGAAACTTCTAAGTATGAAGATGTTAATAGACCTGTTTTTTCAAAAAGTGAGGACAAGATGAGGGCAGGACTTTGTTGTAAAGCTAGCAGTGCCTGTTCTCTCTCCAAATTCCCCAGATCTGTATTGCTGGATGCACAAGCACTGCTCCAGACACAGGTCCCAGCAGCTTCAGAGGCTGTTGGAAGTAGAGCTCTCTCCTTAATTATTCTGTTACTTATTTCAGGGGTCTGGTCTTCTCTCTCCAAAAAGATTTCTGTCCTGACTTTGTCATTTTAATGATTATAATTATGCTTCAGGTTTTTGTACTGTGGCCAGGAAATCCATTTAGCTGTTCCTTTCCATGTAGCTTGCTGGATGCCAACACTCAACTCAATTTGCTCTTAAAAGGATTAGTTCAGGTTTTGTCTCTGAATCATCCCTCTTGAGTCCCTGGGAAGGTTGTTATGGCAGAGTCTTTGCTGAGAATGTTAATGAACTCTGATGAAGTGCTGCTCAGCAGCCTGGCACACTGGGCTGCAGGAGCACCACGTTGAGCCAAATAACAGCTCTCAGTGATTGTGTTCCTGGCTCCAGCACAGCCAGAGTGGTCACCATGGGTGAGATGATTTTTAGATTTCCTCAGGTCTCAGACAAGGCCAGAACAGGCTTTACAGTTCTGTTCAGATTTCGCACCTGTCGTGTGATGGAGGGATGTAGCTGGGCCTCTGTCCCTGACAGCTCTGTCTTTATAGCTCTGCTGTCCCTTAGCTGTAGCTGATGAGGTATGATTGCTGTGTGTCCAAATGCACCCAGCACTATGAACCCTTGGGATGGCAAAGGCAGGTGCAGGAGGAAGCTGAGGTTGTGCTGCTCTCTCCTGCAGGAAGCCTACATTGCTGACCTGGATGCCAAGAGTGGGGCCAGCCTGAAGCTCACGATCCTGAACCCCAAAGGCAGGATCTGGACCATGGTGGCTGGTGGTGGTGCTTCAGTGGTGTACAGGTAATGGAAGCAAGGTTTCCAGTGGGCAAGGATTTCAGGTGCTGGGAGAACATAATTGCTGCAGCCTCTGGGAAGCAGACTCTCCTAAAGCCATTTTTCCCATACTGTGACTGTTTGGGATCTCTTCAGAATGAAGATGCTGTACTGATTTTTCACCAGGCTTTGCAACAGTGTTGTCTACGGAATTTAAATTTCGAAGGGTTAGGGTTAGATACAGTTTCTTACAGAGATATAGTTCCTTTCTGACTTACAAAGAAAGCTGGAGGCTTAGAAAACAGGCTGGAGGCTGTTGAGGGTAGTATGGTTGCTGTAGTGGTCACTGAGTTTGTGTCTGGGGAATGTGACAAGGTTAATTGTGACTGGCACCAAGAGGTGAGCAGCTTTGTTTTCAGCAGACAGCACTGTTCCTTGGATAAGAGGCTGTCTTCCCCAGGGATTTGGAATACTTTAGGAACTTTATAGTGACTCAAATTATAACTAATCACTTAAATAACTGGTTTTTTTATTGTTAGTGACACCATTTGTGACCTGGGGGGTGTGAATGAACTGGCAAACTACGGGGAATACTCAGGAGCCCCGAGTGAGCAGCAGACCTACGACTATGCTAAAACCATCCTCTCCCTCATGACCCGAGAGAAGCACCCAGAAGGTAAGGGAGATGCTGCAATTCCAAAGCTGTGAAGCTGTGTCTGGCAGGAAAAAACTGGACAAATCTGGGCTGTTTCTATGCTTAGCCTTCCATGGCAGAGCTTTGAATGTACTGCTGCCTTCTGAAGGACTCAGGGCTGGATTTCTGTCGGCTCTTGCTTCAAAGAGAGGACTTTTGGTTTCCCATGGGGCCTGAGAGATCCTTAGCAAATATTCTTGCTTGGTAGGAACCTCTTATCTTCCAAGCTCTACTAAACTCAACTGCTTTAGGGTTTTTTTCTACTAAACACAACTGGTTACTCTGCAACTTAGTTTCACTTTATGTCCTTAACTGCTCCCTGATCTTGGAGTCCTCTGCTCTTGAAATGGTTTTACTTACCTGTGTTTCTTCCCTCAGGGAAGATCCTGATTATTGGAGGCAGCATTGCAAACTTCACCAATGTAGCAGCTACCTTTAAAGTAAGTCACCAGTCTCAACCATCAGCAAACACATAGTTGTCAGCCCCCAGCCCTTCTTCCCAATTCCATGTTTGGCTGAGGCTCATAGTCCATCTCTTCCAGGAGTTCCTGAGAAGATGGGACAGGGTAGATGTGTGGCTGCCTGGGTCACCTGTCCTGTGTGTTTCTTTTAGGGCATTGTGAGAGCAATTAAGGATTACCAAGGCCCCCTGAAGGAGCATGAGGTGAGGATCTTTGTACGAAGAGGAGGCCCGAACTACCAGGAAGGGTTACGTGTCATGGGAGAAGTTGGTAAGAACCCAGCTTGTCCTTAAGTTTTGTTCCTGCATCTTGTTTCTTCCACTCGCTTTCTGCTGAGCTTTCTCAAGGTTAAATGCTTCACTTTGGTAGAGCTGAGGCTGATGGCTCTTGTGTACTTCCACAGGGAAGACCACAGGGATCCCCATCCATGTCTTTGGCACGGAGACCCACATGACTGCCATCGTGGGCATGGCGCTGGGCCACCGGCCCATCCCCAACCAGCCGCCCGCTGCGGCCCACACCGCCAACTTCCTCCTCAACGCCAGCGGCAGCCCCTCGGTGAGTCCCTTCCCCACTGAGAGAGGGGACATGGCTGAGGGGCCTTGTCAAGGCAGCTGCCCCTGTCCAAACAGCCTGGAAACACCTTTTGGCCACCGGTGTGTTTGTAGGAAGCTTTAGGAAAACAAACACGATGCTGCTGGCGCAGTTTATTGGAGAGGCCACCTCAATGCCCGTCTTGCAGAGAAAATGTGGCCTCTCAAAGCTGACAGTGCAACTGTTGAAATTACTGGGTCATTGGTTGTCTGTCGCTTGACTGTGACAACTGAACAAGAGGACACAGTCTTAAGCTGTGCCAAGGGAAATACTGGTTGGATATTAGGAAAAGGTTTTTCATGGAAAGAGTGATAAAATACTGGAATGGCCTGCCCAGGAAGGTGGTGGAGTCACCATCCCTGGATGTGTTTAAAAAAAGCCTGGATGTGGCACTCAGTGCCATGGTTTAGTTGAGGTGTTAGAGCATGGGTTGGACTTGATGATCTTGAAGGTCTCTTCCAACCTGGAAATTCTGTGACTGAAATGGTCCTATCTGAAAACTCATTTTCTTTGGTTTTCTTTGTAATATACCAGTGTAGCCATAGTGAAGCCACCTCCTCCTCCAGGCCATACCTGGAGCACTGTCCCTCACTGACTTGGCTTCTGAATCTTTCAGACTCCAGCACCGAGCAGAACCGCCTCCTTCTCAGAGTCCAAACCAGATGGTATTGCTCCAGCTAAGAAGGCAAAACCAACAGCACCTCTTGGTAAGTCCAGCCCTGAGAGTGCTGCTGGCAATGTTCCCAAAGGCAGGATGGGCATGAGACAAATGCTTTTTTTCCCTAGATATAAAGGGAAGCAGTTTTGTGGTACCTGCCTATCTTTGTCTTGAGTGTAGTTAAGTGGTTTGGCAGCTCACTTGTGCCATGAGCTCATACACATGGTGAGTCAGAGTTGCCCTGATCTGGGATGTTCAGGAACAGCACAAGAAGAAGTACAGTGAGAGGGCTCCACTCTGCTTGTTTTTTAACAAGAGCAAACCCAAAAGACTTGAGTGCTGTGGAGAGGAGGACTGCTGCAGCACCTGCCAAGGTGCCTGGCAGTGGGCTGGCAGCAGTCAGCTCTATCATACCATTGCATGAGTGATTCTCTCTTTAACAGATTCAATCCCAGCCTCCAGACCTGGTTCAGGTAGGACCTGTGTGACCAGCTGAATGTGCCTGGCCTTGCTGGCAGCTGACGTTTTTAGTTCTTGGTTTTGTTGCTGTTTTTCTCTCCAAAAGTTTGCTGTGTTGTCTGGTCCTTTCCTCCTGCCCAGCATATTTACCTGTCACCATGTGAACTTCTTATCTGGTTTTTCAAGTGCAGATCACATATGCCTCTGCACAAATACTTCCTATTTCTGGGGGGGAGAGGGCCAGGTCTCAAACAAACTTTGTTTTTTCTTCCCATCCCTCATGCAACCATCACAGAGAAGAAAAGCCCGAGGCACATAGTGAAAAGCTCTGTTCCCTTTGCTTTCCAAAAGGAGGAGTCACTAATTGTGACCAATAACTGGTATCTTGTTTCAAAGAGAAACAACATAGTGCAGGGGCCCTGGTTATCAGGTTTGGAAAGTACAGAAAAGTCACAAATTAACTAAATGTTGCCTTAACAGTCCAGCAAACCATTAAAGCTTGTGCTCAGTGAAGCTATTTTATAGGGATTTTAAGGCTCTATTGGGCTCTGTGCTGTGTGAGAATAAACTGCTGAACTGGGGGCAAAGTGGAGCTTCAAGTTACCTCCCTTATCATGAGAAGGAACAGTTGAAGGAGAATTCCTGGATTGTTGCTTGCATGCTCTCAGACAAACATCATTGCCTCTCTGGGTCTGCATTTTGGTGTTCCTGGGGTCACTCATGGTACCCCCTTGCAGGCACCTGCAAGATAAACAGAATTTTCACTTACCTAATGACAAGTCATGTTGCAGTGAATCTGAATGAGTGTGTAGGCCTGGAGAGCAAGGACTGATTTTTTGTTGAAGCCAGAGGAACAGCGTCCTGTTTAATCCCTAATGCTGTTCACCTTTGATTCAAATCCAGAAAGAACTCAGCAGTAGCCCAAGTTGGCATCAGCAGGTGGATCAGCTCTGAGTTTTTACAAGTTTTAAAATTAATTCTGCCTGGAGTCAGAAGGAGGGACTCAGTCTTGTGCTGTGACAAGTGGTGTAAATAGACTTTAAGCCAACAGTCCATCCTCACTGGCTGAACTGTTGCTTTTCCTGTGACTCTGTCCCCTGAAGCCAAGTTTTGGGCCATATATAAATTCTTGGAGCCATCGAGTTTGTGTTGGATTCTGATCCAACATTCTGATAAAAAAGGAAAGAATACCCAAGTATGTTGAGCTCCTTTATTTTCTTTGTCTTCCCCCCCGCCCCATTTCCTGCCTGTTTGTTTTTAATTTCCTATCATTCTATTATGGTGCCCTGACCAGCCTCCCATAGTTTGCCAAGACTGTGGGGCTACATGCAAATAAGTACATGAAATTCAAAGTTCTCTTCAGCTTTGCCTAAGAAAACTGGGAGAAATATGAAAAGCCCTTGGAGAGGAGAAACAGAGCCAGTTTTCCCTTCTCTCCTATACCAGCTCCCTCCTGCGATTCAATTGCCCATTTAGTGAACCCCAAAACCTGGCTGTTGTGTTCAGAATCCAGGGAACGGGTTGCTGCTTCATCTACAGTTCCTTCCTTAATTTGGACAGTGTGGCTACTCCATCCTGCAAACTGCAGTTCATCTCCTGGGTTCAGTTTAGAAGGGGGGGAATACACTCATCCAGGAGCCTTTCAGCAGGCGTTTGGCAAAGCTGCAGTTTGTGTCTTGCTCAGGTGTGTACAGTTTGAAGATGGTTTGGTTTTTCCCCTCTCTCTGAGCAGGTAAAGCCACAGCGCTGTTCAGCCGCCACACCAAGGCAATCGTGTGGGGGATGCAGACCCGGGCTGTCCAAGGAATGCTGGACTTTGATTACATTTGCTCCCGGGATGAACCCTCAGTGGCTGCCATGGTTTATCCCTTCACGTAAGTAGCCTGTGACTGCGTAGCTTTTCCATTTCCCTCCAGCTCTTCTGCGACCTTCCTCCTCTCTCAGTCTCTGTGGTTCTTTAGTGGAGCTCTGCCCGGGTCTCCATCCCTGCTGGAACACCTTTTCCTCTGCTCCCTTCCACCCCCAGGTTGGCTTTGTAGGCTGCTTTCTTCAACCATTGATTTTGGGCTGTGCTGTTGAAACAGCTTAATGTTCACCACAGGACTGAAGTTCCATTTCATATGCTTTTTAAAAGATGTCCAAATTCTGTTCTTCACTCAGTGAGTAAGGCAGGTGGTACTACCTGGGCTTTCTTTCCAGCCCCCTGGCTTAGCAAAGGCAGGCAGGCTGTGTAAGGCTTCTTCCACTCACCTGCTGTTGGCTGTGTGCTTGTCTGAGATACCTTGATTTGTGCCTGCAGCAGCAGGAATTACCCATTCAAATATTATCAAGAATCATAGCTCTGCTGCCAACCCAAAGCAGGTATGTAGCCAAACAAAATTAAAGAAAAAAATAAAATCTTGTTCATATTCTTTCCAATAGCAGTGATTACTTAGCAGGCAAGGAAGCCTGTGGATCCTTCAGTGGGATAGAGAGTTCCCCTTGTTTATCCTCTTTTACTCATCCCTGCAGGGATGAGAGGGGCTATTGGGTGTGCATGAGCTGTTTTGTTATACCTCCTCAGTGTGGGGGTCTCCCTGTGGGACAGGGCAAGTAGGGAGAAGAGAAACAGGAGCTGTTTCTTCCAGTACAGTGAGGTGGGAGCCCAGAGCCAGGCAGGAGCCTTGGTTCATTCCTGTGGTATTTACAAGACATCCTGGAGAGCTGATGTCTAATCAACCTCCATCCTGCAAAGAATTTCTCCTCTTGACAATTAAGACCTTGTACTGTTATTCTGCAGCTCTGATGGTAATTGCAGCTCTGTAATAACTTCTCAGCAAGTGCAAACCTCGGGGTACTGAGTATAGGCACATCTATTTCTGTAGATGAGTGGCAGCCTCTGGCAGTGCTGGACTTGATTAAGGAGGAAAAAGCAATAGGGATTAAAGTTAAAGGCTACCTGTAATTATCTGATTCTGCTTGACCTTTTGGAGGGAGCCAGGCTGGCAAAATCTGGAATGTTCTGTCACCAGTGTACTGGTATGGGAGCACAGCCAGTATCCACATGCTTAAATGACTGCCCAGTCAGACTTCACTGCAGTTCCGGTCAGAGCATCTACTGTGTGTGAAATACCAACAGTGAAACCTTCCCAGGTGCCTTCCCCTCCAGTGCCTGTGAGATGGGCAGAGTCCCTCTGTAGCAGGATTGGGAAGCTGACTGGCCCTCCCATTTCTGTCCTGGCTGTTCACCACAGATGCTGGTTTCCTGTTCCCCCAGTCCAGTGTTAGCACCAGCCCAGTGACACAGCTTTGCACGCCTCTCATTCATTACTCTTTCTGTGCCTCATTCTGTCTTCCAGCTTGGAGTAGAGTTAAGGCTCTGGTAACTTCACTGTGGGAGAGCTTATTCATCTTGCTGGATGCCTCTGTCCCCATTAGCCCGTCTCCTTCCATATGCTGCTCTGTCCTATTCTCTGAAGAACCTCCTGCTGTCATATGGTCCCTCCCCAGACACGCTCACGTGCTCGTGAGTGTCTCAGTCAGTCTCGGGGGCTGAGAATGGGGTTTGTAAACTCCTCTGTCTGCATGCGCTGTGTCCCTTGGCCTTTCCAGCAGCCTGAAGGTCAGGGCTTTTCCCTCTTCTCTCCCACAGCGGTGACCACAGGCAGAAGTTCTACTGGGGCCACAAAGAAATCCTGATCCCAGTCTACAAGAACATGGCAGATGCCATGAGGAAGCACCCAGAGGTGGATGTTCTCATCAACTTTGCGTCCCTGCGCTCTGCCTATGACAGCACTGTTGAAACCATGAATTATCCCCAGGTGAGTGCAGGATCCAGAAGAAGCCCAAATGAAGAAGGAAGACCCTCTCAGCAGGGTACTGGTGTTTCTTAAACCATGATGGCATTAGGAAATTGTCTTGGTCTTCTGACTTAGCAGATAACTCCCAATTCTAACCCCTTGCAGAATGTAAGGAGGATGCTGGGGGTCCCTGGCAAATCCTAACGCTGGACTTGGAATTTGTTTAAGAGGAACTTGGTGCTTCTTGGTTAGCAATAACTCCTTCAGGCTGACTATAATACAGTGCTGCTCTGATGTCCAAGTGTGGCATATAGGTAAAACCTTGCAGAAGAAAGGCCTTGTAAAATCATGGCTCAGGCCTGTTACTTTGGCTAAGTATGGCTGATAGCTGGCCTGACAAGTATCTGTGAGAATCAGCCTGTCAGCCTGCACCTGTGAGAAAGGAATCTGCACCTGTGTCAAGAAACATCTTCCAGGAGACAAGTACATAGACACCGTTAGAGAGGAAAGTTTTTGACTGACACATACACTAGCAAACACTAACCAATGAACTGAGTTACAGTAATTTGCTAACCAATTAGAATTAAACACAATGCCTTCTGATAACCTTATAAATATGAGCTGGGAAGAATAAAAATTGGCTATTGTGGATGAAGAAAGAGGTGTCATTGTTCGTCCTTACTGCAATGTACAAGAGGGAGAAAATTCCCTGAGCAGAGCATTGAGCCTTTTGTGAAGATCATGGCAGCCTGCAGATTCATGCATTGGGCCTTGCTGGATGAGGGTGTGCAGAGTGACCTCCCAGAGGCCTGACAAGGGGCTGCTCTCTGGGGTTCCAATGGTTTTCTTTCTCTCGCTGCAGATCCGCACCATTGCCATTATTGCCGAGGGCATTCCGGAGGCCCTGACACGCAAACTGATCAAGACAGCTGATAAAAAGGGAGTCACCATCATTGGGCCTGCAACTGTAAGTACTGATGGCTGCCTTCTCCTGTCTTTCTTAACCCTCAGAGCTGCTTTCTCTGATGGGTGAAGTGTATCCTATAATCCACTTTGTCTTTAGTCACAAGAAGTGCATGCTAGTCTCTCATCTTAAAGTCCTTTGCCATCCTCCTTTCTCTATACAAATGCTGGCAAGGCTGCCTTACACAAATATCCCTCAGTTTCATGATTTTAAAGGCCTTTACACCTTTCTCTTACTCGCTTTTAGGTTGGTGGGATCAAGCCAGGTTGCTTTAAAATAGGCAACACAGGAGGCATGCTGGATAACATCTTGGCATCGAAGCTGTACCGTCCTGGCAGCGTGGCCTACGTGTCCCGCTCTGGGGGGATGTCCAACGAGCTCAACAACATCATCTCCCGGACCACTGACGGGGTCTACGAGGGGGTGGCCATCGGAGGAGACAGGTACGAGCTGGCACCTTCAGTAGGCACTGGTTTTCAAGCTGGCCAACAGAAGAATTGTTGGTAATTGGGAGAAGGAAGAACGGGTTGGGTGCTAATTTTTCTCTGAGAAAAGTATATGAAATAATTTTCTGCCATTTCCCCTGTGTTGCACGCAGATATCCTGGTTCAACTTTTATGGATCATGTCTTGCGTTATCAGGATACTCCAGGAGTGAAGATGATTGTAGTACTGGGGGAGGTGAGTGAGACCACTTCACTCTCTGAAAATACCTGTGCGTGGTTTTTGTTTTGGGGGCATCTGACCTGGTTGCAAGGATGCTAAATAGCAGCTACATCTACTGTTCTTGAATATTCTAATTTTATTTCTTGCTGCTTTTGTCAAAAGAAATTGAATGTATTCCACAGGCAAGCATAGTCTTCCTTATTAAAAAAAAAAAAAAAAAAAAAAGAAAAATTAGGAGGTTTTGTTCTGAGATTTCAGCCGTTATTCTGTGAAAAAGGAGAAAAACTCCCAGCAGTGCTTCTGTGTGTGTCTTGGAGCTGGTTTTATCAGAAGTGCAGCTTGGAACCATCTCTCTCTCCCTGCAGATTGGAGGCACAGAAGAGTACAAGATCTGCAGGGGCATTAAAGAAGGCCGGATCACCAAGCCAGTGGTGTGCTGGTGCATTGGTACCTGTGCCACCATGTTCTCCTCTGAGGTATGTGCAAAAATGGGGGCAAATGCATAAAATAAGGATATATCCACAACAGGAAGAAAAACACAACTTCACTCATTGTACCTAAACCTTCCAGAACTGGCAATAGTAACTCTAATGTGCAAAAGCTCATAAATATAAATGATAAATATATCTTGTGCTTCTGTAGTTCTGTCACAGGAAATTTCCAGGGGATTCTGCTTACTTGTGAAGGGAGCCCAAAGATCCTAGGAAAAGCAACAAATTCCAATAGCTGCCTGTTTCTGGAGTGGGGATGGCAAAGATCTATGTTAAGCAGCTCCGAAGTGGGGCAGTTTAGGGAGGCAGAACATGAATGAATGAGCCTGGAGGGATTTCAGATCAGGACATCCCTGTGATTGCCCTGCTGGCTCTGACTGCAGCCAGGAGTTTTGGTAGCCCAGAGGAGACAGATGTGCAGCCACTGGTGTTCCCAGTCAGGGCTCTGTTCTGTTGCACTCTCTGCAGGTAACAGGCTGTATTCCTTAGTGCTCTCTCTTTTCCTGTTTGTAGGTGCAGTTTGGCCATGCAGGAGCTTGTGCCAACCAGGCCTCTGAAACTGCTGTAGCAAAGAACCAAGCCTTAAAGGAAGCTGGAGTGTTTGTTCCCCGGAGCTTCGATGAGCTGGGAGAGGTCATTCAGTAAGTCACACTCACAGGGCACCTTCAGCAGTGGACAAAAGCTGTCAGGGCACTGGTTCTGGCCTGATAGGGAATATATTTCTGCTTAAGGAAAGCAGCTTCTACTCATTGTGGGATTTTAAGGTCTAGGTTAGATCACCTCACTTGGATCTCTAAGAAGGACCAAAGTTACTGAATGGATTCTCTCCCTAGGTCTGTGTACCAGGATCTTGTGGCCAAAAGAGTGATTGAACCAGCTGAGGAAGTGCCTCCTCCAACTGTGCCAATGGATTACTCCTGGGCAAGGGTGAGCTGTGCTGGTTTACCTGCTTTTGGGTTTCTTGGAATCAGACAGGGCATTGGCTGTGATTCTGGATGCCACGTTGGGGTTGTACCTTGTGCTTTGCAATGTTACTTGTGGGCTGCTGGCCTCTGCTGGTTGTGGGCTGTGGAAGCTGCTGAGGGCAAGCCCGAGGCATTGCTGTTTGCCCACTCTGCCCTGTGCTGCCCCTCTCTGCTGGTGTGGGTTGGTTAACATCCTGTCTTTACACTGCAATTCCAGGAGCTGGGACTGATTCGCAAGCCAGCTTCCTTCATGACCAGCATCTGTGACGAGCGAGGACAGGAGCTGATCTATGCTGGGATGCCCATCACAGAGGTCTTCAAAGAAGAGATGGGAATTGGAGGGGTTCTAGGCCTGCTCTGGTTTCAGAGGAGGTGAGGTGGTTCTTAAGAAAGCTTGCAGATTCTTTGGAGTTTTTCATGTTTATTAATAGAGTTTTAAGCAAAAAAACCAGTAACTGCAGGATTCCTTTGTGAAGGTAAATTCACTGGAATGCCATCTCTGTATTCCCTCCATGACACCATGTCAGCAATTTGGGTTGCATACAGTGTGTTTTAATCTCGGGATGAAGCTTTCCATGAGTCTTGGTGCACTGAGGAAATTTCTGTATTCTAGGCCTGATTAACACTCTGTGGCTACTTGTGTCGTCTCAACTCTAGAGAGACCAGGGACTTTACAAACATTTGTGTGTGTTCTGTCCCTGACTGATGTGGTGTCTGTGCCCAGGTTGCCCAGGTACGCCTGCCAGTTCATTGAGATGTGCCTGATGGTGACAGCAGACCACGGGCCAGCCGTGTCCGGAGCCCACAACACCATTGTCTGTGCCAGGGCTGGCAAAGATCTGGTTTCAAGCCTTACTTCAGGCCTTCTTACTATTGTGAGTACCTGATAATTCAGGAGGTTTAGCTTTGCTACTTATTACTCTTCTAAGTTTTATTACTACTAATTTTTGGATTGCTTGCAGAGTCACAGATTGGTGGTGTCTGTCCACTCACACTTTGAATTTCAACTCATAGTTTGGTCCTCCCTGTTTCAATTCTGGTCCATTTTTCCAGTAAACCAGACTAGCTTGTCTCCTTTGAGTCTAGAAATATTTTGTAGCAGCCAAATTGCTGCAAGTGTTGACTCTGTCTGATTGCCTGAACTCTGACAAGAGTTACTAAAACAGACACTGGATTCCATTTTCCCCCGTGTTGTCTCTAGCAGAGATGCACTGGCTCCAAATTGGCACTTGTGTGAGAGATAAGCAGACGCTTTCTCTCTGGTGCCTGCCCAACTCTAATGTCATGAATGCCAGAGACCAGGAGGGTGGATGGGGGAGATAATCTTGGGTTTGTGTCTTGTGGAGTCCTTTGATGTAATTGCCTTTGTGTCCTGCACCCAGGGTGACCGGTTTGGGGGAGCACTTGATGCTGCAGCCAAAATGTTCAGCAAAGCTTTTGACAGTGGGATTATCCCCATGGAATTTGTGAATAAGATGAAGAAAGAAGGGAAGCTGATCATGGGCATCGGACACCGAGTGAAATCTGTAAGAAAACTGCACTAGGACAAACTGGAGGGATTTTTAGGGACGGGTGGGGGAGAGCAAAAACAAAGCAATCGGCAAGTTTGAGGCAGCTATTGACCAGATTCTCCCAAATCTACAAAAAGTATCAGTAAGAGGCAACATCATTGACTGTAATGTGCTCTGAACTTGCAGATAAATAACCCTGACATGAGAGTTCAGATTCTCAAGGATTACGTGAAGCAGCACTTCCCAGCCACTCCCCTGCTGGACTACGCACTTGAAGTAGAAAAAATCACAACTTCCAAGGTGAAAGGAGCCAGCACTGAACTGCTCTGGGCACTGGGTTCTCATGGGAGGGAAAGTGATTGGGGCTTAGCTGTATTTTCAGTGCAGTGTTGCTGGGGATTGTGTCTGGGGTGGAGTTGAGGCCAAGTACAGCTGCAGTTTGGAAAGGCTGAAGGCATTTGGCTACCAGGAAAATGCTGAACAAGCCAAACCATCATCTGTGTGGCCACTGTCCACACTGGCACTGCTGGGTGTAAATCAAGCTCTTGGCACATGTGCTGGCCCATGACTGGGAACCTCTGGGGGTTGACCCAATGGAGCTCTTGTTTGGGGCTGATTTTCCAGCATTCCCAGTAAGTGTAGCTCTTGCTCAAAGCTGCTGAGCAGCCTCTCCATAGCTGGGCTGGTGTGTCCTCAGCCACAAGCAGCCCTCAAATCACCAGTGGAAGGTGCCGTGTGAACACCATTTGCACTGCTGACATCTTTATTTTGGGGTGTTTTATTTCCTGCAGAAACCAAACCTTATCCTGAATGTAGATGGCTTTATTGGAGTGGCCTTTGTTGACGTGCTCAGGAATTGTGGCTCTTTCACACGGTGAGTGAGGGAGGTCCTGTGGAGCTGCACTGCCAGCTCTTGAGGGGCAGAATTCCATGACACTGGGAAGGAAACATAACCTGGCCTGGCTTTTGGGGGCAGAAGGCTGTCAGGGGAATTTGTGTGGCTTCTGGTACTAGAGCAGGTTGGCAGCCCATCTGAGATTGATTTCTTAAATAGGTAATTACCAGGAGCCATTTATTTTCCTTTGTTTTGCAGGGAAGAAGCAGATGAATATATTGATATAGGAGCTCTCAATGGCATCTTTGTACTGGGCAGGAGTATGGGATTCATTGGTGAGTTTGCCACCTCCTCCCTGCCCCTTCCCTCCTCCTGGGGCTGCCCTGCCCCAGGAACACCAGACAAACCTGAAACCCAGGGGCATTCCATGCACTCCAGAAATCCAACTCCAGACAGACTACGACTTTTGGGATTTTTGTAACATAACTTCTGTAACATAAACCACTCCTGTTTCAGGACACTACCTGGACCAGAAGAGATTGAAGCAGGGTCTGTACCGTCACCCTTGGGATGACATATCCTATATCCTACCAGAGCATATGACCATGTGAGAAGCTGGTGGTGCCTTGGAATGCACCAGGACAGGACAGAAGCCTGTCCAGGGGACAGCCACAGTTGGGACTGTGATGTATAAAGATGATTATTGGGACAGAGACGTCGAGCTGCCTGGTCAAACTGTGCAAAGCGACTGTTTTATAAGGATAGAAACTTACTCTAATAAAACCAAAACTTGTGCTATTCCCTCTGTTACCTGCTGTATTTAATCCTGTCTCTCACACTTTTATTTTTTCTATTCTCATTTCATTTTGTTTCCAGAAGTGATTTAGGGTTTGGGGGGTAGAGTTTGGCTCATAGATATGCCTTACTGCACCTAACTCTGGTAACAAGCTGTACCTTTCCCATGAGGGGAATGTGCCTGTCATTCCCATAAGCCATGACTTTGGATGTTTTTTGTTCATTGTTTTTCAATTTGTTTACCATGTTCTTATCCTTGGTCTGGCTGTACCTGAATCCTGGGACCACTGCTGATGTATAACCAATTTGGTGTAGTAATTTAAAGTGTAAAGTTGTAACATACTGCTGTGAAAACTGTGAAATCCCTGTGTCTGTATTTATGCAAACAACCTCTCCTTTCCTCTAACTGCTGCTCTGTGCACTGTCACTCATGTGATCTGCAGCTGCAAAAAATATCTCAGTAATAATTTCAGTGTCCTCCTTGTCTGTGTATTGTAACCAAATGCAAATAAATACACATTACTAATTTATTCTTTTTCCATCTTTGGCTTCTGCAAATTGTCTCTAAACAATATCAAAGGGGATGTGTGACACGTTGTTATTTAACAAAGTAACAACTTTTAAGGCAGTTACTCCTGAGGGTTTGTTTCAGGTGATTTAAAAGGGGAGAAATAAAAATCAAACTGCCTACAGATTTCACCTTGCCTGTTTCAGTGTAGGTCAAAAAGATAAAATTTAGTAAAGTAGAGAATAAACAGAAGGACACAAGCTAGCTATGATGCATATTGCATTATACAACACTTAGGGAACTGCCATGTGTGTAGAGCAAACATGCAATAAACTACCTCCAGCTCACTGCATTGTAATTAAAAACCCTATGTACCATGGGGTGAGAGAGATTCCTAATTGCTCCGGTGCAGCCTGGGAGGGCGCGGGGAAGAAGAAGAAAATGATGAGGATTACCTGGGGCTCCTGGTGGGTCTGGTCCGTGGCACCTGAGCTCCCCGATGGCGCACGAGGCACCGGGAGCACCGGGGCGTCCCCAGCACGGGGCAGCTGAGCGGGCGCGGGGTGCCGGGGGCTCCGGGCTGAGGGGATGGAGATCGGCGCTGTCCCGGCCTGAGGGGACGGGGGATAGGGGGAAGTCCCGAGGGGTTCGGGGCTCGGGAACGCGGTGTCCCGGGAGGTCCCGGGAGGTCCCGGGGGCTCCGGCCTGAGGGGATGGAGATTGGGGGCTGTCCCGGCCTGAGGGGACGGGGAAGTCCCGAGGGGTCCGGGGTGAGGGGACGGGGGATAGTGGCAAGTCCCGAGGGGTCCGGGGTGAGGGGACGCGGTGTCCCAGGAGGTCCCGGGGGCTCTGGGCTGAGGCGATGGAGATCGGGGCTGTCCCGGCCTAAGGGGACGGGGCATAGTGGCAAGTCCCGAGGGGTCCGGGGTGAGGGGACGCTGTGTCCCGGGAGGTCCCGGGGGCTCCGGCCTGAGGGGACGGGGGATAGTGGCAAGTCCCGAGGGGTCCGGGGTGAGGGGACGCGGTGTCCCGGGAGTGTCCGGGGGCTCCGGGCTGAGGGGATGGGGATGCATGGGGCTCCCGAGTTAAGGGGACGCGGGTTCTCGTGGGGTTCGGGGCTGAGGGCAGGCGGGGTCTCGCGGGTCTCGGGCGCTCCGCCATCCCCGCTCCCCTCGGGGCGCCGCCGCCGCCCTGCAGAGGCGCGCTGTCTCCGCCAGGGGGCAGCGCCGCGCCCCGCCCGCCATGTCGGACAAGATGGCGGCGGCCGCGGCCTCTCCACAGCCGCAGCCCGGTCCCAGCCCCGGCCCCGGTCCTGGCCCGCCGGCGGCCGAGGCGGAGCGCGGGGGCCCGCGCGGCGGCGCGGCGGACGGGGAGGCTGAGGCGGAGGAGTTCGGGTGTCCGGCGCACTGCTCCGACCTGGCCTGGCGGCAGAACGAGCAGCGCCGCCAAGGCCTGTACTGCGACATCACGCTGGCTTTCGGCGGCGCGGGCATGGCCCGCGAGTACCGGGCGCACCGGTCCGTCCTGGCCGCCGCCACCGAGTACTTCACGCCGCTGCTCTCGGGGGGGTTTGCGGAGTCGCGCTCGGGCCGCGTGGAGCTGCAGAAGTGGAGCTCGGAGGGTGGCCCCGACCCCGACACGGTGGAGGCCGTTATCGGTTTCATGTACACCGGTACCATCCGCGTGAGCCCCGGCAACGTCCATGAGGTGCTGGAGATGGCGGACAGGTGAGTGCGGCCGGGGCGGGGGCTGCCGGGGGCCGGGCCGCGGCATCAGAACATCACAGACTGGGTTGGGTTGGAAGGGACCTTAGAAATTCATCTCGTTCCACCTCCTGCCATGGGCAGGGAGACTGTCCTCTATCCCAGGTTGCTCCAAGCCCCATCCAACCTGGCCTTGAACACCTCCAGGGATGTAAAACTCCCTTGTCTCTCCTGCAGGTTTCTGCTGACCCGGTTGAAGGACTTCTGTGGAGAGTTTCTGAAGAAGAAACTGAACCTTTCCAACTGTGTGGCAATTCATAGCTTGGCCCACATGTATTCCCTGAATCAGCTGGCCCTCAAAGCGCAGGACATGATCAGAAGAAACTTCCACAAAGTCATCCAAGATGAGGAGTTCTACACTTTGCCGTTTCATCTTGTCCGGGACTGGCTCTCAGACTCAGAGATCACGGTGGACTCTGAAGAAATCCTCTTTGAGACTATTTTGAAGTGGGTTCAGAAAAATCCTGAGGAAAGAGAGAGGTACTTTGAAGATCTCTTTAAGCTGCTAAGACTGTCTCAGATGAAACCCACATACCTGACTCGCCATGTCAAATCCGAGCAGCTGGTGGCGAGCAACGAGGTCTGCGTGAAGCTGGTGTCGGAGGCTGTGGAGAGCCATGCCCTGCGCTCCGAGAACCTGCAGTCTGGGAACCTGCAGCATTCCTGCCCTCCCGCGCTGCTGCCGCGCTTCGGCCAGAACATGGACGTCATCATGGTCATCGGTGGCGTGTCCGAGGGCGGCGACTACCTGAGCGAGTGCGTGGGCTACTTCATCGACGAGGACAGGTGGGTCAACCTGCCTCACATCCACAACCACCTGGACGGGCACGCCGTGGCCGTGACGGAGTCCTACGTGTATGTGGCTGGCTCCATGGAGCCGGGGTTTGCCAAGACCGTGGAAAGGTACAACCCGAACAGAAATATTTGGGAGCAGGTTTCGAACCTAATCACCAGGAAGCATTCCTTTGGCCTTACTGAGGTGAAAGGCAACTTGTACAGTATCGGTGGGCACGGCAATTTTAGTCCAGGCTTTAAAGATGTGGCCATTTATAATCCTGAGCAGGACAAATGGCTGAACCTGGAGTCGGCACCGAAGATCCTGCGGGATGTCAAAGCTGTCTCCGTGGAGGACCGGTTCGTGTACGTGGCCGCCCGCACCCCGGTTGACAGTGACAGCGAGGACGGGCTGAGGGCCGTGATTATCAGATACGATGCTGAAACCAGGCAGTGGCAGGACGTGGAGTCCCTACCCCTCATCGACAACTACTGCTCTTTCCAGATGTCTGTTGCCAACACCAACTTCTACCACACGGCATCGTGCTGCCCCAAGAGTTACCTCATAGACAATGAGGAGGCCAAGGGCAAGATCTCCAGCAGGGCCTCGGATGAGATCCTGGAATCCTTGCCCCCCGAGGTCCTGAGCATTGAAGGAGCAGCTATTTGTTACTACAAAGATGACGTGTTCATCATTGGGGGCTGGAAGAACAGCGATGACATTGACAAGCAGTACAGGAAGGAGGCCTATCGCTACTGCGCCGAGCGCAGGCGCTGGATGCTCCTGCCCCCAATGCCACAGCCCCGCTGCAGAGCCACTGCCTGCCACGTGAGAATCCCCTTCAGGTGCCTGCAGGGAACACAGAGGTACCCCATGCCACAAAATCTCATGTGGCAAAAAGATAGAATAAGGCAAATGCAGGAAAGGCAGATGCAGGAGATACACCGATACTCCATGAGCTTACGGAGGATCCCGCGCTCCCAGATCGAGTGCTAGTGTCTGCAGTGTCACTCCTGATGAGCCTAGGAAATAAACCCATTTGTTAGGCTTGATGTGTCTTTATAAGACATGAGGGTGTGGATTGGATTTGATGCGTAAAACCAGCATCTGTTGTGTGCTGAATATTCAGAAGCTCAGAAGTTGAGGGTGGGTGGGAATTGAGACACTCCATGAATCCAACAGTATTCCTTAATGATGCCCAGGGAGAAGCTGTGGCGTGTATTGGACTATGAAATGTCTCCGGGAGCATTAAGCCTGTTACTTCTCTCCTCAGATCTTTGGTTCCAAGGGTTTCTGTAGAGTTAGTCTCTAACAGTTCTACTTGGAAAATCAAAGATCTGTCTCTTAATAATTTAGTGGTTACATTTGTGTGTGCTTGAAAGCACCTGTTTCATTTGCACTTATCTCTTGACATTCCTTTGATTCTCTCCTCAGTGACTAAACTTCACAGAATTGCTGTTGGTGTACTTGGCTTTCCCAAGCTGGAGGCAAGTGCAATAGTTGTGTATGAAACAAAAGCACAATCTTTCTTTATGAAATTACTTCAGGATGTTTCTATGTGTATTAAATATTTTGTATTTGTGTGTTGTAGAGAGGCTGCAGAGTTTGTTTATAAGTGGATGATTGGTTGGACACAAGTCACTTGCTAAGAGAGCTTGAGGCAGTGAATTTTTTTTGGTGTATTTGCAGGTTTGAGTCTGACTCAAACTTAAGAACTGGGGTCAACAGCTTGAGTGAAGGAGTGACAGCCAGCGATGAGCCACCCACCCACACTGGTTGTTCAGTTCAGTCAGAGTGGATCAGTGAAAGTGGGATTATTTCATGGGAATGTAGTGAAACCTGAGCTACTCGTAAGTCTTTTCTCAAATGTTGCACATGTTTTAATTCTAGTGAAAAGCGATGGAGGAGCCCCTGCTGTTCCCAGCCTATCTCAGACAATCAGAAGCCTTTGCCCTCCAGTACTGTCCCAAGGGCCTCCCAGCAGCTGTGCTGCAGCTCTATACCAAGCTGGCACGTGTGCTCCTGCAGGGGAGAGAGCTGGGCTTTCAGAGTCTCCAAGTATCTCAATTTCTCCTCTTGCTGTGGTGGGGAGATTTAAGCTCATTTAAACACCTTCTGGCATTCTGAGGTGGCTGTACATGCAAGTGCCCTGGTTGGCTCTGGCTTGCTTCCTGCTGCACTCCCAGGGAACAGCACGTGGGATAGTCCCTTTGGAGTATCCCTGCCTCTCACTTACCTGTCCCACTGAGCACTCCTCCTCCCCAGTCCAAGAAGCTCCAGGACCCTTTCATTTACCAACAGTTTCAGTGCATACTTCCTACCTCCTTTTCTCCCCGTCCTTCCCTTCTTTTGAATGTTCCAGGTTTTTCCATGCAGTCTAACTCAGGATCTTAGGGAAGGGAATGGGAGGAGTAACCTGGATATTACAAAATTTGTGTAGACAAACCTTTCTGGAAAATGTGTTAGTGTTCTTGGTTCATTGATGATTTGCTGGTGGTTTTGATGTGGGTGACTTCTTTGCAAGGAACTTTTAACCAGTTTGGGGTTTGTTTGGTCTTAATTGTTTTGCTTCCTGAGCTGCTCATTCTCCTTTTCCAGTTCAACAGGCAGCCCAGATCATATCTGAAACTCGGGGTAAGTCTTTCCACCACTCAGTGTGTAAAGGTTTCTCTGATGCGTACGTCCCTTAATGCTCCACTTTGTGGTTCGTGGGCCACTTTGATATCAACAACTTGTCTGTTTCTGAGAGAGTCTCCAGCCTTAGTTAAAAAAACTACCAAACTTGAAATTCTGAACAGTTTGTCTCGGTTTGCTCCTCTGTGGTAACCATGTTGTATTTTCTTTGCCTATTTTGGTTGTTGGGGCAGGTGAAGTCTATGCTACTGGCTTCATCCAAGAGGAAATAGGTGAGTTTAAGGTGATACTTGCAGGTGACTGTTCCCAAACAGCTGCTGCAGGCTGGTAAGCTGGGGGTTGATCCATGGAGTCTGCCTCATGGACTCTTGCAGGTCTGGCTGGAGTAGGTGCAGAATTGCTGCTCCTGCAGCAGTTTGTGATGAAGTGTGCAAATGCCTCTAGTGCTGAATCCATTGATGTAACAGCAATTTGTGGGAGCTGATTTTAAGATACTTTCCCAGACTTTGCACCAAAGCAACGGAGAGGAGTTCATATCCTCCACCCTGCTGAACCAGCTGGAGGGATTTAACAGGCACTTGGAGAGTGTTAGGTCACCACCACAGCTCTCTCCAAGCTCTCTTGTAGTCTATCATCAAATACAGACAATTTGTAGGGAGAAACACCAAGATGGTTCTTTCAGTTGGAATAGGAGCTGAATATTTAATGCACGGCACCGTGCAATAGAGGCAAGAACAAATCTTGCAGTCTTGCTTTTTCTAAGCAAAATTGATATTGCACTTTCCCAGGAGGACTTTGGGCTGACGGACAAGCTGTGGCGTTGACTCAAAGCGCTCCACTCAGAGGCAGTGTGAGCCCAGCCCCATCCCTGGACAGGTAACCCGTGTGTGCCAGCCGCATGCCGTGTGTGCCGTGCTGTCCCTCCGTGTGCTCCGGGCTGGGGGGGGCCTGGCAGCAGCACAGGCTGCTCTTAACGTTTGCTCTGCCACTTCTGGGATGATTTTAAGCAGTTGGGCTTTTTTAGCTTTGAATCCCTGGGGACCAGTGGCACTGATGTCGTTTGTGACTGGTAGGTGGAATGATCCATTGTATCACGTGAGGTGTTGGGAGAATTGCATTCATGGCTCTGGCTGCAGTTTAACCCACGAGCCTGTGAATCCATGACAATTCCACATGCCCTTGACCACCATAGCTTGGTGGGTGTTTATCAAATGATCCCATAAACAAAAGCCTGGGAATTCTTCCCGTGTGTTTCTAGAGGCTGGTCAGCTGTCAGCAGGATCCCAGTGTGTGTTCAGTAAGGGTGAGAAAGCTGACTGCTGGCCTCACTGAGGGAAAAGGATGTTGTGGGGAGTTTTCCTCCTCCTTAGGACAATCACACCTCTGCACCTGTCCTGATACCTGCCACCAAACACACAAACACACATGTCATGTCCTGGCTTTTTGCTCAAAGTACCAGTGGCACCTGCCAGGTGCTGGCAGTCTCTTTAGTAACTCCCAGGGGCCATATGTGTACATAATACTTTATAACTACCTGGATACTCCATTAGTAGCCAGGGGTTGTTTGTGTTTTTAATGAATCCCTTGCACATAGTTGGAGACCACTCCAGAGATGAAGCACAGTGTTGTACTGTACCCAACATTCTGCTTGACTATTACAATGGCATTTTTCTCCATTCTACAGTACAACAGTGTTGTACTGTACCCAACATTCTGCTTGACTATTACAATGGCATTTTTCTCCATTACAGTGAATATTAAAATCCAAACTCTTGGCTCATCATGGGTATTGTGGAATACTATGGTGGCTGACAATAAACCCAGTCCCAGGGAATTAGGACTTTTTATGTTCTTAATACAGCCTTGTAACAGGATGTTGTAACATCCAATGGGCTTTGAAAAGCAAGCGTAAAGAAAGTGGTTTGTGGCTTGAGTTTATTTTCAGCTGTGTCCACCTTAGGTTGGGGTACAAGCCACCTGCTCTTTGACAGTCCTGGATGGAATCCCATAAAACGGACACCTGGGACACCTCCTGGAAGCGATGCAGGATGTACACGCAGGCAGCTGCGCGCAGGTCGGGGCAGTGGTAATAGTGAGTCTGTAAATGCCAGATGCAATTCTCAAAGCACAGTCTGGAAGTGAGGAACTAACAGCACAGGCTGACGAGGATCTAACCCTGTTACTAATTTGAATGTAGAGTGTGGAACTAACGAGCTGTTTGATGACCATTAGTAGTCAGATTCTTCTTGAGGGTCTGTATCACTGTGGGTTGCAACAGCTCTGCTCTCCTGGCATATTAACAGAGGGACAGCAGTTTCCTGGGGAGCAGCACTCCTGTCCTTACCTGTGAGGTAAAGTAGTTTGTGTCATAGGCCCTTTGAAACAGACCCTGCTGTCCTGTTCTTGACCTTAAATACACTGTACTAAAGTTTATTGTAAGAGGTGAATTAACGAAAATAAACCTTTTATTTCTCTAGCATTCTGTTGTGCATTTGATTTTTTAAGTTGATACATAGGGTGTGGCTGATGTCGGGTAGTGCTGTTGAGTGAAAATTTGAAATCCTAATGATCCTTTTGGCCCGTTAAAATTGTTTCTATTTTAGAACAAGAGAACATACTCCCTTGCTGCCACGGGGACTTTATTACCTGAAGAGAACTATTTACACAGGCATCCAATGATGGGATGCTTAGAAGACTTTATTAGATACGCAGAATTATTTACACAAGCATCCAGTGGTGGCTGATCACAACACTCCTGGCTAAGGGGAACTATTTACAACGGCGAGCTCCGAGTTGAATTGGTGAACAAGATGTCCATGGAGGAGCTGTGCTGGTAGTGTTGCCTGGTGATGTATTCAATGAAGTCGGAGAGTCCTGGCACCACGCAGCAGCTGACGGCGCTGTAGGGTGATGCCCATGCTCTGGGCGTCGTACCACATGTTGGTGGACTCCATGTAGAACTCGGTGGCAACGGTGGTGCTGAACCCATTGAAGCCCCCGACCACGAACAGCAGGCCGTCCATCACCTCGATGCCAAAGTTGCTGCGTGGGTTGAGCATGGAGGGCACGGCGTGCCAGGCGTTGGCGATGGGGTTGTACGCTTCCACGCTCTGGAGCCGGCTGTTCCCGTCAAACCCTCCAACCTGAGAAGGCCAAAGGGACACAGCTTGACAAGGGGCCTTTCCTCAGCCAGATCCTGGCTCGCACAGGGAGATGGGAACTGCTCCTGCCTCCCTGGCTGCAGTCTGAGCATGGCAGAGAACACGAGATCTCCCAACGTGGCTCTTGCTATATTGTTCCCTGCTGTCTGAGGAGCTTTCCAAAACACTTTATGCAGCTGTCAATTTTGACACTTCTCCAGAGGCTAGATGCAGTCCATGGAGAGGATAAACAATGGATGAACAGGCCCAAGCCCCTGCTCTGTGCTGCTGATGCTGTTGGCAGCAGCAGAAATTATGTTCTTTGCTGCAGCTGCTTAAACATTGCCAAAACACCATTTTCATGCTCAAAAGCGTGTGATAGGTGATAACGTTCTCAGGAAGTGCATCAACCGTTCTGGCTCTCACTTCCCTAAACCTCATGTAAACACATGGCCACCCTGGGGGTCTGGGAGCTGCAGCCACCCAAAGGACTGCAGTGCTGGGTGGTGTTGGCCCTTACCGCGTACACCTGGTTCTCGTACGCCATCACCCCAACTCCGCCTCTCCTGCTGCTCATTGAGGCGATCAGGGACCACTGGTTTGTGGTGGGGTTGAACACTTCAGCTGAGCTGAGGCACTGATGGCCATCAAACCCACCACAGATGTAAACCTGGGAACAGGAGAGGTGGGAAACTGTGAATGGGGCGGTTAGACCCTTGGTGAGGAAACATGTTGAAGAGAAAATGAATGGTGTAGCAGGATTTTTGGGGTGTTTTGTTTCAGAATGGGGATGGTCTTGTCATCCCGGGTTTGAAGTAGCAGCAGTGCAAAGAATTGATGCCAGCAAGATTTTGACTCTCGATTTTCCAAGCTGCACGAAGCAGACAGGCCTGGTATTGCACCTATAGCCAGGAAATGGGCTGTCAGGCACCAGGTGGACAGCAACTCTGGCAGAGTTTCTGTACTTCTGGTCACATCTCTGCCACACCAGGCAGACTGCTTTGCACCTGTAGCTCCAGGACTTAATGAATTTAAGTGTTAAGGACTTAATGAATTTATGACTTTAAGTGTTACGAACTTAGTGAGGGTTTATGTGAACTTTCTTCATGCAGCAACCCCAGCTGCTCTTAGCTGGGGGTTAGTTTACCTTTCCATCCAACGTGGTCGCACTGGCGTCGCTCCTCTGCTCGTGCATGGGGGTGATCAGGCTCCACTGGTCGGTGTCTGGGTCGTACCGCTCTGCCGTGTTGAGCCGCATGTGCCCATCAAACCCTCCCATGGCGTAGATGAAGTTGTCCACAACGGTGACGCTGGCGTAGCAGCGCCGAGAGTGCATGGGCGCTGCCTGCTGCCACGTCTTCTGGAGCGGGTCGAACCGCTTGACGACGCTGAAATAATCCGTGCCGTCGAACCCGCCGATAACGTAGACGTGGCCTTTCAGATAAGCCGAGCCGTGATAGGCGACGGGGCTCTCCTGCTCCCAGGGGATGTTCAGCCACTCCTCAGTGCACTCGTCGTAGGTCTCGATGGGGCTGGTGGCGCCGGCCCCGCTCCAGCCCCCGATGGCGAAGAGGATGGCGTCCGGCAGGCGCGGCTGGGTGAGTGGGTTGGCTCTGACTGAGGAACTCTGGCCTGAGCACAGGTTGTCGATTTCGGACAGGGCCCTGAGGATGAGATCATTGCAGCTGGCGTTGTCTTTCATGTACTCATGAGATTTCACGTAGTCGTATTGTAGGACTGCCAGTCGAACCTGAAACATGCAAGGAGGAGGTTGGAGTACTGATACTGATGGTTTTCCCCTCGGTAGCCTGCGGGGACAGCACCAAAGCAGAGCTGCACCCACCTTGCTGAGCAAGCAGGCGATGTGCTGCCTCCTGTGCTGCGGGTCATGAGTGATCCACCTCAGCACAGCCTCAAACACGGCTTCTTCTCGCTGCAGGTTAAGCTCATCCTTCTCAATGATGTGTGCCAGGTCCTCAGCAGAAAGGTCTAGGAACTCCTCGGACACCTGGGACACCTCCTGGAAGTGATGCAGGATGTACACGCAGGCAGCTGCACGCAGGTCGGGGCAGTAGTAATAGTCAGTGAGTCTGTAAATGCCAATGCAATTCTCAAAGCACAGCCTGGAAGTGAGGAACTCACAGCACAGGCTGATGACGCCCATGACATTGAACTGATCTGCTGCAGCCAGCAAACTCTCAACGTTGTCCTCTGTGATTGGTACTGTCCCAGTGTAGGCGTAATTGATGATGAGACCCATCATTTCAGCTGAAATGCCGGGGATTTGATAGACCATCTTGTCCCAGTTGGTAAACAGAGTCCTGAAAACATGGTGTTACTATATTAAACCTTGCCCCTGGACCCCCTGTGCTCCCTCTGCCTCCAGGGCACCAGTTTTGGCACTGATAGGAGCCATTCTGGGAGTCCCCATGGTTAATGGATTAATGTTTTACTTGCTGGTTGTTTGAAAAAGGAGACAGCCTCTGGAGCATACCAGAGCTGGAGGCAGCAGGGCAAGGGGTTTCACTTGAGAGGAGCAGAGGGGCAGAATCCCCCCATTGCCTGCTGCCCATACTGTGGGGATGAGCCCAGGACAATGGGGGGTGTCTGGGAACCAGTGCACACAGCCAGGGCATGTTCAGCCTCTCACCCACCAGCACCCCAAGTCCTTCTCCCCAGGGCTGCTCTCAATCCATTCATCCCCCAGCCCGGATTGATACTGGGGTGGGGTTGCCTCAACCCAGGTGCAGCACCAACACTTGGTCTTGAACCCCAGGGAGTCACAGCGTGTGGGGAAGGCGAAGCTGCTCTGTGGCAGCTGGGCCAGGCTGGCCAGGCTCCAGTCCTGCATTGTCTGGGGCTTCTCCAACACCACTGCCAAGAGCCACTGATATGTGGATTAATCCTGGTGTTCAGGGAGGTGTGAGGACTTTGGGAAATCACTTGGTGAGAGGTTCAGTGCAGGGGGAAGTCCTGGAGAAGTGCTGAGGCAGGGTGACCTCAATCAGGGAATACAGTTTGTCCCCATCCCCCTGTGTTTCAACTACTGACCTGAAGTAGATACTGCAGCAAGAGAGGATGAGCTTGTGAGCCTTGAATTCCACCCCATCCACACTGATGATGGCATCACAGAATCTCCCTTCCAGGCGGAGTTCATTGGCGATGCTGCAACTCCTATTGCTCATCTTCCTCTCCATGTTGGAAGATGAACATTTGGTAGGTGCCAAGTTATCCCTCACCTTGGAGCCAGAGGCAGTAGACCTTGCTGAGGTGTGTGGAGCACTCTGGTGTTGCTCCCAAACATCCAGCACTGAGCCCCCTTGCTGGTTCTGGATTGTGCCCCACAATGACATCACAGAGATGCAGGGGTGACCCAGGCCCAGCATTCTGTGGTTGCCCCCAGCCTTTGCTTCCCTCCAGCCCGGGTTGTGCTGGGCCCCAGACCTGCAGCGTGTTGATGGTTGCTTGGAGCAAAACCAGCTGTGTGATCCATCCCCTGGCAACCCTTCAGTAATATTTCACTGGGGTTTAGCAGCCCCCAAATGTGGGCATGAACCACCACTGAAGGGTCTTGTGCCACCTTGCCCGGGAGGAAGCTGAGGTACAGTCCAGCTCATATCACTCCTGTCACACACACTGTCTCTGCTGCTTTATCACTGGAGTTGTGCCAGGGGAGGTTTAGGTTGTATATTGGAAATGCTAGGATATTTTTTTCCCACGAATGGGTTGTCCAGCCCTGGCACAGGCTGCCGAGGGCAGTAGTGGTGGATCCTCATCCCTGGAGGGGTTTAAAAGTCTCGTGGATGTGGCGCTTAGGGACATCGCTTAAGGGTGGCTTTGGCAATACTGGGGGATTTTTCTTTGAGGCCTTCTCCCCCCTCCAGTGTTCCGTGACTCAATGTTCCCGGGGCTGCGGAGTGGTTCAGTGCCGGGAGCCCTGCGGCCACGAACGGCCCGGCCGGTGACATTTTCTTTTCTTTTCTTTTCTTTTCTTTTCTTTTCTTTTCTTTTCTTTTCTTTTCTTTTCTTTTCTTTTCTTTTCTTTTCTTTTCTTTTCTTTTCTTTTCTTTTCTTTTCTTTTCTTTTCTTTTCTTTTCTTTTCTTTTCTTTTCTTTTCTTTTCTTTTCTTTTCTTTTCTTTCGCCGTCCCGGCTCGTCGCTAAGGAAATTCAAGCGCCGCTCGGAGCTGCTGGGCGCGGGGCGGAGCGCGGGCGGATTCTCCGGCCCCGGCCAGCAGCGAACGCCCCCCGAGCACCGCCCGCACTCCCGGGCCCGGTTCCGGTCCCGCCCCCGGCCCGCTCCGCCCCGCGGCTGCGCGGCCCCGAGCGAGCGGAGCGGAGATGGTGAGCGGGGCTGCGGGCCGGGAGCGCGCCCAGCACGGAGGGACACAGCGGGCTGGAGGGTCTCGGTGCCCCCGGAGCTTGGGGGGGGACCGGGGCGGCACCCAGCTGGGTCTCTGCCTGCAGGTGCCCGAGCTGGAGAAAGCTACGGTCCGGATCCGGCAGCCCGAGCGTGTGCGGGGGATCATCCGGTCTCTGCGGGAGCAGGGGGTGGCCAAACTGCAGGTACCGTGCTCTGTGCTTTTCTCAGCTCCCCTTCCTCTCGGCCCGGCTTCTCCCAGCACCTGCGGCGAGGGGTGCAGCTGGAGAGGGAGAAGCCCCAAAGGACAGGGAGTACGGGGCTGGTGGCTCCCCCCGGGCGGACCTTTCGGCTCCCAGTTATGAAGCTTTAACTGTGCGCCGGTCCCCAAAGCCCTGCTCCGCCAAGGCGGGGTGAAGCCATTCGCTGCCGATAAGAGCTGCGGGGTGGCAGGCTGAGGACATCATCTGCCTTGCGGCTGGCTGGTAGGAGCGGCCACGTCGCCGCTGCCGGTCTGTGCCCGCTGGAGGCTGGTGGTGCTGGGTGCCTCTTCTCACAGGCGGCAGCGCCTTGGGCTCACTCTGACCAGTGCAGAATGCACTGGGTCACGCATGGATTTGGTGTTCTCCCCTCTTCCAGGTCATTTCTGACTTTGACATGACACTGAGCAGGTTTGGTTGCAATGGCAGGCGCTGCCCCACATCTCACAGTGAGTGAAGCTGTTGTTTTTACTGTCGCTAATTCTGTTTGGTTTCTGTGTTTGTATTTGATGTGGTCCCTGTGATTCCCCGTGCCCTCCTCTGCCAAGCCTGGCTGCTCCATCCTGTCCTCCCCCACGCAGGTCTGGGCCTCAGTGCCTGGTGCCAGCTGCCCACTGCCCACTGCAGGAGCCAGTAGCCAGCTCCTGGGCTGGCTGCCTTCATCCCACTGCCCACGGGCACCAAGGCTGCTGTCTGGCCAAGCCAGGCCCTGCAATTGGGGCTCGGAGTTGGGACCCCACAGCGTTGGGAGCCCACAGCGAGTCTGTGCCCAGGTCATGGTGTCACCACGGCTTGTATTGGGAAGAGCCAGCACTGAGACGCAGGGCAGTTGCTGTAGAAAGTCAGTTTATGATTCTGTGCCACATCACTGGTGTTTTATTTCCTTTGCAGATATCCTTGATACCAGCCGTGTTATCAGCGAGGATGGCAAGAAGAAGGTGGGTGCTGTGTGTAAGGCACTGTATCTTGGCTTGGTGACTGTTGTCAGGAGGTCACACTGCCTGGTGTGGCAGCTCTGCCAGCTGTGGTGTCTGCCAGGATGGAGTGAGAAAGTGTCCAGGCTGCATTTCAGCCAGCAGTGACAGAGGAGAAGTTAAAAAGGGAACTCGAATTTGCATGAGCAGCTATGGGTGTTTCAGTTTGGTAAGAGGAGGAAGGGGAGGGCTGTCTGTACCTGCAGCATTTGGAGCAAGGTGAGGGCCAGCCAGGCTGCTGAGAGTTCCAGGTATGCTCAGAGGGAAGCTGCTCAGTGACAACATTTTGGTTGTGTTTAGGAAGAGCTTTGGAGAACTTCAGAAATGCTAGTTTTGTTTAGTCTCTTTAGACCTGATGTTCACTTTGTTCTTTTTCCCTCTGTGTGACACTGCAGCTGAAGGATCTGCTCCACTATTACTATCCCATTGAAATAGATCCCAACCGGACCCTGGAAGAGAAATGTCCCCTCATGGTGGAGTGGTGAGTGCTGTTTGTGGTGACCTTGACCTTGTCCTGATGACCTCTTGTCCCTGAGGACTACAGGACATGAGGCTTGAATCACCCCTGGGCTTGGCAGCAATCCCACAAGGTTTAGTTGTTGTTTCTGACTGCTGAGGGCTCTGCCTGGCAGCTCTGTCACTGCTGCCTTTCCCATGTCAAATACAGGTGGACCAAGGCCCATGAGCTGCTGGTTCAGCAGAAGATCCACAAAGGTGACATAGCCCAGATCGTCAGCGAGTCAGAAGCGATGCTCAGGTACGGGCACGGGATGTGGTGTTGGGGTTTGGGCACAGGGATGTGATGCTGAGGTACAGCTTGGCTGCCCACAGCCTTCTCTCCTGCCCATGTAGCCAGGTCTCTGTGCTGTCACCACACCGCAGCATGACCAGTGCCAGCCTCCCTTGCTCTCTCCCTGGGGCTGAGTTCTGATGAGGTCAGAACATGAGCCAGAGCCTGAGCTTGCTCCTTGGCTGCAGGCTGATCCCTTCCTGCTCTGAAATCGCTACCCCTCTCTTGGGCCTTGGCAAGGAGCAGCTGAGGGGCTTGTGCTGGGCACAGCTCCCCATTTGCAGGGCAGGCTGCAGGGGCAGCATGCAGTTCCCTGTTTCCAGCAGAGCTGTGTTCCTTGCACTGGAACTGCCAAGCCTTATGCAGGCCCTTGGCTCAGCAGCAGATTTCACCCACAGCACAAAAATGTTGTGCTAGAACTTGCTGCTAAAGCTGAGCTGGCAGCTGTGGCCCTAAGGCTGGCTCAGGTTGCTGCCAGGCTTATGGAGGGGATGGCTTTTCATGAGCCCAGGTTCCATTTCTGCATAGAATTGTGTCCTGGCAGACTGGGGCTGTCACAGGTTGTTCTGATCATCCTCCCAACCAGTCTGACCTGTTGCACATCTCCCACGTGGTTCCTGTCAGCGCCCAGTCAGGTGGGTGTGTGCAGACAGGCTGTGCCCCTGCTGAGCAGCTGATGTGCCCAGGAGATGCCAGGCAAAAGGCTGGAGTGTTCTGTGTTCCCACAAGTGCCATCCCAGCTGCTGCACCCACAGCTCTGGGTCTGCACAGAGGAGACCATGGGAGTGCTGGTGCCACAGAGAGCTCGTGCTGTTTGCAGAGCTTACGTGTGTGTTTGGGAATTGGAGGGCAGGAACAGGAGCTGGGCTGAGCACAGGGCACCAGGCACCACGCTGGGAGCTGGTGACACAGCCCTGTGCAATGGACACTCCTGCTCTAGGGATGGCTTCAAGGAGTTCTTTGATCAGCTGCATAAGAACAACGTCCCCCTGTTCATCTTCTCTGCTGGCATTGGTGACATCCTGGAAGAGATAATCCGTCAGGCCAACGTCTTCTACTCCAATGTCAATGTGGTGTCCAACTACATGGACTTCAATGAGGATGTGAGTTCTTGCATCTGTGTGAGGAGTGTGTGAGGGCAGTGGTGTAGGGCTGGGATTGAGGACTGGGACATGATTAGCAGTGACACCATCGGGTTAAGAGCTGTCTGCCTGTCTGTCCCATGTGCTCAGGGAGTCCTCACGCACTTCAGGGGACCCCTCATCCACACCTACAACAAGAACAACACCGTGCTGCAGGGCACAGGGTACTTCCAGCAGCTGAGCACAAGGACGAGCATCATCCTGCTGGGAGACTCCATGGGTGACCTGACAATGGCAGACGGTGTTCCCAGCGTGGAGAACATCCTCAAGATTGGCTTTCTCAATGACAAGGTGGGTGAGAGGAGCAGTGTAGTGCTTCCTTACCAGCCTTCCCCAGGTGCCAGGCCTGGGGCCAGCAGGGAGGGGCAGGGGGCTGCCCCAGTGACTTGGGCATGTAAGAGATTCATACGAGCTCCTGTGGGGCATGCAGAGGGACCTGGAGGTGTCTGCTGGGCTCCTGCTGCATCTGGGAAATGGTCAGGGTAGTTATGGACCCCCTTTTGGGTAGTGAGGGCTGTGGGTGGAACGTCCTCACCTTCAGCTGTTGGTTGTTGATGGTCCTGGCAGGTGGAGGAGCGGAGGGGGAAGTACCTGGACTCCTATGACATTGTGCTGGAGAGCGACGAGACGCTGGACGTGGTGAACGGGATCCTGCGCTACGTCCTGAGTGAGACATGAGCTGGGGACACGGTGCCCCCGCCCCGGCCACACAGCAGGGAATGTCCCTGGGCAGGGAATGTCCTCGGGACAGAGCTGGAGGGGACCTGCTGCTACTGGCTGGGCTCCATCCCGACCTCAGTAATGCCCCCAGCCAGCCCTGGAGCAGGAGAGGTGAGATGAAGGAAGCTTCTCCTTTACCCCAGCTCTGCCTGGCTCTGCAGTTTCCCACCCAGACTGACTCTATCCCACTCGGACTTCATCCCACTGGGAATTCACCCCTGCCACCTCCTGAGGCCACAACAAACGGTTCCGTGTTTCAGACAGAGATGTTCTGCACTTGCTTCAGCAGCTGAGGGTGGAATGGAGATAGTTTACTGTGGGCTGAGGACAGTCTCTCTCTCATCCTGTTTTCTGTGGGCTTCAAAGCTCCCAGGCTGACTCTGGTGCCAGTGCAGGTGCTGGGCTGGTTGTGCTGTGGCCCTGCTGGCCATCACATCACCCAGCCCCACATTCCCCATGTAAACCAGCAGCTCTCTGGCCTGCTGTCTCAGCTCACCTGTACAGCTCTTACTGTGGAAAAAAAAAGCTTTTTCCAGCCGTCCCTGAAGGCCCCGGAGCTCGGCTGCTGCTGCTGCCCAAAGCCAGAAGTAAGTTTGTCTGCCAGGGATCAGAGGAGGAGGGGTGGGGATGGGGGAGGAGGAGCCAGTGGCAGAATTTTGAGTTTTAAGCAATGTTTGAACTGGCCATGTTTGTGTACTAAATTTCTGGGCTGATCCTTGGCTCACAGAGCAGCAATAGGGAAAGGCCATTTTATTACTGTATAACCTCTGGTTGTGTGGGACTTTGGGAAGAGCAGATTTGTTCCCTGTTTTGGAGTAAAAACATAATTGGCTAAAGCTGGGTCATGGGTGGTTTGTTACACAGCACTGAGGGGCTGGTGCTCCTCTGTTCCCTGGGCTGGAGCTGGCAGCTGCCTCTGCTCCCCAGCTCCCCATCCCGCCAGAGCCCCCCAGCCCTCACTGGGTGCCAGAGCTGAAGCTCTGTTGCCTTTGGTGCAGGATCCAGGTGGAAATTTTGGTTTCTCCTGCCAGACCCAGTGGATGCTGGAGCCTGGAATCCCCCTGGGCACTGGAGAAGCTGTGCTGCCACCCCAACACATGGGAAGGTTTCATGGCAAAGTAACCAAACACAGTCCAACTCCTTGGAAACCTGGAGGAATTATTTATTTGGTGCAAGGCAGAGTCCCTGTTTGAGGTGTTTGCTCTGCACTGCTGTGCTCCTATGTTTCTTCTTTCTCTGTCGAGGACAGACTGCAGAGGCTTTGGGAGCTGGCAGATGCCAGAGCTGTGCTGGTCCCAGCAGGAGCACTCCAAGGCTGTGACCTGCATTTAGGCATTGAAACAAAATGGGTCTGATTTGTCTCAGTCACTGAGGGCTGGGAGGTGGGGAGGGTGTGAAGGGGGACAGTGCTGGGGGCTGGGAGGTGGGGAGGGTGTGAAGGGGGACAATGCTGCTCCCTGAGGGCTGGGGGATGAGGGTCTATTTCCCTTCTCCCAGCTGATGAGGGGTTTGCCAGCTCCTACAGTTCCAGGGTGCCCAGACTTTTGGAATGGCCGATGCCTGCAGAGTATTGGGGTTTCACCCTGGGAACCTGAGCCCCCTTCAGCCTCTTGTCCCGGGGAGGATGGCAGCAGGGGCAGAGCAGGGACTGGGACAAAAGGCTTCTCTTTCTTCTCTCTAAAGAATTTTTAAGTGTTTTTATATAAAAAACCCAATCCCCAGCTCTAAACTACAAAATGCTGTGGTGGAGGTGAGGAGGAACCCCCCCTACATCCTGCCTGGCTCCTGAGGCAGCACAGGCAGGTGAGGGGGCTGGAGCTGGACCTGCAGTCACTGGTGGAGGATGAAGGGGCTTAGGGAGGGGACATCTTGTCTGGGTTTATTAGCTGGGGGCTGAGTTTTCCTGCTCAGGAGAACACATCAAAATACCCTCAGTTAATTAGAGGTGAAAATCAAAACCCAGGCCCCTGCAGGACTGGGGAGGGGCAGGGGCAGATTCCCAGGGTGGGAGACCGGCCATGACATGGCAAGGATGAGTCCTGTCTCCAGGAACAGCAGGGACTGCTCCTCAGAGCTCCTCATGAATCTTCTCCTGGTCCTCATCCGACTTGAGCTTCAGCTCGTCGGGTGTGATTTTCCCATCCTGGTTGCGGTCCTGGTTCCGGAACATGTCAGCAATGACCTTCTCCGGGTCGGAGCTGGGCATGAGGCGGCCTTTCCCCTCTGCCACCTGGGTCTTGATGAAGGTGGAGAACTGGAGAGGGGAGAGGGGAGAGATGCTGCTTGGCTCTGCGCAGCCAGCACTGGGCAAGGCAGGGTGACCACGGCCCATGACAAGGACAGGCAGGGCCTGGAGCAGAGGCTGCCCTCGGGGACACTGCCCGCACCCAGCAGCAATGCTTTGGCTGGGGTCTTCTTCCTGCACAGCTCTGCAGGCTCCCAAGTGCCCAGGGGCAGCAGTGCCCTTCAAGTGCTGCTGCCCAGGGTGGGGTCCCCTGTGCCCTCATTTCCTCCTGCACCCCTCCATCTGGGACCCACTCACCTCCTCAGCAGGGATCCCCCCGTCCTTGTTGAGGTCCATCTGCTCGTACAGGCTGGCTGGTGGCTCCCCGTGCCAGATGAAGAGGTAGCCCTCAGGAACCCCCTCCTCCATGGAGATCAGCTCCACCTCGAAGCGGAGCACGGCACTGCCGGGCACTCCCCGGGCTGGAAACACAGCAAAGGCTCCAGCACCACGGGGAGCAAGGCAAAGCCCTGAGCCCCACAGCCCTGGCAGGGCGAGGGGTGGTGGAGCCCAGCAGGGGCCCAGCAAGGCTGAACCACCCAGTTTGCATCGCACACGTCGGCTGCTGCTCCCCTACCTCCGCTCTCCCCGTGGCCCAGGTGTGGGGGGACGATGAGCACCCGCCTCTCCCCTGCGCACATGTCCAGGAGGCCACTGTTCAGCCCCTCGATCACCTTGTTGGCCCCCAGAGTTACCTCCTGGGGTTTCTCGTAGTCGTGGCTGCAAGAAGCACAGAGGAAACAGTGCAGGTGAGACAAGTCCCTCAGATCATGTGGGCAGCCCTGGAATCCTGACCCTTCCATCCCACCATGGCCAAGAATCCCACATCCTCCATCCATGAAGTTCCACACTCTCCATGCCACGGCCACGTGTCCCTTGAACCCTCTCCTCCCTGCTGCCCCATCCCTGCTGCCCTCTGGCCGGTGCTCCAGCACTGCCTCTTGCAGAGCAGATGGTCCCACTGCCTGCCCAGCCCCAGCTCAGTGCCAGCCAGGGTTTGTCCCCAGGAAGAACGGGACGCTGGGGGCACGCACGAGGAGAAGAGCCGGGTGCCGTCCAGCAAGGAGCAGTTGTAGTGGTAGCGGACGAAGTCGCGGTCGCGGGTGGTGACGTTGCAGCCCTCGGGCCGGAACACGGTCTGGATCTCCACCGGGTCCGCGGGGTTGTGGAAGTCGATGACGTGGACATCGAAGACGAGCACGGCTGAGCCGGGAATTTTGTCTCCTGGGAGAGGAGGATGAAGAATGCTGCTGGAGCGCTGCAGGGCCGGCGAAGGCTTTTCCCTGCTTCTTCCCACACCCCTGGATGTGCCCATCCCTCAGAGCCCTCTGCAGGTTTACCTGCACCGTTCTCCCCGTAAGCCAGGTGTGGGGGGATGACCACTCGGCGGTGCTCTCCCACGCAGACCCCCTGCAGCCCCTGATCCATGCCAGGGATGATGTAGCCCTTCCCAATGTAGGTGTTGTAGGTCTGATTGCGAGAGTAACTGCAGCAAGAGAACACCCAGCACCATCAATCCCCCCAGCCCCTACACCCCAACCCACACCCCTTCTCCCAGCCTCTCCTGCTCCCCCAGGAACCAAACCTTGCTCCAGGATATTGTCCTTGTTAGCCTATTTCATGCCCACTGTCCCGTCTCCAGCCCTTCCTTGCAGCCGTGGGGCAGGAGAGGACATCAGGGGCCCTCCCAACGTGGCCACTTCTCCCCACACCTGGAGTCAAAGAGTGTCCCGTCCATGAGTGTCCCGTTGTAGTGGTAGCGGACAAAGTCCCCGGTCACAGCCCGGCGCTTGCAGGACTCCGGCACCTCCAGATGCTCCAGAAAGACGCCATCCTTGGGGTTGTGGAAATCCACCAGCAGCACGCTGAACACCAGCGATGCCTGCGGTGGGATCACAGTCCCTGGAGAGGACACGGGTCAGCCTGAAGGAGGGTTCTTCTGCACCAGGGAGCTCTGGTCAGAGCAGGGAGGGAAGGGGCTGGCACGATGAGGTGGTGCCTGGCTCACCGTAGCCCTTCTCCCCATAGGCCAGGAATGGGGGGATGATGATGCTCCTCTTCTCCCCAGCACACATGCCCAGCAGCCCCTGGTCCATGCCCTTGATCAGCCACCCAGTGCCCACGTAGGTGTCATAGGTGCTGCCCTTGCTGTAGCTGGTGGTGGAGAAATGAGGGTGGGGATGGCTCTGGGGCCGCACCAGCAGCCCCTGCCAGAGCAGTGCTGTGCCAGAGGCTGATTTGGGGGGTCATGGAGATGCACCAACCCTGCTGGGGAGCGAGGAGGGAGCACAGGGTGAGGCTGCTCCGACTGTGTGCCCAGCCTGGTGTCCCTGGGTCCCAGCCTCCCCTAGCGGCCCAGTGTCAAGGCAGAGGCTGCATCCCAGCCCCACAGGCCTGTGCCCTGAGGCCGGGGTGCATCCCCTACCTGGAGTCGAAGGGGGTCCCATCCAGCAGCGTGCCGTTGTAGTGGTACCGCACGAAGTCCGAGTTCTCCACCGTGCGGTTGCAGCGCTGGGGCTTGGACAGGGTGGTGATCTGCAGCTTGTCATTCTTGTTCCAGATGTCCAGCATGACGACATCGAAGTACAGGGTGGCATCGGGGGGGATCAGCCCCGCTACAGCGGCAGCAGCAAGGACAGAGCACTTTAAGTGGGACCAACACTGAGCCCAGGCCACCCATGGGCTCTGTGCCCTGAAGCCTCCCCTGAAGCCACTGCTGCTCAGGGCTGCTGGAGACCCATGCCAGCCCCTGGGAAAGCAGCACAGTCCAGCTGGGGGCACGACCCCTCGCTCCCAGGGAAGCCCCACTTCAGCACCACTGGCCACGGAGCCACCCTTAGGCCACACCTGCCAGGTGTTAGCCCTGTTAGCCCTGTCCCTGCTCAGGCCAGCCCTGGGGGGGTTTGCTCCCTCAGCCCCCCCGTGGCAGGGCCCCTTACCCACGCCGATGCTGCCGTAGCCCAGGTGGGGTGGCACGATGAGGTGGCGCCGCTCGTTGACGCACATGCCCTGCAGCCCCCGGTCCATGCCCGTGATCAGCCGCCCGACGCCCACCACGCCGGCCACCGTGGCCCCTCGGTCATAGCTGGGGCAAAGGGACAGACCCATCAGAGGTGAGGAAAAGGATGAAGCTCCCAAAGCTGCCGGTGCTGGTGGGGCAGAGCAGAAGGATGAGGCTGCTCCCTGCCCAGTGTGCAGGTCTCCCATCACAGCCTGAGTCCCTGTGCTGCAGGCAGAGCCCACAGCTCAAAAATATGGATCCTACTGGGCTCAATCTCATGCTGCTGGCACCTGGGGCACTGGTCAGCACTTCAGCCTGACCTTGCACCCCCAGAAGCCATCCACACCCTCCTCAGATCTCACCCACTGAGCTGGGCTGGAGGCTGGCAGCTCTGGGGCTTCCTGCTGCTTCCCAATCATTTTGTGTACAGCACACTGGAGCTTTAAGCAGTGATGAGGAAAGACGATGCCCTGGCCTCATTTTTAAACTGCAAATTTGCTTTTATTTTTAAACTTTAAAATACTCCAAGAAACTACTGGGGCAGCAGATGTCCTCCTGGGAGAGAATTCTTTTAGCAGTGAGTGTCCCCAGGCTCCTGCTGCAGTTACTTTCTCCCTCATTGATACTCACAAGATAGGACATATCAAACTGTGAATCCCTTTGCTTTCCAGAGCTCCAAAAATAAAATCATACCTGCCTGGGAAATTTTTATTGCTATGTGGTGCTGGGGCTGTTGTTTCTGTGTCCCCAGTTCTCCTCCCTGCTCATGGTGCTGCACACCAGGGGCTGCCCCAGCCCTGATTCCCAGGCAGCATGAGCAGAGCAGGGACCATGCAGGGGCCAGGGAACACTGAGCACACAGAGTGAAGCCTCTGGGATAATGAAGGGTTTTGCCACTGCCACGTCTCAAAGTGCTTTAAGCATTTCCCTGCCTGTGCAGCACATGCAGAAACGTGTTCCTGAGTGCAGGGCGTGCCAATTAGGGCCAAATCATGCCTGTGCCCTGGACAGGCCATCCCACAGCTCTGAGGGGGTGCAGGCTCCCTGAAGGGCTGGGACCTGGCGGGGCAGCCCAGGCAGGGGCTACAGAAAGGGGCTGCAGCCCGGGTCGGGGGTTCGCTTCAGGCTGACCCGTGTCCAGCTGCTGTGTTACCCCAGCACCCACCAAAACCCCCCCTGGGCTCAAAGCCGGGCGGGCTGGGCGTTGTCCAGCTGCTCTGGCCTGGCTGCCCCTGCCCCGGGGCTGGGGGACACATGCGGGGTCCCCGCAGCTGCCTGCCTGCCCCGGCATGCGGGCTGGGGGCTGGGGGAGGCATGCAGGGTCCCGCCGCAGCTGCCCCCCGCATGCAGCCGGCACTGAGCCCCGCGGGCGGTACCTGGAGTCAAACTTTTTGCCATCTTTAAAGGTCCCATTGTAGTGGTAGCGAATGAAATCCCCCATCTGCGCCTCCCGCAGGCAGATTTTGGGAATATAGTATCTGTCTATCACCACGTCTTCTAAGGGGCCGGGGTCGCCCAGCGCCGGGGCCCCCAAGACGGCGAGGAGGAGGAGGAGGAGGAGGAGGAGGCAGCGGCTGCCCGCGGCCGTGGCCATGGCGCTGGGGCTGAGGCGGTGGAAGGGCCCGGCGAGGGGAAGGAGGAGGGCGAGGGGTTCTGGACGCCCCTTTCCTGCCCGGGACGCCCCTTTCCTGCCCGGGACGCCCCTTCCCTTCCCTTCCCTTCCCTTCCCCTCCGCCCGCCCAGCCCGGCCCTCTTGGAATTTCTGTAGACGTGTCCGGGCCCCGCCGCGCTCCCCCCGCCGCGCCGGGGACTGACACCGCGGCAGAGAACGATCCACGGCGGGAGGGGTTATTCTTTTCCTCTCTTTTGTTTTTCCTCATACTTTCTTCCCTCCCTTTTTTTCTTTTTAAATTTCTTTTTTTTAATTTCTCTTCTTCCCCCTCTTTTCCTCTTTTTTTACTCTCCTCTTTTTTTTCTTTCTTTTCTCCTCTCATTATTTACTCTTTTTTTTTTTTTTCTTTTCTTTTTTTCTTTTCTTGGGCAATGCCTCCTCCGAAGGAAAAGCTGACGGAAGCCCTGGGGAGCGGCTGCAGGCCCGGCCCGGCCCCAGGTCCTAGCGCTCCTGTGCCTCCTCCTCCGTCTCCTCTTCTTCCTTCTGCCTCTGCCAGCTCATTGCACCCGGCCCAAGATGCCGCTGCTCAGCCCCAGCAGTTCGGGAGAGGAAATAAAAGGAATTAAGTGTTTTAATAACGAGCCTTTGCTGAATGGCGATGATTAAAAATGTGAAATTTGCCTAGCAATCCTTCCCAGACAAACACAGCCTCAAACACTCACGGAGGTGTCACACACACATCCCTGCTCCCCCAAATCCATCGGCAACAAACAGGTCCCGTGGCAAGGGCCTTTGGCGAGTGCCAGGTGGGAAATGCAACAGGCTGTGAACCCGAACCCAAATCCCAACCCGGCTCCTCTGAGGCTCAGTGAGAGCAACAGCTCCAGCAAAGCACCCTCAGCTCCCCCAGCTCAGCCCCGGGGTGCTCTGCAGCCCCCCACACACCACACCGGGGCCGAGCACCTCCAGCACCGCTCGGAGCAGCCGGGGGGGACACCGGGGGCTGGGGCAGGGCCTCGCTTCGCCAGCTGAGCGCTGACAGGGGCGGTGGCACCGCGGCCAAGAGGCTCCGCTCCGCTGGGAGAAACCTCAGCAGCGTCCTGGCTCCTGCCCCGCGCTGGCATCGCTCGGTGCCACTGTCTGGCCAGCGACAAAGCGTTGGGTTTGGGCCGGGGCCAATGCGGCCATGCCGAGGCCTGGCACGGGACAGCTCTGAGGCCGGGATCTGGCCCGGGATAGCTCTGAGGCCGGGATCTGGCCCGGGACAGCTCTGAGGCCGGGATCTGGCACGGGACAGCTCTGGGGCCGGGATCTGGCGCGGGACAGCTCTGAGGCCGGGATCTGGCACGGGACAGCTCTGGGGCCGGGATCTGGCACGGGACAGCTCTGGGGCCGGGATCTGGCACGGGATAGCTCTGAGGCCGGGATCTGGCACGGGACAGCTCTGAGGCCGGGATCTGGCACGGGACAGCTCTGAGGCCGGGATCTGGCACGGGACAGGCCGTGTGGCCTCGGGCTTGGCACCGCCGGCGGCGGGGACACCTCCGGTCCCCGCCGGCCGGGAGGGACCTCCCGCGCACCCCCCGAGCGCCCCGCGCAGCCCCTGCGCGCACCCCGCGGGGCCGGCGGAGCCGCACTAAGACCCTGCGCGCCCTCCACGCACCGCCCACCCACCCACCCACCCACCCCGCCGCCCGCCCCCTGCGCGGGGCCCGGCGCGGATCGCTGCGCGGATCGCTGCGCGGGCACTGCGGGGATGGGCGGCGCGGTGCCGGTGCCGGTACCGGCTCCGCCGCCGGCCTTGCTGCTGGCGGCGCTGGCGGCGGGGCTGTGCGCGGCGCAGTACGAGCAGTACAGCGTGCGCGGCTTCCCCGCGGCCGCGCTGGAGCCGCTGCAGCGCGCCTACGCGCGGGCGCTGGAGCAGTACGCGGACGCGCAATGGGCGGAGAGCGCTCAGGGGCTGGAGGCCAGCCTGCGGCTCCACAGGCTGCTGCGGGACAGCGAGGCGCATTGCCACCGCCGCTGCGCCGGGGAGCCCCCCGCGGGGGAGGATCCCGCCGAGGAGCCCCGCGGGGAGCGGGACCCCGCGTGGGAGTGGGAGCGGGAGCTGCGGCTCTTCGGGCGGCTGCTGCTCCGCGCCGGCTGCCTGCGCGCCTGCAAGCGTGAGCTGCCCGTGTTCCAGCTGCGCTACCCGCCGGCGCAGACCCTGCGCGACTTCCAGCGCCGCCAGCCCTACCAGTACCTGCACTACGCGCTCTTCAAGGTGAGGCGGTGCAAATGGCAGGGAGCAGGGGTAGTGGGGGGGGGTCCTGCTCCTCCATCCTGCACCACTGATCTTTCCCCTCCATCCTGCACCCCTCCACTCTGCCCTCCCTGACTGGGGACACCTCTTCCCTTGTCTCATCCTGTGCCACTTATCCTATACCTCCTCTTCGACACCCCCATCCTGCATCCCCACCCTGCACTGTCAGCCTGCACCCTCTGCTCTGCCCACCCTGAACCCCACTCCCGTCTATCTCTGTGCCCCCTGAACGCTGCTCCCCTCCATCCTGCACCCTGCTGTCAGGTGCTTCCCCTTTCCTTCACTCCCCATCTGGCATCCCCCGCCAGCTCCTCCATCCTGTCCCTGAGCTGTGGCACGTCAGCATCATCTGGGACACATCAGGCAGGACGACCGGGGGGCCCCTGTGGTTGTGTCCCTCTGCCCCACCTTGTGTTGCCCTGGTGCCCCAAGGTCTCCCTGGACAGGCAGAGCATTGCCTGGGGAGAGCACAGAGGGGCTGCCCCAGCTGAGGGGCCCGAGCTGGAGGGTGCTGTGCCTCTGTGATTGTGATGGGACACGTGTCTGGATGCTCTGTAAGAGAGAAGGACTTGCTCAGCTTCACACTGCAGACGTGGAGGGAAGTTTTGTGGAAGGAGGTTTCATAAGGCATCCCCCTCGGGTGCCCATGTGTTGGCCAGAGTGTCTCTGGCAGGGGACAGTCCTCTGGACAGGGTCCTGGTGCCTGGCCACCAGCCACTGTGGGTGCTGTTTTAGCACTCAGCACTGCAGCCCCACTCACCTGGCAGTGGTGAGGGACTGCCTGGCTTCATCCTTAATGCCTTTTCCTCTTGCTGCTCTGGCCCAAACCCATTGCATGGATGGGTCATTCTAACCACCCTCCCTCCCTGCTGTCTCACCCCCTGAAGCTGCAACCCAAGAGCTCATAAAGCAGCAGGGGTGGCAGCCAGGTCTGATGGCAGAGCTGGAGAAGAGCAGATCCACATCACACGGATCCGCCTCACACCACGTGGATCACTCCTGGCTGGATGTGGGGGCTCGTGAGGGGCTGAGCTGTCCCTGCACCCACCATGGGCACAGCCAGGAGGCTGGGGTGGCTGGAGTTACATGCAATGTCCATGTTCCCAGATCCTGTCTGTTCATCACTGCCAGTGGATGTTTGTGGGTTCAGGGCTGTTCCCCACAAGGATCACCCCTCGGTCCTGCAGCCCAGGGGTCTGGCTGGGTGCTGAGGCCCCCTTGGCTACAGCACTGCTCAGGCTGTCCTGCAGCAGGTCTCTGCACCGGCTCCTCCTCCCTCCACAGTCAAATAAGATCGAGAAAGCCGTGGCTGCTGCCCACACCTTCCTGCAGAAAAACCCCAAGCACGAGATGACCTTGAGGTACCTGAACTACTACAGGACCATGCTGGATGTGGATGAATACCTGGTCGACCTGGAAGCTCAGCCCTACGAGGTAAGGAGGGGAGGGGGCTGGGGCAGGAGAGGGGCTCCCCGGAGCTCAGGGCAAGCCTGGTCCTGCCAAACCCCGAGGGAAGCAGCTCCCCCTCGCTGAGCAGTGCTCCTCGGCAGCCGATATTCGTGCGGTCAGTGAAGCTGTACAACAACGGGGATTTCCGGAGCAGCGCGGCCGACATGGAGCAGGCGCTGGCCGAGTACTACAAGGCGTACGAGGACTGCCTGGCCGGCTGCGAGGGCGCCTACGAGCTCCAGGAGTTCAAGGACTTCTACCCTGCCATCGCAGGTAGTGGAGGGCTGGGGGACGGCAGACTTGGGGAGGTGAATCAGGGGTGCAACACTCGACATCTCCCCCCTCCCCAGACCACTTTGTGAGCGTGCTGCAGTGCAAGGTGGACTGCGAGACCGATCTCACCCCCAACGTGGGCGGCTACTTTGTGGAGAAGTTTGTGGCCACCATGTACCACTACCTGCAGTTCGCCTACTACAAGCGTGAGTGCTGGTGGGAGCAGAGGGGACTGCAGCCCGGGGGGCACCCCAGGGTGCTGTGAGCCCTGGGAGGGGCGTCACCCCCGCGTCACCCGGCGCTGCTCCCGCAGTGAACGACGTGCAGGACGCGGTGCGCAGCGTCTCCAGCTACATGCTCTTCGATCCTGGCGACACGGTGATGCAGCAGAACCTGGTCTACTACCGCTTCCACCGCGAGCGCTGGCGCCTGCGGGACGAGGACTTCCAGCCCCGGCCGGTGAGGACCCCCCCAGCCCCCTGCCCCAGTGGCCCTGCACTGAGCAGAGAGGGGCTGAGCCTCCCCTGCCGTGCCCAGGAGGCCGTGCGCTACCACAACCAGACGGCCGCTCAGAAGAAGATGCTGGAATTCGCCCGGCAGTACCTGCAGGATGATGATGAGGTAGCTGATGGGCCTGAGGTGGGATGAGGATGGTGATTTTGGGGGTGGTTTTGGGGGTGGGGGGGCTGGGTGCTGTGTGTGGGTGCTGCAGGGACCTCCCTGCGGTGGGGGTCTGACCCCCCAAACCAGCCCTGGAGCAGAGACTGTAGATGAGGCTGCTGAGCCCCCCTGCCTCTCCTGCCCTCCTGTGCTGCAGATGGAGGTGGATGGCAGCGAGGGGCCGGAGGAGCTGGAGCTGCCCTCTGATGGCGAGTTCGAGGGCGAAGGTGACTACGAGGAGGGCTTCTTCGCAGAGTGGTGGCAGGAACCCAAGACCAAAGGAGACAAAGACGACCAAGGTTCCTGATATCAGGCCTGGGGGCTGTGCTGTAGGGTGTGTGTGTGTGTGGGGAGGGTCTGCTGCTCACACCCCTGGTGCCACCAAACTCTCCTTGTTTGCAGAGATCCTATGATGAGCCAGGTGAAGGGGCACCCAGCACCAACTGAGCTGGATGGTGGTGGCTCTGTGATGCCATCTCGGGGACATCGGGCTTCGGGCTCCTCCCAGCCACCGGTAGAAACTCAGACTCATGGGGAAGGGCCGATCCTGCCTGGCATCCTGCAGCAGGGCTGCCTTTGCCACCTGGACGTCTGCTGCCCTGGCACAGCCCAATTGCCATCAGTGGAACACCAGCCTGCCCAGGGGCCTGGGCCACCCCTGCCCCCAATGCCCCAGGAGCCCTGACCAGCAGTGATGCCCCACAGCACTAGGGTTTCCTGTGTCCCTCAGCTGCTCCCCGGGAAATGTGGATGATGCACCAGGATTGACCCCTGTATTGTCTTGGGGGGCTTGGGGGGCTACCCCCACTTTGGAAGCAATGCACAATGCTGCTGGAGCTGGTCCTGCCCCTTCCTGAGGCTCCTGCTCCTGTTCCTCCAGCCTTCCAGGCAATCTGCCAGCTCTCACAGCCCAGGTCCCCTTGGATTCCCCAGCCTGGTGCTACAGGGGCTCCTGGTGTCCCACATCCCCGTGTCACCACAGGGCTGCAGCCTGGTGAGGCTGTGGCACCTGTGCCCTGCCCGTGCCTTGAATTTTTGCCACACCAGCCCTCTCTAGCCTTAAGCTCCATTAATTTAAGATTTCCCCTCTCGCACAGTTGCTCTTTTTATATATTTACTGGTGCTGAACTTGTAATAAAATCCAGACTGGTCTTTTCACGGCTGCTCCACCTTCCACGCGCTGCCACCGTGGGATCCAGGAGCTCAGGGTGGGAGAGGCCCTGCTGTGGGAGAGGAAGGGATGAGTTCAAGCCTGGATGTCCCCAGAGGTGACTTGGGGGAACTCGTGGGGCTGGGGACCCATGGAGGCCATGAGAGCAGCCAGGCTCCTGTGAGGGTCTGAGTTCCCTGAGGGGAACCCCAGCTGGGGTCCATGACACCCCCATTGTGCAGGGGAGGCTGTCAGGTGGGGTAGGGGGGGAGCTGCAGGGGGCTGGAGGGCAGCATGTCCTCCCCTACATGGGTCTTTGGGGTGTGATATGCATGACCTGATGGTTGTTTTGGGGTGCAACACTCTGACACTGCTCCCTGGGGGTGCATCATCCTGCTCCTGGATGGGAGGGTGCAGCCTGCACCCCCTGATGAGACTGGGGGGTGGCAGGGTGGGATGAGCATCCTCCTGCCCGCATCAGGGCGTTTTGGGGGTCACCTTGGTGCTGACAAACCTGTGCCAGTCCCGGCACGAGGCGTGGGGCAGCGTGTGGCCTCTGGCTCCTCCCTGCCGTGTTCCATGTGGCGTGGAAATTGGCTACGAGGACTGAAACTGAGAGGCTGAATCACAGCGTTGGCCCCGGGGGAGGGAAGGGATGGGAATGGAAGGAAGGGGGTGGCAGGAGGCTGCCAGCACCCCACCCCACCCTGCCCTGCCTGGAACCCCTGTTCACCGGGGCTTTTCCAGCTCTGCAGGGCACTGGGCGCGGGCAGGGGCTGAGCCCCCAGACCCGTGGGCAAAGCTCAGGGCTCGGGGAGGCAGTGCTGGGAGGGAGCACCCACTGCACCCCTGCGCCGGGACGGGGCTGTCCTATCACTTGGGAGGAGTGGGGTTTGTCACCGATGGGTCACAGCCGCCTCGGGAGGGGAGTGTCAGCCTGCTGGGGTGTGGCCGGCGGCACTCGCGAATGGATGAGCGAGAAGCGCTCAGCCCAGGGGACAAAGGCCTGTGGATCTTCCCAACAGCTGGGCGAGGGTGGCACTGGGCCCGCGGGGCCTCCGCCCTGCTCTGACACACACCTGGGCACCGTGTCCCCTCCCCAGCCCCACACTCCTGTGGAGAAGACAGCTCCTTGCTCCCGCTGATCTGCTGGCACCAGGCAAAGCCCCTTGCAGCCCGGGGGGTGCCCGGGGTCCCTTCCCTGCTCCCATCTGCAGCCACTGGCTGTGCAGAGGCTGCCTGCATCCATCAGGCCTGGGAGTGCCAGGCAGGAGCAGCAGCTCTGGGAGCGGTGGTGTGACCCCAGCATGGCTGTGACGGTGAGCACGGCCACCATCCTGTCCCCTGGGACACGAAGAGTCGAGCTGCAGGGCGGTGCCAGGGGTGTAGAGACGGGATACAGAGTGACTGACTGGGACATGGAGGTGGGGTGCAGGGGGGTGCAGGAAGCCATGGGTTACATGGTGAAGGCGCTTCCCTGACACCCTCGACCTTGACCGAGAGGGGAGCGTGAATGAGATTGCGGGGCAACACCTCAGCTGTGCCCTGCCGTGCCGTGCCGTGCCGTGCCGTGCCGTGCCGTGCCGTGCCGTGCCGTGCCGTGCCGTGTGCCCGCTTCCTTGTGCCGAGAGCTCTCTGGCTGTGCTCCGGATCTCCCGCTCAGCGCACAGCCATGAATTCCCTTTTCCTTGCAGAGGCGGTGGAAGCTCTGTCTCTCACCTCCCTCCGGAGCTGAGAATCCCCGCCTGGCAGCGCTGACAGCCAGACGTGCCAGGGAACCGCACAGGCAGCGGGGGTGCAGGCTGCTCCCTCCTCATCCTCGCCGGGGCAGAATCCTCCTGCTCTCCACACCTGGCGGTCCTGAGGTGGGCTGGGAGGTATCCAGCGGATGACTCGGGCACTGGGTGACGGCGGCTTCGCCCGGGACGCGGCGGCAGCACCCGGCTGGACCGGTCCGGCGGGGACCAGCGCCAGCAGCCCCGAGCCCTTCCCGAACGCCGCTTCCTTCCGCCCCCGCGCTCCTGCCTCGGGGGGTCCTCGCACGGCCCGGGGGTCCCCGCACGGCCCGGGGGGGTCCCCGCACGGCCCAGGGGGGTCCCCGCGTCCCCGGCCCTGCTCAGGGGCGGGGCCCGGCCCCACCTGGCCACGCCCGCTGACGTCACCCAGGTGGTCCCTTCGCGGTGGCGCCCTCGCCGCGCCCCGCCCCGCCCCGCCCCGCCCGCGCGCCCCGCCCCGCCGTCCAATCACCTGCGGGCGAGGGGCGGGGCGGCCGCTCCCCCGCCAATGGGGGGCGAATAAACACGCCCGGCAGGGGCGGAGCCCGGCGGACCCAGGGGTTGATGGACGTGCGGGGCATCCAATAGCGACGGGGCGGCGCGGGGGCGGGGCCTGTGGCGGGCGGGGCGGCGCGCGGGGCGCTGCTCGCCTTTTGTTCGGGCAGGAGCGGGCGGGCGGCGGAGAGCGACGGTGAGCGGGGCCGGGGCACCGGGGCACCGGGACACCGGGACCGGGCGGGGAAGGGACGCTGAGCGGGGCCGGGGCACCGGGCACGGGTAGCGGCGGTGAGCGGGACTGGCGCACCGGGCACGGGGAGCGACGGTGAGCGGGGCGGGGCAGGGCACCGGGCACGGGGAGCGACGGTGAGTGGAGCCGAGTCAGCGAGCATCGGGCATGGTGGAGCGACGGTGAGCGGCAGTAGGCCGGCTGAACCGGGCAGAGATCTCTCCGGTGAGCGGCGACGGGTCCAGAGGACCGGGCTGGCGGGGAGGGTCCGGTGAGCGGAGTTGGGGCGGCCGGAACGGGGCCAGGGTGGTGGCCGTCGGTCGTTCCGGGCTGGGCTGCACCGGGGCCGTGTGGACTCCGCCGTGCGGGGCTGGGGAGCGGCTGCGCTCGGGGCGGGGAGGACCTGGGTGTCCGGGCCGGGCAGCGCCGGGCGTCCCGGCTCGGCCCCGCTGCCGCCGTCTGGGGCCGGGCTCCCCGTGTACTGCCCGTGATCTCGGCCGGTCCTACGCGGGACCAGTTGGGTGGGTCCCCGAGGCTTCCCCCATGGGCGGCTGGGCTGCCCCGAGCTGTCCCGGTCGCTTCCCAGAGCCGCGGGAGCCAGTTTGGGAGTCGCTGCTCCGCGCTCCCGTGCGAGGCGGTGACTCTGTCCCCGGCCCCGCCCGGAGCTGCCGCTGGGACGGGCGAGGCCCTGGCACGGCGCTCGCCCGGTGCTGTGGGGCTCTTACGCAAACTGGGCTGCTCCGTGCCCAGAGTCACACCTGGGGACACCGCGTGCTGCTCTCGAGGCCACCTCGGATCGCCTGGGCATTGCCGTCCCTACCCGCGGGGCCGGAGCTCTCCTTTGCCCACCGCCGGGCGTGTGAGGTCCGGGGGTGCTGAGAGGGCCGAGGGAATGCGGTGACCTGAGATCACCCGGACGGACCCCGCGGGTTGGGGGTGCTGGGCACAGGGCGGGCGGGGGGTCCCAGCTGAGCCCCTGACAGCGGACATCCGCTCCGGGAAACGGCGGGGGGGGAGCGAAACTTGGCTGTTTGTCTGATGTTTGGAGAGGAGAGAGCTCGCTAATTGCGTTAGCTGAGTGATTAGCTTAATTAATCAGGTTTACAGCACAGATGAAAGGATAATGGTGAAATGTTGCTGGGAGTTGCCCGGAGAAGGCAAACGTGGGCTGTCATACGAGCAACGCGGGGAGAGGAGCGTGAACGCTCAGGAGGACACGGCTGCTGCTGGGGACGGGACAGGGTGACCTGCGCCACCTCTGTGCCTGCACAGGTGTGAGAGCATCAGCCTGCACCCTCTCCAGCCAGGCTGGAAGTTCTTGCACTCCCGGCTTCCCCGTAACGCTGTCGGGGTGCCCGGGTGAGTCCCATGTCTGGTTTGACGTTCCCTTGTCAGCTTCCCCACGCCAGAAGGCTGGGGACTGGGGACACCCCGTGACACAGCCCCCTCAGTCGCTTCACCCCCTGCTCCAGCCCACGTCGTGCTGCTTTTGGCGCTGGTGCCAACCCCGAGCAGCTCGCGGGTCTGGTGTCCGTCTGCCGTCGGCTGGTGGGGGGAGCCGGGGGCGCAGCGTCTCCCTGCCAGCTGCCGCGGGGATGGAGCCGGAGCGCTGCCGGGGGCGTTTGCTCCGGGCTGTCAGCCGCATCCAGGGCAGGTGCAGCGTCCGCGGGGGCTGCTCCGGGCTCCGCTCTTGGAGTGTCCGGCCCAGCCGGAAACAGGGAGGAGAAAATTGAGGGGGGGTCCATTTCTGTGTCCTTGTCGGTGTCGGAGCTGGCTGGAAGGGTGCAGGGCACCCACTGGAACTGCGTCTGCACCTCCGAAGCCTGTGATCGCTCATTGTTTTGGAGGATTTCCACGAAGCGTCATGAAAAACCCATTTTGCTGCTAATTTGGCTTAAACAAGTTGGCCATCAGGACGGGGACGCGCGGAGCTCCTGGCAGCGATGGCTGAGGGTTGTGCTCCCTCCTTGCGCCGTGGCCGCCGTGCGGGAGCGGGGACAGGCGCGGGTCCCCGGGGCTCAGGGCGCTGGGGAAAGGTGGGGCGGCCGTGCGGGGCCCTCCCTCAGACAATGGCGATACAGTCTATTGTCTGGGCGATGTGCCGTGTCCTTGCCGGCTCCAGGAAGCGCGTTCATCCCCGGGGCGGGGGGAAGCTGGGGGGGACGAGCCGGGCTGCTGGGAGGGGTCTCCTGGGGCTGGGTGTGCGAGTAGTTTGTGCACCGTGCCTGGAGAGCCTCGGCGGCAGCGCAGATGCATCGTGGCCGGGCTGCAACCGAGGGCCTTGGGGAATGTCCCCCCCGGTCCTGGTGCCGCATTTCAGTGTATCACTCGGCGCTGCCCTAATCCCATTAACTCACCCCTTTGTCTCCCCCACCTGAAACCCTTACTCAGCCCTCGCAGCCGGGCAGGCACTGCGGTACAGCTGCACGGCTCCTGCAGCTCAGCCCCTTCCTGACACCGTCTTTCCCTTCGAGACTGTGGTTTTGGTGTGGGAGCGCTTGATGGGATTTGGCTTTTTTATCGCACTTCCAGATCTCCGGGATTGAAGACGGCGCTTTTGCCGGGCGCGCTGCCGCTCGCAGATGGCAGAGCCTGGGAGCGGAGCTGCCCTTGGCCCCGCTCCGCAGGCTGGGGGAGCAGAGCCTCTGCGCAGAGAACTTGCAGAACTTTAATTGCAGCATCTGTACCGACGCTTGTGCGGGTTTTGGAGGTTTAAATTAGACTGGCTTCTAATTACCAGAAGTTAAAAAGGAACGTAGTGTCTGTTACAGCAGTATAAACCTACCTCGGAGTTCAGCTGGTGCTTCCCCACCTAGACAGGGTGTGTGGGCGCCCAGCATCACCCAGAGCTGGGGGTAGGTGGTGGGATTCAGCCCCAGGTGGGTCTGTGTGAATGGAAAGGGCTGGGGATGGCAGCTCGGGAGGACACCAGGGCTGCACTGGTGCTTTGAATAGCGTTCTCTGCTCTGGGAGGGTTGGTTTTACCCCTCTTTGCTCATGGACGTACTTGACAAAGCGGTGCACGAGGGGGTGGGAAGGTGCAGGTACTCCCTCTCCAAAAAGGCTTAAAACTTGACCTCAGCACCGTGTCTGTGCTTAAACAGGGCTGGCTTTGCAGCCACACCCGGTCTGTCGATGGCTGCGGAGCGGGGGGGGGGGGGGAGGTGAAGATGTTCCTATTTAAGCAGAGGTTTGAAATACCCTTCTAAATACACCATCCCCGATGGGTTCTGCGGCGGCTGCTGACGGGCCTGGAGGCATCCTGCCACGCCTTGGACTCTCGGCTCGGGAATCGCTTTGGAAACAGGGCAGGAGCTTCGTGCCGCGGCTGCCGGGGCTTGTCGGGCAGCCCGCGACATCTGCGCTGTCTGTTCCCAGCGAGCCCTCGGCCTCCTTCCCAGGCCCGGAGCTGCTGGCGGGGTGGAGGCGGAGTGCTGGGTGTTTTCCCGATATCCCACGCCTGGCTGATCAGACCTGGCAGGGGGTGAGCTGGCCGTGCCCTCCGGGGGGGCTGTCCTGGTGCTGGTGGGGGAGCACAGACCCCGCTGGTGGGGTGGGTGCACTGGGGTCTCAGCAGCTTTTTGGGGGGGATGAAAAGCGTGTTGCTCTGTGTGGGGGGAGAGAGACCTTTGGCTGCTGGCAGAGCCTCCCGTAATCGCGGTGACGCGCGGGCAGAGCCCTGGTGACAAATCATTAACTTGCTCCGACAGGCCGGGTGCTGACGGCTGTTGGTGATAATTTCTTGTGAAGCGTCTGAACTTTGCAGCTGGAATGCAACTGGATGGAGAAATTAAGCCGGGGCTCAGCACCTCTGCCCTCTTCCTCACTGCCCCAGCTCCTCTGGCAGGGCCAGGTGCAAACCCTGTGTCCTGAGCACCGTGGCTGGAGCTGGGAACAGCCAGCAAGGTCCAGAGCCTGTAATTGTAGTGTTCTTAAAGAACAACTTGTTCTTTGTGCTCATTGAAACAAAATCACGATTTTTGATTTTTTTTTTTATCCAGATGGAGTAGTTGTGATTAGTCTCACCATGCCAGTTCTCCTTTCCATGGACAAGTGGCAAATTCCCATCTTTCCCAGACATGATTCTAATGAGATCAGCAAACTCTCAGGAGGAGATGAGCCCGTGTGGGTCCTCCTGATCCTGGTGCCGCTGCAGGTGGAGGTGTCTGTGCGAGCAGCTAGGGATGTGGGGAGGGGGACGTGCTGCCAGAGACCCCCCAGTGGGTCTTTGGCAGGTGAATGTCCCTGGGGAAGCTTTCCCTGGGCTGAGGGTCCTGCTGTGGGCCCTGCACAGGGGCGGGGGGTGGGTGTCATGCTCGGTGCTGTGCATGCACTTGCAGCAGGAGAGCACTTGATGGATAATACCGTGTCGGTTTGTGATGTGGAGTGCCAAAACATCACAGCCTGGGCCTGGCGTGTGCTGGAGCTGTCAGGAGCTGTTAATTCAGGTGCAGGCGAGGCGTTTCGGGGACATGATCTGGGTTGATGGAGAGCATCAGCTGAGCGCAGCAGGTCGTGGCAGAGTTGCCACGTTCTGGGGCCTGGCCTGGTGCTCAGGGGGATGCAGCACCCCCAGCAAGAGGAACTGGAGCTTTGCATGAGGCATTCAGCTGCTCAAATGTTAACTACATAATGGTAGCTGAAATATAAAAGAGGTTTAGAGCCCCCTCCAGTGAAGGAGCCTGGATCTGAAGCTCCCCACCCCACTGCCTTTCCCGAGTGCCCCGAAGTTGTCAGAGCTGGTGGGGCAGCCAGAAGCCATTCTGGACCTGGGTACATGCCTACACAAAGCCCATGGGCTCCTTTGTGTGCAAGGCCAGGCCGGTGGCTTTGCCTGCTCTAACGAGAGGCTGATCCCCCGCCGCTATCTCCTCCTCATTAAACTTCAAGCTGCTCTCGTTCCCCTTTGAATTCTTCCACTCATCTTCCCTGTAAAGCCCCATTGAAAGGGCTCCTGGTGCCGGGATCTGACTCGAACGCTTCCCATTGATGCTGGTGAGGTCTTGACAAGCTCCTTTCTCTGCCTGCTCCCGCTGTGTGTTCCTGAGGATCCTCTTCAAAACCGCTGAAGCTTTTGTGCAGCGTCCGCGGGGCCTTCGTTAGCGGCTGCCCCAGCTTCCTCAGCCCTCACTGTGGCTTCAGAGCACCTTTGGGCAGGGAGTTTGGGTGTTGGGGGACATCGAGGTGCAGCTCTCCATGGTGCACGGGGTGCCCTTGTCTGTGGGAAGGCTGTGTGCTGTGCCTGCCCAGGCCAGGGCTGTCTGAGCGGGCAGTTGCTAATCCCTGGCTGCTCCAGGAAGGGGGGGACCGGAGATGGCTTGTGTGTAGCGTAAGTGCTTCTAAAATAGAGTCTTTTCTTGTGCTGCATTTATTGAATTGCCTCTTCCCTTTCCTTAAAAGCCTCGGCGACTGTAATTGCAGCCACTCGCAGGCTCCCAGCGCCGAGCTCAGCCCCTCACACGCTGTGGCTGCATGAGGGCCCCCCCAGCACTGCTGCCCTTTCCTCCTGGAGGATGTGAGTGAGGGTGGGGCTCTGGGGGGCTCTGGCAGCCCCCCCTGGCACCCACACTGCTTCATGCTGGGGTGAGGGCAGGCTGGACCTGCATGTGATGAGCTCAGGCTGCCCCCTCACACCCACTGACCCTGAGACCCAGTGTCTGGTCTGGTGCAGCCCCTGCCCGGGGCTTGTGAGGGTGCCCTGTACCCCTCACCTGCTCCTGTTAGGGTGACCTCACCCTGTGGATCATGACTGCTCACCCCAGGGACTGCTGCTCCCCAGGAAGGCCCTGAACAGATATTTCTGCATGAAGCAGCACTCACTGCTTTCTTGCTGCTGTCCTGTGCAGCTCAGCCCTGTCTGCCGGCTGTGTCCTGCCGGGTGAGGCTGAAGGCTTCACAGCAGCTGGTGAGAAGGGCTAGTCAGGCCTGGGGCTGCATGTTTGCCAGAGACTTCCTCTGCAGACGGTGTCCCGGGGGGCCGGTGCTGCTTGGACGCCGATCAAATGGCTCCGGGGGCGGATGAGCTGCTGGCCGGTGCCCGACAGCCCGCGGGAGCTTCCTCTGCCTTCCTGCCTCAGGGAAGTGGTGGGAGAGGGATTAACCTTTTCCTGGCAGTGCCCTGACCCTGCCTGTCCTGCATCCCATGGCTGAAGCCCCTCAGGTGTCTTGGCCCCTTCCCCACTGTGGTGCAGGAGCAGGCTGGAGGTTCTCCCCAAACATGCTGTCCCCTCTGAGCAGTCCCCCACATCTGTGTTATTGTTTCCTGGGGGATTTCTCACTTCCCAGGAGCAAGTCCTGTTTCCCTGGGGTGTAAGCTTGTGTGGAGGGGGGGCTCAGGTGGGGCCTGGTGGCACCTGTTCTGCCTCACTGTTCTCCCCTTCCTGCTCTGCCAGCCTGGTGGGGGCAGGTAAGGCTGGGCTCAGCAGCAGTTGTCCTGCCCACAGGCCTGATGTGGGAGAGCTGGAGCCCACCCAGACATGCCCCCTGCTCGTGGCTGACCCTTCTGTGTGGATATTTTCACATGTGCCCCAAACATCACCGTGCTTCTCCCTCCTGCATGGGGTTCCTTCCCTGCTGCAGCACTTCCCTAGAAACATCACCAGGAAATGGCTCCTGATCAGGTGAACCCAGGTGTAACCAGCACCCTGGTGCCTCTCTCTCACTGATCCTGCTGAGGAGGACAGAGGACACCTGAGGACAGAGCCAAGCTGTGGAGGATGAGGGAGAAGCTTGTGTCAGTGTCTGCCCCTCACTGAGTGATGAGCAGGGCACACTTGACACAGGGTTCAGAAAATGTCACTGCTCACCGCAGGAGTGTCTGGCATTTGCTCTGCTGGCCCTGTCACCTCGGGTGCTGCTGGCCTCGCTGGCCCCTGTGGCGAGGAGCAGACGCTGTTAGGGGGATGCTCAGGGGAGGACAGGTGCCTGTGTCTCATCCTGGGGCTCCTGGTCCCACTCTCCTGCTTGGAGCTCATTTGGGGCCGATCACAGAGCTGGTGTCTGAGCTCCAGGAGCTGTGCTGGCTTTTGATGTCCCTGGGTGCCGCGGTGCAGACGGAAGGGGTGGCTCATGCATAATGCAGAGCTCTGTACGGTGTCTGAGCCCAGCTTCTGGAGGTTTGGAAAATTAAGTGCCTGTCTGATGCCTGTAAATTGTGGAGTGGATGTCACTGCTCTACAATGGTGCAGCAGCATCAGCCCCTGCCAGATCTGTCTTGCTGCTGCCTGGGGTCCCTGCCCTGGCCCTGGAAGTGTGATCTTTTCTGCCCTCAGCTCTGCTCTCCCCCTGCCCACCTTATCCAGGGCAGCTTTCCAGTGTTTGCCTGGGGTGTTGGGGCCCTGCTGCTGGGCTCTGCAGGTGGGATGGGTGCTGGCTCACCCAGCTCCTGCACCGTGGTGATGTGTCCTGTCAGTGCCACTTCCACACTTTGTAAGGCACGACTATTGCTTCTCTTGAGTTTCCTGACACAATTTGGAGGCTCTGCCACCACGGCCAGGATGACCCACACAAGTGTGGGGGTGCAGCACCGCGGCACTCCCAGCTCCACAGCGGGGCTCTCACGGCCCATCCCTGCTGTGACGCGGGCTGGGGAGCAGAGCTGCCTCTCCTCTCGCCCCTGGCACCGTGTGTCACACACTGTCCTGCCCCACTGACAGCTCCTACCCGCCGTGGGAAGGCTCTGCCTCCATTAGCGGCTCCCTCCATTGCCTGACCACCGTGCATTATGCACAGCCCATTATAGCCGCTCGGAGTCTGCCAGCGCTGCTTGACAGCTCAAAAAAAAAAAAAATATTGGATTGGCAGGAGCCCTGCCGCGGCTCCGGGAAGGCGGCTGGGGCTGGACGCGGGGGGCTGCAGGATGCTCCCAGCCGGGGGGACACGCGTGGCAAGCTCCTGTTTCCCATCTGGCCGCCAGCGAGGGCTTGGGATTCCTCCCTGCGAGCCCGTGCAGCTGGCGAGGGCTCGGCCGCTCCTTGGGAACAGCCGGCAGCGGTGGGACGAGCCCGTGCGCGCCGTGCCCCGCCGGGACGCCCCACGGAGCCGCGTCCTCGGCCACCACCCGACGCCCTGACTCAGCCGCCGGCTTGGCGGGGGGCTCAGCTCGGTCTCCTCGCCCCTCCAGGAGGGTGCTGGGGCCCGAGGCTGCCGCCCCAGCCCGGCTGGTCCCTGCGGGGTCCCGCGCTGTGCTGGCGGCTGGAGCGGAGCCAGGGGAGCGCGGCCGCCGCGGTCCAGCCCGGCGCAGGAATCGGGGCCGGTGCAGGTGGTAATTAGGCTGTTGGGATGTGGGTGCTGCTGCGCCCAGGTATGCCGGGCGGCAGCTGCTCCCTTCGCTGCTTATCGCCTCTGAAACTCTGACTCATTCCACTCCTGCGCGGCCGGGAAGGGATGGGAATCCTGGGTGATGGGTCAGCGGAGGGCTGGGCGGGTGCTGTCTCCACTCCTCCCTCCTCGCCTGGCTCCAACCCTCCCTGCTCGCCTGGCTCCATCCCTCCTGGCCCTGCCGGGGGCTTGGACGCAGGGCTGGTGACTCACAGCCCTGAGTGAGCTCAGGCATTAATCCATGAGCCATCCCTCCCTCCCTCTGTATCCCCAAATTAAAGACAAGGAAATCCCAGCCCTGCTCCCAGCAACCTTGGCTGGTTTGTCCTGAGTGTTGGGATGTGCCGGGCTGCCCTGTCCCGGCACTGAGTGGGGAGTGCCCAGCCCAGGACCACACCGTGGGTGCCTGTGGTGCTGAGCACCCACGGGAGAGCTGAGCCAGTGGCTTTGCCTGCTTATTTTTAGGTGCTTTAGGAGCGTCCCAGGAAGCTTCTAAAAAGGTTCATTTTCTGCTTGGAGCTCCAGCCATATGGCGCTTGGAACTCCTGGCATGTCCCCAGCTCTTTGCAGGTCCTGTCTCTGGAAAGGGGTCTTAAAAAAGCTCCTGGGCAGCTGAGGGACCCTGAGCTTGTGCTGGGCAGAGCCTGCCCACAGCTTGGCCGTGGCAGCGTGAGGCGCGGTGCTGTGAGACGCAGCCGCGGTTCGTGTCTGAACATGAGCAGCAAAGTGCTGAGCTTTGGGTTCGTCATCCCGGTGCCGCCTTTCATCTCCAGTGGGGGAGGAGGGCAGATAGGGATCGGCTCCATCTGCTCGTGGGCTGCGCAGGGGCCGGCTGCTGCACGGGGGGCAGGAGGGTCTGCCGTGCCATTCAGGGGCAAGAGGGTCCTGCGGCAACCTGGGCTCTCCTGGAGGTGTAACCTCGGCCCTCCCCACCCCGCAGAGCAGCCATGGAGGTGATGAACATGATGGAGCAGCCAATCAAGGTGACGGAGTGGCAGCAGACCTACACCTATGACTCCGGGATCCACTCCGGCGTCAACACGCAGGTGCCCTCGGTCAGCAGCAAGTGCCTGGGGGATGATGACGAGGTGTATGGGAAGCAGTACACCATCAAGAAAACGACCACCACGAGTTACTGCCAGGGAGGGAGCCAGGGCCAGAGCCAAGCGCAAGGTAAGGGGGCTGTGGGGCCTGGCACATCCGCAGGCTCAGCTGCTCAGCTTCTGCCTTCCTCTTCCTCCCCCGTAGCCGTGCTGCTTCTGGGTGCTCCATGCTGGCTTCCACACCCTGGGAGTTGTGGCTGCCTAAAATATGCTCCCTCCTGTCCTCCTTCCCAGCACCAGGAGGCTCTTGCGCAGGGGTGGCGCGCGGTCAGCCCGCGCTGGCGCTGAGCTGTGCACACATCCGAGCGCACCAGCGGGTTGGCTTGAGATGGGAACAGCTGATCCCGGCCCACAGATCTGTCACCTGCTCTGCTGCCTGTCTGCCTGCTGGGAAGTCTGTCCCAGTGTGGCTGCCAGAGCTGCCAGCGTGTGCCGTGACACCGCGCCACGGCTGCTCCCGCTGAGGCGAGGGCGACGCGGAGCCGCAGCCTGGAGCGAAGGAGATGCTTCCCCCAACTTTATCCCCTCAAAGGGCGCTGGTTTGCTCTGCTTGCCTTTGCAGCTCCCTGTCAGCAATAGGCCCCTGGAAGGTTTATTTGCCAGCTGCTGCAGGGATCAGGTCCCCTGATGGGCACCCTATGCACTCCTCGTGCTGCAGAGGTGGGGCCCATGGGTGCCTACCGCAGTATCACACCTCAGCATCCTCCGTGGGGAGGGCCTCAGTGTTCTCCTTTATTCCAGTGCCAGCTGGTCCCAAGTTGCAAATATCCTTAATTTTTTAATTAATGGGCCTTGTGTGACAACTGCCTCATCATGCTGCCTAATTGAGTGTTGTCTTATCTCTGTGCTGCCGGATCTGTTTACGCTTTGAAGCTCCAGCTCCGTGCAGAGTGTGCCGGGACTGCTGACGTGGCCGGTGTCACTGCGCTAAGCTCTTGCTCATCTCCTTGGGATTGGGAAGCAGGGCTGGGAGTGCTCCTTGGAGAGAGCCTTACGCTGCCTCCCTGTCCACCCCTGCAGCGGACATGGAGGCTCAGCTGGCCATGACCCGTGCCCAGCGCGTCCGGGCCGCCATGTACCCCGAGACGGTGGAGGACCGCTCGCTTCTCATCACCACCCAGCTGGAGGGGCAGCAGACCAACGTGCAGCGCCTGGCAGAGCCCTCCCAGATGCTGAAGTCAGCCATCGTGCACCTTATCAACTACCAGGATGACGCCGAGCTGGCCACGCGTGCCATCCCAGAGCTCACCAAGCTCCTCAACGATGAGGACCCGGTAAGGAATTCTGTTTGCTGTGTGTGTCTCTGGGCTTTCAGCTCCTGCACAGATGGGCTCCCATCCCTGTGGGGCTGCATGGCCGTGTCCGTCTCCTTCCTCTTAGCCAAACTCCTGGTTGCCTCCACCCTGCACCAGGGCTGAGCCCACCTCTGCCTGGCCGTGTCCTTGGTGCACTTTGGTGTCCTTGGTGCACTTTGGTGTGCTCGGTGCACGACTCCTTCCCACACGCCGGCTCCTGTCCCTGCAGGTGGTTGTCAGCAAGGCAGCCATGATCGTCAACCAGCTGTCCAAGAAGGAGGCGTCGCGCCGCGCGCTGATGCAGTCGCCGCAGATCGTGGCGGCCGTGGTCCGCACCATGCAGAGCACCAGCGACCTGGACACCGCCCGCTGCACCACCAGCATCCTGCACAACCTCTCGCACCACCGCGAGGGCCTGCTCTCCATCTTCAAGTCCGGTGGCATCCCGGCCCTCGTCAGGATGCTGAGGTGCGCACTGGTGGTGGTGGTGGTGGGGACTCCAGGGGGGATGGCAGAGCCTGGCAGCCCCTCCTAGGCTGGGGGCAGAGGAAGGGAGGGCTTATTCTGCCCTCGGTTGTGGGTCCTTCTGCTCACCAAGACAAGGGAGTGGGAGACTGTGAACCTGTGAAAACCCCTGGGGTTTGCTGTGTGTGGAGTCTGCATCGGGGCAGGAGGAGGGGGAGTGGCTACCTCACCCACACGGCCCTGTGGCCCCAGAGATGAGGCTCATGCTCTGAGGTGTCCCTTCCCTGGGGCCATGCTGAAGGGTGCTGGGTGCCCTCGGGGCAGCCCTGGGGGCTCTACTGCAGCCTGGTGTAGTTCCTGCACTGACCTGGTGTGTGCTCCCTGCCCGCAGCTCGCCCGTCGAGTCCGTTCTCTTCTACGCCATCACCACCCTGCACAACCTGCTGCTGTACCAGGAGGGGGCCAAGATGGCTGTGCGTTTGGCTGATGGGCTGCAGAAGATGGTTCCCCTGCTGAACAAGAACAACCCCAAGTTCCTGGCCATCACCACTGACTGCCTCCAGCTTCTGGCTTATGGGAACCAGGAGAGCAAGGTGGGATGGGGACGCCAGACTGACAGAGACAGTAGGCAGGAGGTAGGGTGGAGGTAGGGTAGGCAGGAATGGGGTGGTTGCCCAACTTTGCGCCTCACAGATGTGCAGGAGGCAGTGGTGGAGACCCCGCTATCTCGTGGTGATGTGACCAGAGCATTCCTGCAGGCCAAGGGGTTGAAGCTCCTGCCTGGCTTGTGTCCTGGCATGAGCTGGGGAATCTGGAGAGGTGGTCCCAGCAGTCCAGGGCTGCCACACCCTAGCCCTCCACTCTTGATGCCCCATCCCTGGAAGTGTTTAAGATCAGGTTAGACAGGGCTTGGAGCCACCTCGTCTAGTGGAACGTGCTGCTGCCTGTGGTGGAGGGTGGACCTGGATGGTCTTTAAGGTCCCTTCCAACCCAAACCAATCTGGGATTCTGTCTTGCAGCTGATTATTTTGGCCAACGGAGGACCCCAGGCCCTGGTGCAGATCATGCGCAGCTACAACTACGAGAAGCTGCTGTGGACCACCAGCCGTGTGCTCAAGGTGCTGTCGGTGTGTCCCAGCAACAAACCTGCCATCGTTGAGGCTGGTAAGAGAGGCTGGGGCAGAGCCACAAGGAGGAGGATGAACGGTGGTTGTCAGGGTGATGTGGCTGAGGATGTGTCCTCCTGCATGTCTGTGGGACGGGCAGAGGTCTGCACAGCCGAGTGAAGCCACTTGTGCTGGCCTGGATTCCTGCTCTGAAGGCTACTTAGGCATGTTCCTGGCACTGTGTGTGGGCAGCATCCACCCTGGCTGTCTGAGAGCTCTTCACACACCACATCTGGCCTCTGCTGAGCCATGAGGCTGCTCTGTGTACAGGAGCATCAGCCCATGCCCAGTCCAGGCAGCCCTGCTGCTGCTGCTGCTCACTCCTCCTCCTGCTGGGATGGCCAGGGGTGCTCACAGGACTGTCCCCTTCCCTGTAGGTGGCATGCAGGCACTGGGCAAGCACCTGACCAGCTCCAGCCCTAGGCTGGTCCAGAACTGCCTGTGGACCCTGCGGAACCTTTCTGACGTGGCAACCAAACAGGTGAGACTGCAGGACCCCTGGCTGTGCCTCAGTGCCACCTTTCAGAGCCGTGCCCGTGCCAGGTGCTGGGCAGCTCGTGCCAGGCTGAGTCCAAAGCCTCATGTTCCCTGTTCCATGAGCTGCAGCAGCACCTGTGCCTGGCAGGGTGAGGGGATGCCCCACTGTGCCCGAGTCACCCTGCAGCAGGGCTTGCCCTGCATCCCAGGGTGCTGCTCACTGCCTGTGGCCCTGCCCTGTGGCCAGCTGGCTGCCAGCACTCCTGCGTGTCCCCAGTGTGGGGCTGAGGCCACCGAGGTCACTCAGCGGGTGCCGCTGGAGTTTGCTCTGGCTCGGGAGCCCCATCAGCCTGTCCTGGGCTGGCTGCCTGCCCGGCTCCTGGGGAAGCTGCCAGCAGAGCTGCTGCCAAGGCTGTTGTGCCCTGCAGCCGGTGCAGAGGTGACCCCAGCCCTGCTCTGGGCCTGCACTCCAGCCCGTTGCTGCCTCCTGATGAGTTTTCCCATCTGCTGGGGCCACTCCATGTGGATTAGCTCTGATGCAGCCTGGAAACTATTTTGGCTGTCATGGAACCATCCCTGGCTCTGCTGACTGAAGGGTTGAAGGAGGACGTGGTCATGGTGTTTTAACTCCTTCCTGTCCTGCTCCTGGCTGCTGGCCAGCACAGTCAGGACTCCATCAGGGTCACTCCATCACCATGTGGGGAGTGCTGGCAGGGGCATCAGAAGTGTGATTCCAGCAGGAGACATTAAACTCTGAGTGAAACTGCGCATGTTAGAGTGGCTGGGGCTCACCGTGAAAGAGCAGCTCCAGCTGTGGGGGATGGAAAAGGAGCCATGGGGGGGATGGAAAAGGAGCTGTGTGGGAGTCAGGAACACTTCGGCCCCCTGTCACTGCCTGCTGGGGACACGTGGGGCCAGATGGGGGCCGGAATTTGGGTCTGGCTGTGTGTGCTGCTCCCACCTCCCATCCCCGCTCCTGCAGGAGGGCCTGGACGGCGTCCTCAAGATCCTGGTGAACCAGCTGAGCTCCGATGACGTGAACGTGCTGACCTGTGCCACTGGCACCCTCTCCAACCTGACCTGCAACAACAGCAAGAACAAGACACTGGTGACGCAGTCCAACGGGGTGGAGGCCCTGATCCACACCATCCTGCGGGCGGGCGACAAGGAGGACATCACCGAGCCGGCCGTCTGCGCCCTGCGGCACCTCACCAGCCGGCACCCCGAGGCCGAGATGGCGCAGAACTCGGTGCGGCTCAACTACGGCATCCCCGCCATCGTCAAGCTCCTCAACCAGCCCAACCAGTGGCCTCTGGTTAAGGTAAGGGACCAGAGGGGTGCTGGGGGCAGGAGGAGGCCGGTGCCTGGGTTGGAGCGAGCCCCTGCCCGCTCTTCTGTGGTGGGATGGGCTGCTGAGGGGGTCAGCTGTGCACAGAGTGATGGTGGCTGCTGCTGTCCCAGCCCTGCTCCTCTTGGGTCGTGTCCTTGGCAGCAGCTGATGAGGGAAATGGCTCGTGCCTGCTGCTCATTGGAATTGAAGCTCAGCTTGGGGAGAGGATGGATCCATGGCTGGGGGGAAGCTGAGTCAGCCTGCAGCAGGGAGGGTTTGGGGTGGGGCAGATGGGGAGGGGTGCAGCTAGTAGGGTCTCTCGGGGAGCACATTCTGTTGTGATCCACAGCTGAGACAAACCACTCCTTCCTCCTCCTCTCCTCCAGGCTACCATAGGCCTGATCCGCAACCTGGCCCTGTGTCCGGCCAACCATGCCCCGCTGCAGGAGGCCGCTGTCATCCCCCGCCTGGTGCAGCTGCTGGTCAAGGCTCACCAGGACGCCCAGAGACACGCAGCCGCCGGCACGCAACAGCCCTACACGGTGAGCAGGGCTCAGCCCGCCCCTTTGCCCTGCTCCCAGCACAGCCTGGCACCCCAAAACCCAGCCTGGCCCTGGGGGTACCCTGTGCCCACACTTCAGGTGGCCGTGCCCCGCCGTGTGAGGGCCCTGGCTGAGCTCTTGTTCCCTGGCAGGATGGAGTGAAGATGGAGGAGATTGTGGAGGGTTGCACAGGGGCACTGCACATCCTGGCCCGGGACCCCATGAACCGCATGGAGATCTTCCGCCTCAACACCATCCCTCTCTTCGTGCAGGTCAGGGCTGTGGGGACACAGGGGCTGCACTGGGCCACCTCCTGCCCAGCCTGCACGGGGAGCTGCAGCTCTGGGCTGGTGGCCCCGTGCATCAGGACATGCCCAGAGCACAGGGGCTCCTTGCTGGCTGCTGCTTCACACGGCCACTGATCTCTCCTGGCAGCTCCTGTACTCGCCGGTGGAGAACATCCAGCGCGTGGCAGCCGGCGTGCTGTGCGAGCTGGCCCAGGACAAGGAGGCAGCAGATGCCATCGATGCCGAGGGGGCCTCGGCTCCCCTGATGGAGCTGCTGCACTCCCGGAATGAGGGGACAGGTGAGCGCTGCCACGCCGGGGGCTGTGCCAGGGACTCTCCTGGCACTATCCCAGCTGGGGCTTCTGGGGCTCTGGTGCTGCGTGGCAGCAGGAGCTGAGGCTGCTGCCCGTCCCTACAGCCACCTATGCGGCCGCTGTGCTCTTCCGCATCTCGGAGGACAAGAACCCCGACTACAGGAAACGTGTCTCCGTGGAGCTCACCAACTCCCTCTTCAAGCATGACCCGGCAGCCTGGGAAGCGGTGAGCATCCCAACAAGATCTTTTCCCTGGGGAGGCCAGGGTGTCAGGGGATGGCCTCGTCCTGCTTCCAAAAGCTGTTGCCAGCAGCTCCAGCCAGAGCTCAGACAGGAGTGACTGTCAGACAGAGGGAGGTGGGAGGCAGATGGGCTGTGGCCTCAGCTCCAGGGTCATGGCACCACCTGGGACAGGGCTTGCCACCACATGGCCCTGAGCATCAGGAACACGAATCCCTTCAATTGTGCCACCTTCTTCCACAGGCTCAGAGCATGATCCCCATCAACGAGCCCTACTCAGATGGTGAGTATGGCACCAGCCCTCCTTGCAGGGTGCCCATGGGCTGGGTTCTGGGGGGCAGTTGGCTCATGTCACCAAGCCAGCCTGGTTTTAAAACCTTTTTCACGTGGCTGTCAGTCAAGTGCCAGCCCAGTCTGCTGGGGATTGGGTGCACAGTGGGATGCTCAGCTCCCAGGGAGCACACACAGCTGATGCCCTTGGGCTAGGGGATGGTGGGGCCCTTTTACAGCACCACGTGTCACATGCTGGAGGGGTGTGGGGGGGACCAGGAGGTGGCTGAGATCTGAAGGAGCCATTTGCTGATGGGAGCTGAGGTTGCCACATCCCTTCCCCGCAGAGCTGGACCCCGGTTACCGCCCCATGTACTCGGGTGACATCCCCCTGGACCCCATCGACATGCACATGGACATGGACGGGGACTACCCCATGGACGCCTACAGCGACGGCGTCCGAGCGCCCTTCGCTGACCACATGCTCGCCTAACCCGCCTGCAGCCCCACACCAGGTACCTGCCAGCACACCTGGCACCGTGGCAGGGGAGGCAGGGCTGGCTGATGGCACCTGGCGTGCTGGGGGGTCCCTGGTGCCACCACGGGGTCCCTGGCGCTGCCACGGCTCAATGTCCCCGTCAGCTGTGGCTCCTCCCAAATCCCCCCTCGGTGGATGACAGGAGTTCTCTGCCACTGCAGGTGTTCTCTCCGTGCAGAAGAGGGTGGCCCCAGAGCTGAGCATTCGTGAGAAGGACTTGGGAGACAGAAGTGCCTGAGAAGACAAAACTTTTCCATTCCCACGAGAGGTTTTATTTTTCGGTTTGTTTTCTTTGCTGTGGGTCTGTGGAGAAGGTCCTTCCTCCTGGGACTGCTTCGAGCACCTACTGCCACATCCAGCATCCAAGATACTGTTTCTGAAGCTTTAAAACACAAACCTTGCACCGTTAGTGATCTTTCATTGGCAAAATAGTCTTTTCTATGAATATATTTTTCTTTTTTATTTTTAATATGGTGCCAACGGCTTTTGCCGTCTTTAAGTTTGTGCTTTCTAACTTCCCCACGATTTGTTCTGCGTGTTAGTGTTCTAGGAGAGGAATCTGACATGGAAAAACCCTTTGCTTGCTGCGAACTCCAGCTGAATCAGGCCAATCCAGAGTTTGCTGAAAGCAAAGGGTCCGTGTCCCAGGACCTTCGGGGTGTCTGAGGTTTAATTCTTTCCCATCAGCCGCTGGGAGCTGACTTTGTGTCCCTGTCCTGCCAGTCCCCATAGAGGAGTGACTCCAGCATTAGGAACTGTGTCCTTGTACCGACCTTTGTTGCACATTTTAACCCGTTTCCCTTCTCTTTGGTGAGTGGTGTGTTTCCGTCCCCTCCTCCCTTATCTAACACATTTTTTAAAAGAGGCTTTAGATCTGATGGTGGTTTAACACTCCAGCTGGAAAGGGATGGACAGTTCCTGGAGTGTGGGTCAGGAATGGAAGATTTTATTATTTCTCTAAGTTGTTTTTTTGTATAGACCAAAGCAAAGAATAAAGTAACCCCTGCAGCCCCGTGCTGCCCTGAGCCTGTTCTTCTGTCGACTGGGGACGGTCCCTGGGGGCAGCCAGGGGAAGGCACAGCCATCACCCTCTGTCAGCCCATGGTGAGTCCCCTCCGTGGGGCAGAGTGATTTTGGGGAGCTCGTTCCCATGCTTGGCACCTGCTTTGCCTGGATGTGGGCCCGGAGCACGGCAGGACACCGAGGTTCATGTGCCGTGCTCGGGACGGGAGCGAGCGGGGACAAAGCAGCAGGAGCTGCCCTGGGAAGTGGGACTGGGGGGAACATCCTGCCTGCCGTGGCTGCAGCCAACCCCCGTGCTCGGGGAAATGGATCTGCTTCCTGCCACAGCCCGTGCCAGCAGCAGCCACCAGCAAAACAACAGCTGCCTTCCGGGCAGTCCCAGCAGAGCCCAGTGCACTTCCCCAGGGCAATGGGGCTGGGGTGGCTCACGGGATGGGGCTGGGGGCCAGACAGCCCTCGGCCTGCTGCAGCTGCTGCCAGGGCAGGAGACAATCAGTGACAGGCCTTGGCTCCAGCCCTGCGTGCCTGGGATGGGGTTTTGGCTGTGCCGAGCCCAGACCCCACCCTGTGGCTCGCAGTCAGCCCTGCCGTGGGGTCGTAGGGATGTTCCTGCTTTCGGATCTGGCTGTCCCCAAAGTGCCAGGGGGTCTGGAGATGCCCCAGAACATCTGCCCTAGGAGGGGTCGGATCCTGCAGCCATCCTGGAGCCATGGGCAGGGATGTGCCCCCCGCACATGTTGGACAGGAATGCACGTCCCGAGATCCCCAGTCCCACTGCGGCAGAGCTGCCAGGGGCCGTGCCCGGGATTTTGGTGGGGAAATGGAGCCAGAGGACACCTGGACCGGAGGTGCTTGCGGGGTCCCCAGGGAGTGGCATCCCCGGGTGGGCTCCGGGAGCGGCGGGACGGACTGCGGGGTCCCGGCATCCTCGGCTGCGCTCCGCGCCTGCCGGGGAGCGGCTTTCGTCGTCGGCGGGGGCCGATAGCGATGTCCGAGGGCTCCGCAGCCACCGCCGCGCCGGGAGCAGCGTCCAGTGTGCGGATCTCCTGCCCCAGCACCGCCAGCTGCACCCAAACCTGCATCTCCCGCACTCCCGGGGGCACCGAGCCCTCGGCTCCCGCGGTGTCCCACCCCACCTCACCCCACCCCACCCCACCCCACCTCCGGGCCGCACTGGCTGCCCGCTGTCACCGGCTGTGCTCTGCCTCCGGCTCTCACGGTGTCCCGCATCTCCCATCTCTCTTCGGGCACCCCAAATCCCCGGGCAGCTCCCGCGGGCGAGCCCGGGCCGTGCCCAGCCGCTCCCCTGCGTCCCCCTGGGGTTGTCACAGACTGCGGCTGCCGCAGCTCCGGGAGAATTTGCCTCGTCTCTCCCCTTCTCACGGAGCTCGGCCGCTCCTCGGGAGGTGCCCGGGCAGGAGGCGCAGGAAGGCATCGGGCAGGGCAGGGAGCAGCAGGCGCGAGTCTGCACAGGTACCTGGGGCAGCCTGAGCTCTGCTGCTCCTGGCCCGAGGCCCATCGGTGCCTGGGACCGCCGTCCTGCTCTCGCCCAGCTCCCGTGGTGCAGGGACCCGGGTCACCCATCGGCAGCCGAACGCTGGTGGAGGGGAAACCGTGGGGTTCGGGGTCAGTGGGAGTGGGGGGCGATGGGAGCAGCGGGAGATGGGAGCTGCTCGGCACGTGTCTGAACAAGGTTCCCCCGGGGAGAGTGAACGTACGTGCAGGAGCCGGGCCAAAAGCAGACGCAGGGCTCTGGCAGTCCCGGCGGAGCTGACTCACCGGCCGGGCTCCCTCCCCTGAGCCAGCGGCAGCGCGGCACCTCCACGCGGTGGGTCCCGGTCCTTCCTGGGGAGACGAGGGTCTGAGGAGCTGTTTTCTGGGCGACGCGGGCCCCGAGGTCTGGCGGTGGCAGTGCCATGGGGCAGAGGACTGGGGAAGGCTGCGGGTGTGCTTTGGGGTCTGCATGTTGCCTCATGCCATCCCCGTGTGCCGGGGGGAGCGGGGTGGCCTGGCCTGGCTGCTGTGCGTGTGGCAGCGACCCTGAGCACGTGCCAGGGGAGGGGACAGCAGCGCCCTGGCTTCAGCCTGCGGCCGGGAACGAGGGGCTGCTTGTGCCACAGCCCCACAATGGTGGAGGTGGGAGCAGGGGTGGAGATGCTGCAGGGGCTTGCGCAGAGGCTCCTGCCCTGCAGGGCAGAGGGGCAGCAGTGCCAGCAGCGGCTGCAGCCCGAGCCAGAGCCATTGGAGGTGGCTGGAGAGCAGGGATGTGCTGGGTTTATTGCCTGTCTCATGATGTGTTTATGGTTCGGACGGGGCAGCCGCAGACGCTGCCCAGCCCTGCCCTGCCCTGCCCTGCCCTGCCCTGCCCGGCAGGTCCCTGCTCTGCATCCTGGTGCCGACAGGGTGGAAGTTCACAGACGGACTTTGCTCTTCGAGGTGGAGCTCGCCAGGGATCTCCCTGGCACCGCTGCCGTGTCTGCCCACTGCCGGGAAACTCGACAGCTCCTTCCCTGTTCGCCCCACAGGCAACAACCCAGCAGGGGCGCCGTGGGGGGACAGGGTCCTGTCCAGTCCGGTCCTGTCCGGCCCTGGTGCTGCTTTGGTGCTGAGCCCCCCGCGTCACGTAGCAGCCACCGCAGAGCAGGTATGCTGACCCCTTGCCTCTGCCAAACCTGCCCCCTGCTCAGGGGTGGAGCTGAGCTGGAGTCTGTTCCTGCAGCTCTCCTGTGCCATCGGCAGGGAGCAGGGACACCCGAGCCCTGGCTATGCTGTCTGCCCCCCGGGCTGGCAGGTGTTGCCTCCAGAAAGGTGTTTGTCCTATGGCAGGGTGCTGGGGGATATGGGGGTTCAGGATGTGTCCCTGGTCCCTAAAGCATCACCTGAACAGCTCCTTCCACCCAGGCAGGGCCGGAGAAGGGGCTCTGCTGCCCGCCAGGGCCGCTCCAGGGAGCCAGGGTGGATGGTGCCTCTCCCCATGGCAGCCAGGCCCCCACGTAACGCCAGCCAAACTGGACACTCCGGTCCCACGAGAGACCCTCCCCAGCCAGAGCCCACCTGTCTGCCACCCCAGCCCGGACTCGGCTGTCACTGCCTGTCCCCACACCAACCCAGTGTCCCCCTGGTCAGACACGGGCACACACCGCGATGCCGCGACCGTCACTGGTGGGTAGAGCTGAGGGTGCCAGTGGGTCCCCTGGAGTGAGGGGGGTGAGGAGCTGGGTGTACTTTGGGCTGTTCCTTCACCCTGTCCCCGTGCTGTGGCCGGGGATGAACCACTGTCCCGGCATCCTTCACCCACCCCAGGCCCGCTGTCCCCAGCGCCGCCCGGCCGGGCAGAGCGTGGCCAGGAGATGGCAGCAGGGCCCTGCCCGCAGACAGCGGGGCGATGACAGAGCTGGGGAGGGGTCCCTCAGTGCCACCCTGCCGAGGACCCCCCAATCCCTACACCGGTGGCTCTAGGGACAGACCCAGCTGGCGGCACCAACCCCAAACCCCCAGGGACAGAGTGGGCTGAGGGGTGCAGGAGGTACTCACCTGCACAGCCCCCCCGTGCAGCCCCCAATGCCCCCCACCCTGGGCTGACAGCGTGTCCCTCTGTCCCCAGAGCTGTGCGGTGAGGGTGTCCCCGAGGTGGAGCTCATCAGCCTGCTGGGCGAGCGGCTGCCCCGCTACACGCTGCGGGCTGACACCGTGTTCGGCTACGACCACGGCGACTGGCTGCGAGCCCGGCCCGGCCCCCCGCAGCCCGCAGCCCCCCTCACCCCCCGGCAGATAGAGGAGACCCTGCAGTATTTCCGTGAGTGCCCGCGGGGCTGCTGAGGGCGGTGGGCACAGGCCCAGGGTCTGCGCGGGGTCGTGACGGCGAGGACAGCCTGGTACCTAATCACCGCTAATGGGATTGGCGGGCTGGATTTCCTCACCCAGAACATCCCGGGCTAATTCCGGGAGCAGCTTCTGCTGGGCCAAGCCGGATGCTGGGAAAGAGCCCCCATCATTTCCCGGGACCCTCTGCACATCCCTGCTCCCCTGTGCCGTGGCTCCCAGGGGTGGGAGGCTGCTGGGGCTGGCAGAAGGTGTGCCAGCGAATCCCGGGGCTGCTGCTCCCCCAGACGTGACAGCCTGGAGTGGGGCTCGGGGCCTCTGCTGCCAGTGAAGCCCCCAGAGCTGCGGGGATCCCAGGGGAAGATCCCTGCAGCCCCCATGGGCAGGCAGGGGCAATGCCCGTGGCACTGTGACGTGGCCCATTCCTGGAGCGAGGTCGGGGTTCAGCGGGGGGCACAGACGGATTATCTCTGCTTTGTTCCTGCCTCTGGCCCGCGTGTGGCGGGGCCAGGATTAGAGCAAGGGGCTGGGGGATGGATGTGGGGCAGTGGGAGACAGATGGGGTTGAGGCCTCCACCCACCTGCTCATGCCAGGCTGGGCTGGGGGTAGGTAAACCCTCACCATGTCCTGCCTGTGCTTGCAGCCCTCCCCTTCAGGCTGCTCCCCTCTCTGCTCAGCAGGTGGTGGGGTGCACCCCTCACCATCAGCACTGCCCCCTGCAGTGACAGTACAAGGGGCTGAGCCCCAAACCCTGTCTCTGTGCCATGGGGTGGGGAGCATGCAGCACCACAGCACCCCAGCCCTGCTCCGTGGGGCCAGTGGTTCCCAGCCCCAGACTCCTGCAGGTCACAGCCAGCCAGGCCTCCAGTGCTGCTGGCATGTGCTGGTGTGGAGGGGGGCCCATGGCGTCATTCCTTTGCTCAAACCTTTAAGCTGCCGTCAGAAATAGCCCCCTGTAATCTGCTTGCACGGGCACAGGGAACCTGCCCAGAGGAGCAAATCCTGGGGCAGGGGATTAGGAAGAAGCAGCTCCTGCCTGTCCATGCTGAGACGTGTGCCTGAGCCCTTGGGGTCCCTGGAGGGTGGGTGCCCAGCTGGTGGTGCTGGCTGTGACCCAGACCTTGCCAAGGGAAACACCAGGGCTGGGAGGAGGGAGAGGCTGGGGCTGGGGGCACCTGCTCCAGTCCTCACTCCCATCCCTCCTCCAGGATGTAGCTGGGGTCAGGATCCCAGTGGGTAGGAGTCAAGCAGGCCAAGCTGTGCGATGGTGAGGGGCAGCTGCATCCATTCCCTGATTATTTGGGTGCTAACGAGGAAGGGCATTGGGGCAGGTGACGAGGGCAGAGCACGTTGGCATCACCAGCATCACACCCACGTGGGCTGTGCTACGTGCCTGCCAGCTCCTCCATAATTCAGCACACCATGATTTATTCAGTTCTCCTGCTCCTGTGCTGCTTCTGCACCAGTGTGGTTGTGGGGACAGAAGGGTGCCAGCCAGGGAGTGCAGGGCATCCTGGCTGGGGCACGGAGGGGGCCAGCCCAATGCCAGCCCATGCTTGGAGCTGGGGGTGGTGAATGGGGAGGTTGGAGTGGGATGGAAAAGCCCCTTTCCTGATCAGGGACCTGGCAGGTCCCAGCACTGCAATGGGCACTGAAGGTGCAGGGTTTGTGATGTGGGTGATGATGGGGAGTGGCAGAGCAGGGCTGGCCAGAAAAATGCACCCTGACCCTCATGGGGACCCCAGCCCTGCACGGTCATGGCTTTGCATGAAGGGCCCAAAACCTCTCCCTGTCCTCCCCACGGGGCAGAAGCTGCTGTCTGTGCATGACCCACAGCATCAACAGTGCTGAGTTGCTGCACAGGGACCCCCAGTGTCCCCTCAGCAGTCATCCCCACCCATGGGGGCCTGTGTGCCTGGGCTCCCTGGGCTATGAGCTGGGACAAGCGGTGGGACCCCTGCACCAGCCCCCAGGGCCGAGCAGGATTGTCCTGGTGGGCTCCCCAACAAGGAGCCCGGTCCTAGGGTGCCTTATGGGGATCGTGCCCCCGAAAAAACGGGGAGAACGGGCACTCCCGGGCAGCCTCTGGCACCCCCCCGACCCCCGCATCGCCCCCGTTCTGCTCCGGTCCGGCCCCGCCCCCGGCCCGGCCCCAGCCCCGGCCCCGCCGCCGGGGGATGCGCCGGGCAGGTGCGCGGGGCCGGGGCGATCCTATAAATAGGGGCGGCAGCGGCCGCAGCGGCTCCGCTCGGCGTGGCGGGGCTGGGCACGGCAGGGTGGGCACAGCGGGCTGGGCGGCTGCGGTGGGCTCGGCGCGATGGAGATCTGGAGCAGCCCCACCGCCTACGATGAGCTGAACGGGAACGCGGAGCGCGGCGGCGGCGCGGACCCCATCGCCCGCGAGCTGGAGGAAGGTGAGGGCGGCCCGGGTGGTCCCGCCCCGGGGATGGGGATGCGGGGCTGGGCTCCTCCCGGGGCTGGTCCGGAGCGCCGGGGGCCGGGGTCTCCCCGGGGCCGGGGCTGGTCCGGAGCGGTCAGGGCCGGGGTCTTCCCTCGGGAGGTGCCGTCTGCTCCCCACCTGTGCGTTCCCTCAATCCCGGTCTCCCTCGCCACCCTCTGGCCCGGGGTTGCCGCCGCTCGGTCCCTTGGGGACCCCCAGGGTCACCCCGACCCTAAGGAGACCTGTCCCCACCCGGGAGTGGCAGGGAGAGGGGCCCTGCCCGGTCTGCGTGTGCCCGTGGGGAAGGGCGTCCCTCCTCCCGTGGGAAGGGGGTCCTGCCCTCCCGCGCCCCCCGGCTCGGGCCCGGAGCTGGATGTTTACGTGTTTGCCAGCGCTGCAGCCCCCGTCTCCCAGGGCCAGCCGCTCGCTCCAACCGTAACGATGCTCATGCTCTAATTATTTCCAATTAATGGCTCAGGGGCCTGACGAGGTGCAGTTGGAGACCCCCGCGGGGAGCGGGTCCTGTCGGGGTGCAGAGAGGGGGGTGAGGCTGGGGCTGGGGTTGGCCCTTCTTCCCACGGCCGTGTTTGGGGTACGTGTCCTCCGGGGCGTGGGGCAGCACCCGGGGCGGTGAGGGCTGGACGGGACCGGGGTGGCGAGTGGGGGCATTGCCATGACAACGCGCTCACCATTACACAACCCCAGCTGGGGAGGCCTAATGGGATTTGTGTGGCTGAGCTTCCCCGTTAACCCACTTCGTCTGCACGCCTGGGGGGCGGCTGTGACTGGGGACGCGGGTGGGGGGCCCTGAGCGCAGCCAGCGCTGCTCCGCCAGGGGAAACTGAGGCACGCACCCTCGGGGCAGCAGAGCATCAGAAAGGACATCGGGAGTGCTGTGTGCGGGCAGGTCCCGGGGCTGTAAGCGGGGTCTGGGGTGCGGGCAGGGCTCGGGGCTCTGCGCCTGCTCCCGGCTCCCTCCGACCGCACGGCTCCAGCGCCGCCGCCTGGGTGCGTGCCCGGCGCTGCCTGGCAGCGCCTGCGGCCGCAGTTGGCAGGATCCGTACCGGGGGGACCCGCGTCTCCGTGCTTGCACCTCCTCTCCGAGCCAGAGAGCCAGAGAGCAGCTCGGGCGGGCAGAGCTGTAGCTGGGGCCCCGCTGGCGCGGTGGTGTTGGCGCGGTGGGCAGCTGCCCCTTCCCGCAGCGCCCTGCCCGCAGCTGCCTCTGGCGCTGTGGGGGTTGTTGTGCTGTGCAGCTGGAGGGGCATCGGGTGGGTGAGGGCTGCAGCGTCCCCTCCCCCAGAGAGAAACTAGGGCAGGGGGGGATCTGGGGGAGGGGGCTGGGGACAGCTTGGAGGGGACGCCGCTGCCTGTGAGCCCGGCTCGGCACGGTGCCACCCACAGCTATTTATACTGGAGCTCCAGCCTGCTTTCTGCTGGAGATGTCACCTCCGATCCCGTCTCTGCTGCTGCCCTTCCCCGTCCCCCCTTTCCGTCTGTGAGTCCTGCAGTGGGGCTGGCAACTGTGCCTGTGCTGAGGTCGTGGGGTCAGGGAGGGGGCCCAGCACTTTTCTTGCCACCCCAAGGTGCTGTCAGGGTTGGGGGCAGGTGTCAGCCCCCTGTTTCCCGTGATGCTGTCACAGCTGGGGGGATCCCTGCCTGCCTCTGCCTGGCACTGGGTGAGGTGCCACCCAGCAGACAAAAGGTCCTTTTTGGAGACCAGCCTGGGGGGGACAGTGCTGAGCCCCTGGGTCAGTGCTCCCACAGTGTGGGCTTCACCTTCTGGCCCTCTCCCCCAGTCCTGTGTGCTGAGCGGGTGGTCAGGATCACGAAGACCTACCACGACATCGACGCCGTCACCAACCTGCTGGATGAGGTACGCTGGGGATCCCACCTGTGCGAGGGCCGGGGGGGCCCTGGGGACACAGGGGTAGGTGGGGACTGGGGAAGGGACGGGTCCCAGCTGAGGCAGACGTGCCCCTTGCAGAAGGAGCGGGACCTGGAGTTAGCAGCACGCATTGGGCAGTCCCTGCTGAAGCAGAACCGGAGCCTGACCGAGCGCAATGAGCTCCTGGAGGAGCAGCTGGAACTGGCCAAAGAGGAGGTAATGGCTCCTGGGCACAGGTCTGGGCCTTGGCCCCCTTTGCCCCCTTGCCCGCTGGGGGCAGCTGCGGCCCCCCAGGCTGTGTCCTGAGGGGCTCTGTCTCCCCAGATCGCCCAGCTGCGCCACGAGGTCTCCATGCGGGATGACCTCCTCCACTTCTACACCACCAGCACGGAGGAGAGCGAGCCCACCACCACCACCTCCACACCGTGAGTGGGAGCCCCTGTCCTGCCACTCCCCTGGGGCAGAACTGCCTCCGTGGGTTGGGCAGGAGCCATCACCATCCCGAGGGAAGCACTGGCCACACTCCCTTCCCTCCCTTGGTGGCCGTGGGTCCAACACCACAGTTTGGTCGCTGCAGATGCCTGGGAGTGGGCAGGGTCTGAGGGGGCAGCCCCATCCTGCCCGCAGTGCAGGTGCTCAGGCCATCCCTGCTGTCCCCAGGCTGCGCAGGCACGAGTCCTCGCTGTCCTTGCAGCAGTACTTCCAGTACGACACCTTGCAGCAGAAACTCAAGTGCCTGGAGGAGGAGAACCAGAAGCTTCGTATGGAGGTGAGCAGAGCCAGCTGGTGCACGCCCCTCAGTGCCCACCCGTGCCCTGCTCTCTGTGGGGGGACCCGAGCTGCCCCCTCAGGGAGACAGGAGAGCTCCTGCCTGTCGTGCTCAGCCCCTCCAACCCGCTCCCCCAGGCCGCCACCATCACCACGGAGACGTGTCAGTACGAGGACCAGGAGCAGCAGCTGATGTTTGACTGCGTGGAGCAGTTTTGTACGTAGGGCTGGGGGGTCTGCAGGCGCTGCGCGGGCTGGGCTGGGCTGGGGAGCGTGCCCCGGCGGTGACGGAGCCCGGCCCTCCCGCAGCCGAGGCCAGCCAGCAGGTCGTTCGCCTGTCGGAGCAGCTGGAGCGCAAGGAGGAGCGCAACGCGCGGCAGCAGGAGGAGATCACCCGGCTCCTGGCGCAGGTGGCGGAGCTGCAGCAGAAGTGTCGCACGGTGAGGGTCCCCTGCCCGTGCCGGGGGGAGGGGGCAGCGGGCCCAGCGCCCTGACCCGGCCGCTCCTGCCCGCAGTACGCCTCCGAGGTGGAGGAGCTCCAGCAGCACCTGACGGCGGAGAAGGAAGGGAAGCAGCAGCTGCGGATGGAGGTGAGCCCGGGGGAAGCCGTGGGGGCCCGGCCCTGCTGGGGGATCCTGCCCGCGGGGCCGTGCCCGAGCCGTGCCCGTGTCCCCGCAGCTGCGGGATCTGCAGGAGAAGTACGCGGAGTGCGGCGGGATGCTGCAGGAGGCCCGGGAGGAGGTGAAGAGCCTGCGGAGCCGCAGCCTGCCCAACAGCACCGTCAGCCGCTACAGCGCGGCCGCTCTCCTGCCCGTGGTGAGCGCGGGGGGCCGGGCGGGCAGGGTGGGGGTCCCTGCTCCCCCCTGCGCTGACACTGCGGACCCCCCCCCGTCCCCAGGACTCGCTGGCGGCTGAGATCAAGGGGATGATGAGGAAGAGGACGGACAGCTCCTCCTCAGATTACAAGTGAGCGTTCCCATCGGTGGCTCGGGCTGTGCCCTGGGGCGGGGTCCGGCTCACCCTGACCCGCGTCCCCCCCGCAGGAGCTACCAGCGCGTCTTCGAGACGGTGAAGGCCGTGAACCAGGCAGCCAAAGCCCGGTCCTGCTCTGAGTCTCCCCACCACGTCCCAGGCTGCAAGCAGCTGTCTGCTGCCCACTCTGGGGGTGCCAGCACACCCCACACCGGCTGCTCCGGCTCAGGGGACACCCAGTGAGTGTTGGGGGCGGCGATGGGGCCGGGTGGGACAGGAGCTGGGGGTGAACCGCGGGTCACAGCAGAGCAGGAAACAGCCTGGGGCAGGGAGGGCAGGGTCCGGCTGGGGCCCAGCACAGCCCGAGGTGCGGTGTAGGGCTGCAGCTCCGGGCACCCTGACGCTGTGCCCGCCGGCAGGGCCCAGGGCGCCGGCGAGGAGTCCCGGGCAGCCCCGGGGCAGCAGGACCTGGAGGCGGCGGTGCAGCGGCTGTCGGTGCGGCAGCAGAGCCACGTCTCCGAGGAGCGCTCCTTCTTCGAGGCCGAACGCGAACGCAAGCTCCGGCGGCTGAGGGATGGGGCGAGCTCCAGCGGCTTCCTCACCCCCGAGGGCAGCATCGTCTCCTCTGGGACCAGCTACTCGGGGGGCTCGGAGCTCACTGCTGCCTCCAGCTTCTCCCTCGGCTCCCTCGCCTACTTACCCGACAAACTGCAGATTGTGAAGCCACTGGAAGGTGAGGGGCAGAGGGGATGCAGAGCTGCAGGTACTCTGAGGGTCCAGCACCCCCACCTGAGTTCCCCGTGGCTGTGTCCCCCCCAGGCTCTGTGACACTCCACCACTGGCAGCAGCTGGCACAGCCCAACCTGGGCGGGATCCTGGTGCCCCGTCCCGGGGTGCTCACCAAAGACTTCAGGCAGCTGGACACAGACCTGGAGGAGGTGTACAGTCTCAATGACCTGGAGGAGGACGATGTGGACGCCAGCTCCTTCCAGCTGCTCCCTACCTCAACACCCGCCAAAGCCAAGGAGCACCCCAGGGGTGAGCACGGGCTGAGGGGACGGAGGGGACGCCGCCCCCGGGATGCCCCTGCCCTCCTCTCTAGGCTGCCCCTCGCCTCCCCCCGTGCTCTCCCCTCTTGCAGCCGCCTGTCCCTGCCGCCCTCCTGTCCCCGCGGGGCTGCTCCGCCTGCCGCTGCTCAAGGGCCGTGCTCGGGCAGCTGCCCCGGCGGGATGAGCCCTCCCCATCCCCCTGGCGAGCCCCTGCTGCCCCTGGGCTGCCTGGGAGGGGCTGCTCTGGGACAGACGGCATCTCCTGGTGCCAGCTTTGCTGGCTGCCCCTTCTGAGCAGGCACCAGGCACGGCTGCTGCTGAAACTGCCTGGAGCTTCCAGCCCAGCTCTGGCTGCCCCGCCTGCTCTCTGCCGCGCCTTCCACCTGTGTCCCGCCCCCCTCCCCATTGACCCCTTGTCTCCTGTCCCTTCCAGTGTTCCTCTCTGTTAACAACCTCCCCCAGACCCCGTCTACCTTCACCATCACCACCTGCCACATCCTCCACCCCACCACTGCGATCACCACGGTGATTCCCAGGTAAGGCGCGGGGCCCCGGCCACCTGCGCCCCCTGCACCGGCCCCGCTGTGCCCCCCGCGCTCTCTCCTCCTCCCTGCAGCTCGAGGAAGTGGCAGGCTGGGGGCCACCTGCAGCCCCCGGTGCTCTGAGAGATGCCAGCACGAGAAATATCCCCAAATCTGGCTGCTGGGGGGTCTGTGTGCCCGGGGCTGGGATCAGCCCCCTCCTCTGCACCCTGATGGATGGAGATCCTTCCTTGGGTGGGCTCTCCCAGGGGAGCAGCACCCCGGGCAAGGAGCAGCGAGTGCTCCTGGCTCTGCGGGAAACCGACAGAGCTTCCTCCCTCCTCACTTGGGCAGCAGCCAAGAGCTTTTCCCAGCCGGGTGCTGGGGCTGTCCCTTCCTTAATGAGCACGGGTGATTAGCCCTAATGAGCCCCACCAAGGCTCGCTGGGGGTTGGCTCGAGCTGGAGTTCACTGTTAGACAAAACCCTGGTGTCTGGAAATGGCTTGTGGAGCAGTGGCTGTGTCCCAGTCTCTCCTGGCTGCTGAGGAACAGCCCCCAGCACCCCTCTGTGAGCTTTGGGGTGCAGTTTGCAGCACGGGGGTCTCCTACAGCCCAAGGCTCTTTAGGTGAAGGAGGACAGGGGGTCCTGCTCTGCCCACAGCCCTGCCTGGCCCCTTCAGCAGCATCCCCCAGGACAGGGCCCCCCAGCTGATCCCCACTTCTGCTCTCTCTTCCCCTCCAGTCTGCATCATGCCGTCGTGCCTTCTTGTGGGCCCTTTGAGGGGCTGAGCCTCAGCAGCCCCTCAGCAGAACAGACTCCTCCCCCCTCACTGGCGCTTGGCCCCGGCCCCCCGAGCACTCCCACGGGACTCTTCAGGCTCTCGCTGGGGCACAACTCTCACTTGGCACCAGGGACTGGAGCACGGTGGGCCCCCTCACTCCACTCCCAGGACCCTCAGCACTCTGAGCCCTCCCCTGTGCCCAGGGGTCGGGATGGACCCCCACCCAGGAGCAGCATCTTCAGCTGGAACCTGGTGGAGAAGTTGCAGCGCCTGGGGCTGGACAAGGTGGTGGCCAGAGGGGAGACGTCCTGTGCCCAGCCAGAGCCCAGAGGGGCCTGGGGCACCCAGAAGTGACACTGCTGCAGAGCCCCAGGCTCAGGGTGACGCATCCTCTTCCTCACCCATCCATGGGGAAACGGAGACAGGACAAGCTTCAGCCCCAGCTCCTGGTGCTGCCCCAGGTCCATCAGCACCCCTGGCACCAGCCTGGGGGGCTTTGCCCTGGCTGCAAGGACAGAACCCGGCCCTGCTCCCCATGTATGGGGGTACAGGGGGTGCTGGCTGACCCTGTCCGTGCTGGGGGGTATGGACCCTTCACAGGAGCCAGTTTCTGGCAATAAAAACTGTTCCTGCTTCTGCTGAGCCTGTCTGCAGAGCGAGGGGCAGCTTGGCCCGTTTGGGGCTCTCCAGCTGCTGCAGTGAAGGGCGATGCTCAGTCTGGGCTCTGGTGTGTCCTGGGGCAACCCACTGGGGCCAGGGGGAGACTCCCTCACCCTGGACTGGGCCCCTGGCCAGCACCTGGACTGGACTGGCTTTTAAAGGGAATGGTGGTTTAACTCTTTCCTGCCCACTGAATAGCAATAGTAGCAGCACCCACAGCTTGGGCTGTTTTTTGGGGGTGCATCTGTTGCTCCTCCCAGCTCTGTCCCTCCCTCCAAGCTGTGCCCCATCCCCTGGCAAATAAATGTGAATTCACAGAGCAGCTCGTGTGTGCTGTGTCTGCTGTCACCTTCTGTGTTTGCTGCAGTTTGGTCTCTGCCCTGCGTGTCCCTCTGGGGCTGGGGGCAAATCCCCTCTGCCCGCCCTCCCAGGCTCTCCCCAGCACAGCCAGGAGAGCAGAGGCTGTAGTGCCAGAGTTTTATTGTGGGGAGGGACGTGCACTGAGTGTGTCAGTGCCCTGCAGGGCCACTCCAGCCCAGCAGCTACGCAGCACCAGCCTCATCCTCAGCACTGCGGCGCCCAAAGTCCATCCAGTCGGGGTAGTAGTGGTCGTGCAAAGCCTCCATCCCCTCGTCCTCGTGCACAAAGGCCTTGTGCTTGTTCAGCTCTGCCAGGGCAAAGGCAGCACTTAGAGCTGGCACAGGGGCCAGGCTGTGCCCCCCGAGGGCTGCCCCCCCTGAGCTCCCAGTACCTGTGAGGACGTGGGGCAGGAACTGGGACAAGAGGTGCTGCTGCTCCTGGGACAGGTCCTGGGGCCAGTCCCGCCGGGCCAGGCCTGGGGGGTGCTGGTGGGGGTCCCCCTGCTCTGCTGCTGGCCGGCACAGGCAGGAGCTCACTGCCAGGGTGAGGAGGAGAGCGAGGCCCAGCGTCACCTTCATGGCTGTGGAGAGACTGAGCAGGGCTGGGGAGGTGGGGGAGCTGCAGCCCCCAAACTGGGACATGCTCAGCCTGTGGGGAGGGAGGCCTGGGCACTCAGCCCCAGGCCATGGCCAGTTCACAGGCCCTCTGTCCCTCCTTTTGGGTCCCCAAGTCCCCTCCATCCCTTCCACCTTCTCCCCTGGTCTGCTCCATCCTCCTCTCCTGGCTGGTCCCCAATTCCCCTAGAGTCAGTCAAGGCAGAGTGATCCATAAGGATCAAATCCCACTCCTTGCTCCTTGCAAGGATGCTGAAAACTAAAGCACATGGCTAAGAGCATCCTCCTGCTCCTCAAACTCAAACAGGTGGGGAGCTGAGTTCTCACCCCCAGGGCATGGCCAGGCCCCAGGTCCCCTCTGTTCCTCTTCGTGGGTCTCTGAGTTGCTCTGTCCCTCCCATCTGCTCCTCAGGTTTTCTCTATCCCTCTCTCTCCCAGCTGTCCCCACGTCACCTGCAGACAGCGCCAGAGCCCTGTGAGACTCACCTGCGGGTTCTGAGGCTCAGCAGGGTGTCCTGGTGGGTGTCCTGGTGGGTCTCAGTGGGTCTCTCTCCCCAAGATCGCCTCAGCTCGGTCCCGCTTTTAAAGGCGCTGCCGGGGCTGCCACACCCCCGGGCGGCTCCACACACATCGACCCGCCCCGGGGGGGCCCTGGGGCAGCTGTGAGTGCTCAGAGACACACAGAGACAGACACACGGACACAGAGAGACATACAGACACACAGACACACACAGACACACACACAGACACAGAGAGACAGACACAGACACACACAGACACACACAGACCACAGACACACAGAGACAGACACACAGACACACACAGACACACACAGAGACAGACACACGGACACAGAGAGACATACAGACACACAGACACACACAGACACACACACAGACACAGAGAGACAGACACAGACACACACAGACACACAGAGACACAGAGACAGACACAGACACAGACACACAGACACACAGGCACAGACACACAGACAGACCCAGACACAGACACACAGACACACACACAGAGACAGACCCAGGCACACAGACACACATAGACACACAGACACACCCAGACACACAGACACAGCCACACACCTCGACAGCCATATCCATAATACACATGTACAGCATAAATACACATTTACAAGCACAGGTGTCCATACACATTCCTAGGCACACATGCACACAGGTATGTTCATGGCTGTACATGGACACACGTGAGCACAAATGGAGCTACCAGGGCACTGTGCCTTGGCTGCACATTTGTACAGAACCGTAGAGGTATCTATATTTTATATATATATTTTATACATACATATAAAATATGTATTTATTTATATATATTAATTATATATAATAATATATATATAATATAAATATATATACACATTATACTATATGTATATATAATGTATATATGCACAACTGATACAACAGTTGTAATAGCAACTATACAGTGTCATACAGTATAATACACTGCAATAGTGTGCATATATATACACATCTATAAATAATACAGTATAATATATAAGATTTTATACAGTATTTATATATATATATAATGTGTACATTTCTTATAGATAACATAGCTCATGCATCTATGTAATTACATCCAGGTATCCATATGTGCACATGGGCACAGACTCACACCTATAGGCACGGACACACATGTACATGTTTGTCTGTGTTTATATGGATGAAAACTACATGAGGTGATTGTGCATCAAGGAGGGATGGAGGGCGTGTGCAGTGGGATGGATGCACAAGGAATACCATGACACATCTCTCTATATGTATCCACACATATATGCATGTATGTACATACCTATGTATGTACAGAAACACAGCTACATGTATACATATATATGAATGCTTACATAAATATACATATATGCAAGTTTATATATACATATATTTATATGTACATGTCTATATATATGTGTACATGTATGTATAAATACACATATACACACACACATATACAGACCTATACTTACACCTGTACAAACACATATACATATATATATGTACATATATACATGTATATATAGATATACATATACAACACATACACACATGTTGGAGTCCATGATTTTTGGAGATCTTCCTTGATCTAAATGATTCTGGGATTATGTGTATATATATATATATTTGCACACATATATCTAAATGTGTATATATCTAAATACATATATCTAATTACACATTTATACATATATGCATATACATACATATCTACATTTATAAATAGCAATACATATGTATATATCTGTATAAATGCACACGTATATACGTGTATACAGAGGTGTATGTGTGTACATACATGTATTCTTACATATATATGTGTGTGTCTGTGTGTCTGTACACACACATGTGTTAGAGTCCATGATTTTTGAAAGTCTTCCTTAACCTAAATGATTCTGGGATTATGTATATATATGTATATTTGCACACTTATATCTAAATGTGTATATATCTAATTACACATTTATACATATATGCATATACATACATACACATCTACATTTATAAATAGCAATACATATGTATATATCTGTATTAATGCACATGTATATACGTGTATACAGATGTGTATGTGTACATACATGCAGTCTTACACATACAGGTGTATCTCTGTGTCTGTGTGTCTGTGTGTCTGTACACACACACACACGGATGTACGCACACCCTGACACCCAGGTGTGCACACGTTTATAACGTGTTGTGCCAGGGCTCCCAAGGGCTCTGTGCCCAAGGGGCTGGGGGCTGTGCAGACACGGGGGGGCTGTGTCTGTGAGTGTGTCAGGTCACTCACCAGCACACAGGCCCCGGAGCAGCCCATGGATCTCTCCCTGCACCCCGAGAAGCCTTGGGGTGCTGTGGAAGGAGTGGGCCCTGCTCCTTGTCTGTCACCACCCACCCCCCACTGGATATTGACGGTTCCTGCTGCCTGTATTGACCCCCATCAGTGTATTTGTACAAACCATTTGTCTCCCTTCTTCAATAACCCCTGTGAACGACATCCTGGGCTGGGGCACGTCACTGTCCCGTGTCCCCCCGGGCCGTGTGGCTGCTCCTCAAACAGCCCTGAAACAAATGGCCTTTGGATGGCCGGGGCAGCAGCGCCCAGCACCCGCGGCCATCGATCGCTCGCCCCGCCGAGCACGCTGCACAAGGAACAAACAAATTGTTTTCCAATTTCTGCCTTTTAATGGCTCAATCTGGACCAAATGAGCCGTCAGGGTGATGGGGACACGGCGGCCGCTCCCTCCAGGGCCACGGGCTTGACGCAGGTTTGTTACCGGGCCTGTGGGCATTGGGCTGGACCCTTCTCCGGGTGGACAAGGCTGAGCTGGAGGATGGACCAAGCACCCATCACCCCTGCCTGGCTGGGGCTGGCTGCCCTGGCAGTGGCCAGACTGGCAAGTCCAGCAGGGAGGAATCTGGGCTGGACATGCTCTGACACAAGAAGGGCACGGGAACTCTTGGTGCACCTGCTCCCCGAGGTACAGGCAGGGCTGGAGGTCACTCCAAGGGACGGGCAGGGCTGGAGGTCACTCTAAAGGACGGGCAGGGCTGGAGGTCACCTGCCTCCCCGGTGCAGTCGCAGCTGCTTTGCATAATTGCAGCAATTTGGTTTCCAAGAGCAAAGTCTCCAGGAAAGGGGCAGTGAACTCAGTGCTCCCCAGCGGGAGATGAGGGTCACTGTGGCAGTGGATGAAGAGCTGGGAGCTGCTCTGGGGGGCTGCCAGGAGCATGAGCAGGTGACCAGGGTGGGAGCAGCCTCCCAGGACACCCAGCCCTCCCTGCTGCAGGACAAGATGGGCCAGGGGCAATGGGAGGGAAACCCAAGGATTCCCTGCACACTCCTGGGCATTTCAGTGCATTTCACACTGCTCTTGTGCTGGAGGCACCCGCCAGCCCCAGAACCATTGCTGCCCTCAAACAGTGCATTTTACTGAGATTTCATTCTGGCTTGTTGAGCTTGAGCTCAGAAAATAAAGAGAGCACCTAGCCTGTGGCAGAGCCTGACCCGGGGGCAGCGCCTCCCCCTCCTCCCCAGAGGCGTTTTCGGGAAGCAGAAGTGCTGAGCCTGCCCCTGGGACTTCCAGGAACAGAAGGAGCTCAGGAGCCGGTTCGAGGGTTACAGAGCCCGGGCAGGGAATGACTCAGCACCCACCCACTCCTCGTCTCTCCCTCAGCTCCTGGCAGGAGCAGCAGGGACAGCACCAAGGGAACTTCCTCCTCCTGCAGTGGGCTAAAGTGGGGGGCAACCCCCAGGCCACCAGGGAGCCCCCAGGGCAGAGAATCCCACCAGGCCCCTGAGCACTGAGGCTGGACCACGGCAGGCAAGAGGAGAAGCTGCTTGGGCCCCTGGGAGCCATGGAACCCACCACGCAGGGGCTTTTGAAAACCGCTTTTATTTAAATAACTTGAAATACATTACAATAAAACATTAGAAATGAAACCAAAGCCATGTTACTGCACAGGGTGCAAGGCAGCAGTGCTACCCACCACGAGGCTCCAGCTACAGGGATGCTCCTGATGTTAGTCCAACATTGAGCCCTTGTCACAAGTTTAACCCACGGGACAGTTCTTCCACGTGCCTGGTACCTCAGGGCTCACAGGTCCCAGCACCTGAACTGCAGCCATCTGGCCTCTGGGGCATTCTTCTGTCACTCCTTCCAAGCCAGGCTTCCCCAAATCCCTCTGCCTCTGGGAGCCAGCACTGCCCAGAGGGATGGTGCCATGTCCTGGTGCCCCACACCAGGCAGGACACGATTCCCCTGTCAGGATGGAAGCGCAGCTGGACTGAGGAGCCATCAGCACAGGCTGAGTCCCTGGGCTTAGCTGGGAACAGCTGGAACTTTCAGCTTCAGGCTGGATGGTGCCACCGCCCGCGTTAGCTCTGGGAAATGAGGGACAGCCAGACGAGATAGCATGGGCTCGTGTCAGTTTATTACATCACCAATTACAACAGTCCAGACTCAACAGTGGACCCAAGATCGTTACATTACACAAACCGGCTGGTTTTAAACTTATGACAAAGGACAGGTGGGAATTTCATGGTAAGGATATCTTCTTGCATAAAGCTCCAGTGGCCCACAGGCACTTAAAACCCGTGGACTTTCAGCTGGTCGTCTTTAGCCAGTCCAATCTGCAAGACAGAAAACGCATTCACAGCATGGGGTGATGCCTCTGCGCATCCCAACGCTGCCCACGCCAGTGTGCATTTAACAAACTCGTGTTTATTTTAGTGAGCAGCAAGCTGAAGGTCTCCTACCTCCACGAGGAACTGGCAGATGTTCTTGCGCTGGTCACCCTGCAACTGAATCACTTCTCCATACTCGGGGTGCTCAATTACAGTACCATTGCAGGCAAATTTCTGCAGCAGAGACACAAAAACTTCCTTAGCACCACATAAACATCCCTGCCGGGCGTGGCTGCTGCCCCCCCCGAGCCCCGAAGCCCCACCTTCTTGAAGGCCTTCACCAGTTTCTTTTTATCGTAGTCATCCGCGATGCCCTGGACTGTGGTGAGGGTCTTCCTGCCGTTGCGCTGCTGGATCCTTATATGGATGTAGTCCTCAGTGCCGGCCGGGAGCAGGTCATCACCCTTACTTGCATCCGCAAAGGGGTCTGCGGGGAGCGCCGTCAGACCCCGCCCCGCCGCCGTCCCATTGGCCGCCGCGCCCGCCCATCACGCGCACGGCACGCCCCATTGGCCGCCGCGCCCGCCCGTCAAACCTCGACCCCGCCCCCGCACGCACGCCAGTCACATGTCGATCCCGCCCCCGCCCCCACCCCATTGGCCGCCGCGCCTGCCCGTCAGGCTTCGGCCCCGCCCCCACCCCCCCCGCGGCTGACGCAACCGGGCCCGGAATAGCAACTGCGCCACGGGGCGGGGCCGGGGCGGGGCCCGCGCGCTCCCCCGGCCCCACCGCACAAAGGGCCTCACCGAAGGGCTGGAGGTTCTGGATAGCGGACATACGATACGCTTCCCTTCCCTCGGCGGAGGCGGCGGCGGCGGCGACGGGGGCGGCTGTGGCGGCGGGAGCGGCTCTGGGCGGAGGATGCTCTCGCGGCGGCGGCTCGAGGCGCTGTCAGGGGGGCGGGACTGCCGCCGACCGCTTATATACCGCCCCTCTGTGACGTCATCACGCACGGCGAACGAGGGCGATGATTGGCCGCGGCGCGGGGCGTCAGGACGCATCGGGCGAACGCGGCCGCGCCCCGGCTGGCGCGGGGGGAGCGGGGCGCATGCGCGGGTGGGGGGCCCGGCAGCGCGCGGGGCGGCGCGTGCGCAGTGCGGGGCCTGGGCCGGGGCCGGGACCCCCGGGACCCCCGATCCCCGTCTGGGCCGCCGCCACCGCCCCCGAGAGCCCCTGGAGCCCCAAAATCCTCACGGGAGCCCCCAAATCCCGCTGGGACACCCACCCTCCTCCCCGAGACCCACAAAATACCCCCATGAACAACAGTATACTCCCCGCGAGCAGTCAAACACCTCCCGATCCCCCTGGGACGCCCCTCCAAAGAACACGGTACGCCCCGAAAAACTCACGGGGGCTCCAAATCTCCTCCAGTCCTCGCAAATTTTCTTGGCACCCTCCACCCTCTGCAAAACACTCTTGTTATGCCCCCCCCCCAACCTCTCTGAGACCCCAGAACTTCCCTGGGATTCCCAAACCCCCACAACCCCTCCTCCACTTTATTGAAATCTCCTTGAGGCCCTCTTAACCCCTTCCTCCATCCCCTTGGGACCCTCAAAAGACTGATCCCCTTCCCTGCCAGCCCCTTGGTGGCCACACATTGTCCAGCCGTGGTGACCATTGCCCTCGAGATGGCTGCAGGAGCTGGGGGCAGTTTTTCCATCCCCAGCCCTGTGTCCGTCCCATCCATCCAGCACGGCAGCCCAGCGCTGCCCAGCGCTGACCAGGGCTGCCCAGAGCCCTCTGGGACTCCTGTGGGCACTCTGGGTGTCCCCTCGACCACCCGTGGGTGTGCAGAGCTCCTGCCTGATCAGTGCTTCCTCTCCCGGTGTCAGGAGCATGCAGCGATCCTGGGGTGACACCGCTGTGCCCGTCCCAGGGTGGCCCTGCCAGCCCGGGGTTGGCCTGGCTGAGCCTGGCACGGCTTGGTCACCAGCCTGCAACTGCAGTGATTTTGGGCACAGAGCGATTTTGGGCCTGCTCCTGCTGGAGCTGCAGCCTGGGAACGCTCAGAGCTCACCTGTGGGTGTGGGTTTGTCACCGGGATTTGTCACCGGGGTTTGTCACCGGCTGTTCCCAGGCTGCTGGCAGGGAGATGCTCAGAGGAGAAGCAGTTCTGGAGTGGGCCTGGGGCTCTGCTGCCAAAGGGAAGTGCTGAAGGTGTCACCAGAATGTGACGGGAAAGTTTTTCTCTTTAAAGGAGTGAAATGAATCCCCTGGCACTTACTGCACCTCAGCTCAGTCTGGCAGGCCTTGGCAAACCTCAGCCCCTGCAGGGTGAGCTCAGTTCCTTCTGCTGTCTGTCCTGAGTGCTGGCCCACCCCACCCTGGCTCCTGGGGGGTCAGCACGTCCCAGTAACCCCAGTCATGGTGCTTGGGAAGGGCCAGTCCCTGTTCTTATCTTGTAATGACAGACAGAGGTGTTCTTGGGAGCTGGCTCAGGAGGGCAGTGAGCCCAAAGGGGTCAGTGGGAATTGGTGATCTCAGGTTCAATCCTGTTCCTGAGTCCTAATTTTAGGGCCTGGAGCCTTAGGACTGAGCTGCTAAACACAGACATCCCATGGCTTTCCCAGTGCTGCCGTGGATAACCCCCCCAAACTGGCAGGTGTGGCTCAGCCAGCACGGGGGCTGCTGGCACAGGAACCTCACATCCCGCTGGGAGACGTGGTACTGGTGCTAAAAATACCCTGAGACTCCAGACACGAAGGACAGTAAATCTCTGACAATTAATGGGGTCAAAAGCCACGTAGAGCTGGACAGAGCATGAGCTCTCCTCTGGGAGTGGGTTAGAGCTGCACATGGGGTGGGAGCATTGCCCTGGGGAGGCCTGGGCCTGCTGGCCTGAGGATTTTGTGTCTGCAGCTCCTCAGCTCCATTTGGATCCCCTGCAGCCCCAGCTCCCCGTGTAGGTGTTGCTGCCCTGCTTTGGAGCCATCCCTGCAGCACGCCGTGGGTTTGACAGGTTATTGGCAGCTGGGTGTGCTGCCATCTGCGCCTCTGGCTCGGATGTTGCATCATTCTTGGGGGTTTTAGTTAAGATAAAGGCAAATGATTTCTCTTGCACCGGGCAGAGGGAATTGTTTGCGTTGCTGTGTTTGTGTCTCTCTGGTGTTTCTGGAGCATCTGTCTCTTCTGTGTGACAGATCAGCTGGAGAGCTGATTTTCATTAGAATAAGAATTTGCTCCATGACCACCATGAAGAAGCTGATGGTTCTTCTCTCTCCTCTTTTTCTGGTCAGATTTTCCTTCTCTCCCAGAGAAGGAGCTGTCTCCAGCAGCCGCACGGTGGAGTAGGCAGACAGGAGAAGCAATTAGAGGTTTGCACTCCATCTTTCTGCTGGAGGCATTTCCAAGTCCTCACTGCAGCCAGAGGGCTGCTCCTCATATTCAACACCAAACACTCAAACAGAGCCATCGGTACCTTCAGTCTCATGTCAGCTCTGGGCAGAGACTGGCCCTGCTGCTGAGCCAGGATACCCCAGGGAGTCCCTTTATCAGTGTCACTTCTGATTTGCACACTCCACGCGACACATCCCGATTGTGTCCTCACCACTGGGCCCGCAGAGCCTTTGGGCCAGCACCAGAAGAGGCGAGTGTGCGTCAGACACCGGAGTTGAGCCCATCACTGGTGAGGGCAGAGAGCTGTCAGGGGAGCGTTAACATCCAGTTTTTGCTGTGAGCAGGGTTCAGAGCTGGCATCTGCAGTCGTGAGTGGCTTCGGCTGTGCCCCGCGGCTGAGCCCCTGCACCCCTCTCCCCCCTGCCCGTCTTTGGGTGCTGCTCCCGCCCTGTCCTGCCCGGGAGGTGCCGCTCCCGGCTCCCCACGAGGTGGCAATGCCGGTCTCCTGCCGGAGCAGCTCGGCAGGCAGCCCCGAGCTGCTGTCGTCTCCTCGTACCCAGCGCCTGGCAGACGATCCGGTCTGTCCCCCCGGGCTGTGCGGGGGCTCCTGGTGCGTGGGGCCGTGGCCGTGCCGGGGGAGCTGGCAGAGGCTGCTCAGGGGCAGCAGGAGGAGCAGAGGGGGCCCAGAGCCGCCAGTGACACCTGTGCTGTCACTGCTCGCTGCAAGGCGTTGTAGTCGCATCTGGGGGAGCACTGTGCTCCTTGGCAGCGAGTGGCGCTAGCGGCCCTGTGACAGGGGAACGTGTTGGTGATGAGGACAGAGTCTGCCCAGCAGCGGTGCCCCTGCCGGTCCCGAGATCTCACAGGGAAATGCTCCGCTGTAGCTCTGCCTGTGTGCAGACAACACACCCGGAGACCCCGGTGTGGTGCAGCTCGAGATGTGTGGGGGTCCTGCAGCAGCGGCCCTGGGGCTCCTGGGGGCTCTGGGAGGGCGACCAGCCCAGTCAGTGCAGTGCTGACTGCAGGGCTCTCCCCTTGCTGGGTTCTGCAAGGCCGTTTCACGCTGTGCTCTGAGGTGGGGAGGTCTTGGTGCCGTCCCCAGCCCACCTGGGAAGTGCAGCAGGATGGAAGGAATCATCCTGGCATTCGGCTTTACTGCTTCTCCCGCAGCTCAGCAATGCCCTCCGGGCTGGGACATTCCTAGAAACCAGCTTTTCTCCTCCAACCTCCTTCCTGCAGCCTCCGTGTGACTGCACGGACAGGGATTCGGGATGAGCTGGATGGCTGATGGATATTTGATCCCATTAATCAGTGCGGGCAGCGCTGACAGGCGTCAGCCCCGGTGATTAACCTGCTCCTGGAAAGAGCAGCAGGGTGAGCCTGGCTGTCATGGGGCCAGAGGCAGAGCAGGGATTCCCTGATCAAGTCCTACCTTCCTTTCCTTACACAACTATTGCTGGCATTCACATCCCGAATTTGCAGACCCTGGGGTGTTGCATGAACTGCAGGCGGGGCCTGCAGGATGCTCGCTGTGGTCCCAGCTGTCGGACACTCGGGGTGGAGGCACTGGACATGGTGTGACACAGAGGGTCACACATTCGGAGGGTCCCACACGCTGCGGGACAGCAAGGGCCGGCCGTGGGCACATCCTGATTCCTGTCAACCCAGTGACCTCCAGGCACCGCCGTGGCCCCGGGTGTGTTACCGTCGCTGTGTTTACGGGTGTTTATTCACCCTCCCTCGCGCTGCTCAGCTCCCGCTGCCCCCGGCAGGGCCCCCGCCCTCCCTCCCTCCCTCCTGTGACACCGCTGCTCTCCGCGAGGTGCCAGGAGAGCTCCAAGCACAGGCCGAGCCCGCCCGTGCTGCTGGTGCAGGTGAGCAGGAGCAGAGCCGGGGCAGCGGGCAGGGCTCAGCCCGCACGGCCGCTCCCTGCCGGTGCCTGTGCAGGAGCGATGGAGCGACTCAGCTCTGTCCCTCCAGGCCGGTGCTGGGGAATTCTCTCAGGGAGGCGTCTCCAGGATCTTGGAGATGCCCTGGGTTTCCTGCAGAGAAGGGGTGTTGTGCCCCCTGCTGCAGCCCTGGCCAGTTCCTGGGTCATTCCCATGGGCTCTCTCCTCCACCCATGGGGATTCCCCTGGCCAAGGTCGATGCCCTGTGCGGACATCACTCCGTGCTCACACCGCAGGGAATGTATCGAATAAACATCCACCTCCTGGGGGTCACTGGGGTCCCAAAGCCTTCAGCTGGGGCCTTGGCACCGGCCTGGAGCAAACCTGACATGGGAACGGGGATCACAAAGACCAGGAGGGGTGGGAGCTCTGCTCTCCATCAGACACCCTCAGAACCGCTGGGAGCCCCGGGAAGCAGCAGGTCCAGAGGATTTTCTGCAGTGGAAGGGCCCAGACCAGGCATCGAGGGCAGCTGGAGCAGCTGGGAGATGGACAGGCACAGCCATGACAGGATTTTCGTTCCATCTCCTGATGGATTCAGGAGCTGCCGGCACCAGGCGCAGGCGGCGCGGGGCTGACTCAGCGCCTCGGCATCGCGCCGTGCCGGGAGCGCGGATCCTCCTGCGGGGCGGCTCCGCCTGGCAGCCCCACACAGCCCGATTGCTAATGCCAGTGATGCTGCTCCGGCCAGACACGTCCTGCTTTGCTGCCCTTTGTCACACCTGGGCCAGGGGACACAGAACTGCTCCAGTGCCACAGAAAGGGGCAAAGGTACCAGGCTCAGCTGCACAGCCCCCTCGCTGCAGGGTGGCTGGGCTGGCCAGCACAGCCAAGGAGCAGACTGGGACATGGGGTCCAGCTGCGGACATAACTCATCTCCCACTGCTGCCCAGCATGGCTCCAGCCCTGCTCCACCCAGTCTCAATGCCCCATCCCTGGAAGTGTTCAAGGCCAGGCTGGATGGGGCTTAGAGCAACCTCATCATGGAAGGTGTCCCTGCCCATGGCAGGGGGTGGAACTGGATGAGCTTCAAGGTCTCTTCCAACCAAAACCCTTCTGTGATTCCTTGATTCTGTGATCCATCTGGGCAGGGCAATGCAGCTGTCCTGCCCTGCAGCCCCCTGCTTTCATCTTGCCCTTCCACTCTGCCTGAGCCAGGCACCTCCCCTCCATTCTGGAGGGAATTCCCTGCTCCATGCCAGGGAGAGAACTGGGGCCATGGAAAGACTCCGGAATTAACCTTTGCTGGAATCCTGTGTGCTAGGCAGGGCCCTTCTGAGCTGGGCTCCTGGCATGTGCCAGCTCATCACCTGCACCAGCATCATCACCAGCACTGGCAATGTCTTTGGACAAAGGATGGGTGCATCTGGGCCCTTTCCTGCCATGGTGGGTGCCCAGCAGTGGGAATAACTGGAATGCACTGGGAAGCACAGTGAAACCCTCCTCCCAGGTGCCCTGACACCTGCCCCATGCTGCCAATGCTGCCTGGCACAATGGGGGTCACAGCAGAGTCCCCTGTCCTGGCACAGCAAGGGCAGAGGGGACAAACCTTTCTGAGCAGCTCTCCTTGTCCAGGGGCTCTGAGGCCCGTGAGAGGAGCAGCCCCTGCCCTCCCTGGAGAATCAGTGCCCACTGTGCACTGCCCCTGTGCCCCTCAGCTCCAGCCAAGGGAGGGACCAGCCTGGCTGCCAAAGAGCTCAGGCATTTGATCCTGCCCTGGTGTGACAGGATGGACACCAGGCTGAATCCACCTCCTGCTGATCTGGGGGTAAGGGCCAGGAGACGTTTGGGGTAACAGCAACAGGAACGGTGAGCACAGGGCAGAGCTGTCCCCACTCTGCTGACTTGGGCAGAGAGAGGGGCAGGTCAGGCCAAACACCTTGGTCAGCACCTTGCCTCACTCCAGATCGTATTTCACTTACGAGGCAAAACCCGTGCGGGGTGTGAGCACATCCCCACGCAGCTCCAGCCGCAGCCCGGCCCCTTCCCTGCCCCGCAGCCAGGCACACTCATCCCTGCCTACACCAACGCCCCGAGGGCCAAACACTGGCTGCGGGCCAGCGCTGCTTCCCTCACGCTGCCAGCCCCAGCCCAGCCCCAGCTGCTCGTCCCAGCACGATGCTGGCACTGCCGGGAGCTGCCTCTTACAAAACACTTGGCCACGGCACTCCCTCGCCTGGTCGGGAGTTGGGAGTGGGGGGCTGGGATGGCCACATCTCATTCTGGGGTCCCAGTGCCCCCGTTCCCAAAGCCCAGACAGGCACTGGCACAGATTGCAGTGGCAGGGGACACTCGAGGGGACATCACCCCTGGGGTGCTCGAGGTCTTTCAGAGCCACAGCTCGTGTTTGGTGCTGTGTTGTGCAGCTGCCCAGCCCCCTGTGCCTGTTCACTCTCCCGGGGCTCTCCTGGCACCCCAAGGTGCAGGAGCAGTGGGTTTATCCCAGAGCTCCCTGGTCACCTCATCTCAGGAACCAGCAAGCGCCAGCCTGGCAGGGGGACAGGGAACCCTCAGCAGGCACTGCCGTGGGGCTGCAGCTGTAAAACCACTCGGTGACAGCCCCTTCTTTTGGTTATGAGATGTCATGGACCCCGAAGCAGAGGCATTTCCATGTGACAACACTGCTCAGCTGCCGTGTTCGTGGCAGCCACTGCACTCACCTCCCGGCATGGAGCTTCCTGGGAAACCAGGTCAGGATGGAGCCTTTCAGCCTCTGCTGCAGACTTTGCTGTGCTTCTGCCACAGGCTCAGTCCTGCACTTGCCAGAGGCAGAGCCACAGTGGCTGAACCAGCGTGGGGCAGGAAGGGCTGGCAGATCAAGTGGATTTTGGGGGCAGAGGGAAGCCCAAGGTTGGGGTGCCAGGGCTAATATTGGCCCTGAACCTCCCAACCCTACAGGAGGCTCTCACCAGGCTGGGCCGGGTGCTCAAACCCCGTAGGGTTGAGATCAGAAGTGGGCACTGCCTGGCTCCCCAACTGTCCCCCTGCTCCAGGGCAGACTCAGGTTACATTTCTCCTTTCTCCTTCACTCCTGAACCAGGAGCAGGAATTAAACTCCCCACCACAGCCTCCCCTGCTCAGGGGCTCCTTCTGAGCCTGTCAGCCTCTCTGGAAACAACCACGGCACAGGGAACAGGGGCTGCCCAGCGGCCCCTAGCAGGCACCCCCTGGGCAGGAGACCCGCAGGCCGGGGGTGCTGGGCTGAGCTGCAGGCGTGTCCCCGGCGTTGTTTTGGCTGCCAGGGCCGCGTCCCTGCCGCGGCTTGTCCCCACGCCCAGCGCTGGGCTGTGATTAGCGAGGCGGGTCCTGCCCGCGTTCCCATCTCCGCGTCAGCGCCGCCGCCCTCGCGGGCGCTGCCAGGCGGTGCCCGCAGCCAGGTGTGCCCCAGCCAGGTGTGCCCCAGCCAGGTGTGCCCCAGCCAGGTGTGCCGCCCCGCCGCCGCGGTGCCAAATAAGGAAATCGCCCGCGCCCTTCTGCTTGCAAAACACTTTGGACTCGGTGCTCTGCTGACGCCGCCTGTTCCCAGCAGCTGCTGGGATGTGCTGGAGGCTGAAACGGCCCCTCTGCCCCTTGCTGGGCTGCAGCTGAGAGCCCCGGGACCCCGCAAAGACAACGCTCTGAACCCCCACAGGTGTCCCAGTGCCCCGACAGCAGTGCAAGGGACATGGAGAGGGGACACAGGCACGGACAGTGGGAATGTGGGGCAGCCCTGGCCAAAGGACTCACAGCCTGTGCATGGAGCTCCACTCCCAGGCCCAGGACATGAAGGAGCTGCTGCCTGGCTGGCAATGCTGGTGCTGTGCCATGTGCCACACTGGCCTGGCTGGGGTCACCTGGTGCTGCCAGTGAGGCACAGAGCGGCACCAGGCACAGACCTGGCTGTGGTCAAGGCTCACATCCCAGCACAGCTGGGCCAGGGCCAGTGGCAGGACAGCAGTTCCAGCCTCCCAGAGATCCCAGAGATCCCACAGTAGGGTCACCAACACAGGGTGGGAAATGCAGCAGTGGCTGGAGGAAGAGGGGCAGCGCTCTGGCAAAGCTGGTTCAGGAACTGGCTGTCTGTGTCTCTCCATGTTCATGGGCGACAAGGAGAGGCTCAGGAACAGGGGGATCTCAGGTCTTTCCCAACTGGTTAAGCATCTGGGATGAACGGAATGTGTCCAAGGGGCTCAGCAGGTCCCCCAGGTAATTTGGGCAGGCTGTGTGCCAGCTGGGGGTGACAGAAATGCCCTGAGCAGATATGGCCCCTGACCCAGTGAGTTTCACGTGTCCCCCAAGTCCCCCCGTTCCTCACAATGCCCTGGGTCAAAGCTCTGGGTCCCAGGCAGTCACTGGGGAGCTGTCCCCAGCCAAAGCAAAGGTGAAGGGCCTGACAATGCTCCAACTGAGGCACCTGACTGGCCACCCATGTGGCTGCAATCTCTTGGGGGCACTGGTGCAATCCCCCTGCACCCCCAGCTTCCAGTCACCACAACCACCTGCTCTGATCCCCAGGGAAGGGTGGTCAGACCCCGGCCAGGCTGGGCACTGAGCTGCACCGACTCTACACAGGGAAAGAAACCACCAGCACCCTGGCCTGCAGGAGCTCTGGGGACAGCAGGGGAGGGTTTGGGGCTCTCTGCAGAGAGACAAAGCCAAAATGGGGCTGGCAGCCCCCCAGTCCCACTGGGCTTCCCGGGCAGGGCTGTGGCTGGGCCACGCAGGTGGAAAGTTATTTCTCAGGTACTGGCTGATGGTGAAAGTTCTTTCCCAGGTGTGGCCCAAAAGGAATGTAAATCCTCTGAAGTCCTCATCTCCCCTGTAATTACCGTCAGACAAGTTTCAGCTTGGAGCTGGGCCGCCCCGGCCCCGGGCGTGGGAGCGAGGGGATGACGCACCGGCCCGTCCCTGCAGCACACATGTCCCCTCCTGCCCCAGGAATGCATCCCATGACTCACGGGCACCGCGGGGGCAGCCAGGCGGGCCATGGGGAGGGGAGCACCCGCACTCGGGGTGCTGGGTGGGTGCACACCAGCTGGGTTCATGCAGGTGTGGGACCCTGTGCTCTCCAGCCCGGACATCCCATGGGATGACTGAACAGCCAGACACTGCTCTCCCCCAGGGGACACAGCCTTGCCTGTGCTGGCATCCCAGCAGTGTCCCAGTAGAACCAGAAGAAAGGTGCCTCCCTGGCTCTGTGAGGGGTCTGGTCTGTGCCCCAGTGCCCCTCACCCTGACCAGTTCCACAGGCATCATCCCTGGGACATCATCGCTGGGCCAGTGGACATACTCCTGGCAGCTGTGGGCCAGCAGATTCCAAAGGGTCTTGGCTCAGGGGGCTATCAAAACTGAGGGCATTGCACAGGATGGACAGGGCCCGACCCATCCCAGGGGTGCCTGTGCAGCTGGAGTTGGAGTTGGGGCAGGAGCAGGAGCAGGACCTGGAGCAGGACCTGGAGCAGTGCTCAGTGGCATCTCAGGGCCAGGGGCTCGGGGTGAGCCTGCTGGGGGTGAATCACTCGGGAAGGAGCCCTGCACAGCTCCCCCATGCCGCGGCCGGGCTGTCGCCCTTGTGCTGTGCACCTGGGGGTCGGCCACAGGCGCGGGGCTGGAGCAGAGCAGAGTCCGCACGGCCAAGGCCCGTGTTCCCCGGCAGTGCTCGGTGCCAGAGGCTCTCCCCTCAGCCTGTGTGTGCGGAGCAGCCTCAGGTGCCCGTCAGAACTGCGCACGCCAAGCGAGCACACGAGTGTGCTCACCTTACACACCTGCTCACGTTCTTCTCCTCCCCTTTCCGCCCGGGTCAGCCCCCGCCCCGGCCGTGCGGCGGCTCCGACCGCGGGCCCGGCTCTGCAGCACCGGCACCGGGGGCTGCCCGCCCGGCTGGGGGGGCTGAGGAACTGCTGGGGGGCAGGGAGCAGCGCGGGCAGGATACAGGCAGGGATCGGCTGCCCACAGGGCATCTGTGCACACCCCTGCACACCCCAGCACTCCCCGCACACCCCCGCACATCCCTGCACACCTCAGCACACCCCCGCACACCCCTGCACACCCCAGCAGCCGCGCACACCCCTGCACACCCCAGCACTCCCCGCACACCCCCGCACACCCCTGCACACCCCAGCACCCCCAGCGCACCCCTGCACACCCCAGCACTCCCCGCACACCCCAGCACACCCCAGCACTCCCCGCACACCCCTGCACACCCCAGCGAGCCCGCACACCCCTGCACACCTCAGCACTCCCCGCACAGCCCAGCACACCCCAGCACCCCAGGCGCACCCCAGCACACCCCAGTACCCCCAGCGCACCCCAGAACTGCCCCGCACTCCCGCCCCATCCCGTCCCCGCCGCGCTCCGCCCCGTCCCGCCGCGCCTGCCGCTGCCAGCAGGGGGCGCCCGTGCGCAGCGATCGCACCCCCGGGCACCGCCCGGCGCTACCGGCGCGTCCCGCCCGCTCCCACCGGGACCCCCGGATCCCACCCGGCTCCACCGGGACCCCCGGATCTTCCCGCTCCCATCGGGACTGCCGGATCCCACCCGGCTCCACCGGGTGCCTCCGGGACCCCCGGCTCCTCCCGCTCCCACCGGGACCCCTGGATCTTCCCAGCCCCACGGGATGCACCTCAATCCTCCCGATCCCAACCGGTTCCACGGGGTACCTCCGAGACCCTCGGATCCTCCCGGTCACCAGGGGTCCCACCGGGTCCCTCTGCACCAGCCCACAGCCCAGAGCGGGATCCCAGCACCATTCCCCAGGGCTGATCCTAGTCCAGATACCAAACTGCAGTCTGATCACAGCCGGGGTTCCCGCGGGGTGGGGGGCACCGGCATCACTGGGGCATTGAGACCACCAGCACCACCGGGACACCGGGACTACTGAGCCACCAGGGCATGGGAGCCACTGGGACCACAGGTACCACCAGGACACTCGGGCATGGGAACTTCTGGGACCATCAGCACCACCGGGACAAGTGGGACACAGGGGCACGAGGAGCACCGGGACCATGGGCACCCCCGGGGCTCCCACCATGCGGTTCTGCCCCGGAGTCTCAGCCCAGCCCTGGCAGTGCAGACCTGCATCCACGCACTGAGCAGGGGATGGAGTTTATCCCAAGCACCCTCTGGTCCTGCAGCACTGGGCTGAGCCAGGGGTTCGGATTAACAGAATAAGAAGAGAGGAGAAGCTGTTTACAGAGCCGAGGTGTGTAATTACTGTGACGTATCGGAGAATCCGCCGCGCTTCGGGCGAGAGCGGGACCAGCGTGTGCCAGGCCCAGGCAAGCCCTCACCTCCTGCCAGACACGGCTGATGGGCCTTGGCTCTGCACTCCCAACTCGTGTTCAGAAAATCATTAGTGTCATTAGAGCTCCAGGGTGGAGCAGTGGCCCTCGGCCAGGAGTGCCATGGGCACGGCGAGGGAGCTGCAGTGGGAATGGGGTCCCAACGGGGGTTTAAGCAGGGTGGGGGCTCAGGTCTTTGGGGGGAGCCAGGGAGGGATGGGGCAGGTTTATTGTCGGGGCCTCTGGTAGGCACTGGCTGTTTCACTCTTGTTAATAACTTCATAAAACTCCCTGCCAAGTACAGATTAACGAGCAGCCAAGTAATTACCATCATGTGGGAAGTGATAGCGCAGCCTGGTTACGGGGACTGCTCTGGGGTACATCTCCTGAGCACAAGGGCTGGGCAGCCCCTTCCCCTCCCAGCAGCTGTGGTGGCCTCCTGGGAGCACGGCCCCATTGTCCCCTCAAGTGCACAAGGTGACAAGGCCCTGCTGCACCAAGGCCATGGCACAGCCTCAGAGGCAACACCTGCCACAACCAAAAGCCCTTGAGGAGCAAGAGAGAGGGAGGGCAGGAGGGATCCAGAACACACAACACGTCCTACCTGAGGGGCCAGAGCACAGCCCTCTTCCAGAGGGGACTGAGACCAGAGCTGGGGTCCCACCGAGGAGAGGGGCTTCCCTGGGGGCAGCTGGAAATCACATTCTGTGGGGGCTGTTTGCACTGCTCCTGCCCATCCTCCTGGTCATCAGGGCTGTGCTGCTGTGAAGGGTCTGCATGGGGCCAGGACAAGGCCTGGATGCAGGGCACTTAATGCCAGCAGAGGCTACTGTGGAGGAGTCACAGGGCTGGTGGAGTCCCTGTCATCACCAGCAGCTTTGTCACATCCCCCTGGGGTCCTTTGGTGTGACTGGCCTTACCCCAGAGTGGGGATTAAATCATGATTCCCTTCTGTGAGCACAGGTGTCCCCAGGCCAGTGCTGGTACCTGCCTCTCCCCAGCACCAACGTCACGGGTGTCCCAGGCCGGGATCCCCATCCTGCTGAAGACCTTGCCCCGGGGCTGCAGCGGGTGTGGGTGCAGGATGAATGTGGGAGCTGCTGTTTGTTGCCCACAGTCAGCAGAATGTTCCTGTGACTCCCTGCCAGCTCTGCCATGCTCAGTGAGGAGAGAGGAATGAGCAGACAGGGTGTGATCGTATTGCCACATCGAAGAATGAGACATGAGAAAATGCAAGGGCTGCTGTTACCTGGAAGACAGATGCTGAAAACCTAACGTGGGAAACCCCAAAGGTTGGAGTTTGCCATGGAAATAGAGCTCAGGCAATTCCTGGTGGCTTGGGATTTTGGCTCTGCTCAGACATAAAAATATTCTTCTGTCTGAGTAAAACAAGCTCTGAGCTGTGTCCATCTGTCCTTCTTCTGCCCACCAGAGTGAGTCTGGTCACACCTCTGCCTGCAGCTCAGAGAGGTTCACAGGGAGAGCCTGGTCCCACACAGCATTGGAGCAGCTTGTCCCTTGGGCTCTGCACAAGGGAATGCCCAGATCTGGTCTGTGGTTCTGCACTGTCACTCACCTCAGCCCAGGCTGGACTGTATGAGTTAGGGTGTCACTGGAGGCAGCCCACAGGGAGCCAAACTGCTCAGCACTGAGCTCAGCATGAGCCCCTCATGCCCAGGCAGACTCAGGAGGGCTGAGCCAGCCCTTGGAGACAGGACTGGTGTGATCACCATTGTTCAGTATCCTCCTGTGCCAGCAGAGAGGCCGTGCTCAGCCTGGGGTGGGCTGGCAGTGCAGGGGGCTGGCACAGTGCCTGGGTGCTCATGAGGATCAACAACTGCAGTGGGACTGGGGGAAAGGACTTCAGTAACTGTGGAAAGACCAGCTGGTGCCAGATGGGCCCAGGATCCCTGAATGCAGCAGAGAGAAGCCCACTGCCCTGCACTGTCTGGCCACTTGGATGAGCAGCAGAGCTCTGGACTGGCTGTGTCAGCAGTGCTGATTCCTTGGGAATCACTCCATGAGGGGATCTCTCCCGTGCCAAAACAGAGCAGGTCTCTGCTGGGGAGCAGGTCTGTGCCCCAGCATGGCCCTCACTGGTGGAGGTGGCTCAGGAAGCATCAATGATGCAGGGCCAGGACCTCACCTGATGCTTTGCAAACCACTCAGGACCTGGGCCAAATGGAGGAACATCACCCTGTTCCACATTGATGGGAGGAGAGGAGAGGAGAGGAGAGGAGAGGAGAGGAGAGGAGAGGAGAGGAGAGGAGAGGAGAGGAGAGGAGAGGAGAGGAGAGGAGAGAATGGAGCTTGTCAGTAGCCCAGGCCCTGATATGGGGCTGCCAGTGGGGCAGCTAGAGGATCCCACTGGCTTCACTGCTCCAGTTTGGAGCAAGGAGAGGGACAATACAGTCACTCCCCTTGTCCTTCCCTTCGCCCAGCTGCCTCTGTTGCTGCCTCCTCCCCTCTGCAGCGGCCAGGCTGGGCTGTGCTGTCCATCTCTCAGTCTCTTGGCGTGGGCATTAAATGGGGTGGCATCACCCCCACCCTGCAGCTCGGGCAGCCGAGGCTGGGCTGGCTGGCTGATGGCAACGTGCCCTGGGCTGCCCAGAGGGAGTTTCCATTGCACACACAAAAACACTGTTTCCTTTCATGGTAATAGGATCTGGGATGGCTTTTTCCAGATAATGTGGGGGGGCCGTCAGGACACGTCCTGGCAGATGGTAAAGAATCGACAGCTGAGATAGAAACAAAGACATCATATGTCACTCCACACCTTGATATATTTGTTACCTATTTTGTGTTGTTCAGACTTACAGAGCAAACCCGTCAGCAAGGGCAGAGCCTGTGCCTGCCATTCCTCACACTCAGGAGACACCTTTCCCAGGCCTGCAACCCTCAGTGAGTTCCCACTGGGCTGGGAATTGCTGTGGAAGGCACCCGGGAGAAGCTGGCCCACAGGGGAAAGGCAATGACTCCTAATTAGCTCCAATTCATGACATGAAAAGCACAATTAGGTGTTATTGTCTGAGGCAAATGCAACACACTGGCCGTGGCCATTTCACACCAGCCCTCCCCGCTCTGGGCACTGCTGTGCAGAGTGGTCACACCAACAGGAAATGTCACCTCCCCTCCTGTGCAAAGCAAGGAGTTCAGTTCTTTGCTCCCTGCTGCAGTTCATGAGGCAGAGATAGCATCTCCAGCGTGCTTCTTGCTGGAGCAGACTCCGATACCATCTCCCCAGCATTATGATGTGTTCTTTTTTTCTTCTGTCTCAAGGGAATTTGTTGTGGCTGAGTGCTTGAGGACAGCCTGGGAGATTGAATTCTTCTGGTAACATGAAATAGCTGAAGCAGTACAGCTCCTCTGTATCCTGATGTCCCATCAACTGCCAGCACAGGGGAGCTCTGTGCTGAGGGTTCCTGATGTCAGAGTGGGGCTGGTGTGGGATTGTTGCTCAGTCAGGGGCCAGGGCAGCAGCTGACCCACAAGAACATTGGTCAGAAGAGACCAGGGAAAAGCTGATATTGCAGGACAATCTCCAGATTATGTCTGACATCTGCCACACTGGTAAAGAACTGAAACCTGGGCTGAGATTGTGATAACACAGAAAGAAAAGCTGTCAGGCCAGGTGTCCCCTACCTGTGGGCTGTGGAAGGGCTTTGCCTCGTGTTAGAGCAGTTGGCACCTTCAGGCTGACTTGTAACTTGGCCTAAAATGTGAGGGTGACCTGAGGGGGGTCAGACCTCACAGCACAGGTTTTAGCCCATGTGGGAGGCTCAGGGCCAATGTGGGAATTGCCTGGAGCAGGAGGGTGTTTGCTAGAGCAAGCATGAGCAAAAGTGAATGCATTTGGAAGAACTGGGAGCACGGGTGGCCCGGGGTGGCTCTGGAGCACAGCTCTCACACGACAGCTGTTGGGTAATCCTAATCCTGTACCCCCCACTGCAGAGGGAGACGGGCCAGGAACACCTGATCTTTGCCTTGCCAGGTTGCTCCAGAATGGTGTTGGAAGCTGAGCACTGTCCTCTGCTCACTCTGGCCTTTGCCAGTGTTGGGTTGTGCCCAGGTCCCCTCCTTCCCCAGCTCTCTGAGGGATGGGGAACGTGTGCATTCCAAACTCCCAGTTTTTGCAGCTTGGGGAGTCAAAATTCCAAATCTGAAGCCCATGGGTGTGAGGCAGTGGTGCCCAGAGAGCAGAGAGGATCCAGAGTCCCTCTCTTGTTAAGCTGTTTCCTTGGTGGCTGCCCAGAGAGTCACCCCACGCTCCTGGAGCTGCTAAAGGGAGCGTGACTGCTGTGAAGTCCTGAGATCTAACAGGAGGCAGATAAAGCCTTGTTGTTATTGTGTCCTTCGGGGAACATGAAAGAAAGGAGGCACCATGAATTACTGAGGGTGAGGCTCTGGGAACATCTGAGCACCTCCGAAATCAGTTAGTGCATTATAATGTGAAAACAGCCGGAGGGGGCTGGGAAGGAAGGAGATCACAACGTGAGGGAGAGCACAAAAGGCTTCCTAATCCCTATAACTCCTTCACTACCTCACAGGCACCTCTCTGAAAAGCAAAAATAACTACTTTTATTTGAGAAAGCCATGGCTGGAGCCAGGCAGGCCGGGCTGGGTGTGCAATTTTCCACTGTGCACAGCAAGAGCTGGCATCACATCAGTGAAGGGCTTCTTTCACAAGTAAGAATAAAACAGTGCAGTGCCACATTTCCTGCTTCTTCACTGCTTTTTTTCACTCCAATACCTGTCCAACTACGTAACTGTAATCATTCTGCTCAGTTCTTCAGTAGCCCAGGGCAGGTGTGGCCAGCACTGTCCCTCTCCTCTGTGCTGGTGTGGTCAAACCCTCAGTGTTTGCAGGATCCTCACCTTTGCCCACCAGCACTTTTGATAGAGGTGATGCTAGTCCTGCTAAGTTACCACTGGCATCGCTGTCTTCAGCTGCAAATCTGTAGGAAAAAAAGCCTATAGCACAAACACTGATAAGGATTGATCATACTCTTCCTACTGATAAGGGTTTATTCTACTCTTCCTGTTGATAAAGACTGATCATGCTCTTCCCATTGATAAGGATTGATCCTGCTCCTCTGATCAGGAATTGCAAGTAGTGTGCCCTGGCTGTGGGTGTCTGATGGAGTTTCAGTCCTTCTCTTCTGATTTAGGATGTTTAAGCATTAAACCCTCAGTGTTGAGAGAGCAGAAATTGTGGCCCAGGATTTTTTAGCTTCTACACATTTTTTAGAAGTCACATGCAGTTTCTGTGGGATTTGGGAAAGGTGATGGAGCACAGCAGGTACTGCTGGGAAACATTACTCATCTGCTGTTTAAACCAACTGAAACCCCACCACTGCAGGGACTTTCCAGTCTCCATAGGGAAATTCAGCCCAGGCTGGTACATAAGCAGAAATTGATGGAGTTTATTCTCTTTTGAGCTACAAGAGTTCTGCCAAATCCTGTATCAGTACACAAATCCTGCCAGGTCTGTGCTTGTCCTGTGATAAAGGTCCTGACAGGAAAGTTTCCATCTGGCTTTGGCTTAGCCATATAAAGATTGTGGATGCACAGAGCTCTTAAGTCAGCAGCTTTCCTTGGCTTTAGATTCTTTAAAAAAACCAAATAAATAGATTTGTAGATTTTTGCAGTGATACTTGGGGGTGACTTGGCAGATGACAGAGGATTCACTCGTGTTAATTCATGAAGGAGCAGGGGGTGGAGCTGGAACGGACACTGGGAATGCCAAAACAGAGCCCTGAGCAGGGACCGGGATCACGCAGGGTGCTGGGAATGGAACAAGGTCCCATGTGAGCCGTGGTGCTGCTGGTGGGATGTGACAAAAGATGTGAAATCAAGGAAAGGAAAATGATGATTCTGGAATTTGGCTTTGGCTGTCAGGGGTGTCGAAAGGCGCCGGCAACGCCTCCTGGCCGAGCTATAAAGGGCCCCGAGGCAGGGGAACGAGCACTCGCTGCTGCTGCTGCTGCTGCGCTGCCCGAGCCGCCTCTCTCTCCGCCTCCAGCCTCCAGCATGAGCACCACTGTCAGGCAATACTCCTCCTCCACCTCCCTCAAGGGCTTCGGGAGCCTGGGGGGAGGCTCCAGCCGGCTCTCCTCCGTGCGTGTTGGGGGAGGAGGGTACCGGGCCCCCAGCGTGCACGGGGGCTCTGGCAGCTACTCCGTCTCTTCCCGCGTGGTCTCGGGGCTCGGCAGCGGCTTTGGGGGCAGCTACTGCAGCAGCGCAGGCGGGGGCTTTGGGGGCAGCTATGGGGCCGGCTTTGGGGCCGGCTTTGGGGCCGGCTTTGGGGCCGGTTTTGGAGGCGGTGACGGCATCCTGCCGGCGGGGGAGAAGGAGACGATGCAGAACCTCAACGACCGCCTGGCCAGCTACCTGGACAAGGTGCGAGCCCTGGAGGAGGCCAACACCGACCTGGAGGTGAAGATCAGGGAGTGGTACAAGAAGCAGGGACCTGGTCCTGACCGTGACTACAGCCCCTACTACAGGACTATCGAGGAGCTGAGGAACAAGGTAGGATGCTGGGATTAACACATTGGGATGTTGTGTGTCAGAGTGGAAGCAGAAACAATGACTGTTACCTCTGTAATTAGTCAGCACCAATTATGTCGTAAAAAGTGTCCCAGTGGCATGTGTGGAGTGCCCAGCTGGAAATTAGGGATGTCTCAATGTCAGCTTTTGGTTACATCCTCCTGAGTGGGACAAGTGGCAGCTTTCACTGGCAGGAACAGATCTAAGAGGACGTAACACAAAAATGAAGAAAACAGACAAGTCTGCACTGATCGTGTGTGATCTTGGGAGTTTAAGGTGCAGGGAAATTTGCAGCTGTGGGCAAACAGTTGAAGCACTGATGTCATGCTTGGAAACATTCAGGCAAAGAATTTGCAAACTTGTTTCAGCTCCTCCTGTTGAGGAGATTTGGATGATAAAGAGAAAAAGATGGAACTGACCAATAAGGAGCTTTTTGCCTCTTTTGGCAATTGCTGCTCCAGGGCTGGAATTGGTGCAAAGCCCCCAGCCCAGCAGCTCAGGGGGGTTCCTCTCTGTTTGATTTGAGTCCCAGCATACCATTTTGGTGGAAATGCTGGAGTTTATATTCTCTGTTACTTCCCATGTATAAATTGCCCCCAGCAATTCTGGAAGCTGTGGACAGCTGGAGCTGCAGGAGTGCTGGCAAAGGATGCAGGGAGCTCATTTTTCCCCCTCTCCTCAAGAAAGTTCTGAACTCTGACTTGAATCTCCTCCCAGTGTGGGTTATTTGCTCCTGCTTTGGTAATATGAAAATCAGAATCTGTAGGCACCTGCTCACTGCCTTTTGCTCCATTTCTGCTGCCAACAAATTAAATCCATCCCAGAACAAGGCGTGCCAAGCACAGACACCCCATTGGTCCCTCTGACCTTTCCACAAACAGCACCTGCCCTAAAGGATACGAACAAAGGCCACCATCAGATCTCAAACATCTTATGTGGCCTCACTGTACCTTTTGAAACATTTACTGATGAATTTTTGGAAAGGGGAGTCATGGAGTAATCAGCCCTTCCTGCAGTCAGTCTCAGCTGCATCTCACTTGTCCTGATTCCAGACACACTTCTGCTAAGGAAATGCCAGACTTCCCCAAAAGTGTTGGTCCTGTCCCAACACTCAGCCAGGAGGAACTCCTGACACTCTTTATCTTTCACTGCCCAGGTGTTGGTGGCCACGGTCGACAACTCCAACCTCCTGCTGCAGATTGACAATGCCAGGCTGACAGCAGATGACTTCAGGACCAAGTAAGACACATTTCCTGGAAAAAACGTGGAGCAAAGTGTGCAGGGAAGTTTGATGAAATGAGGAGTAAATCCCATCCAAACCCCAGAAAGGCAATGTGGAAGCAAAGCCTTCAAAATGAGGGTGCAGTTTCCAAAGCAGATGGTTATCTCAGCCTTACAGGCACCAGGGATTGTGTTGCTTCCATCCAAACCCACTGTCTTATTCCTGTTGCTTGTTTATCTCTGGCACAACCCCTCCTGGGCAGAGGCCTTGCCCTGTGCCCTTAGCTGTGTGTGTGCAGCTCCACAGAGCCCAGGGTCAATACCAAGGCCTGGTGGTGTCAGGAGCAGGGGGATGTTATGGACTCAGGTGGACACTTTATCAGTTTTCCCCCACTTTCCTCAGCATTTCCCATAGGAAAATTGTCAGTGGGGCCATGTAGTGCTGCCACGATGCCAACCAAGAGCAAACCCAGGTGCTGTGTGCCCAGCTGGAGCTGACTGTGTGTGTGTCCCCAGGTTTGAGTCGGAGCAGGCTCTGCGCATGAGCGTGGAGGCCGACATCAACGGCCTGCGCCGGGTGCTGGATGAGCTGACCCTGTCCAGAGCCGACCTGGAGATGCAGATTGAGAACCTGAAGGAGGAGCTGGCTTATCTGAAGAAGAACCACGAGGAGGTGAGCACAGAGTTGGCCTCTAAAAAGGTCACCCTGAGCCCTGAAGTTTGAGCTCTGGTCCAGCCTTTAAAGCTATGCTGAGTTCTGAACTGCCGGTAGGAGGTGAGAAGTGCAGGTGAGGCAGCAGAGGGGATAAACTCTGGACAGCAGCACATCCACCCTTGAGCCTGTGGGACTCCCATTCACCACTTGCCATGTCAGTAGTGCCCACTGTGGCTGTTAGAGGTTCATTAACAACCCTCACAGCTTCTGGCTGGGAAGGTCTGTTCCCTGAGAAATGAACCAGCTACAGGCTCGGCTTTATTCTCTGGAGAATTAACTCCAGTGGGGATTTCTCAAGAATTTGAATTATTTTATTTGTGGTCATGGAGCAAATACCCCAAGTTGCTCCCTTTTGATCAGCCCCCAAATGCTGGCATTCCTGAAGAACTCTGTCTCAAGAAGAGCATTTTATACGCCAGTTCTTGGATTGCATGAAGATGTGTTTCTCTCTTGTGTCAGGAAATGACTGCCCTGCGCGGGCAGGTGGGCGGGGAGATCAGCGTGGAGATGGACGCTGCTCCTGGCATCGACCTCACCAAGATCCTGGCGGAGATGCGGGAGCAGTACGAGAGCCTGGCGGAGAAGAACCGCAGGGACGCCGAGCAGTGGTTCTTCAGCAAGGTGAGGAGCTGGCAGCGAGCGGCGGGCGCGGGGCCGGGGCCGTGGCCGCCGCCGGGGCTCTGAGGGCTCGGCTTTGCCTCGCTGCAGACGGAGGAGCTGAACCGGGAGGTGGCCATCAACACGGAGCAGCTGCAGAGCGGCAAGACGGAGATCACGGAGCTGCGGCGCACGATCCAGAGCCTGGAGATCGACCTGCAGTCGCAGCTCAGCACGGTACGCGGGCCGGGCTGCCGGCGGGGATGCGGGGATGCGGGGATGCGGGGCCGTGCCCAGCCCGGCCTGAGCCCAGCCCCGTGCCCGTCCCACAGAAAGCGGCGCTGGAGGGCACCCTGGCCGACACCGAGGCGCGCTACGGCACCCAGCTAGGCCCAGCTGCAGATGCTGATCACGGGCGTGGAGGAGCAGCTGGCCGAGCTGCGCTGCGACATGGAGCGGCAGAACCACGAGTACAGGGTCCTGCTGGACGTCAAGTGCCGCCTGGAGCAGGAGATCGCCACGTACCGCCGGCTGCTGGAGGGCGAGGACGCCCAGTGCGTGAGGGGCTTCGCTGGGAGGGCGGGGGGGAGGAGACGGGTCATAGCAAAGGAAACAGAAAATGAACCACCTGCATCCCATGGAGAGTTCTCTCAGCCCATTCCCTGAGCCATTCCATGCAACAGGGTCTCCCTTTTCAGTCGCAGCAGTCCATGACAGCCCGGTGGCTGTAACAGCCCTGCAGCATCCCTGGGGTCCACCTCCCATCCTTCCATGTCTGTGTGATCCTGGGCAGGGAGCAGGTGCTGCTTGCTGCAGCTGGATGGGTGCTGCACTGGTGTCTGAATCCCTGTGTCACACACTCATCCTTACCAGTTTCTTCCTTCATTTGGGACACTGGCAGTTTCCAGAAGCATTTTAATCATATATTGGTACAAGAAGTAAAGGCAGGGTTTAAACAATGGTTTTGTGTTGGGGATTACTCACTTCTTTCCTGTTTCTCACTACCTTTTCCTTGTTCTCCTCCCATAGCATGGCTTCCCACTATGCCTCACAGAAAGAAGGTAAGAACAGGTCCTGGCTGAAGCTCTGATCATACACAACTCTCATACCCTCACCCACCTTCTAAACACAGACTCCTTTTACTTTTCTACTAAAGTTACTATTTTATTGTAGTCCCAAAATTTGAACTGATCTACAAAATTTTATGATGTAACAAATTTTATATCTAACAAACATTATGATACATCAAAACACATGTCAGAACTTATCTGAACAGACTGAATCTGTACAATTTAGCAGTGGGAATGTGATGCTAGAGTGAGTTTCTGATGTGATGACTGTAGTAACAAATCTCTAAGACAAAGATCTTTAAGACACTTCCTCCTTGTGGCCCTGGAAATAATGGTTCCTCTTTCCCCACTGCAGGACCAGTGACCACCCGCCAGATCCGCACCATCTTCGAGGAAGTCCAGGATGGGAAGGTGATCTCCTCCCGGGAGCAGATCACCCAGGCTGCCCACTGAGGCACTGCCTGTTTTGCTGCAAACCTCGCCCAGCACAGCAAAGCAGATCCCAGCTGATGTGTTCTTGCCAGATGGATCATCAAAAGCACCTTCGCCCACTATCACACCCCTCCTTGCCCTCTCTCACCCTTCTCTCAGCTCTGTGCCACACACAGAAATCAAATAAAGCTTCTCTTTGCAGTCCTGCAAACCAAGGTCTGGTCTCGATGCTCTCGGGCTGTCCCACCCCTGCAGCTGTGGGACAAAGCTCTTCCCTGGAAGGAGCAATGTTCTCCATCCTTGGTACCCCGATGGTGGGGCCTTCACACCCACACCTCTGTAACTCCTGAGACCTGGTGGCTTCAGGGGAGAGGGTGTGGGGGGGAGTCTAGAAAGGAGCTGATCCCACAGGTGGTGGGAGGTGAAGCCTGTGAGAATCCCTGCGTTTCACAGATTGGACAAAGCTCTGCTCTCCCACTGCAATGTGCAGCAACAGCAGTGCTGAAGCTTTAACCCAGCGAGGCCAAGCAAGTGAACAAAGCCCAAGTGATGCAGACAGGACCTTGCAAATGCCATGCCCCAGCTCTGCCCCAGCAGCTGCTCCCTATTCTGGATCCCAAGCTTTGGGGTGAAATGGTCTGAAGCTGCAGGCAGGACAGGGATCCACCAGCTGCTGTCCCTCCAGACAGGCAAACTCTGCTCAGTTTGGCTCCTGCTTCCAAAGGCACCACTGAAGGGTGAGGAAAGCAGTGATGGGAAGAGGAGGGTATGGTCTGTGCAAGCAAAAGGATTAAAATTCTTCTGGGAGTTCTTGTGGCACTCCCCGGTGCTCCTGACACAGCAGTTCCCATTGCCGTCAGCTGGCCCAGCGTTCCTGGAAAGCCAGTTCAGACACATTCTTGGCTGCATTCTGACACATTTATTACTCTGTAAATCCACCTTCTAACTCAATGAAATGAATCAGAGCAAAGCGACGAAGTGAGAGTGAGAGCAGAGCTGGCTACACAGCTTTATGACCCTTCTCCAGAAATCTGCCTGGAATTTAGGAGGAGATAAGAGAGAATTCTTTATTTTCCCCCAAGCATTGGAATGATGCCTGCAGTGCATCATCTGCCCCGCAGCCAAGTTGGCAGGGCTCCACGGTTTCGAGGCCCCCCCCACGCCCCTGCCCTGCAGCTCTGCGCAGTGCCGTGGGCTCTGTCCCCCCTGTCCCTCGGAGCAGACCCCCGTGACCCTCGTGGGGCATTGGCTGCCCCAAGCACCCCCAGCGCTCACCGAGAGGAGGAGACACGGCTCTGGTTTGAAGTTTAATGCTCAGTGAGCTCATCAGCAGGATGGGGAGAAAGGCTGCTGCACATCCTCGTGGAGCATCATGGATGATCCACGGGTCAGTAGCAGCACAATTCCCGACCCTCCCAGCCCGAGGCACTTCCAGCCCCAGCACCTCCACGGTCCTGCAGACTGTGCTCCCTCCCCTCCCACAGCCTTGAGGAAGGAGCCCAGAGCAACCTCAGGACTCTCCCTGGGGGAATTCATGTCCCAGGGCTGGATAAAGACAGGGTTGAATGACTCAAGATCAGATGCCTGAGGAGGGTCGGGACAGACACAGCTTGCACGGCCACACCCCACTCCAGGTCACCTCTTAGGGACCCTGTTGTCCCCATGCATGCTGCAGGGACCACCAACACCTCTTGCAGCTCCTGCCATGCCTGTGCCCCTCTGGCTGCTGCCCTTGCAACACCCGGTGCAGGGATGCTGAGGTGCTTCTCTGGAATTCACCCTTGCTTTATATTTTCCTCCTGTAAACTCTGGCCACACCTGTGTTCCTATAGAAACAACAAATAACACTTTGCTAATGAAACCCCCTGCTTTAATTACTCCTGCTACTGCACAGTGTGAGGGAGGTGTGGAAAACAGATCCTTATGCCTCGAGCTTAATCATTAGCCCTGACCTTAGGAAACCCCACCAAGGAGGGAGCTGCAAGGTTGGCTCACACTGACAGGCAGTGGCAGCTTAGGCAGCTCTCAGAAAGCGGGAATTGAGTTCAGAAAGATGCTTTGACTTCTCAGGCAACACTCAATTCCTCTGACAGAAAAGACCACTTTAGAAACAGGCATTAATGTATGGTTTTCAGCTCATTTTAGAGAACTTTTCTATGATAATTTGATTCCAGGGCAAACTTTATAAACATATAAAAAGAGGGAAGTGGTTTTATCCAGGTAGTATCTGCTGATATGTAATTTTGGAGCCAGAACTTCACATGCATTTTCCCCCAAAGTAAGACCCAATTGTATGTTTAAACACCATTGTGCTACCATGAAGCTGCTGTTCTGCCGTAGAACTGGAATTCTGATTTTGAAATATACTAAAAATGGGCTCACAGTGTGCATGTGCTCAAGAGCAGAGGCAGGATCTGGTTTAATGCTCAGCCTTTTACTTCAAAGGGTGTGATAGAAACAACATGCAGTCCCTGTGGTTGTGTTCAATGGGAGGTCATGGAAATAACGTCTTTGAGTGGTTAACGTAGTTTTAAGTCTTAATTAACGCTCATGATTTTAATTGCTGCCCTGTGGCATTACCAAATTATCACAGATATTCCGGGCAATGTGTGTTTTTATGACATAGCAGTTCAATGGCAAACAAAAGATGAAATAGAGGGCAATTCCCCAGACAGGGAGAAGTGTGAATCACCTGTGTGACACATCCGGTGACAGTGTGACAGTGTGACACCCGCGCCACTCTGAGGGGCTTTGCTCAGGGCAAGGCTGAGTGTTTGGACTCACACAGGGGTTCTGTACCAGTTTTGTCCCTGACATTCCCCTTTCCCCACATCACCTCTGCAATCAGAGAGGACAAACCACGGCATTGCCTGGGCGAAGGTGAGGAAATGAAGATGGGGACAAAGCACATTCCTGGGAGGGACACGTCCCAGCCGCCCCCACCTTTTCCATCTGCACCTGGGGAGGGTGAGCAGTGAGTGGGTGTCCCCTGGCCCCGTGCCCAGTGCTCACACGACAGGAACACGCTGACTCCAAGAGACAGAAACAGCCAGAGCCAGCACGGAGGAGACTCCGACCCTCCAGCTCTCCAGGTTGCACGGGCTTGTCTCCATTCACCAGAAGATAGGGAACCACTTCTCCATTGCAGCCAACTCCTGATATTCCAAGGAGACATCCCACTCCTGTACTATCTCCAGCCTTCTGCAGATGGAGGAGAGGGAGTTGTGCCCTTTGAGCTCCTCAGCAATATACCTTTGTTCTTCCTTCCATACCCTTTCTCCCCCTCTTTGGCAGATGATCTAAGGAAGAATTTGGCTGTTGGGAAGGGGCTGTTGGGGCCTGTCTGCGGAGACAGCCCAACAATCCACCGTGTGCACACATGAGCAATCCCTTCCCCTCCACACCCTGCACGATGAGCCAGGGACACTTGGATTGGTGGGTTCTGCCCATGCTTCAAGTCAGCACAGAGAGGGGACAGCAGGGCCTGACCACCAGCAGAACCCACTGTGCTTGGTTCTGGAGCCTTTTTGCTTGCCAGAGACAATTGCTGTCTCTCCTGAAGCTCTGTTTATGTGGGAGCTGTAAACTCCAAACTCACAGTGAAGCTGTCCTGCCCGGTCACAACTGACAGAATTGTCCATCACAAAAGACATCGCTGGCATTAGCTGCTGAGCTGTGCTCCTGCCAGCTTTGTTCTCCTGTTCACAGGGCTTACACACTAGGAGCTTTTTCCTTATGTCTTTAATCTACTTTATGCTATCCCACATTTTTCCTGGAGATCTCATCATTTCTAGCTAGCTGCCATACCCTGTCCTTTCAGGATGGTTTGCCAGTGCTCCTTCCCAATCAACACAAACCATCCTATTACCTTTCCACAGTCCCCCAGTCTTGGGTGGTCTCTCAAGTGAAGACTCCAGTGAGCCCTGGAGCACAAATTCCCTTTTCATTGCATTTTCACTGCTGATCATCCCTCTCCCTGCGGATAAATGAGCGGACTTGTATTTCCAGGATTGGGAGCCAAGTTCCTTCCAGCCCCATTGTACTCCCGGGGCTTTGGAGGTGCATTCAGGGCCTCACAACACGGCTGCTGTCCCTGCAGGGGTGTGTGTGCAACCCGAGCAGGGACAGCAAACTGTAGCTGGGACAAAAAGCCACAGTAAAAGAGATGCTGAGCTGCTCCCTCCAATGCTGCCTGCACCGCTCTGTTTCAAAGCTCACGGTGCAGAGGGAATTAAATCATAGCCCTGAGCAAGGAGCCTCCTCCTTTTAATCACACCTGACAATTTACTTGGAAACGGAAGAAGCATAAAGACGCTCTTCGTAAGAAAAAAAGCTTCTAGTGGAATATGACAAAAAGCATGAGTAGAACAAAGGCAAAAATGACGATTCTGGAAGCTGGCTCACGTTTTATGAGTGATGAAAATCGTCGGGAATGCAAGAAAAAAAAAAAAAAGAAAAAGAAAAAAAAGAAAGGAAAAAAAAAAAAGGTGTGGCAACGCCTCCTGGCCGGGCTATAAAGGGCCCCGAGGCAGGGGAGCGAGCACTCGCTGCTGCTGCTGCTGCTGCTGCGCTGCCCGAGCCGCCTCTCTCTCCGCCTCCAGCCTCCAGCATGAGCACCACTGTCAGGCAATACTCCTCCTCCACCTCCCTCAAGGGCTTCGGGAGCCTGGGGGGAGGCTCCAGCCGGCTCTCCTCCGTGCGTGTTGGGGGAGGAGGGTACCGGGCCCCCAGCGTGCACGGGGGCTCTGGCAGCTACTCCGTCTCTTCCCGCGTGGTCTCGGGGCTCGGCAGCGGCTTTGGGGGCAGCTACTGCAGCAGCGCAGGCGGGGGCTTTGGGGGCAGCTATGGGGCCGGCTTTGGGGCCGGCTTTGGGGCCGGTTTTGGAGGAGGCTTTGGAGGCGGTGACGGCATCCTGCCGGCGGGGGAGAAGGAGACGATGCAGAACCTCAACGACCGCCTGGCCAGCTACCTGGACAAGGTGCGAGCCCTGGAGGAGGCCAACACCGACCTGGAGGTGAAGATCAGGGAGTGGTACAAGAAGCAGGGACCTGGTCCTGACCGTGACTACAGCCCCTACTACAGGACTATCGAGGAGCTGAGGAACAAGGTAGGATGCTGGGGTTAACACAGTGACATCTTCATCGAAGTCACTTGTAAAGAGGTGACTTTGTTCCTAACAGCTGGAGGGAAGAGGCTTATCACATAGCAGGTCTGAAATGAAAACCAGAGCTTTGGAATAACTATGAACAGCAGATCACCAGGCACCAGAATGGGGTTTCTGTTGACTGTTCCAGTATGGGGAGAAAGATGGGGCAGGAAAGGAGTCAGTAGTTCAGGTTGCCTGATGCTACTTGCTGCTACACTGTCACCTCCTGAATTCCTTTTTTCTACTTGTGCCCCATAGTTGCTCCCTGTTAGGCTCCTGATGGAGCTCTCAGCAGGCAGGGACTTGTTATCTCCTGGCCCTATTCACTGCTGAGTGATATGCAGATGGAGATGAATAGTCATTCTCACAAATACCCTACAAATCATATTTTTTTCCCTACCCTTCGAGGAAGCTAAAGGTAGAGGTTAAAATAGAAAGAAACTGTTCCATGGGATGGTTGTTCTTTGGAGTTGCAAACACAGACACGAGTCCAGTCCAGGATTGGAACACTCTGGGCTGTGGTAGGAGCTGAAGTCAGTTGTGTGCCCTGCTCTAAAATGCAACAGATAAATCATGCCCAAGGTAATTTCTTTATTCTTAGCAGCTCCCTGGATGGTTTTAAACAGAAGTCCTTCAGCCAAAACAGCAGAATCTGCCCACCCCTCCCTGCCCTTTCTTGGCCCCCCCAGCCCTTATCACTCATCCTGAGTGAGCTCAGGTTCACTGAGGGAACAAGGTGTGAGCTGTTGGGCAATGGCATATCTGGCCTGTGAGAGTAAATTCCTGGGAAATGGGGCAGGGTCAGCCCCTGGGGGGAACTCACATTCCTAAAATTTTTTGGGCTTCACCCTGGGGGAAAGGGCTTGCCTTGATGCAGGAAGCTCCTCTGCAGATTCCAGCATGTCAGTGTGCTCTGATGGAGCACAGAAACATCTGGAGGCAGGACCTGTCTCTGGATTTGAGTGATGAAGTGCTGGGTCTCATAAAAATCTTCTGCTCCTGAACCAGGGGAAGGCAGGTCCTTCCCTCCCTCTCCCTCCTCAGCTGGGAAACAACCACATCGATATTCCTGGATTATTCCTTGGATCTCCCCTGAAGCAGGAGAACTCAGAGCTCTTCATTAGCTCATGGCTACAGAAATTCCTGCTCACTAAATGGCCAGTCATTTTCATAATCGCAGAGCAAATACTTGCACCTCAGGTGTAATTATGAAAGCCAAACGAGGCAGGCACAAGGCACTCCTTCCTTCCTTCCTCAATCCTTTTTTCCTTAGCTGGGCTGCTCCCATTCCCAAAGCCTGGAGTGCTGCCAGGGCTCAGCATGGTGTGAGCACCTGGAGGTGCCACCTGGGCAGGGCCAGGTGCCCATGGCAGTGTTCCCAGGGGTCTGTGCTGGTGGGAGATGGAAATGAGCACCCCACCTCCCTCTTTGCAGAGCCCACATGGAACTCCAGCCCCATGGGCAGGAGGCCCAGTGCTGCTCCAGTCCTTCCCTGGATGGGATCACTCAGAGTATTTGAAACAACTTTTTAACTCTTTCACTTATCCCCCAACAGATTCTTTCTGCAACTGTTGAAAATGCCAACATCGTCCTGCAGATCGACAATGCCAGGCTGGCAGCAGACGACTTCCGAACCAAGTGAGTTCAACACCTCCAAGAGCTTTTGTGAAAAAGGGGGAAAGCCTGTTTGTTCCAAGTGCTTTTTTTCTGCACCTGGGGTTGCTCCACTGAAGTGGGACATTTGGGAATAGTTCATCTTTTCCTGGGCACCTCACTGATATTTCTACACTGTGAGACCTGTGCACACACATTGAATTAAGGATTCTTGGCATAAATACACTGAGCTGGGGAAGGAAAAGACAAGAAAACTGCTGGATCAGGTGGGTGTATGCAACTGTGTGCGTGTCCCCAGGTTTGAGTCGGAGCAGGCTCTGCGCATGAGCGTGGAGGCCGACATCAACGGCCTGCGCCGGGTGCTGGATGAGCTGACCCTGTCCAGAGCTGACCTGGAGATGCAGATTGAGAACCTGAAGGAGGAGCTGGCTTATCTGAAGAAGAACCACGAGGAGGTGAGCACAGAGTTGGGCTCAGATTGGGACCTACAAACATTCCTTGTGCACCAGGGAAACAGTTAGGCCAAACACACAGGAGTCTCTGCAGTTAGGGCTGTCAGGAGATACTCAAGCAGGAAGGGGGAGAGAAATAAATCATCTCTTCAGGCAGGACCTCCAGGAGGTCTGTGGGGTTCCTGTTCTGGGTGCACATAAGAAATTCTCACGATGGGAAGATGCCGTGTCAGTCTGACATGTGTTGTGTCTCTCTTTTGTGTCAGGAAATGACTGCCCTGCGCGGGCAGGTGGGCGGGGAGATCAGCGTGGAGATGGACGCTGCTCCTGGCATCGACCTCACCAAGATCCTGGCGGAGATGCGGGAGCAGTACGAGAGCCTGGCGGAGAAGAACCGCAGGGACGCCGAGCAGTGGTTCTTCAGCAAGGTGAGGAGCTGGCAGCGAGCGGCGGGCGCGGGGCCGGGGCCGCCGCCGGGGCTCTGAGGGCTCGGCTTTGCCTCGCTGCAGACGGAGGAGCTGAACCGGGAGGTGGCCATCAACACGGAGCAGCTGCAGAGCGGCAAGACGGAGATCACGGAGCTGCGGCGCACGATCCAGAGCCTGGAGATCGACCTGCAGTCGCAGCTCAGCACGGTACGCGGGCCGGGCTGCCGGCGGGGGATGCGGGGCCGTGCCCAGCCCGGCCTGAGCCCAGCCCCGTGCCCGTCCCACAGAAAGCGGCGCTGGAGGGCACCCTGGCCGACACCGAGGCGCGCTACGGCACCCAGCTGGCCCAGCTGCAGATGCTGATCACGGGCGTGGAGGAGCAGCTGGCCGAGCTGCGCTGCGACATGGAGCGGCAGAACCACGAGTACAGGGTCCTGCTGGACGTCAAGTGCCGCCTGGAGCAGGAGATCGCCACGTACCGCCGGCTGCTGGAGGGCGAGGACGCCCAGTGCGTGAGGGGCTTCGCTGGGAGGGCGGGGGGGAGGAGATGGGTCATGAAGGGCTTCAGCCCAGTCATAGCTTTCAGGTCTGGTTTCTCTGTTCACACCAGCTGTGGATGCCCAGTGTTCTGTCCCTAGAGTTTGGCTCTAGTGGGGTGCTGCACTGGGTCCCTTTCCTTGCTGGAAGGGGCCATGGTTCTTCTGTTCCTCAGGGGAGGCCAAGTGGAGCAACACTTTTATCTCCATGAGCCTTCTCTCTTTTTCTCCTGCCTGAACACAGAGCCTGTGTAGCAGCAACAACCAGTGTTTGTCCCTAACATCTCTTTGGTTTTGTGCTTCTCTTGTAGCATCTCCTCCCAGTACTCCTCCGCCATGTCCTCACACTCTGGCAGAGATGGTAAGAACCCACCTTTCCCCTCAGCCTGGGGCTTTCCCCTTCCCAGTCAAAGCAGAGTTGTTTAAAGCAGCATTTTCCACTCCCTTGTGGAATTTCCCCCAGCTCTTGAAGAATACAATACATCTGATAATGTTTTAGGAAATTTCTCTCCTTCCTGCTGTGAATAATTGTCCCCCTTTCCTTTGCAGTCATGACATCATCCCGCCAGGTGCGCACCATCGTGGAGGAGGTGCAGGATGGGAAGGTGGTTTCCTCCCGGGAGCAGGTCGCACTCACCACTCGCTAGGAGAGCTGCTGGCTGCTCAGGAGAGCAGAGAACTGAGCCAAGAAGTGCCTGAGGCCATGCGTGGTCGCGTTGTGTCCCAGAACGCTCCCTTCACCTGCTCCTCCTGCCTGTGTTGCCCTCATTCCATGCAGGTGTCCCTGGACACACTTAATAAAGCTTTTTCTCCTGGCTCGCAGCTGCAGGCTTGTCTGTCACTGACACATGATCCCTCAAAGCCTCCGGGTTCTGTGTTCCTGCCAGGGAAAGTCCTAAGAAACCACAAGAAGCCAGTGAGAGGGGGAATGGAGGGACATGGGTTCCACCTGGAGGTACAGGGTTGGGGGCAGCTTTTTCTAACGAGCTCAGAGCTTGTAAGGACATGGGACTGGCTAAGATATAAACTGTGTAAGTGACACAAAATGAAGGCAAATATGGAACAATGAAGTTTGAGGTCAATGTGCCACGCGACTGATAATTAAAGCCAACAAAATAAAGCTCAGTTCTCTAACTCTTGGGATCATAAAAAGTCACTTTCTGCTGTAAGCTGAACTTAGATGGCTTCAGCAAGACTGCTGCTGTGAGGTGTTGTCTCTGAGACACGAGCCCAGTGTCCACCCAGTTGGCAAACCTCATCCCTACAGGCCTGCTGTCTCTTCTGACTGTCTTTAAATCACACTATCAGGCACAAAAACTTTTTACAGGGCTATTCATGCTGCCCCAGGGCTGCACTTAAGAGGAACTAAAGTAACCATTGCTTAATCTGCACGGGGGTGAGTAGCAATAGTTTTTATCACTGTCGTGTGTAACAGATCATTGCTAAAACCCTTCCTGAAACAACCAAAGTAGAAACGATGCCCGAGGCTGAGCTGCCACTCAGGATTAGTGACGCGGTTGGGCTGTTCCGGCTGTGCCTGTGCCCACTCGCCTGCCGGAGAGCGACCGAGGGAGGGCCAGAGAGGAGAGGAAATTCTTTCAGAGCCAAAAGCCTGATGGAATCACTTTGATCCAGCTTCATGCTTTCTAGTCCGTGGTAGCTGGGAACCTTATGTTCATCCCACACCTCAAGGGTAGAGATCTGGGGCTCAGACCAAAGGGAGAGGGAACAGTTTGCATTAAATCAGCTTCCCTTATAACGATGGACAAGAGGCTCCTGCAGCTGAGGCTCAGCTCATCCTTTGCGTGATCAGTGGTTCATTCATTCTCCCTCAGTCTCCCCGTGGCATTACTGTCCCATTGAGCACTCCCCAGGCGCTCCCTGGCCCCAGCAGCTTTGGAAAGAACTGATGATGTCACACTGGGCATGACAGGACAGGCAAAGGAGAGGAAAGGAAACTGAAGAAGTGGGGAACCTGCCAGGTCTCTCCAGAGAAGGGAGTGTGAGATATTATCGTTCTGTATCATCATTCAGCAATTACAGAAAAGGCCAGGAAACAAGACACAGCAGAGTTCAGAGTTCATGGACTGTATTGTGCTTCTCCCTTTGCTGGAATGACAGACCTTACTTGGAGAAAATCTTCCAGGCCAAGCAAGCCAGAGCTATCTCAAAAATGAAAACCAGATCAAGGAAAAATGTACCTGAGCCTCAAGCTGTCTCAGACACTCTGGCAGTGGACAAAGCTGCCAGAAATCCCAAACAAATTGCTCCTGTGCTTGCTTTTTTTTTTTTTCTTTTTCTTTTTGTCATCAGAAGAGAGTTGTTGTACTTTAGTTGTAAATGGCTTTTTAAGTCTTGAACCATCTGCAGAATGCCACAAGTGTATGAATACAGAAAAGCTTTCTGCAAACCACAAATATAACTGATTAAATAAAAGTAGGAAGCTAAAAGAAGGCATCAGTCCAAGAGTAATTGGCTCTGCTGGCAGCACAGAGAGATGTGGCCCCTTCTGCAGCCAAAAGGGCACAGGGGAGAGATTGATCCAGCAGGACACTCAGTCATCTCTGGTATCTCTCACCCCGTGCTGAGATATTTACATCTGTCAACAGGAACAGCCTGAGATGAAATCCTGAGGAGAGCTGGGAGAACAGCTGGGAGAGCTGAGAGAATAGCCTGGTTTGTAATCAGTGGATTCAGTTCCCCTGGGAGGATCTTATCAGGGAATATTCATCAACATATATTTGCATCAATGAAAAATGCTTTAATTCTGCACACAGCTCAGTGTAACCCTGTTATCACAGGCAAGAGCAAAGTCCAAGCTCAGCACAAGTGATCTCTGTGTGACATTACAGCGCTCTGAAGAAGGAAGATACCACAGAACTATTTAGGTAATACATTGCTTGTTATTTATTCTTTGCTACACACATTTGTGTCTGTGACACATGGACAAATTCTCTCTCCAAGAGCTGGACAAACACTGGTTTTGGAGAGTATTTATTCAGATTCCCTGCAAGCTGCAAGCACAAGAAGAAAAGCCTTGTTAGAACTCAGCTAGGGATTACAGAGACAAGTCCTCAGTGAATGATGGTGAAACTTTATGGACAACAAAACAAAAAAGGTAAACTATCAATGTCCTTGAAAGGTATTTCATGATGGAGACACAAAGAGAAATCTATGGGGTGTGCCTGTGTCACGAGTAATATAAAATAGCAAGAACACTGACAATGAATAATACTGAATTAAGTATCATCTTCCCAATTTCTAAAGCCCCATGTGCTCCTCAGACAGTTGTTTTTACAATGCCCTCGAGGAGGATAGTTGTTATTGTTGTTTCCATCCTACAAAGCATGAAATTGAGACTTGGAGGAGCTGAATGATTTGCCTGGAGTGACTTGCAAAGCTGGGATCAGACCCTGGAGCACCTGGTGTCACCAGCAAGATGGAGATCAGCGTCAGTACAGCCAATAACAGCCTGACAGAAAGTGGCATGACAGGTCCATCACCAGCCAGATAAGCAAATGTAAATGCTTTGTAAATTGAGAACTCCAGGATTTTCCATAGGTGTAACACGGAAATTCAGCTGACAGCAGAGAGGAGCTTGGGCTGCCCCAGGATGAGCCCCTCCCTGGCCAGGCTGGTGGGGGCTGGCAGTGCCTGGCTCCAGCTCCTCTCCTCCTGGCCCTCCTGTGCCTGGGCACCAGCAGGGGCTTGGGGACTGGTGCTGTGTCTGAGTCATTGAGTCCCCAAGGATGTCCTCTTGGACGTGAAAACAGCTGGTGGTTCAGGGAGTATTTGTTGTAACGTGCAATGCTGGATCTTCTTCTTGGGGGCACGTTAAACCTCATCTGCATTAACCTAGGAGATAATCTGAAGCCTTAAAAAATATCCTGAAACTCCCAAAGGATTTCCCTCCAGGAGAATCTAATCTTTCTCATTTCCATTGCCCTATTGAGTCTGAAAATTCTGCTGTAGAGCACTCTTGGGAATAACTCCAGCATGTCCATCCTCTGCCACCACCCCACTCTGTCACACAGCCCAGGACGCCGACGGAAACCTGAAATCTAATCCCTTCCTTTCTATTTTTTACAAAGCTCATTATGTGGGAGCAACACCTTTGCCTGGGGGAGGCTCTTCTGCTCATTTGTTACTTGAAGTAGTAATTTTTCCTGGTCAGACCTGCGCTGCTGTTCCTGAAATGCCTGCAGGAGATCCTCGTGCTCCTTCATTCCTCTGCTCCCCTGTCATTCCTCTGCTCCTCTTCCTCCCTTGGGGTGCAGTGTTGCCTGCAAGGGGCTCCCAAGTCAGCCAAGGACAGCTCATCAGAGCATTGCCCCTGGCTGCCTGCAAGGATGTGGGGAGCAAATTTCCGTCTGTAGACTCCAGCCAGGAAGTCAATCAAATCTAATTCTGGAAGGAGCCTTCCATTAGGCACAGAGATCCTGTCATTAGCAGATCTCCTTATCACAAAGTGAAAATCGTTTTAATAAAATGATGATACATTTTATGTACATTCCTCTGACTGCTGGCAGGGCTTGAGGTTTGTTCTCATGTAAAGGAAGAGCTAGTTTATAAAAAATTTTGAATTTTGGAAAGGAAAAAAGCTGCCATGAAGAATGCCAGGAAAATAATGACTGAAATTACTGTTCTCCTTTACAAAAGCTGTAGAAATTCTAATCACCTTTGGTAAGGTCTGAAATTCAGAAAGAAAGAAAGAAAGATTGACATCTCTGCTTAGTTTGCAGTAATTGAAAACAACCCTCTAGTCATTGTGGGTGTTTTCCTCATTGAAAAAATCGCAGTTACAGGACAGTTTGGGTTGGGAGGGACCCATCTTTAAAGACCATCTCATTCTACCCCCCTGCCATAGGCAGGGACACCCACTAGACCAGGTTTCTCCAAGCCCTGTCCAACCTGGCCTTGAAAAATGAAGGACCATATAAATCTCGATTAAATGAAATTAAATGTTTGTTCTGCAGTAATCTTTTAGTTCTTTGGTAGAAAAAAGATAATTATGACCAGGCTGCAGGTGGGCTCCAGGCAGCCCTGCCTGACCCTGACCCCTGGCTCCAGGCAGGGCCTGGCCACCACTGTGGCACCAGAGCACCCTGGCTTCGCTTCCTGATGATGGCTCTGAGAAAGGATGGGCACCCACAGAACCACCCCACAGTTCAGGAGTGCTGGACTTGCAGTGTCAAGATAAAATTGAGCTTAATGAACTTGCCCAAATGGCAGAAGCAATATTTGTGAGCCAGGCTGCACCTGACACATTCTTTATGCCACGTGTCCAGGTGACCTGGATGCCAAACCCAAAGCTGAACCACACATGGGTGAGAGCCAGCCAATATTAGCATTGCTATATTAATGTTATTAATAAAATGAAAGATTCGGATGATGAAACATTTTAATTATTTCCCTTCTTCCTCAATTCAGCATTCCAGAACTAAAACATTAGTTTAATAAACTTTTTAAAAGATTTTTTTCTATTGCCCTTTCTAAATTTAACACCTAGATTGTATTGGAGAATTTTCATGGTGTTGGTTGGAACTGGATCAGACCTCTGTAGGGTTATACATCTCCTGAAATTCTCCAAATTACTGTTTCAGAAATTTTCTGAAACATCCTGTGTGGCAGTGAATATTCAGTGAACTGCATGTTTGTTGTCCAGGAAATATCCTTTCATATTTTGGATAAATATTTGACTATTTTGTCTACCCTTGAAAGCAGCAAAACAGCTCAGACCTCTGCAAGGGGATGTTTTGATGGATGTAGAATAAAGAGAAGGGATAAACCAGCCCTGGTACATTCCAGTGCAATATTCCTCTGTGCTCTCCTAGGGCATTTGAGGTCTAAAGACCCAGACCAGGGACTCACTCCACCCATGGCCACGTGGAATGGAACAGACCCTTGCTGCATGGCCCAGGGTGGTCTCCTGGCCCTGGTCCCAGAGACTGAAGCCAGCTGAATGAGGGGACACCCTTGCTTCTGGTCCCAAAGGGGTCGAACAGGCTCTGTCAGATAGGATGCCTTTCCCACAGCTTTCACTTTCCGGGTAGGCTCGCCCACGCCAGGGACGGATAATTGCTGTGGTGTTTCATTCCCCGGGCACTCCTGGGTATCGTCGGGTTTTTGTGTCACTGTTGTTGGGTTGTCATCACAAGTCAGACCTGATGATTCAGGAAGTAACATTTTTGATGTAGTTTTGAAACACGCTTCTGTTAACCAAAGCATCTTTCTGTTGTGGGATTTCTGGAGACAAACGCCTTTGGGGAATTATTTCCGGCTGAAAGAAAGGAAAACACCTCCTAGCCAGGTCACAAGGAAGAGGAATAAACAGCCCTTCTCCAGTGGCACGATCCACAGGGACTGGTATAAATAGAGGACCAGAGGACAGAGGGATCACAGTTGGATCCTGCAGCGACCTGAGCACTTGCCTTGGGCTCTGTTGGCTCCGCACCCACACCATGAGCTGTGCTGTCAGGCAGGTCGTCACCACCTGCACCCAGGGCAGGGGCAGCACGGGCAGCAATGCAGCTGGCACTGGCAGGAGGGTCTCCTCTGCCTCCTCGGGGAGACACGCTGCCTATGACTTGGGCGCTGTGGTTGGCAGCTTCTCCGGTGGCAGCGTAAGCGAAGGATTACTGGGGAAGCAGCTGAGCGCCGGCAGCGCGGCTGGTGGGAGCTTCGGAGCCACCCAGAGGGCTTGTTCTGTCCTGGGATTCAGCGGTGGAGGCATCTGCACTCGAGGAGCTGGTGGCTTCCCCAGGGCTGGCGCTGGCTGTGGGGATGGGATCCTGTTTGCTAACAACGAGAAGGCGACGATGCAGAACCTCAACGACCGCTTGGCCTCGTACCTGGACAAGGTGCGGCTGCTGGAGGGGGACAATGCCGACCTGGAGTGCAAGATCAGGGAGTGGTATGCCAAGGTAGGGCCCAGCTGTGAGCCACGGGACTACAGCTGCTACCACAAGGAAATTGAAGACCTTCAGAACCAGGTAAACTCTTGTTTGTCAAGAAAATCCTAATATTTCTTTGGGCTCTGCGTTCACATGTGCACAGAGCCCCATCAAAGGGCAGAGGCAATGGCTCTGGAGGGGCAGCTGAGGCAATGGTTTATACGAAATGATGGTGTGTGGGAGGGGGACTCTGCATTTACTGAGCACTGATGCTTCAGCAAGGCTGGGTCCAGCCAAGCTGGCACATGGGTTTCCCTGCTATGATGCCATTTAACTGATTAATAACCAAATATATGGAATAACTATAAAATACCTCAGGTAGGTGTTTCCTCCAGGGTCTTCTGGAGGCACAGGAAGCTGCAAGCCCACATACTCTTCTTACGATTTCTTTTCCAGATCCTGTGTGCAGCCATGGAGACTAACAAAATCCTTCTGAACATTGATAACAACAGGATGACTGCTGATGACTTCAGAGTGAAGTGAGTATAGTCCCCTGCTGGCCCATGGAAGGGCAGGTGAAGGGTGGTGATTGGGAAATCCCAACCCTCTGCCTGTCACACTGTGTAGTAAAACAGATCTCTGATACCCCTGGCAATGTTCATATCACTGCATGTCTGAAGAAAAAGAGGTTGATCCTAATTTTTTCCCCAACCTCAGCAGAAGGCCTTGCCCTGCTTTGCTGACATGCTGACCCTTGTTTGCTGCCTGTGGTTTAAGGTATGAGACCGAGTGTGGTCTCCGGCAGAACGTGGATGCTGACATTTGCAACCTCCGGCCCGTCCTGGACCAGCTGGCCAGCTGCAAGACCGACCTGCAGCTGCAGTGTGAGGCTCTGACAGAGGAGATGTGCTGCCTAAAGACCAACCACGAGGAGGTCAGCTCTCTCAGGGATTAAGAAGTCCTCCCAAGGGAGGATGGATATTACTGACACAGTCACGTCTTTCCTGCAGGAAATGAGCTGTCTGAGGAAACAGGCGACTGGGGATGTGAGTGTGGAGGTCAATGCCTGCCCTGGCCCAGACCTGAGGAAGATCCTGGAGGATCTGCGGTGCCAGTACGAGACGCTGATGGAGCGCAACCGCAAAGAGACGGAGCAGTGGTACGCCTGCAAGGTACCACGTCCCCCAGAGCTGCACCCAGCTCTGCCCCGAGGGGGAAAGGGAAAAATGAGGGATTAGGATGTGTCCTAAAAACAGCAAGTGTGTCACAGATGTGCTCAGATCTAACTGTACTGCTTGATTTCTGTGTTCTGTCCATGGCGGAGGGGCCACCACATGGTGTCACAGGGTCAGAAGGGAATAAACAGGGTGTCAGCCTTGGACATGCTCAGGGCACTGCGGGGTAGGGGAGATCCTGGACACCACGAGATGCAGTGGGGAGGTGAGGAAAGGGCTGTTCTTTTCTGACCTTTCAGGTGGAGGAGGTGAATCTGGAGGTTGTCACAAGCAGCCAGGAGATCGAGTCAAGCAACAAGCAGGTCACTGAGCTGAGACGCCAGCTGCAGGCCCTGGAAATCAACGTACAAGCCCAGCTCACTATGGTAGGTGATGCCACAAGGATTCACAGCTCCAGCTCTCACGACCAGGGTTGTACCTGTGTCAAACCCAGGCACCTGTGTGTTTGTTCTATTATCAGAAAGAAAACCTGGAATCCTCTTTGACGGAGACCGAGTGTCGCTACAACAAATACCTTGCTGAGCTGCAGAACCAGATCTCCTGCGTGGAGCAGCGGCTGGCCGAGATCCGAGCGGAAATGGAGTGCCAGAACCAGGAATACAAGACCCTCCTGGACGTCAAGTGTCGCTTGGAGCAGGAGATCCAGACCTACCACTGCCTGCTGGAGGGTGGCCAACACGACATCATGTACGCAAACAAGGCTGGGCACCCTAAAATCTCTCTGCTTTGCTTTGCAGGGATATGAAAATTCGTGATCCTGGTAGGAAAAGCAACACTGTGGTGAGGAACCAGTGCTGACCTGTTACTAGACAGGGCTGATTAGAAAACCATGAGGCAGCTGAGGATTTGGCTCTGTTAAATGTCCAGGGCACACACTAAAGACCATTCTTGGGCCAGGGAACAGGCTGGGAAAGCCCCCAGCACTGACCCAGCCACTGGCACAGTTCAGCAGCTCTTTAAGGGCAATTTCACCAGGAGCTGGGTAAACAGTCATGTAACTGAGTTTTATTGGCTTGCCAGAATGAGACAGGATTAGGGACTAGCAGCTAAATTAACTGAAACAATGAATTATCTAAACATTTTCAGTTTCACACAACAATTTTAATTAAAGTTTTGGAAAATTTAATTTGTATGCAAAGCAGTTGGCTCTGCCCTGCCTTCCATTGACTGAGGTTTTGAAACAGCCAGGCTGTTAATTCCAGACATGGCTGCACACACACAAAACTGCCCTGAGCACCCACATACTCCTTTTGTTTTTTTGGAAGACGAGGCTTTGGAATGGTGGTGCCCTGACGTGGTCTCACCTGGACTCTCCAGTCCTAAGTTATTTACATTGAAAGTCAGTTTTTGTTCCAAAATGCCTTTTGCAAGTGCACTGTTAGTGCTTGGCGGGTTAATCCCGTGTGTCAGATGGAAAAGCATCATCTGCCAAAAGGCAGGGGGGACGGAGGTGGACGGTGGCTGCAGCTGACCCTCGGGGCTGCGAGGGGGAACGGCTGCTGTGACTGAAGAGACACTGGAGCTAAAGCCGGTGAGGAGGGCAGGGGGAGATCTCCAGGGTGGCCATGCCTGGGTGTCCAGAGCTGTCTTTTTCCACAGAGGGTCGGCGGGAAGAGGAGTCGGTGCCGCATCAGCCGGGAGAAGCACGGGGCTGAAAGCCAGCCTGTGCCAGCCCTGCCTGCCCTGAGCCCCGCACAGCCAGGGTCTGTCAGGTGAGGGGGCCTCCAGGGAAGTGGGACCGTGAAATGCTGGGTACCTGCAGAACAGGAGAATGAGAGGTCTCCAGGCTTTTCTGGGTGATGAAGACAGGCTGGAGGGGCTGGAGAGAGGCTGGGCTGGAGTCAGACACTGAGGATCACAGCTGTGACTGGTGGTGGTAGGGCACTGGGATTAACTGGGCTGTGGTGGGAAGCAGTGATAAGGGTTGCAGTTATGAGATATTTATTTATAAACCTCTGTGCAGAAATTATGTTTGACACTGGGGGGTGCCCAGTAAATGTGTGTTTAAACAAGACTTTAGGCACAACATGGGAATGAGGAACTGGCAGAGGAATCAGTCAGTCACAGGTCTTTCAACAAAGATAAAATTTAGCAAAGCTGGGGAGAAGACGGGAAAAGAAAGTTCAGTACAAAAGCAAAGAGGTGTAAGAGAAAGGCACAGAATGCAGACCCCCCTGAAAAAAATGATTCTTCCCACTCTCCTTCAGGTCGCTGCAGAGCAGAGTCCCTGCCAGCCTCACTGCACATCCCCTGAAGAGCTCTCTGAAAAAAAAGTCTTTTGGAGAAACAAGGCAAAAATAACCTTTTTTGTTCTCTCTGAGTTCTCAGTTATGCTCCAGCATTAGTCAGAGGGATTCTGCAGGACAGCACCTCCTGGCCACCCCACTCTGATCCCACCAGTGCCCCTCACTCAGCTTCCCTGGGTTATGGCCGTTCTCTAAGAGTGACCAAGACTTATCTCCAATAAAACTTTGCTCCTGCTGACACAGCCTTGAACCTGAGAAATAATTTCTGCAAGTAAATCAATATACAAGCATTTAAAAATATATATATTGTGAATTCACCTTCAGTCTCCATCCACACAGCAGTCACGACAGGGAAAAAGGAAAACAAGTCATGTTCCCATCAGTGCTCCAGCTGAACTCAGATGCTGAGGATGGGGATGGAGGGTGGAGGAGAAGGACCAGCCAATGTTGTGGGAAGGGATATTTGCTACCAGAGGAGGAAGCATGAGCCAAGACATGAAGCAGAAGGTGGTGAGGAAAGGAACACCCAGGGAGGCTGGGCAGAGGGCAGGGAAGGAGTCTCAGGGCTGTCTGACTGACAGTCTGCTACTGAGAGAGACCTTGGAAAGAAAAGGGAGTCTTCACTAAAGCAGGCATATGCTAAAATATAATATAATAAAATATAATACAATGTAATATAATACAGTACAATATAATATAAAATATCACATAGTATCATGTAATGCACGACACCTGTGAGTTATTACAGATGCTCACTAACAGGATAAAATCAAGAACAACAAGTTTTCTCAAATAATACCAAAGCAGGAATTTTAAAAGCCAGGCTCTGCTGGACTCTCCACACCCTTCTGGTGGAGGAAAACAATTCCCAGAGAAAACACTAAATAAAGAACCTCTAAATGGATTTGTAAAAAAGGCAAACAGGAAGAACCAGCTGGCAACATGTGGGAAGATAAAAGGGTGAGACAAATTAATATGTGGGAGAGAATTTTTTTAAAAGTGAGACACAATAAACAGACAGAAAAAAAAAAAAAAGCTGCTGCTGTTTTATTAGCCCAGAGAAAGGAATGACAAATGCATTTAGGAACACGACTGCATTTTGCTGTGTGTGCAAGCCAAGGCTCAGGATCCAGCCTGTCCCTCCTCGCTGGCAGCAGCGTCGGAGCGATGGGTCGGATGGGCTGGGAGTGGTGGCACAACCCTTGCTCTTTGTTGTGGGGCTCTGGCAGCCTTTCTCTCATGAAATATTGGATGGGCTTTGATGACTGACCTTAGACAGAGGCCTGACATGAAGGCTTCCAACAATAAGGCTTTGGGGGATATGATGAGTCTGAATTAGTGCCTGTTTCTAAAGAGAGAAACAGCTCAGATGGTTCTGGAATGGCCTCTTCCTGGGCTCTGTCCAGGACACTTGTTAGCCCTGTGGAATAATTGCTCTAATGAGCTCCTGGACAAGCTGTGTTACTTTCCCTGCTCAGTTCTGCATCTCCCATTCCTGCAGCACTAATTACTCTGAGCATTTCAGGGTGATTTAACCCACCTTGGTGCTGACACGGCAGCTCTGAGGTCACTGCATTGCATCTGTGCAGAAATACAACACTGCCTTCCCTGCCCAGGGTTTATAACCTGGACAGCGATGGGAAATGGTGACAGCTGTGGAGACAGCACAGGAAGAGACAGGGAAGGGAAGATAAATGAAATGGGGAGGACACGGTGCATGGAACAACAGAACAGGAGAGACCTGGGACCTGGACTGCACAGCAGATCATAGGAGCTCGTGCTGTCCTTTTGTGACATGCAAATCTTGTAAAGCAAGAACAAATGAGTATCTCCAAGACAGAGAGGCTTGGGTTGAAGGTACAGGATGGAGATAGGAACCCAAGGATACAAAGAGCAAGGGTGGGTGTCCCCGAGAGAGGCAGGGCTGATGTCAGCACTCGGGCTGGTAAGCAGACAATGAAATGCACTGTGACAGCTCCAGCAGACGTGTCTGTGTTGTAAGAGAGCAGGAACATGGGAATTACACCACCATCAGGAAAAATCCCTCAGGAATTAACACACCGGAGGCTTAAAGGATCAGTGAAGAAATGGGAAGAAAACAACTAACTTTGTAAATTACCAGTGCTGGAAATCAGCCACGCGTTCCAGACTGCATGGCACAGGCAATTATCTCTGATTACAGGCACGGTGCATTTGGAAAAGCAGGCCATATTCTGGTGTGATGCATAAACTGTAATTTCTCTACAAAAGTCTGTTTTATACAGTATGCAGACAGGTACAGTCTAACACCCACAGTAACTGTGGGGTTTAGATTTTTGTTTGTTGGCTTGTGTAGCATTTGTAAAGAATTAGAAGAGATGAGCAAACTGCTGCTGTAACCCAACAGGAGATTTCTCAGCTCAGTACATTGAATAATATAATCTAAAGTGCCAGTATGAACCACACATTGAAAGTGTTTTGAAATTAAGAGACTTTTTAGTACAAGTATGATATGAAGATAAAAGAAGACAGTCTGGGGAGTTCTGGCTGCCCTGCACCTTTGCCTGCCTGGCTCTGCTGCACCACTGGACAGTGGCTGAGTGCAGGAAGCACCTGAACACTCCAGGCTGTCAGGCTGTGACCTGATCCTGTGTCTCTGCAGCAGAGACCACAGGCTGGAGCCTTGGTTTCCCTCCCGCCCTGTTCTGTGCTCAGCTCTCTGTTCAGAGTGGAATTGCTGCAGTTTCATCACCCATCACTATTCCCATCTGTCCTAAAAAATTCTCCAGGACTCTCCTCTGCTGTGAAAACCTGCAGTGCCACCAGAGATGCACATGCTGGAGGCCTGACTGCACTGTCAGCATCTGACAGGTCCTGGAAGAATCTAACACTCTTCATCAAGTGAATCAGGGGAGACTGAAGTTCAGTAGGAAGAAACCTGGTTGTGTCCACGTCCTGCTGAACTTCTCCTTCAGCACTGCAAATGCTCAGAGCCTGCAGATGTGAACACTCAGCAAGAAAGAAGCTGGAGCAGAGTCATTCTCTCGGTCTCCGAGGTGTATTTAAGCCTGTGCTGTTACCAAACCCACTGTGGTAATTATTTCAGTTGCCTTACAGGATTTGGCTAAACATGGTGGTATAAACCAATGAGTCACTGGCCAGGAAAAAGTCGTGGTCTGCATTTGAAAGATGGGAGTATGGGGCCTGGAGCCGGCTCAGTATCACATCAAAGGGCTGTTTAATAAGTGATGCCTAATGGCCATTATGCAAATTATTAATGGTAATTACAAGTGACAAGATAAAATCATATTCCAGTGTGGTTGCACAAACATCACTGAAGCAATGCTTATGAAAGCAAAGTTCTGTGGAACCAGACACACCTTTCTTGTAGTTAACACAAGAAAACATTATCAGCTTTGATAAGCAAAGCGAGGTGAGCATGTGGAGCCGGGCTGGGCACAGCGACAGCCACAGCTCCCACAGGACCAGACTGTCCTGCCACAGCACCCCTTGGGAATGTGGCATCCTCCTGCCTCCTCCATCCCTGTGCACCAATATTCACCCTTATCCCCTCTTCCTCCCCTTTCTCTCTCTCTTCTCATCCATCAAGCCCACAAGACTCAGCAGCGCTGGCACTGATGTGTGCAACCACTGCTGGTTGTCCTGGCCAAGGTCCTGTTGTGGCTTCCTGCACCCAAAACCAATTGTTTCTTCCAGACCTACACTGAGGCTGGAAATCCTTTTGGGACACGTTTATGTCTTAGACTTGCACAGTCCTTTCCTTGTGTTCTGCCCCAAGGCTGTGTCCCAAGGCTACAGGAATACAATAATAACAAAAGTGGAGGTAAAGAAATCAGTTTAGTGGGGAAATAAGCCAGTACTGAGGGAACACAGCTTGTGCCTGTCTCAGTGTCGAGCCCCACAGCCCTGACACGGCCATGAGGAGAGACAGCACCACAGTTTGTTTTTAAGGTACAGCCAGGTTAGCCAGGGACTGACTTCTGGGTGCATTTGCTGTCTCAAACACATGTTCCACGTCCCAGTGAAATTGGCAGGAGCCCAGAAAAACTCCAAAGAATGCAACTGTATATGAGTTCTTCAGAAGAACTGGATGGTCATGCCTAATCTTCACTGGTAAACTGGGATTTGAGAGTCTACGGACCATTCCACCAGGACATGAGTGAAAGGTTTTACAGTGCTGCCACTGTTTGTTTTGTGGAGCAAGACCTGTTCCTTCTTCCCATCAGAGAACTGCTGAAGGCAGCAGGGGTGGGTGCTCCATGCCCACCTGTAGAGAAATGCCCAACATCTGCAATGTCTCCTCCTAAACCCAACAGTCTGCAAGGGAAAGAAAGGCACCCCCAGCCCCAACTCTGCAAGTTACTCTTGGGTAACTCCTGAAAACCTCCCCAGCAGAAGCGAAGCTCCAAGCAAGCATTATATTAATTTCTGTTGGCTCCAACAGCCACACCCTGTCTTCAATTATATTCCTCAAAATGACGGATGAAAGCCAGATTTGCTCCCTCTCCTCCTTTTTGCTCATGATTTTCCCGACTGTGAGTCTAGGCTGTGTGGGGAACACAGGGGCTGTGTCTTGGGGGAGGATGGACTTGTATTTCAGGCACTGCAGTCTCAGCGAGGAATCCGAGCTCCGACAGACTTGAGCTCTGTCCTTAAGCAAGTTATTTCCCTGCACCATGTGAATAATGAATATTCCTGGATGCCGCCAGCCTTGGGTAGGCGGCTTTTTATCATTTTTGATCTAAGTAAAGAAATAAATCATCCCACTGGAGAGTGGAAAGCTCTCACTCATGCTGGTGTGAAGACAGTTCTATCTAAATATGCTTGGGGACACTCTCCTACCATGGTGACAGCAGTCACCAACCTCCCACCAGCAAAATTCGCTGAGGGTATGAGAGTTGATTTTCTCCACTCTCCCTCCCAAAGGTGACGCTGCTCTCAGAGCTCCTCAGTGCCACCCTCACTGCCAGCAGGGATCTATCACAACTGCTCCTGTACATATGGACATCCTCGAGTCAAAGGCTGCTTTGTGAGTAAGAGCTGCGTGGAAATTCCACGCTGTAGGGAACAGAAGCTGTCGTCCCCCGGAGAGCAGAATATCCTCTCATTACAGAGTCGGCTGGAGAAGGACACTGGCACTGGTGGAGCCAGTTCTCCAAATTCTCCCTTGGCTATTGCCTGCCTGCTTGGGAGGTTGTGCTCCTCTGACCAGCCAGGCTGTGCTGATGCCTGCTACTGCTCTGACAAACTGCATAAGAAGTGCAGAAAGCTTTTCTCCTTCTTATTCAGTGCACAGCACAATCTTCACAATGGCAAAGACCTGCGGGGTCGCATCTGAGCCCAGGGATCTGGATATATCACCTGTGGACACTCCCTTTCCTGTCATCTCTGTCTTTATCTATCATCACCACAAACGGAGAAAGCATGGACAGCAATTAAAGCAATTGAAAAATAACTTCAGCAAGGTCCTTCATACACTGCAGTTGACATCAATCTGAGTGCCACCCCCACACAGGGGACACTGAACAGGCCTGAGCTTTGCAGAGTGAGCAACTTGACTTCTTGTGTTTGCATGACTAAAGAAATTTAAGCCATAAATAGGGAACTAAATTGATGGGGGATTTACCTCAGTGATTTTGGAAATCTCAGAGTAAAGCAGGTATTAGAGCTGTGCCAGGTGACCAACATCTACACCAGTGTCCTCAGTCTGCTCTCTACTACAGTCACAACCATTCACACTTTTCAGAAGTCAGAAATTCTATTAGTTTTACACTTTTTGTTTCACAAGCTCTACCATAGCATGTGATATAAAAGTGATTACTGGACTAAGAATAAAATAAATACAAATGAATAAAAGATAAAAGGCACTTTGATGTTATAAATACCAATGTTTCTTCTTTGTACATAATCTAGGGCAACTTTTTTTCTTGACTTGTTGCAAAGTTTGCATCATACAAAAAGCTGATGACTCATAAAACACTATTTTACTTTTTGGAATAAGCTGCTGACATGTAAAGTATCTTCCTTGTGAACTGGGATTTCTAGAGGGAAACTGCCTATGGGCTATTTAATCTTGGCATAAACAGCCAGACTAGCCAGCCCCGTGGGAAGAAGAAACACCCCAGAGGTGACACCCCCTTTTTGGAAGGTATAAATGGAGACCTGCGGCAGCTGCCAGCCTGCAGTCGGACTCAGTATCACGCTCTGCATCTTGCTTTGGGCTGTGGGTTGGCGCTGCAGCTGGGCCTCGCCATGAGCTGTAGTATTAAGCAGACAACTGGCTCTCTCAGGGGCAGGACCAGCGGCGGCAGCTGTGTGATCGGTGGTGGTGGTGGTGGTGGCGGAGCACGGATCTCCTCGGTCTCCTCCGGAAGATACACGAGCTGCGGGATAGGCGGGAGCCGAGGCTTCTCGGGGAGAAGCTACTGTGGTGGTGTCAATTACGGAGGAGGGCTGAGCGCCGGCAGCTTGGTCGGTGGAAACTATGGAGGCGGCTTAGGAGCCGCTGTCCTCGGAGGATGTCCAGGCATGGGGTTCAGTGGTGGCAGCGCTCGCTTCGGCGGTGGCATGGGAGGTGGCATGGGTATGGGTCTTGGTGGAGGTGGTTTTACTGGTGATGGCATTCTTCTTTCTGGTGATGAGAAGGTCACCATGCAAAACCTGAATGACCGCCTGGCTTCTTACCTGGACAAGGTGAGGTGCCTGGAACAAGAGAATGCTGACCTGGAGTGCAGGATCAGGGAGTGGTATGCCAAGCAGGGCCCTTTTTGTGAGCCACGGGACTACAGCTGCTATTATAAAGAAATAGAAGATCTTCAGAACCAGGTAACATCCCCTCTCAGCTGCTTTCTCCCTTGCAAGGCACTCTCTGGTGCTGGTTCATAACTTGGTCCATTATCAGGAGTAGCAAATGGTTGTAAAATGCTTTTTGCAAACAGCTATTATAACGTGCCTGTGGAAAGCCCAGAGCTCAGAGGTAAAACTGGAGAGTTTGGGTTCTTTCTGTTGCTGTTATTCATCACACATATTGAAGGGGAAAATGTTACTTTGTGGAATGCATCTGGATGGGCTCAGTAGTCTTTCTGCATTTAGTTTGTGCCAAGGTGGTGAAATAAATATATGGCAAGAAAAGAACTAAAAGATAAATGGATCACATTAATTTGCCTGAATTTATATTATTGTCATCAGCCCTGCAGAATTCCAGTTAAACTTTATTTCCTTTTTCTTATTAGTTTACTCTTTCATGTAGAATTGGGAAATATAAAATTAAAACTAGGAAAAAAGAGAACATTGCCATAACACATTTAGAATGAGCAATTTAAAATTCAAAATATTTGCAAAGTGTTTGGCAAAAATTTAGGATGTCAATGCACAAAGAATAAAGGGAAAAGAATCCAGGAAAGGGTCTGAATAAGACAGCCTCATCATTAATTCTTGAAATAAAACCTTAAATCATAAGATTTAGATTTAAGAGGCTGAGGTGGATTGTAGCAGGTGCTGGACAGTAATAACACCTCCCAGACTCTCTGCACCTGAACCATGAATTTTATTACTTTAATGTCTTCACTGCCCTTCCCCTGAACATCCCTGTGAGTGCTGCACCCCTCAAGTCCCCATCCCCAATACTCAGGATTAAAAAAAAAGAGAGGGAGAAAGAAGGTCTGGTTGCATCAGGCAGTGGGTGCCTTGAGCCCAAGGACACGGAGCAGAGACCAGGAACAAATGCTCTTTTTCCAGATTGTCTGTGCAACCATAGACAACAACAAGATCATTCTGAACATCGATAACAGCAGGATGACAGCCGATGACTTCCGAGTGAAGTGAGTACCCCTCTGTCACTGCCCTCAGGGCCCTCAGCCAATCTCCTGTGACCCAGGACAGGCTGGAGGCTGTGCAGAAAAATTCTCTTATCCATTTTCTCTAGAGCTGCCCTAATTAGGGGCAGTTCCAGGAGGGGAAATTTGGGATGCCAAGCTGGTTCTGAGTAGAGATTAAAGGAAGCAGAAGGAATGTGCTGACTGGGAGCAGTGAGGGTTCAGCCAGGCTGCTGTTCCAGCATGTGCCATCTTTCAGAGGGGAAGGTTTTAATTTTTCCTGTCAGAGCTCAGAAATGCTGGTGGTGTCAGACACTGACTGCTCTTTCTTTCTTGTTTCCTCCCTGGCAGGTACGAGACGGAGCTGGCCCTGCGCCAGAGCGTGGAGGCCGACATCAACGGGCTGCGCCAGGTGCTGGACCAGCTGACGCTGTGCAGGTCTGACCTGGAGGCACAGCTGGAGTCGCTGCGGGAGGAGCTCTGCTGCCTGAAGAAGAACCATGAGGAGGTAGGTCCTGCCCTCTCCTATGCAAAGCATTTGCTCCTGTGGGATCCATCACCCTGGGGTGCTGCTGTGGAGGGCAGTGGTTGGTGAAGACCATTCTGTGACCCGGGAGCTGTGAAGGTCCATCAGAGAGGGGCTCTGCAGGGCTCTGCTCCCTGTGGGGGAACTTGGCTCCCTCAGTTCTTTGCTTCATTTTAAACCTGGCCTGATCTGGACGGTGTTTCCAGGAAATGTGCTGTCTGAGGAAGCAATCGACTGGAGATGTGAGCGTGGAGGTCAATGCCTGCCCTGGCCCAGACCTCAGGAAGATCCTGGAGGAGATGAGGTGCCAGTATGAGACGCTGATTGAACGCAACCGCAAAGAAGTTGAGGATTGGTATGAGTGCAAGGTGAGTAAATTCCCACAGCTCTGACTTTCCCTGGCTAACACCCAGGCAATTGTCCCACAGGGATTTGTTGCATGTAAAAACCACAAAAAGACTGTGAGAACATTTAGCATTGGTTCACACTGACCAAAGGACACAAGGGAGGGACACTGCCACCCTGTGTCCTTGTCATGTGCTGGAGGAAGCGCTGCTCCTTGGTGGGATTTGAGGTGTGAATTCTCTACAAAGCAGTAAGTGGTGAGGAGAACTGGAAGCAACACTGTTAGAAGAGCAAAAGGAATAACTAGCCAGGTTTACACTACCATTATGATGAGAGTTTTCTCCCAAACCTTTCTCATTTCATGTCTTTGCTAACTTTGTTGCTCTTCCCTTAATCCAACCTGATCCAACTTATCCTGCACATCCCCTGAAGCTCTTTATCCTGGTTGGTGATTTCAGATTGAGGAGGTGAATCGGGAGGTTATTACAAGTGGTCAGGAGGTGGAGACGTGCAACAACCAGGTGACTGAACTGAGACGCCAATTGCAAGCCCTGGAAATCGATCTGCAAGCTCAGCTCAGCCAGGTGGGTGATGAACTGGTGCAAACCTCATCCATCTCACAGAGACCTTAGCTAAATGCAGTGCTTCTCCTGCCTGTATTTGTCTCATGTCCCATGTCACTCCTCAGAGGGACAATCTGGAGTCCTCGCTGGCAGAGACAGAGTGTCGCTACAACAACCACCTTGCTGAGCTGCAGAGCCAGATCACCTGCGTGGAGCAGCAGCTGGCTGACCTGCGGGCAGAGATGGAGTGCCAGAACCAAGAGTACAAGATCCTGCTGGACGTTAAGTGCCGCCTGGAGCAGGAGATCCACACGTACCGCTGCCTGCTGGAGGGTGGCCAGCAGGACCTTATGTAAGTGGGCTTGAGACACACCAAAAATACACCATAAAACACCCATGTCCTGGTCATTTCAACATAAGAGCAAAGTGAAGGACCTGCCGAGCTCCTTCACCCTTACTGACCCATTTGGCCTGCCTGGTGTCATGGTGGTGACTTGCTTCCTCCCCTGTGCCAATTGGTGCCACAAGGAGAATGGTCACTGCAACATTTTGTCAATTTTCTGCCTAAAAGGGAAGCAGATTGAGAGCAGCAGGGACACTGAAAATCTGTAGTTCTAGTTTATCTGTCATTTCCCTCACAAAAATGTTATTTTCCTATCTCCTCAGTCAGCAAGGAGGAATTGGTCAGTCTTCAGGTTTAGGAGGAGGAGTTGCAAGAAGCAGTGGGATAGGAGGAGGAGGCATCATTAGGACAAGCCACACTTACACTTCGTCTGCCCAGATCCCAACCTGTGCAGCTGCGGAGATCCAAGGTAAGAACAGTTCCACTCTAAACATTTCCACAGTCCTCTCTGATGGACTGGAAGAAAGATCTTTTCCACGTAGCTTACAGGTGCTACTTGAAAGTTTTATTGTGGGGCCCCTGGGAAATACAGGACAGGAGCCACAGAGGAGTGGCTGAGAGCTTTTGGGAGCTGAGACTGTGCTGGGATGCATGAGAATTGCCAAAGGGAAGAGAGATAGAAGAGAGAGGGACAGAGCCAGCAGGCAGACAAGCCATGGAGAACATGGAGAAAGGACTGATGTGAAATGTGGGATAAAGGAAAGTACAGGAGAAAGAAAAGTACTCAGAAATCAGGTGGGGAAAAAAAAAAAAAAGTAGGAATCATCGTAATACTGGCAGATAACTACTAGTCCTAATTCAAGGGGAAACTTCCAGCCAAACTAAAAAGGAAAGAAGGAAATACAGTGACAGTTGGTCCAGGAGAATGACGTGAGCAGGGGCATTGATCAGGCAGGGACCCCAATACCATTCCCTCATCCAGATCACTGCTGGAGCAGTGTCTGCAGCTTCTACCTTTTGGCATTTTGATGCAGCCTGTGCTGCAGCCAGTGACAGATCCATCTGCCAGGCTGGCAGGAGCCATCAGATCTTCCCAGGAAGGGGCAGTATTTATCTGAAATTCTAATTGAATTGGCTTGTGAAACGATCACGTGTAGGGAATGACAGTGTGGGAAAGAATCTATTTTTGCTGTGAACACAGTAATGTTTCCTTTGATCTCTCCAGTGCCTTGCCGAAGGATTTGTGATTAAACAGAGAAATGAGAATATCCAACAAGAGAAGCCTGAAGCAGAGCTACGGATGAAGAGAGAGAATATTTACTGCATGTGTCTGCAGAGAGCATGGAGCGTGCTCGTCTGTGTTGCTCAGCCGTGCTAAGCAATGTGTCAGAGGGATGAGCAGAGCATTGGGCCACATTCTGCTTTATTTTGCTATTTGCTTTTCAGTCTGTGTTGCTGTGTGTGGCCCAGCACCACGACTATTGCTGTAGTCAGCCAGGGCTATGATCACTTATGTACCTGCTGGTAAAAAGTGTCTCTAATAAAACTTTGCTTCTGCCTAATGCAATCAAGAACCTGTGTCTGAAACTGAGTTCCTTTCAAACACCAGGTGCTGATCCATGAACAAGGGGCACCCAAACCGGTCAGGATCATCCTGCACTGGGAACAAAGCTGCTTTGCCAGCAGGAGAGAGTGCCCGTGCTGACCTGGCAGGTCTTGTCCAGCTCCTCCCTGTTGTCACAGCCTGAGGGAGATGTTGCTCATATCTATGTGACACCTGCCCATGGACAGGCAGGTCAGGCAGAAGCTCGTGTCCTTCCCACAAGCATTGGGCTGAAACACAGTTTTAGAAGACTTTTGAAAGTCAGTGATGGAACATCTAGAGACAGTTTGCCTTGGTCCCAGTCTAGTGCTGACACATCTGGGCTGAGCCCTCTCATGCTCCATCCCCCAGCCTGGGAACTGTTGAGGATGAAATCTTGGTCTCCACAACTGATTCAATTTCTGCTGACATGGCTTATATTCAAACCTGTCCCTTTCATTTTATGGGAATCTTCACACTGGGAAAAGGACTGGAGGCAAAAGGTTTATCTCTTCTCTTTTCATAGAGTGACTGAGTCATTTACTGGTCATCCTCTGATTACCAAGGGTTCCAACCTGAATATCAAGAGTGGTTGAAAGATCATCTTTGCGTTAAACACACCTTGTCTGGAGAGCTGCAGAGGGCAGGGTGGGAACTGAAAAAGTGCAGCTTAACAGAGAATAGACTGGAGAAAAAAGCCAGGTAGGGCCTTTGGACACCCAGAGCCACCCAGTTGTCACAGACAAGGCAGGTCAGTCCCTCCTTGGCCTTGACCTGCAGCCGTGCAGCTGGTGCTGAGCTGGTTTTGTCCTGGTGCTGACCTGCCAGAGCAGCCGTGGGCCATGGTGAGCTGGCAGAGTCACTCTGGGTTTGAAGAACTGGCATTTCAAAGTAGTATGAAGGTGTTTTGAGGATTAAATTGTTGGTCCAGAAAGCCAAGCAGTGGTGGTTTTGACAGTGGTGTGACTGTTACAGTCACATTCACCTGTGAGATGACCCAGTAAAGCAAAACTGCTGGTTATTCCTTTTCCATCAAAGGCTGGAGGTTATGGAAGAGCCAGACTCAGGGCAGGAGGAGAACAGGTACAAAGACAAAACCACTTCAGGACTGGACATACAGTATAGTGTGGCACACTTTTCTATTGCCAGTTCTTTTATAGAGACACCAATTTCTCTGATGATACAGAAACAGACTTAATATGGTAGCAAGTGCCTGAAGAGGTTCAACCACTAATGTCTCAGGGAGCAGGTGAAAGGTGCTCTTCTCCTTTTGTGAGGCCACAGAGAGAAGATGTCTCAGTGACATTTCTTTATTTCATCTACCAGACACTAAGTTTAATAATATCCATGGGCAAGACACTGGTACACCTGCAATGACTCCGAGGAGTGGCCAAAGGTAGAAGTTTTTAAACCAAGACTAAATTAAGCCTTATTTAAAGTTCAGATCCAGCCCTACAGGAAGTCCCACACTTGATGCAGAACTCCTTCATTAGACATGTATGGCCTGTGCTTCACAAGAGATCAAAAGAGATACAAATTGTGGCTATAATGGCAAATTTCCATGTATTGGACTCCAGTGGATATCCCAGTTGTTCTAGACCTCTGGCTGAGAAGTTGAAAAGACAAATCTTTCCCTTTCCATTCCCATTGTCTCCTCCTGCCTTTTTCAATGCAAAGACAGTGAGATAACCCACTGCTGTTCTTTTTGGCCTCAATCCTTCCCAATCTAAGAGTCCTCACACACTTGTTTCTAAAAATAAAGACACTGCACAGAAACTCTTCCAGTTTCTAGTCTTCTGGAAACTCTTGGCTACCTATGGTAGGTAAAAGCTTCCCAGTCCCTCCTGGCAGCCCCAGCCGATTCCCACCAGCTGTGGGCTGGTTCCTCCTCTTGTGAACTGCTACTGACATCTAGCTGCTCCTCCAGATTCCCTGGGCTCATATCAAAGACCTTCCCACCCTTCCCACCATGTCCAGCAGGTCCAAAGTGTGCACTTTCACAAAGGAGCTGTCCTGAATTCCTGAGAGGTGAAAGAGACCTAATGACATGGCCAGAAAGACTCTAATCATCCAGAAATTATGAATATGCCTCTGGAAAGCCCTTGGGGGGTACAGCCCCAGCTGCTGGGACGCTGTGATGTTGTTTGTGGACCTACAAGTTGGGATGAGTCTGGAAGGCAGCTCAGGAGAGGCAGGTTGTGATTAACAGTTCCCCAGCAGAAAACACCCTGGAAACACTTCATTTATTAAAGAGCTGCAAATTACGGAGCTGCAAACCTTGGAAGCTACATTTCCATAAGATTTCCCTATTTCTTTGTACTGATGAGACAGACCTAGGAAGCTTATGAGTTCAAGTAACTGAATGAAAACATGAGGGAAAGCTTAATTTAACTTTTTAACGTCCCGGAACAATTAATTCTGTCTTAGTTTATCCAGTGCCCTCATTTCCTGGAGACAAACAGGAAAAATAACAAGACAGAGGGAAGCGTGTGCGGAGCGCAGCTCCTGGGCACGGGCGGTTGCTGCAGGCACGCAGAGGGGCAGAGGGGATCGAGGTGTCCCGGAGGAGCAGGAGCGTCCCCGGCGTGCAGACACCCTCCCCTCCCACGGAGTACAAGTCATCCCGTGTTTCTGCCTGCGCTACACTGATGTGCTGCGTGATAACTGCGGGGCTGGGGAAGGAATGTGTGCTCACTCAGGAGAGATGCTTGCTGCACTCAGCTGTTGGGAAACTCCTGAGGAATCATCCGCAGACCAGGAGAAGCTCCCAGCGATGCAGCTTACAGCAGTTTCGGTTCGCTCCTGCCACCACACCCTGACTCCCAATTATGTTCTCCAGTCCTAGGAATGAAATCTGGTGATTCCTTCCTATACACAATGACTTTATTAGAGCTTTTACCTATTCTGAGCTTTGTTTCTGTGTGTTTTGGGCCAGAGGGAGGCCCGGTGTGTCAGGCAGGCACTGTGGCTGGGTCCAGCTGCAGCTCAGCCAGCGGCGAGTGCTTTGTCTTGGAGTAAATCACTTAGGGAAGCCTCTCCACACCTGTTTCCAGCCTGCTGGAGAGATCACTGGAGTGCTTCTTCCTTTCATGGCATGGATAAGGAACATCCAAGGAAGAAAATAAAAGGGAAGACATCTTTTCAACAGAAATAAGAGTAAGAGCAATAAAATGAATCATTAAATCAGTCATTAAGTAAATGGCATCATTTACCTGCCACAACAATAGCTATTTCAATCCACAATCCTGACACTGAGTGAGGATTTCAGCAAGAGTCTGAACTCACTTTTCCCTGGTGAAGGAGATTTGGAGAATTTCTTACAAGGAACAGTTGGGTTCAGAAAGCCATGGAATGCCTGTCCCTCGCTCCATGGCCACTGGAAAGGGGCTCCCTAGGGAGAAGGCCAGTGCTCTGGAGCCTCAGCAAAACATCTCATGAAAAGAAGCTCAGCCTGAATTTTGATTACAAAAGTGAGAATGGATTCCTACTTTTTATTTTCCTTGCTTAGGTAAGATTTGGAAACCTTACTGATAGAGAGCTTCTAGTTTGTACCAAATGCAGCTTCTCCAGCCCAGGTAGAACTGCACAGGGCAGTGACTGCTCTGCAGCTCTATCAGCAATTCTGTCTTTATATGTCCCAGGACAGCAATCCCAAAGCTCTGATTAAAATGTATTGACAGAGAAATTGGCCATAGGATGTTTCCACTTCCATCCACTGTTTCAAAACCACCCTTTCCCAGCATCAATTACAGTCCATAATGAGGAGAAGTGCAGAAATTATCTTTCACTGAACAACAGGAAATATTTAAAGCACTTTTACCTTCCTTTACACTCTCCACATAATGAAACAAATCCTTTGTGAATTACTGGAGAGCCACAATCATGTATGAAGAACCTTTCATCCGTGTCCATTAAGAGATCCCTCCTTGGTCTCACTTGTCTCGCAGCACAGTGTTTCATATTTGTCATTTTGCCAGTGGAGAGATTTAAAGGTTAATCTCTGTGTCTCTGATCTTTCCAGAGTTCTTACATCATTCTTCATACATCATTCGAAAAGCAAACTTAGTATTTCTTCTTTCTTTTTCATCTTACATATCCCAACCTCAGCACCTTGCATGAAAACTGCTTATTCAACTCAAAATAAAATGAAAATAAATTAATGAGAGATAAAGAGCTCTTTGATGCAATAACCTTTAATGATTTCTTCCTGGTATGTAATTTAGGACAGTGTTTTTCCTGGCTTAATGCTGTAAGTTTGCATCATAAACAAAAAGCTGATGATTCATAAAACATTATTGCTAATGTATTTTTGAAATTAGCAAGAGACATGTAAAGTATCTTCCTTGTCTACCAGGCTTCTTGAAAGGAAACTTCCCTTTGAGAAATTATTCTTGGCACCAATGGCTGGAGTAGCCAGCCTTATGGGAAGAAGCAGCAGTGGTGACACCCACTGTGGAAGGTATAAATAGGGATGGGCGGCCACAGCCAGCCTGCAGTCTGATTCCGTATCAAGCTGTGCATCTTGCTTTGGGCTCCTGCTTGCCTTTCCAACCGCTGCCGCCATGAGTTGCAACATTAAGGAGACCATTACTGTGTCCAGCAAAGGCAGGAGCAGCGGTGGCAGCTGTATCATTGGTGGTGGTGGTGGAGCACGGATTTCTTCCTTTGGCATAGGCAGTGGCAGAGGTTTTTCTGGAAGGAGCTACTGCGGTGGAGTGAATTATGGAGGGGGACTGAGCGTTGGTAGCTTGGCTGGTGGGAGCTATGGAGGTGGCAACTGCTATGGCAATGGCCTTGGGTTTGGCCTCGGAGGCGGTGTGGTTGTTGGGGGTCTTGGTAGCGACTGCTTGCTTTCATCCTGCGATGAGAAGGTCACCATGCAAAACCTCAATGACCGCCTGGCCTCCTACCTGGACAAGGTGAAGTGCTTGGAGAAGGAGAATGCTGAGCTGGAGTGCAGGATCAGGGAGTGGTATGCGACACAGGGCCTCTCCTGTGAGCCCCGCGACTACAGCTGCTACTACAAAGAGATTGAAGATCTTCAGAACCAGGTAATTCCCCCTTGGGTTGTTCCTCCCCTTTAGAAAGCTTACTGCTGAATTCCTGAACTTGTGTTTAGAACCTACAGCAGTTGTTGGAGGGAACTTTGGTGCTTGTGAATGTCTTTGCAAACAGAAACTTTGGCAAATTCCCTTATGACATTGCTCAGTGTGGGGGCACATCAGGATGGGTGCTGAAAGGTGGTATGGGTGGGAGAATGCTCTGAAAGAGGAAAAGGATGCTTTGGTACATTGTATTTGACTATACAATTGTAAATGTAATATTACCAATGTACTCTGAGGAAATGTAGTGGTGTCAGTCCCACAGGAAGACCAAAGCAAGCTATGGGACAATCAAAAACATATACTTTGGATGCTTTATCAAATGAAACATTCTAAGCCTCTAGGTGAGAAAAGCTGAGAACTGAAACTGATTGTCACAGTGACACAAACAGCCCAAAATAATAAGTCCACAATGAAAGTTATGGCTGATCTTAAGGCTTAAAGACACCTTTTGACCATGTTCCCTGAAGGTTCTTAACTCTGAAGCCCAGAAGAGCTTGAATATCAGTTGAGATTTAGTATCTTAAGCAAGGTTCTTTACATTTATTTTTTGAAGCATCTTTGGAACTTGCCTTCAGATCTTGAAACTGAGAAGTCCCATCCCCCAACTCTTTAATTCCCAGCTCTATGTGGTTGATCTCCTTTCTTCTGTGAGTAAAGGAGGCAAAGCCACCTCCTTCAACTCCTCTGCTGAAGGGACAAGGTTACTTATGTGAGAAGGTAACAGAAAAAGGGAAATGTGAAGAGTTACTACCTAACTGCAAGGCAGAAAAACCTATAGAGTAGAACAGCAGAGAGGAGACATCTCTCATGGTTTGCTGTTTTCCAGATTGTCTGCGCAACCATCGATAACAACAAGATCATCCTGGACATTGATAACAGCAGGATGGCTGCTGACGACTTCCGTGTGAAGTGAGTGCCCCTCTATGAACCTGCTGCCTTCCCCTGCTCCTTTCCACCTCCCTGAGAGGCTCAGAGCACTAATTACAGAGGCTCCAGACATGTCTCCCCACACCACTGCGGTAGGGCAGGATGATGAAAGGCATTTTGCTCCTGGTCACCAGCCCTCCCTTAATTAGAGTTCTTGGGTAAAACATTTAGCAACGGCGTTTGTGGTCAGGCTGGGGACGGGCACCTCAGGGAGTGGCCCATTTTCACCCCAGACCAGTGCAGATGGGATCAACAAAGCAGAAATGCAGCTGAATAAGTGATACCAAATATACAGTGAGCAGCAGCAGGGGAAAAAACATGAGGAAGAAAAGCTTTCACGTAACAGACATGAAGTGGTGCAGAAATCCAAGGCAACATGCATTCACCTTGGACAGCAAAATGCAGGTGAAAGCACGGAGCTGGGGAAGGAGATCCCAGCACAAACAGAACCCATGTGGGACATCCCCATCCTGAATCTGTGCTTTCTGACACAACCCAGGTACGAGACGGAGCTGGCCCTGCGCCAGAGCGTGGAGGCCGACATCAACGGGCTGCGCCAGGTGCTGGACCAGCTGACGCTGTGCAGGTCTGACCTGGAGGCACAGCTGGAGTCGCTGCGGGAGGAGCTCTGCTGCCTGAAGAAGAACCATGAGGAGGTAGGTCCTGCCCAGGCCCTACGAGTATCATCGCTCTGGCAGAAAACTTTGCCACTGTTCTTGGAGTTTAAAAGATTGTCCACTTTCAGGCCACAGCTTTCCCACTAAACTTTCCAGGGTTCAAACCACTCTGCCTCAGAAGGGAAGGGAGTTTTGGCAGGGGCAGTGCTGCTCCTGGCACTGTGCTCACACTGGGAGTGCCAGAGGGGGGAAAGCTGCTGCTGACTCCAGTGGATGAAGAAAGAAATTAGCCAACAGATTCACTGGAAAAACACTTGCACCATCCTCTAGTGCCTTGCACAGACACAGTAGGGAGGAAAAATCTCACAAGGAGGGCAGTTCTTGGCCACTGAGCTTTGCTCTTCTGTGCTGCCTTCCAAAAGCCAGTATGATCTGATCTGTGATTTATTTCCAGGAGATGAGTTGCCTGAGGAAACAATCAACTGGAGACGTGAGTGTGGAGGTCAATGCCTGCCCGGGACCAGATCTCAGGCAAATCTTGGAGGATTTGAGATGCCAGTATGAAACACTGATAGCGCGCAACCGCAAGGAAGTCGAGGATTGGTACGAGTGCAAGGTGAGTGACACACCTGTGCTGCAAACCAGACTGACACACACAGCCCTGAGCCCAGGAGCCTTTCAGAGACCAGACATGGAGACAATAAGCAGTTCTTCCTTCCCAGTGAAGCTCAGTGAAGCACTCACTATACCCCACATTACAGGAGCCACAGGCCTGTCTGACAAGTTTGTTATGTCCCACCTGGAATAGCAGCATTTGCCACAAGGCCTTGTGGTGTGTTGTTGGAACAGAGACTTTCCACATTTGGATTAAAGAAATTTAATAGCCACGATGTTAATGGGATTTGTAAAATGAGCAAGCAGGGGAGCTGGTAGGGAACACCCTGTGCACAGAGAACCTGCCCTGCTCCCTGTTTCCTTTTGCTGAACATTTACCATGTTCTGCTCCTGTAAAAGCAAGTCCAGCATACCCAGATATCCCCTGAAGCTCTTTATCCTGCATTGGTGATTTCAGATTGAGGAGGTGAATCGGGAGGTTATTACAAGTGGTCAGGAGGTGGAGACGTGCAACAACCAGGTGACTGAACTGAGACGGCAATTGCAAACCCTGGAAATCGATCTGCAAGCTCAGCTCAGCCAGGTGGGTGATGAACTGACTCACAGCCCCAGCTGGTCACTGCTGGGTTTCTTAGCATGAACAGCCAGACCCACCAACCAGCACAGTGGTGGCGAATGGCTTGTTCATTTTTGGATTGGAGGGTGACACTTAAATGATGGTTGTTTCATTGCTTATCTTATCAGAGAAATAACTTGGAATCATCTCTGGCTGAAACTGAGTGCCAGTACAACACCCTCCTCGGTGAGTTACAGAACCAGATCACGTGTGTGGAGCAGCAGTTGGCTGAAATAAGAGCAGAAATAGAGTGCCAGAACCAAGAGTACAAGACCTTACTGGACGTCAAGTGCCGCCTGGAGCAGGAGATCCAGACCTACCGGTGCTTGTTGGAAGGAGGACAGCAGGACCTCATGTAAGTACCTCTCTAGATCCACTAGAGAATAAATGAAAATGTCAAGGGTCTGTATTAGAGATTGGGTATCCAACCTGATCTTCAGTCCTTCTTAAGGCTTTCTCTGAGATGAGTAAGTTGCCTCATGAACAACTTCCTTGTGATGAACACTCCAATCAGAACTAAATGTCAGTCCTTGGAATCTGCAAAGCAGAACACCAAATCTGTTAACTGCTAGTGACAACACTGTCACTCCTGGCATTATGTCAGCACTGGTGACAGTCCCTTTTTTATAGTGAGATGGGTGAGAACTGTCCATGCCAAGGGGGAGCACAAATGCAAAACAACTCTGAAAGCGAAAAGAAAATGTAAAATACTGTAATGCCTCTAAAGGCCATAGTTTGAAATTTTGTGTCATGTAGTGATCAGTCAGCAGTGATATGTAAAGTTCTAAAATTCCCTATTTCTCTCACCAAATTTCTCTCACTAGTCACGGAGGAGGAATGGGAACTGGTGGAGGGGTCATTAGGACGAGCCACACCTACACAACAACTACAGCTGCCCACTGCCAGCCCCAGGTCTCCCCCTGCAAGACTGGAGACATACAAGGTAAGGGCTGTGTTTTCACAAAAGGAAAACTGGCTTTGTTCATTTCCTTGTGCACTAAGGCCAGGAGACAGCACATTCCTAGGATGTGTCATAGGCATCCTCTCAGAGTCACTGTGCTAAAGGAGGGATCTGTTACAGTGGTAGTGTCACTGAGAAATGGGTTTAAAGAGAGCTTGGACTGAACACGGGGTACAGGAAGCAAATGGGAAACAAAAAGGAGCAGTAGAATGCAGAGGAGAAGGCCAGGGAAATAAAGCATGATGGGAAGATCTGGAAGAAGTGAAGAAGACAACAGTCAAAGCTTAGCAAGAGTCTGGAAAGAGTGAAAAGAAGAGTAAAGCTATAACTTCACAAGTGAAAATTCCCATTAAAGCAAATTATTTAGGGAATTTGTGGAGCATCCTGTGTTGCTGCCAGCTGCAGCAGTTCAGCAGTGCATTCCAGAAACAAGGGCATCACCAAGATCTGATTTCTGTTATGTGAAGGATTTTACTTGTGCTCCAATCAAATAACACTGCTGTGTTTTCTCTGCAGTGACCTGCAGGAGAATTTGCGATTAAGGAGAAACGGACTGGAAATCCACAGACAGCCCGAGAAGAGTCCGTGTTCACTGCACCCTCTGTGCAGAGAAAGTAGAAGTAACTCAGCGACGCTTGGCCACGTAGCTAAAGGGGGATCAGGAGCCACCCCCTCTGTTCTGCTCTCCTGTTCTGCAATGCTCTAACCTCTAGAAGTTACCTGAGATAGTCAGGTCACTTATGTACCTGCTGGTGAAAAGTGTTTCTAATAAAACTTTGCTTCTGCCTGCAATCAAGGACCTGTGTCTGAAACTGAGTTCCTTTCAAACACCAGGTGCTGATCCATGAACAAGGGGCACCCAAACCGGTCAGGACCATCCTGCACTGGGAACAAAGCTGCTTTGCCAGCAGGAGAGAGTGCCCGTGCTGACCTGGCAGGTCTTGTCCAGCTCCTCCCTGTTGTCACAGCCTGAGGGAGATGTTGCCCATTCCTGTGTGGCACGGGAGGAGTCAGATAGGCCAGCTCAGCTGGAGCTGAGCAGTGAAAGAGCAGTGACAGAAATTTCCAAGGCTCAGGCAGGTGCATATCCACAGACAGCTACCACCTGAGCAGCCATCTCTGGTGCTTATCTCCAGGTGTTCTCCAGATGTGTCAGGTGTTAAACTGGGAGATGTGGTGCTGCTGGAGAGCGTGATGTCTGTCACACACATCTCAGCAGGTGTCTCCTGGCCCTGCCTGTCTCCCGGACTTGTGCAGTGTGAGCACGGCCAAGTGGGGTGCTGTGCCTCGCAAAGCAGACTCACCTCCTCTGTGTCAGATCACTGCCCGGGGAGGGGACCCTGTGAGGACAGTGCCCCTTCTCCTGGGTGCCTGTCAGCAGAGCAGCAGGTGCTGAGATGGCAGAGGTTCTCAGCAGCCTCCTCTGCTCATCAGACAGCCAAGGACATCCACAGCGGTGCAGAGACACCCAGAGGACGGAAAGAGCTGATGGCCTGGAAGCCGTTTTTGTACCTTATGTGACACGGTACAAAAATTTCTCACACCTAAACACGTGTCAAATATTTTGGACTCCTTTGTTGAGAAATTAAAAAAAAAAAAATTTTGAAACATAAGGCAAATTCATTTCCCCAAGTCCCGCTCCTGACTGCGCCACACGCGTGCGAAAGAGCATTTCTGCCTCTGCTCTGGCCGGTTCCTGCGCTGCAATAAGCCGGGAGCCGGGAAGGGGCAAAGGGAGGGTGGAATTTTGGCTGTGGGGAAGCGGAGAAGGGACAAGAGTGATCCCTGGCGGCCGGGAGGCGGCGGGGACGGGCGCTCCCGGGCGGCCGCACCGGGAACAGAGATGCTCACCCCGACAGCGGGGAGGAACCGGGGATCCCGCCGGCAGCACTGCACCTTCGTGGGGCTGGACCAGGGTCTCCTCCTGCTCTTCCCAGACTCGAATTTCTCCCCGCAGCTGCCCAAATTCTTGGACAAAGCCCCGGAGCTGCTGCTCGCTCCCCCCAGCAGAACAGCGTGAATCAGATCCTCCGTCAGCAAGAGGCAGAAGCTCACCGAAACTAAACCCCTGGGAATTTGGCTTCTGACTTTTGACCTTCTGCTCCATCGGCACTGAGCCTCTTGTACCACAGAATGAAATAGCAACCTGGAGTACCTGTGAAAATATTTACACTGGGTTGAATTTGGTTGTTTTTCCCAGCGGAAAGAGAAATTTAAGATACCTATATTGGGTTTGTTTTGTTTTGTTTTCCCCAGAGGACAGAGACATTGAAAGTGCCTGAGAATACAGGGCAAAACTGGCCCAATCCAAAACCTGTCCAGTTTCAACCGAGTCTGAAGCAGAGGTTTGCCATTCGCACTGTATTTCTGTATTTAAAGTCACATAAAAAATTAAGAGCAGCTGGAATAATTCATGATGTGCAAATGCTTCTTGTGCTGAAGAACGAGGAAACAGACAAAATGCCTGGAAAATCCTGGCACTTCCCAGCTTTCCCCATCAGGTGTCAGCTGTTCCCAACTGGCAGATCCAAAGGAAACCCTTGACCTGTCAGTGTCCTGGTCCCGAGCCCTGTCCGGCCCCTGCTCTGCCCCAGGTGTGCAAACACCGCGTTACCTGAGACCGAGTTCTGAGACTCTGCTTAAAACCGAGCTTACACTTTCCCAAAGACCCAGAGACGCTACCTAGTGGAGAGCTAATCCTGACTGTGGCTAAGTGGAAATAGTCGCTGTTAGCCTATCCAACAGAAGTACAATAATACGTGATTAAAATGATATAAAAATGCAAATCCACGATCTGCAGCAATTTCAGCGCTGTCCAGCCCCGCTGCCCTGCAGAGGGGTGGGCAGCGCTCCCTCTGTGCCAGCGAGCCCTGCGCCCACCATGCCGAGGGATCCCGACACATCCTACGTTACACCACACGGGATCTTTGGAGATTACTTAGAGATGCGGGATGAATGATCCCCGGCCCTGGGCTGCAGGTGCTCTCTAGAGGGCACTCGGCTCCCACCGAGCTGCCCGAGGGCGCCGGGGGAAGAGGGGAGCGGCAAAGGCAGCGCTGGGGGCTCGGCTCATCCCCTCCCAGCAGAGCCAGCTGGGTGGAGCGGTGCCTGCGGGACGTGCCGGGGACATCCCAGTGCCACAAACACGGAACGCGCTACCAGCCCTGGCATCCTGCTCCAGCTCCGCCGGGATTTAATGGTCCCATTCGTAGTGACCCGGTTTTGCGTGTGATTTCAGGGATGGTGCAGGTGTCCCCCCGCCTCCCGCAGATCCCAGGTGTTTCTCCCGTGTGGGGGTGCGTGGGACGGGCGCCAGACTGAAACTCGCTCACCGCTTTGCTAACACCTGTTTGTTTTCCAAACGGCACTGGAGTGTTTTGCATTGAGTTGTTAGGTGGGAGCACAGTGAAAGCCAGGGGCTCCTCAGGGCTTGTAAATGTGCTGTAATGACCCTTTGCTAATGAGGGTCTTGCCGATAGCTCAGAGAAACAGCTCGGCCAGGGGCTGTTTAGACCCACAGTGAAGCAGTTCCAAACCAAAGGGTTTGTGCTCTGAAAGTCTCTTGGCTCTGACTCACCTAATTACTGCTCCTATCACAACCACCATCGCTCTGCTGGGTGGTGGAGCTTTTGAAGGTGCTCTTTAATGTTTCATCACTACTCGGCTCTGCAATAGCGAATGAGTAACAGATCAGGTAGAATGTAGGCAGGAATTATGCTTTTCCTAAAGGAGGGATGTTTGCTGGACTGGACACTCCTGACTTCCCTCCCCTGGAGGGCAGCAGGTCACCTGTCCATGCCAAGTCCAGTTTTAACTGACCAGTGGCTGAACATGCTGCATTAGGACCATTGGACACAAGAGGGACAGATTCCAGGGATGTTCCCTGTGACCACACACCTTGGGGTGTGGGTGGACACCGAGATTACACCCTGTCTTGCAGAACAGTTCAGGAGAGGCGGGGACTTTCTCACTTCAAAACAGATATTTTAAAACCCTTTGCTTTAAAAAAAGCCTAAATAGTTTTTGGCATAAGGGAATCACAGAATCATTCGGGTTGGAAAATCCCTCTAAGATCCTCGAGTCCAGCCCTTCACCCAGCACTGCCAAGGCCACCACTTGCAGATGATTTTCACAGAATATCACTGAGATCTAAAACAATACTATGTGTTTTGGATTGTGGGAATGAACCCAAGCACACTGGTTAAGAGCCCCATGCCTGGAGAAGAATGAGGTACCAGCTTTGACAGAATTATTTCTAATCACAAATATGCATTTATAGAAAATCACATTTTTCAATGGAAATTGTTGGAGCTGACAGCATTTCCAACCTCAAATATTCTGGATGGAGCTGCTTCCAGCCACACACCGCTGAGTTTGTAGGGGGGACAAAAGATTCCAAACACATTGTGCCCTCACTACAGAGTGAACAATTATGAACTGCTAGGTAGGAATTACTTTTTGCTTAGAACTCTCAGCTAATCCACTATTAAAACAATAAACATGATTGAGCTGTAATACGTTACAACTGATCAAAATCAGATTTTTCCATTTTCAAACATTTAGCTTTTTATTGGATAAGAAAAAGATCCTCATCATTTAAATTTTAATGGAGAAGAGAACAGCTTCATGCTAAGTGTCAGGCAGCTGAAGCTCACTGGAATGAAGAGCAGAGTACAAACAAGAATGATGTTCACCCTCCAACACAGTCACACTGCACGGCCTGGCTTTCTTTTCTACTATGGAGAAATCCTATGGGATTATCTGCTAATAAAACTGCCTGATGATTGTATAATGGGAGCAATTTTATAACATATAATTATGAGAATGAGTCATATTCCCCAGGTAAATATTTCATAGTTTTTCTCTGTGTAGCAACATACAAGAATTGAGTTTTCCAACAAGACCTGACCAGAAGCAGGAAGGATGGAAAAGGACCCCAGTGAAGCACCAAAAAGAGGGACAAGAGTTCAGTTGTGAGCCCACAAATGTGCTCAGCAGCCTTGGAGGTTTCTCCCAAGCACAGGTGTGGGGAGGGTGTGGATGTGGAGCTGGGAAAGGTGTTCCTGGGGGCTGAGAGGAGCCAGCGTGTGCTCACCCACACCCCCAACCTGAGCTTTGCCCCAGCCCGTTCCTGCTGCCACCCTCCCAAAGGAAAAGGGCTCCATTCTCCCACAGCCTCTGCTTCAGCCAATGCACCTCTGGCTGTGCAGAGCACACAGGAACCCTGCCATTGAAATGCTGAGTGAATTCCTGCCCATCCTGGGAGAATTCCTGCCAGCACAAGTGGTTCAGGCTTAAATAGTCCATCCTCCTCTTTGGGCAGGAGCTTGTAAGAGTTTCATCACAGGAAAAGGGAGAGGCCTCATTGCAAACAATTGTGGGGCCACCTGCCTCCTCCTCCTCTTTCTTCTCCTCCACACCCCCAACCCCCCATCCCAGTTTGGCTCTGCCCAGTTTTTGGCTCTGCTGCAGTGAGCAGCACCAGCCCCAGATTCTGTAACATTTCACTGTCCTGTTTCACAGGTACTGCTGGGGATCCTTCCAGTGCCTGAAGTTTATTGCAATCACTTTTATGTGAAGGTTTCCCAGCCCTCCAGCTGCACTTCAGCAGCATCTCTGGATTTTGCTGGAAACATTATCTAAGATCACCCAGGAGCTCAGTGTGTTGCAAGGGCCTGGACAATACTGTGAGACAGAACTGCAGAGAAAATTACCACCTCATAAACCAGCTTCCACCTTACAGCAGCTCTGGAATAAAACATTCCTTTCAGGAACCATTTATTCTGTAACTTCTATCTCTGATCCTGGCCAGGATTTCCAGACATGATGAATCTGTCAGGCTTCTTCAGTTTTAAGGAGCTAAGTTTCACTCTTGAAGTACATTGCCTGCACAAGTTCTAGGGGGAAAATGGCATTAAATCTTCCTTTCATGTATTAAAAATGAAGCTATGAAATTGCACACAAGCATCCTCACTGATATTCAAACCATCCAAAAATGTTCTTTTGTTAAGGGAAGACAGGAAGGTTGGTTTTCCTAAAAGGAATGACTGATACAGAAGATGTAATAAATATCTTTCAAGGAAAAAAAAATCAAAAAAATCTTTCTGCAGAATTATACAGAACAACATCAATTTGTTCCCATGTCTCTGTATCAGGGGGGACAAAGCAACAGTTAAATGGGACATAACTTAGCTGCTTCTTGAGCCTGAGTAGCTGAAAGTATAGGAGAGAATTTCATTCACTTTGGGAGAAAAGGATTTCTCACCACAGAAAATGATCCCCCAGACTCTACTGAGTGTTGTGGTGAACCATTTAAATTCCTACAATGCAGGGGAGGCCCCACTCCCTCAGATGTCTCAGAGATGAAGTGGAGCAGCAGGTGGAACGTGAGACATGTCCTCTGCGTGGGCCAGGCTGTGCTGGGAGGGGCCTCTACCAAAAGCTGTTTCCATAAACAGTTGCTGTAACAAACAAAACTTAATTAGCAACAACCACCACCACAAAGGCTGAGTGAGAAAACAGTAATATCCCAAATCAATACAGGAAATTGGGTGTCACACGAGTTCCACCTACAAGGTATGACAGGTAACAGACTGGGATTTGCTAAGGATCATGTACCTGGGCAGGAGGGAAGGGGTGAGAGGTACCCAGGGGAGAAACGTCACAGTCTGAGGTTCAGGGTGCTGAGGGCTCACAGGCAGATGTGGAGCTGAACTACCCACTGCACTGGGCAAAGATACAATCTTAAGAGAATGGGAGATAGCAAATATTTCCTACTTTTGGTCACACTGTGTCTGTGAATGGAAAACAAATCTGAAGGGAAAATGCTGTTTTGATGTCGTTTATTGACTTAATCCCCAAACCTTTCTCCTCCAAGTATGGTATTTGTGCTACATAGGGAAAACATCCTGACAAAATTCTAAATCCCCTTCAGGAACGTGACCAATGACACTCCCAGCCACGTCAGGAGAGACCAGCCTCAAGCCTTAAGGCCTTCCCAGGTCTCTCAACCATCCTCTACCTGCATTTGCTCCAAGCACGTGAAGGGTTTTTCCCTGCTACACTTCCTTCCCTTAGCCTGACACAGAGCAGCTCTGCAGTTGTTGTGATACCATTTCTCATGATTAATTTGTTATTTATAAAGCACAATTATAGAGGTATGATGGAAATAATTGCTGATAATTGCTGTGATATTTGCCATTGTTCACTGAGTTTTTATGAGACATTATAAAGAAGTCAGAGTGGCTCCATGTACCTACAACATGCATCCTGCCACAGGCTTTCCAAAGGCATAAAGCAATAAAACATTACAAATAAGGACATACATACATAGGAAAATGATAAACCTATGAAAATATTAGTTAGCTATAAAAAAATCAGCCAGAATTCCTTGACAAATATCTGAGCATTAGAAGACAGATAGGAACATCCATTGCTGTCCTTTATTGTGGCAGTGTGTTGTTGTGTTGAGAGGGCTGTGACCAGGACGAGGTGAGTGGGATGAATTTGTTTCGGATGACTGTAAGCCAGTGCACGAGATCTCAACAGAGATCTCCCTAATTCAGAGCCACCCAACAGAAATTACATGTTTTGTGTTAATAAACAAACGGTCACAAACACTGAGAGGAAGGGTTAAGCATCCTGCCACTGCCAAGCATCTATCTCCCTTTGGCAAATTAGAGCTTGCAACCACACATGGAAAGCGGGTACTCCCTTCCACGGTGACACCCACTGTCTCAGGTATAAATGCAGAGGAGGCTGCCTGGAACTTGGAGCTATGATTCCAGAACAACTGTAAGACCAGCTTTGACTTCTCACTCGAGTTATTTGCCGCTGCCACCATGAGCTGTGGCTCCAAGCAGCCCCTGAAGAGCTGCCTTCGGGGGAGCAGCAGTGCAGGGGGTGGAGGGGGCAGCTCCCAGTCCTCGGCCTCCTCGAGGACGGTCACTTCCAGGACCAGTGTTGCTGGCGGGTCCTCTGGCAGCAGTTGTGGCGGAGGAAGCTCCCGGAGCAGCCATGCTGGGGCAGGTGGTGCCTATGGCAGGCGCAGTAGCTACGGAGGAGGAATGAGCAGCAGCAGCTGTGGAGGAAGAGTGGGTGGTGGATGTTATGGAGGAGGAATGGGCCACAGCAGCATGGGAACGGGCTTCAGGTCAGGCGGGAGCGGCTTTGGGGGCGGTTATGGAGGAGCCTTTGGTGGAGGTGGTGCTGGTTTCTGCGGTGGCAGCTTTGGCAGTGGTGGCTTTTATGGAGGGAATATGGGAATTCTCTCCAACGATGAGAAGCTGACCATGCAGAGCCTTAATGAACGCCTGGCTTCCTACATGGAGACAGTCAGGAATTTGGAAAAGGAAAATGCTCAGCTTGAACAGTTAATCAGGGAGTGGTACCAGAAGCAGGGTCCTATTGGCCCGAAGGACTACAGCCACTATTATGAACAAATTGAAGAACTTCAAAAACAGGTAGGATGTTCTTTGTCAGAGAAGTTTAAGCACTGACAGACTGAGAGAGTCACAGGGAATGTTTTCCTAACATACTGTTACTCTTCTAGATTGTGGCTGCAGCTGTGGACACCCACAAGGTACTTTTGGACCTGGATAATACAAGGATGACTGCAGAAGACTTTAGAATAAAGTAAATATATACTGCTCTTTTACAGGCACTTACTTCCTTCCTCCTGCTTTCCTGAACTTAGTTTCATAGATTCATTCCATAAACAAATATCAATCCACAGGGACTTGGCTTCCTCCTGCTCCCATGGCAGCGCAACTGAAATAATTTGTGAAACTTCAAAATTTCCAGTATTCTTAGAGTGATCTTTGACAAGAAGGCTGCCTATGGCTGCAGAGCCAGAGCTTACAAAAAGTTTTATTTTTAAGAAAATAAAAATTGGGATTTTCTGTCATTGCATGCTCCAAAAATACAGACACAAAAGCAGACACCGATACTGGAATAGGTGAATTTTCCATAAATGATGCCAGTGAGGAGCAGGGCTGACCTCTGTGCACTGTCCCTGGCGCAGGCTCGAGATGGAGAGCGGGCTCCGGCAGAACGTGGAGGGCGACCTCAACAGCCTGAGGCCCTTGCTGGATAACCTGACCCTGACCAGGTCTGACCTGGAGATGCAGTTTGAGTCTCTGAAGGAGGAGATCATTGACCTCAAGAAGAACCATGAGGAGGTAAGAGCCAGCTCCTTGAAATGCACACTGGAGATGTGGGAAGATGACATCCTGTGCTTAAAACACCGACCAAGAGGCAGGGCCAGGCTGCTCCAGGGTGCCCCTGAGCTCAGTCCCCTCAAGAAGCAATGACTGGAAGGTCAAGGCTAAATAACTGCAACACAACCCCCCAAATACACACACACACATATACACATATTGTTGAAAGGCTCCACTTTTGTTCATTGCCCTTGGGCCTGGGTTTTCTCCACAGGAAATGAAACTGCTACAATCCCAGTCCAATGGGGATGTGAATGTGCAGATAAACACTGCTCCAGGAGAGGATCTGCTGAAAAAACTGAATGAGATGAGACAAGAATACGAAGCTATTATTCAGAAAAACCGTGCAGAGGTTGAAAAGTGGTACGAAGGCAAGGTAAATGGTGACAACTCTTGGTAAGAACTTCCTGTAGAGGAATGATACAACATCCATTGCTTTTACAAAATAATGGTAGAGTCCCTTTGGTCAAAATGAAGTAAAAATCACAAGTGGGCTTGAATTGCTGTGGCAGAGCCACACAAGCAAGTTGAACAGCCCCATTCTACCAGTGGCCCTTCTGCAAATTGTTGTCCTCCATATGGTCCCATGAAAAACTGTCATGTTGGCACCGTCAGTAACACTCAGAAACTCCAATTCCCTACATTAATTTTTCAGATGGAGGAAGTGAGTCAACAAGTCCACTCAAGTAGCCAGGAAATAGAATCAAGCAACCAACAGATCTCTGCGCTGAGACGTGAATATCAGAGCCTGGAAATTGAGCTGCAGTCACAGATCAGCATGGTAGGTAACAACTGCTCCTCATCCCCTGAAATGCAAAGAGCTCAGGAGCTGCTGGAATGTCAGGATGCCAGCTGTGACAGTCAGTGAGGATCCTGTTGGGCATAAGAAGGATCTAATCCTGCCACATTCCCACAAACACTGCATTTTGTTTTCCCTTTGCAGATAGACTCCCTGCAATCCAACCTGGAGGACACGGAACGTCGCTACAACATGCAGCTGCAGCAGATCCAGGGCATGATCGGGCCCCTGGAGGAGGAGCTGGCCAGCATCCGCTGTGAGATGGAGAGCCAGAACGAGGAGTACAAGATGCTCCTGGGCATCAAGACCCGCCTGGAGCAGGAGATCCAGCAGTACCGGGCACTGCTGCAGGAGGGAGCGCAGGGCATTAGGTACAGACATCAATTAATTAACTTTCTATCAACCCAATCAGGGAAAGAGGATGGCAGTGATATTTGTATTAGGAACTGGTGCAAGGGATTAATCATCAACATATTTACTACAAGCATAGGAATTCACATGGAATCTAAATTTTAGCTGGCAGCATGCAAAGCTGTACTTTTACAGAAGTGTTTGGAATTGTAATTTGCCACTTCTTCCCCTCAGTACCATCAAGAAGTGCCATTATTTGGGAAAATGAAAGGTAAGAAAGAAATAACACACCCTTTCCTCCTTACAGCACTTCAGAGGGAGGAGTTGGTGGTGGATCTTCAGGAGGAGGAGGAGGTCATGGAAGTGGAAGAGGAAGCTGTTGGTCCTCAGGTGGAAGAAGCAGTGGAGGAAAAACTGAAGGATCCTATGGAAGATCTTCCTCTTCTGAAAGTGGAGAAGGAGGGAGTGGAGGAAGAACAGGTGGTGGAACCTGTGGTAAAACTTCAGGTGGAGGAGGTGGCAGTGGTGGAGGAGGAGGGGGTAAATCCTGCCTCTTCCGCTCTTCATCTTCCCAGTCCCAGCCTGGCGACTCTTGTGAAAGCCCAGGTAAAAATGGAATCAAAAAATACATCCTGCAATTCACAATTCTCTCTGGTTAGCAGGAAAGGATATAATAAGTTTCTTCCTGGAAATATTTTTGCTATTTTTTTCCCAGTCTTGTTTTAAGGCCACTCTGATATTAGATCTTAGTGACAAATCTACATGAGCAGCAGGAAGGATGGCATAAAGAGTTGTGTCAGAGGATGGGTGAAAAGAGGAAATGGAGGGGGAAAAGGGAAAATAATGCCAAATCCAAAGTATGCAGGGAACTAGGAAAGTCAGAAGTAGAAATGTGACTGGCACTAAGCAGGGGTTGATTAAAGCAGAGTGGAATAGTTGGAACACTCAAGACATTTAAAATATATGAGGCATCGGCTGCAAAATACTGAAGCAGCAAAAGATGGAGCGTGACCAAAGGGTCTGATCCATATCTGATTTCCTGGCTCTGGTTCCAGGAAGTGCTGAAAACATGAAGCTCTGCCTGGAAGGAAACAAAACATTGGAGAGAGGAGCAACCATGGAGGAAGTGTCTGAAGCCATAAAACAGATGAGACAGGGTAAGGGTCCAGGTCCTGGCTGCACCTCAGACAAAAGCCTGGAAATGGTGAAAATGAGCAGGAAGATGTAATTTTTAGAAAAATTCAATTCCACTTTTGATTTTTTATGAAAATATGTAAAATGGTCCTGCTCTGAGGTTTCCATTTACTCCTTATAATGACCAGGTTCAGTCAGGCTCTGTCCCAAACACAGTTTCTGTTGCAGACTGACAGTCAGTCATGACATGAGAGTTGGCTCTGACCCAATGGGCCTGAAGCCATCAGTGCAAACAGTAGGAACACTGCACAGACACTCCTGATGTCAAAAACAAGGCAGTGAATTCACGAGGATTTTGTGTCATGAGGAAGATTATTTGGTAAAATTTGGTGTAGGTGAGCTCTAGTTTTTAAAAAATTCCTACACAGGCTTTGCAAACTCCTCTGCAAAAACTTATTCCTCTGATCAAACATCCCCTCTGCCCTGCAACACTCCAGTGTATATTAATGCTTGATAGGCAAGACTGAAGCATATTATGTGCCATCTGTCTTTAACTTATAAAAATCTACGGTAAATATCCATACACACACAAGTGCAGACTCTAAGTTCACCTGTATTTGGTTTGTACTGATGCAGCCACTCTAAATTCAAAGTGATTTGCACTCCCATGGCTGAGAGCAGCAGCAGATCCATGTAGTTAATTGCTAAATCTGCACACACACTGTGCAAACTCAGGTCTGATACTGTCTGGACCTTTCCAGAAGGCTGGGAACAACCCTGGTGCACTGAGAACTGCAGAGGTGATACTTAGGAAGTAACATAAGGTTGAAAATGCTGAATTGTTTGAAGAAAATCTTGCTTTCCTTCATCTTTCAACAGGGAGTTTTAGGAGGGTTGAGGAGTGATCAGCAAGACCAGCATCTTCCACTGCACGACCTCCCAGTGAGGCCTTTGGACCAAGCAAGACTCTACTGAGCATGGCTGAACATCCCCTGCCACAAGCAGGAGAGAACACTTGTCCAACTTATTCACACTGCTCACTCCAGGGGCTCATCAGAGCTCTCTGGATGTCCTGTCTGCTTCCTCCATCTGTGCTTCTGTTCCAGATCACTGTTACCTGAGTTAATCTCTACCGTGATTGGTGCTCATGTGGAATAAATGCTAATAAATCTTTGCTTCTCTCTGATGCAACCAGAAAGCTGTGTCTGGTCCAAGTTCCTTTAGCAGAGATTTTTCTTTGAATCAGTTACAAATATCAAGCCCTACCTGTGGAATACACAATGATGTGTCAGATTACCCATACGACCCAAAGTTTTCATATTCACCACTGGCAAAACTTTGCAGTCTGCACTGCCAGGAACAATGCTCTACTGCTCCCTGTGATGGCAAAACTCAGTCAAAACCCTTCTGCTGTTGACTTCCATCAGGGACAAGAGAGTGAGTTTAAGGAACTGACTATTCCCCATAAAACCTCTTTAAAATATGGGCTCAGTTGGGAATTTCACTTGAAAGTAACCCAGAGGGTTTCTCATGCTCACAGATACATCCCTTCTCCTGTGCACTTCTCCCCTCACCTGCTTAAGCCCAAACAGAATGATCACTCTGTGAGTCTTTCTCTCTCAGTTTTACAACCACAAGGTTTGTTTTTTCCCTCTGAGGAAGGCATCACCCATGGGAGAATGTTGGGAAACACAGAGTGAGTGGGAGACCGTGGGAATGGGAATCCTAAACCCTGAGTTCCAGGCAGATCTGTGCCAGTGATTCACACTGTTGCCTTATGCCGGGCTCTCAGCCATGAATTAGTATTGGAAAACAAAAAAAACATCTGATTCTTTTTCCTGACCAGTGTCTCTCTGGGGGCTGGAGGAACCAGCTCACCTGCACGAAAGACTTGTGCACCCACAAGCAGGTGCTGATGCGCCTGGCCTGACCCCACAGCGATGGTGGGGATCACTTGCCAGGATACCCCCAAATACCACCTGTTGCAAAATCACCTTCTTCATTTTTAACCCCTTGCAGCATCACATCACATTTGTCTCTGTTTTGCTACCTGTCCCCTGAGCCTACTTTCTCCAATTGCTCTGCTTGTTTTCCACCTCTTGCAGGTGGTAACAGCTATTTCTCAGACTGTCTGTTGAGGCTACTCAACTAGCAGCCCAAATTAAGGAATACTCCCAATCCAGGAGCCCTGCTTCTCATACCTCTTCCAGGAGCTTGCCAAGTTAACCTCAAAAATGTTCCTGCTCAGTGCCTGCTTCCTGACTGTCCCAGGTTGATTTACAGGCCATCACCTGGCCTCTGGCCTCACAGTGACATCCAGGAGGCTGTTGGAGTGGTTGGATTTATGATTTACTGATTTTTGATTTACTGAAAGGAGCAGCCTGTCCATGCTGGAGTTCACTGCTCTCTGCAGTGGTGTCACTGACACCTCTTGCTCCTGTCCTTTTTTTCCAAACATACAACTTACTTGCAGTATTTTACTGTCATTTATCTACATCAATCTATATCTATATCTGGATCTATGCAGGCATCTCTGCATTTAACCTTGCAGAAGAAAGTCTCCTGAATTGATCCCTGAGGGAGCAAAGCAGAATCTGGAGGGGACAGTAGAGGGCAGTGAGGCAGTTCAGGGGCTGAGAAGCCACGTGTCGAGGGTGCAGCATGTTGCAATACTCAGGGCAGTTCTGCTGCTGATTTAAATGTTTATTTTGATGCGTTATAATAAGTAACAATTTCTGAGCCATAAGGATAAATAATACACCACTACTACTACTACTACTACTACTACTACTACTACTACGATTACTTTTGCTACTCAGCATTGATTGTACTGTTTGTTCCTTATATAAAATCTGTGACTTTCTTAATAAGATGTTTTTATAATGTTTATACATTTAATGAGTCTGCATCTACAATGTAAATCAGCTTCATAATATGGTTTATTGCATGCTATGTTATGGGACAAAGTAAATACAAACCACCAACAAACTCACAAAGTCCCCTACTTAATCATGGCATTAGCACTCATTACAGACAAAAACCAGACTAAAATGAGATGGTTTCTTACCAGACCCCAGAAGAAAAAGCCAGTTTTAAGGATTCTTTCCTTTTTACATTTTCGCATTACAAGATCTACATCTGGGTTATCACTGGCACTTGCTTACTGAGAAAACAGGCTTACATGGAGGAACAGAGCTGGAAAACTCAAACCATTGCAAAGCAGGAGTAAAAAATACAAATATTGTAGTGTCAGGTGTCAAAGCTTAGGGCAGGCTCAAAGTGGGGCAGCAGCAATACTGAGGAGTGAGGAGAACTTTGCACTTTTTATTTGCATGCATCTCATTAGTCATTAATCAACATAATAAGCTTTAATTTTATGAGCACAAAGTGTTGCAATTCGGATACTTATCTAGTGTTCCTATTAGTGCTCTGAGCAGGTAATTGTGGTACGTGTTGGAACAAGACCTTCAGAGCAACCTTGGGCAAAAAGCAATGTGCCCAAACTCCTGCGTGCTCGGCTTCAGCAATCCATGTGTCCATTTGAAGGCACAGATGTCATTTCCAAATTGCCTGTGTGTATATTGTGCTGATGTCTCTTTTGTTGAGCACTCACTGTCAGCCCTGTTAATTGCCAAATGCTACCCAGGCCATCTTCATGGGCTGCAGAATGAGTACAGCAAGTACATCATATCACTGTGCTGTGGGGGAAGGCAGAGCCCACCTGGGCTGTCCCTGAGTGTGTAAATCCTCTGCAGAGCTCAGCCCAGCAGTACCTTCCTCCCTGGGCTATGCTGCAAGGAGGGCAAATGCCACGGATGTCCTTCCCCACTCCACGTGAGCTGCAGTAGCAGAACCTGCCACACCAGTGCCTCCACAGACAGGCTGGGATCCCACTCTCCATGTGCCATCTCACAGGACACTGCACTGACCAGAGCCATCCAGGAGTGGGGATCACAGCTCTGAGGGGCTCTGAGGCTGCACAGCCCAAATGGGCTGAGGTATCTGAACATCAGAGAGAGGCAGGCACTTTGGCAGGTGTTCTGACCATGCCCTGGTGGCTGTTCTGTTTTGGTACCAACAAAATGAATTATTCCAATCTAATCGCCTTCACCCTGTAGGAGACTGGGGAAATGACAGTGGGACTACTCTGATTGTGGCTCAGAAACTGCTAGAAACACTGACAGCTGACAGGAGGGAATTAGCAGCCTGCAAGGTGTCCCCAGCTGTGGGGCACACACACCCTGACCCACAGCTCTCACAGCTATGTGGCAAAGCCCATGTGTGCATTTTTAGGATCTGAGGAACAGCTGTTCTTCCCATCAGCCTCCCTGCACAGAAGGTCCACCTTATCCTGCACAAAAGGTTGTGCTGGGAAAGTGCTTAGAGGTTTTAAACTTCACAAGCAAGCCCACTGCTACCTTAGGGGTCCTTGTTTGTTTTGCTGGGTTTAATCTAAATTTCTTCAGAAATGACGCTGATTTCACTAGAACATTCTGAGCTGAAGCAGCAATGAGGAGTGAGTGCCATCTCTGAGGTGAAAACAAACCCTTTCTTCTTATAAAAATTTCTGGTAAGTGTGATGGGAAGAGGTCATTAAATAGATGAAAAGAAACTCTAGTAGTTGCCTGAGGCAGCAGAATGGCACTGAGTTAAGGGGAAATGTTTTAATTTTTCAGCACAAACACATTTTCTCCGGGTCTGTTTGGAATGTAGCAGCTCCAGCCTGTTGGAAAAGTGTCCCAGTTCTGCAGCACGGGCTGCTCCCAGGGTTTATCATCACTCTGGTGGTTGGGAGTCACTTCTTTGATACCGATCACAGAGGCCTGATAAAAGGAGTACAACAACAGAGCGAGAGTGAGGAACACTGGCTGGGCTGAAGCGTGGCAGGAGCTGAGCCGGAGCAGAAGCCGCGCGCGGTCGGAACATTCCGGCACTGCAGGTCGGGCACTGCTGGTGGCTGGAGTAATAAAGCAATAAATAAAGTAATTGCCCTGCTCCCATTGGGAAACAGAACTGTTTTATAAGGTATGGATCCTGCACCAACACAGAAACATTAATGATTCAACTGTGCATCATGTATGGGAAAGAGATGAGGGACGGTTCGAAACCTGATGGTTCCTTTTTAGGTAATTCCATAAATTTACATCATCCGTATAATATATTAGCAAAAAGCATCAGGGAACAACAATCTTTAAAGGCTCTTTGAATGAGCTCAGAAATGAAACAAAATTCATTCTGTTCACAGAACAGATCATTTCTGTTTTACAAGTGTTTGCACAGTCAAATATTTAATAATCAAAAAATGTTTAAAAATCAGCCAGGAGGGATTCAGTGCGTGCAACTTTACAGGAGGATGAAGTACTCATAGTTCACCTGTATTTTTCAGGCACGTCAGTGTCCTGCTCTGAAGAGACACACAGTGACTGTGACAGAAACCAAACAAGCCAAGGGCAGTTCTCAGCTCCAGGAATACAGAGGAATATGGCCCAGCCTCATGGCCAGCAGGCCTCCTATAAACCATGGTGTCCACACCAACGTGGAACTACCAACAAAAATGAAATAGCAGTGATGCTAGAGACAAAGCAGGAACATTCTACTAGCATGTGACTTAAAAGTTACCTTAGATCTATAGGCAAAATCTGTGATTTATGATCCTCCTTTATACACAGAGTGGTAACAATACAAAGCTAAAATGAAATGTCAGGGTGAGGGAAAGTTCTCCACCCTTAGTGCTTTGAATCTTTCTTTCCTTCATCATTATTTTTTAAAGTATTTTCCAAGCCTGCAATAAGACTTGCCCTTTTCAGAAGAACTCTCCCATATGGACAAATCCCTGCTATGAATAGTCACATATGGAAAAAGACACCAGTTAATAAAACAGGAAATAATGTGGGTTCTCAGCAGATAAGTAATTAAGATACTATTTTGGCAATTTTTTTACTCTAATCATTCCAGGGAATTTTGTGCTATCACTAACAAACCCACAGATCTTCTATCTTGGCTGTGAAAAGCATGTCTAAGGAATATCCCTGGAATCACTGATGGGAACTTGAACACAATAATCAATTTTACTCACCACAGCAGAGTTTGTGACAAAGGGTCCCACTGACCAAACCAGCATTACCCAGACCCAGAGGCAAAACAGCACAAAAAAGGAAAAAACATTTTGCCTATAGCAAACTCCATCTTTCTGCACCAATAAGACTGTGCTAAAGCACAGAAACTGTTTATGCTGCTGAAGTGTCACTACCAGCCTCCAGCCGAGAATCAGGAGAAATTATTCCATCACCAAACTGCTCGGAATCTTTCATCACCTTTCAGCCATTGAGAGATCAAATAGCAAGATAAAATCGGGAGGTTTTGAAAGCAATTGCGTAAGCAGCAATAGAGCAATGCTGGTGCAGACATGGCACAAAGGCCAGGACAAAGGATGAGGTGAGGAAATGTTAAATAATCCTGAATTTACGATCAACATCCCACCAAGGCGGCCTTTGGAAAGCAAGGACTGTGCTGCACTGTCATGTCCAGGAGGTCTTGGCTGGGAGAAGGACAGCAGGGCACAAATGGCACTTCCTTGGGCCAGCCCTCTGCTCCTGCACCCGAGGTTTAGGGGAGATTGCTACATTTCATAACTACCTACAGCCATTAAAGGCTCCATAACCCCACAGAGAGGAGGGCAGGCGATGAAGACATTTCAGCCAGAACAGAACTGTCACTGGGAAACTCTGCACGTTCTCCCAGGCAAACTGGGACAGTTTGGGTCCATCTATAGCAAGACACAAACGCTGCATTGTGCTGTTATTTGCACATCTGCCTTCAGACACTCAGCTTTGGCATCCAACCTACCTAGCTGGGATGGGAACCCTTCCATCTGGGGTCAGCTTCTGGGGATCAGGGCAACACTGAACTGTGGGGTCAATTCTTTTGTGGTTTTAACAGTTTGATTTCTCCTGATTTGTGTAAAAAGTCTTTCGGTTTTTCCCTCAGGATGCTATTTTAGTCCCAAGAATCTTTGCTTTAAGAACAGTAGATATAATTACTTTATCACCTACAATATATGACACATTAATAATAGAGAGAGTGAGGTGCTTTATATTAAATGCTAAAAAGTCTTCCCACACACTAGTTTTTAAATCATTGTCTGCAATAAAACAACTTATAATTTGGATACAATTGACTTTATAATACAATTAACACATCCTTGATCTTCCTTCTATTTTAGATCAACAGTGCTTTGGTGAAAAAAGTCCAGTATTATTTTTCTTTTTGAATTCTAGGACTTGGCTGGCTGTGTGCTGCCCTAGCTCTTTCTTCACAAAAGAGGGATTTTGATTCTTAAACAAGAATCCCTCTGCACTGCTTGAAACAGACTGCTCATATTAAATAAGATGTTCTCTAAGTGCTGGCAGGGAAATACACAGGTTGGACAATCTTTACAGACAAGTCACACAATCCTATTAATAAAACTCTTGCACTAGCACATACGGTGAGAAATGGAACATAAGCTGTGTAGAAAATCTGAAATGCACAAAGTTGGAAAAGAGCAAAAGAGAACAAACAACAGTCTTTAGCAATTGCAGCTACAAAACCTCAGCAGAGGAAGTACCTATTCCAGAAATCACTAAATGAAAAGACCACCAAGAAGTGAGATGTTCAACCTTAACCAAGCCTCAGAAGCCCAGCTGTGGGCTGAATTGCCTGAGATAGCTGCACAAAAATACTGTTCAGCAAATTATTCTTGGCACAAACAAGAAGTTTGGTAAATGCCCTGGGAGAAGGAAACACCCTGATGGTGACACCCAGTGTCAAGTGCATAAATAGAGAGGGCTGGGGATGAAAATTTGCAGTCCTGAAGCTTATCAGGCTGTGCAGCTAAATTTGGGGTTGCGGTTTGACTCTTGCCTGCTGTCACCATGAGCTGTGGCACCAAATCTTCGACCAGTACCATCAGAATTAGCAGTGGAGGGGGAGGAGGTGGTGGTGGTGGAAGATGCAGTGGTGGAGGTGGTGGAGGGGGTAGGTCTGGTGGATACTCCTCCATGTCCTCGAGAAGATACACCTCTTCTGGTGGTGGCGGGGGCTTTTCTGGGAGAAGCTTTGGTGGAGGAGGCTCCAGGAGCAGCTATGGGGGCGGCTTCAGCAGCGGCAGCTGTGGCAGAATCAGCCGCAGTAGCTATGGGGGGAGAATGAGTGGTGGTAGTTACGGAGGAGGAATGAGCTGTGGAAGCATGGGAGGTGGATTTGGATCAGGAGGGGGTGGATTTGGGGGAATGGGAGGTGGTGGATACGGTGGAGGTGGATTCAGTGGCTTCGGGGGTAGTGGTGGCTTTGGTGGTGGTGGTGGCAGCTATGGCGGAGGCAGTTTTGGTGGGATGGGCTTTGGGGAGGATGCTGGCTTGCTCTCCACAAATGAGAAGTTGACCATGCAGAACCTCAATGATCGCCTGGCGTCATACATGGATAAAGTGCGACGCTTGGAAGAAGAAAATTCCCAACTTGAGCAGCTGATCAGGGAGTGGTACAAAAGTCAAGCTCCCTCTCAGAGCAAGGATTATAGCCAATATTACAGGACAATTGAAGAGCTGCAAAACCAGGTATGATGCATTTTGACTAACTTGGAACAGGTTTTTAATGGGATAGCATTCTCCTCATGCAGCACAAGGCCCCCGTTTGGGGTGATAGTCAGGAAGCAGAGTGGTGTGGGGACCAGCTCCTGTCCGTGTGTTCTGCCACACATGTATTTGGTGCAGGAAGCATTGCTGGGTGCAGTGGCAGATCAGCACCAGTGCCCCATCACATGATCTGTGCCATGCTCCCTTCAATACCGGGCTGCTGCTCGCTCTTTCTTCACTCTTGCAAAGCAGATTTAATCCTTGCTTGTGTCGTTCTACTATTGCCACATTAATTGGATGTTTTTGTGAATATACAGGATGACTTAGCATGTGCAGTTAGTCTCATTCCAGCCCTCAGCCATTTAACAGTCATGTATCTCTTGTGTGAACATGGCTGTTCTCAAAAGTCATGGAAATTCTGCTTTCCCACTGTTTTTTGTTGGTTGGGTTGGGTTTGTTTGTTTGTTTTTTCTTTTTTAAATATGAGGAGTTAATTCAGTTATTCTTTCCAATGAGGTATTTTTAATGGATATTTGCAAACCAAAATTAACAGTAAAGGCACTTTCTTTTATCTGGAAGCAATAAACTCATCTCTCTCAATAGCTCCTTCAGCTCTAGTCAGGCTTGAAGGCTTGACACTGCCATAAACCCCTTCTGCAAGGTGTTTGTGCACAGATGTTTTTTGTCTCTGTCATTTGACTGAAAAGACAACTGACTGAATAACATCTGCCCGCTCCTTTTCAGATTGTTGGTGCAAATGTGGACCTTAACAGGATGCTTCTTGACATGGACAACACCAGAATGACTGTGGATGACTTCAGACTGAAGTGAGTCACTCCCTTCCTGGCTCCATCCACTTTGCCTCCCTTTATCCCCACGAGTTTCCATTGCCAATTAATCTTTGTAGAAGCTGGAGACTTTTAGCTATGATCACAGAATAGAGAAGTGTTGGGAAAAGCATTCTGAGAAGGATTGTTTTGGGTTTTCATTATTATTTTTCTTCAGACAAGTTCTTGAAGAGACACATTTAAGGGACTCCATTCTATGTTTCTTTGCATATACATTTATAAGCATAATCCTCATGGTATAATTCTCACAGAGAGAAACTGTAATGAAATCAAACACAGCTATCTGAGACAGAAAGAGAATGGAGTCCTTTCTTCTAAGAATTGATCAGACATGTAAGATGGGAACTGTCCATAACTGAGAAACCAAAAAAGAGGTCTGGCAGCACTTTTACTCTCTTTCTTGTCTGTCATTCAGGTATGAGACTGAATATACTCTCCACCAGAGTGTGGCAAGTGATATCAATGGATTACGTCCACTTTTGGATCAACTGACTCTGTCCAGATCTGACTTGGAGACACAGTTTGAGTCCCTGAAGGAGGAACTGATCTTCCTGAAGAAGAACCACGAAGAGGTAAGTTTCTTCACACTTCAGTAATTAAAGGCAACACAACACTCAAAGAATTTCCCCTTGTTTTTTCCACCAGCAGTAACCAGGTTTTGGCCACTGGTTTTGATCATCCAACTTGACAGTCACAAGCTGGGTTTGATATTGAGGAGTGTGTAGGGGGCATAGCTGCTCACAGCTGGTGTCATGAGATACCAGGTTAACACGTGAGACCACGGGGATGAATTGCTTTCAGTACAAACTACAGTTTGCTTGCTGAACTCATGGAAGGAAAATTGGATGGACTATATGGAAGAGTCAAAAGAAGGCATTTTTACTCTCTTCAGTGAGAAGAAAAGATTCCCACAAAGAGTACACTGCATAGAATTCCTTACAACCTTGTGGAGGCAGCAGCAGGGTCACTGTGCATGCAGTGCCTGGCTGTGAGCAGCCTCAGGAATGGCAGAACTGTTCCATGGCAAGGGCAGGCAAGGCCCTTTTGCTGGAGTCATGGGCTGTGTGAGGATCTGTGTCCTTTTCCTTCCCTTTATTTGATGTGATGCCATTCCTCCTTACCTTCACCCTTTGAGAACCTCATGGGGTTTTTGTGACTTTTTTTCAGGAAATGAGAGGACTGCAAGGCCAGTCTGGTGGCGATGTCAATGTGGAGGTCAATGCTACTCCTGGCATTAACTTAATGGAAAAATTAAATGAAATGCGCAGCGAGTACGAGAGGCTCATTGAGAACAACCGGAAGGAGGTGGAAAGCTGGTATGAAACCAAGGTAAAGCACAGGCAGGCTTTGGTAATCCAATCTTTCACAAAGTATTGGACCTATTTACAGCTGGTGAATAGCAACTTATCATGTGTTATTTAAGGGACAATAACTTGAAATTACTTTAGGCAGTTTCCTACAACAGGTCAGTCCTGGAATATCAGTTATGTGGTAAAACAGGTAAAGTCTCTGTGTTCCAGCAGCCAGTGAATTACCAGGGTGTTGGCAGAGTGGCTTGTGGGAAATAAACAGTCTGCATGGCATCTTTATTCTTATTAATTGATTTCTTGATGCTTTTATGAAAATCCCACAATGTGTTCTAATTATCAAAAATGCCTCAATTTTGGACGTCTGTTTTTCAGATGGAAGAAGTTACTCAACAAGTCCACTCGAGTGGCCAGGAGATACAATCAAGCAACCAGCAGATCTCTGAGCTGAGGCGTGAATATCAGAGTCTGGAAATTGAGCTGCAGTCACAGATCAGCATGGTAAGGAAAGGCATTTGCTTCACTGTGACACAGTCTGTATGTGAGAAGAAGAGCTACAGCCAGCAAGTAATCCATCCAAGGAGAATAGGATACTGGATTACTTATCTTCAATGATACACTTTTTTCTGAGGAATTGTGAAGATCTGTTTTCCCACAAAAACCAGCCAAAGTCACCACATTCCCACAAACACTGCATTTTGTTTTCCCTTTGCAGATAGACTCCCTGCAATCCAACCTGGAGGACACGGAACGTCGCTATAACATGCAGCTGCAGCAGATCCAGGGCATGATCGGGCCCCTGGAGGAGGAGCTGGCCAGCATCCGCTGTGAGATGGAGAGCCAGAACGAGGAGTACAAGATGCTCCTGGGCATCAAGACCCGCCTGGAGCAGGAGATCCAGCAGTACCGGGCACTGCTGCAGGAGGGAGCGCAGGACCTTGTGTACGTACTGACAGAACACAGCACTGCCTGACACCCAGCTGCTGGTCAGTCACCAGCAGGAAATGTAACAGTTGAGATTTGCAAAATAGATTTTGTACTGAAATGAGGCTGATGCAGCTGTCTTGGCCAATCACCTCCCAGGCGTGAGGTATTTCATTCTGTTCAGAATATAACTCATGTGAAGAAAAATTAATGCAGAAATTCTGAACTACCAGTTTGGGGCTGGACAAGGAAACCCATGTAAGAGAGCCTGGTCACAGGAAAGCCAGGAACTCAAGAGGCAGGAAAAGACTGTAAGCAAAAAAAAACTAACAAAACCAAACCAACCAAAGTTTTCCAAACCTTTATAAAAGTTTCTGAAAGTTCAAGCTACTTGAGCCTCACGGATGCAGTGTGCCAGCTTCTTCTTGGAAATCCTGCCTGAAACAACAGCTAAAGTTTCATTCTCTTGTTTCTGATTTTGAGTCATACGCTGATGTATGTGCCAAATATTGCAAGGAATCCCTAGGCAGAATGTGGGGAAAGCAAAAGCTCTTGCATTCAAGTTGAAGTTGAAAGAGAGGATAATTTTTGGCACTGCCTCAAAGTTGTTTTGCTCTGCAGTGCTAGATTCTCTAGCAGCACAGCTCAGAGAGGTGCTGGCTCCTGGGCAGCAGCTGTAGCTTAATGACCTTCAGATGACAAAGTGCTATTGATTAACTTTTTTTTTTCCCTTCTTTCTCTCTCTTTGCAGAATCCCATCAGGAGGAATGGGAGGAGGCATGGGAGGAGGCATGGGAGGTGGTAGAATTGGAGGTGGTGGTTATTCTGGAGGAGGAAGAGGAGGAGGCGGTGGCATGAGTGGTGGATATGGAGGTGGTAGCAGTGGAGGAATGGGAGGAGGAAGTTGTGGAGGAGGAATGGGAGGAGGAAGCGGTGGAGGTGGAATGGGAGGAGGAAGTGGAGGAATGGGAGGAGGAAGTGGAGGAATGGGAGGGGGTAGCGGTGGCGGATGCATTGGAGGAGGAGGAGGAGGCAGAACCTCAGGAGGCATCAGCACTTCCCACTCCTATTCGTCATCTTCCCAGTCCTGCAGGAGTGGTGGTGAAAGCCAAGGTGAGAACTATGGTATGGGCATGCTGTTCTCTCAGTCACATCCCGGCTAATTTCTGCACTAATTTATACCAACATACTCTTCCAGATGCAAACAGTACTGAGCATAAACTAAATTTCTGGAAAGTAGTAGATTCACTGTTACTAAAAACTCTTTCCTCTTTGTGTGCAAAGGATCAACTCCACTTCCAGAGCACACAGTCCATTTCTATTCCATTTTCTGGGTGATATCAGTTGATCCTGTAGTTTAACCTCAGCACTTCTTTGTTTCATCTGTCTCATTCTTTGCAGAACCTCATAAATTCCACAGCCTTTGTTCCATGCTGGAGTTTTCCTTTTTGCTTTTGGAATGCTTATGGCCACTCCCACATAATCCTAATACCTGGGGAATCTGGTATCTTGGACATTCAGTGCCAGGACTGATGAAGTTCATGCTTGTTTTGTCTCTAAACAGGATATGGAAGAAAATCTTTTGACTAAGAATATACATCAAGGATCCTCCAGTGCAAGACCTTTCAAAAAGAAACTGGCCCAAATCCGCTGCATTCCCACACTCCCAAGGAAAGATGATGTTCTGAACAGTTCCTGGGAGCTGCAGATGCCACCTCTCCCCCTGCCCTGCATGCTCTGCGCTGCTTCTGCCCACAAAGCTCTGCAGCTTTGGTCACTGGCACTCAAACTGCTACTTTACAGATCCAACCTGTTTGGTACTCAGGTTGCTCTGAATCAGGAAAATGTCTCTAATAAAATTTAATTTCTGTCTGATGCAACCAGAATCCTGTGTGGGGTTTTTCTTTCATTCTGTAGGTGTAAACACTTGGAAAACACAAAGCCATGCCAAGACACACCTCCAGGTAGAGAGGTTGATTATACACTCCAGTAGTTGATAACAAAAATTTATAGTTAAAATACCATTTCTGAGCAGTCAGGGCAGATCAGAATCTTCTTGGGCTGTGCCTTTGCTTTTTAATAATGTGTCAGATATTCTTGTGAGCTGAGCTCTGAGACCCGACAGATGAATATCACCCTTTAAAGGGACTGCAGCACTTCAGTGCTCAATGACTCTAATGGGGTTGGCAGCACGTGAGTGCCCCCAAAGGAACACTAATGATTACAGAGCTGTGGTTGTAAAATGAAACTAATGTTTCAGTTCACAAAACCTTGATGGTTTAACCTGGAAATGCACAGATAAGGGGTCTTGTTTTGAAATGATAAGAAGTGAAAGGGAAATATAATTTACAGGAACTTTACAAAGTTTCTTTCCATAAAATGTTAATATTGCCAGCAATTGCCTTTGACCTCTGAGAAGTTAAGTACATGTAAAAGGGCCTGGAACGTTCACTTTTGGATATAGCTACCAGTGTATCCCAGCAACTGAGGGGCCAAAATTCCAGTGAAGCTGCCCAAGGGGAGGGTACATCTCACTTGCACACAACCTTGCAGGCTGAGCTGCTGGTGCAGGGCTGCACACAAGGGAGGGGCCTGAGGGGTTGAGTTGAGTGAAAGAAAATGTGAGCTCCACAGAAGAGGAGCAGCACTGCTGAGTAACACAACAGATGCACAAAAGTACGGACTGAGGGAACAGATACAAAATCGTTTTCCAGAAATACACTGCCATGCAAACTTTCTCAACACTTGGAAACTATTCAGGGAAATAGAAACACTTGACTTATACCAAGCCAAAGTGTGCTGGCATTGTGCTGGCATGAATGAGCCTTTGCAGGCTTGTTAAACAGTTTGTGCTGCACAAATGCTGCCAATGACACAGAACAGGAAAAGTCAGATTCTAGTAACACTAATTTCTCCTTCTTTGGTTTAGAAACTTGGACTACACACACCATCCAGAAAGAGCCACGGTGTTCATGATAAATGGTCTGAGGATTAAGAACTGCGTGTGTTCCAGAGCCCTCTAAGGGAGGGAACTGCATTGTCACCTCCTACGGGTGCAGGGACAGGGACAGGAACCTCCACTGATGTTAGTCTGTGCTTTAAACTAACCTTGGAAGGGTATTTATTTCCCTGACTCCTACTTACTTTGCTGCCCAACAGGCACTAAGTGCTACACACCATAAAATGAAGTCCAGAAGGGGTTAAAGCAGAATGAAGACAGCAGCTACTGAGAGACCCAGGGGGAAGAAAGGAAGGATTTCCAAGATTTCTTCTGTAATATGGAACCTCTTCCTAAAACACCTCTAGGTTGAATCCATCCTCCTTCTCTGTGGATAAACTGATTTTGAGATGGCGATTCACAGCAGGTGCCAGCAGCTCCTTGTGCTTCCTTTGCACACACAGCCCAGTGACTCTTCCTTAGGAGCTGCAGTGCTGATATTTAATGCAGCTGGAAATCCGAAAATTTGTTTTTGTTCAAGGCTTTTCTAAGTTTCACAGAGCTTGATTGGTAAAGACGGAAAAAGCAGCTCACTGCTGTTCCCTATTGCACAGGCAGTGGAAAAAAGTACAAAGTATTTCTGACTCTGTTGGGTGGTGCAAGGTATTCTGTCATGGTTGCAAAATACCCTTCACTGTAATGAGCTCAGGTAATGATGATATTTTTTCAGATCTAATCTTCAGCTCTTTTAATCAAACTTATTTTTTCAATGTATTATATAATTCAAGGATGTATTCTGAGAAATTACTATTTAAATAGAGTCATGAAAATATGCAAAGTAAAATATTTCTCCTCTCAATTTCCTCTGAGTCCATTTAAAACCGTTAAAATAAAATTAGGAGCTCTTTGATAGGATAAGATTTAATATATTTTCCTTTGTAAAATGTTACTTTTGTGGCTGTTACACAGAGTTTTCTTCAAAAAGAAAAAAGACCATGATCCACATGCTGCACGTTCAGAGAAAGCTGAATGCCAGCAGGACCTTATTCAATACAGAGTGAAAAATTCAGAGTCAAGCTTCCAGACATGTAACAGACATGGGAACACAGTCTTAAACATTTTTATTTCAATGCATTAGATTTCTATAAAGCTGATGTAAATTTGAAATATATCAATGAATGAAGGGTCCCTTGGAGGCTGCTGGTGTTATGAACCATGCCTGTGATCTCAGGTGGAAGAACAAAGCTGAAATACTGAGTTCCAAAACATAAAAAATGATGGACAGAGACAATGAAGCAGAGACTTCATTAGCTCCCGTTACCAGCGAGATACTGCCAGATTAACAGAAACTGAGAGATACTACATTGTTCAACAAAATATCCAACAAGGAGCCACCCACATAAAATTATAGTGCAACCTTGGTGTGAATCAACTAAGACATATTTGCACTGAATGGTAATGCCTTTTACTTACCTCAGACGAAATTTCCCTTAGCACATCATTTTTGGCATGAGCACTATGGCTGGCAAAGCCCATGGGAAGCTGGACTGCCTGGCAGGTGACACCCACCGGGCCGGTATAAATAGCCACCAGCAAGGACGGCCCGCTGCACTCTGATTTCCTGGATCTCGCCGTGCACAGCTTTGCATCTGGGGCTGCCGATCCGATCCCTTCACCATGAGCTGCAGCATCAAGAGAACGTCCAGCACCTCGTACAGGAGCGGAGGAGGAGGTGGAGGCGCCTGTGGCGGCAGCAGCGGCCGCAGCTCCTCCGTGTCCTGCCGGCGCTACGCCTCCTCCGTGATCGGCGGGGGCAGCTACGGCGGGGCAACCTGCGGGGGCTACGGAGGCGGCCTGAGCATGGGCAGCCTTGGCGGGGGCTTCGGCGGGGGCTTTGCGGGCAGCTGCGGCTCGGGGGGGGACCTGCTGCTGGGCAGCAATGAGAAGGTCACCATGCAGAACCTCAACGACCGCCTGGCGTCCTACCTGGAGAAGGTGCGAAGGCTGGAGGAAGAGAACGCTCAGCTGGAGCACCACATCCGGGAGTGGTACAGGAAACAAGCTCCCAGCGTTTCCAAGGACTACAGCTCCTACTACCAGACCATCGAACAACTCCAAAACCAGGTAGGATCGTCCCGGCACACCTGCCTCCATCTCCCACATGCTCCTCTCTCCTGTGAGGCCTTCTTCTTTCCTCTCTGCTCCTTCCTCCTCCCTCCATGCCCAGCACGGGGCTCTACAGCCTGCGGGCCGGCCGTGCTGCTGGTACCGCAGGCACAAACCTGCTGAGCTGCACCTCCCATGCCCTGGGTGAGCAAACCCTCACAGCAGCCCACAGGCAACAGGGACCAGCCCGAGGCACCAGGAGCTCCAGCAGCCACAGACATGCTGGCTCATGCAATGTACATCCCACGCTGTGCAGGTGCCTCCAAACCAGCCCTGTGTGGTTTGCAGTGCTCCCCCTGCTCCCACCCAGATCAGCTGGATGGAGTGCAAAGCCAAAGCACCTGGATGGCAGGATCTGAGCTCCCTTTGTCCCTGCACACTCCTACAGACACCAGCTGGAAGCACTGAGCTCTTCCATTTCAATCAGGTCACACAGTACCAAAAGCCAGAGTAAACAGACCCCATGAAGAGGTATGTTATATGGAAAGGGCTGCAAACACTCTTTGGGACACATGGGGGCTGTCCCTAACTTGAGAAAAGAAACAGTATGGATTTAGCAGGATGGTCTGTGATAGCACAATCTTCCCTGAGAAGTAAGTCTGGATCATTACCCTTCCATGTGGCCCCTGCACTACTGCAAGAAACAATTCTATGACCCGCAGTAACCCCCTACCAAAGCTTTGTGTCTTCTTTCTGCTTGTCCTGGAAATCTAGAACACAGAAAGACTCCTCTCCACCCTCCCCTTTTGCAGATTATTTCTGCCACTGTGGACAACAACAGAATGCTTCTGGACATAGATAACAGCAAGATGACTGCTGATGACTTCCGAATGAAGTGAGTACCTCCCTGTGAATCTTGCATGTCTGTGAAATCCCTCTCATCATCTCAGAAGACAAGGGAGGACTGCCCTGGGTGGTATTACTGAGTCAGCCTGTTTTACTGGAATACTGATGGTAGAAGGATGTGTGCTATTGCCTGTCAGCATCTCATCTCCCCATTTCTCTGTGTGTGTGTGACACAGGTATGAGAATGAGCTGGTCATCCGTCAGACTGTGGAGGCTGACATCAATGGCCTTAGAAATCTCATGGATGACCTGACTCTGGTTAGATCTTCACTGGAATCCGAGCTGGAGTCCTTGAAGGATGAGCTGATTGCTCTGAAGAGAAACCATGAGGAGGTATGATCCAATGATAGATAGCACAGCCAAAAACATAATCCATTGATTCTTTACAGTTCCCACCATCACATATCAAGTCCATTTCACCTTATGCCATGGGACATATGCCATGTCATTCCTTTGTACCTTGGTACTGCTTTTTGCCCCAGCACAACAAATGACCTGTGTGTTCTCTTGTATCTCTTTCTGCATTCCCTGCAGGAAATTAGGCAGCTCCAGTCCCAAACTGGTGGTGATGTGAGCGTGGAGGTCAATGCTGCCCCTGGAGAAGACTTGACAAAGATCCTGAATGACATGAGAAATGAATATGAGCAGATCATTGAGAAGAACCGCAGGGAGGTGGAGCAGTGGTATGAGGTCAAGGTAGGTAGCAATGCCCAGAGTGGAGTCTCCTTTGGTGGGATAGCCCAGACACCCTGGTACCAGGACTGGCTGAAAGGGAGAGGCTCCCTGGAAATGTGAATACTCACTCAGCAAATCTGCTCCCTTGTGGCTCAGAAAGTGTCTCTGGGGTTTGACTCTGCAGATCCAAGAAGTCAATCAGCAGGTCACTTCCAGCAGCCAGGACATCCAGACAAGCACCCAGCAGCTCAGCGAGCTGAGGCGCGAGATGCAGAACCTGGAGATCGAACTGCAGGCACAGCTCAGCACGGTACGTGGGCAGGATCTGCGGGCCCTGCCCTCCTTGGCACGGGCAGGGAGCCGTAGAACTCTGCTCCTCAACTCACTCCTGTGTTTGCCTTTCCAGAAAAGCTCTCTGGAAAACTCCCTGGCAGAAACCGAGTCTCGCTACAGCTTCCTGCTGCAACAAATCCAGGTGCAGGTCAACTCCGTCGAGGAGGAGCTGGCCAGCATCCGCTGTGAGATGGAGGGTCAGAGCCAGGAGTACAAGATGCTCCTGGGTATAAAAACCCGCCTGGAGCAGGAGATCCAGCAGTACCGGGCACTGCTGCAGGAGGGAGCGCAGGACCTTGTGTACGTATTTCATATTACAGCAAGGGAGCACAAAGAAATCCTCGTGTACATATTTACTAACAGAATTTTTGTCCCTGAAGCTACATCAACATAGCTTTCAACTGAATAACCAATGTTAGTATTTTTTGATGAATTCTCTCTTTTTTTTTTTTTTACAGTGCCTCCCAAGGAGCTTTCCAAGGTGGTGGAAAATCCTCCCAGTCATATTCTGCTTCCTATTCTCATTCCCAGTGTGGGGAGATGTCAGGTAAGTCAACACTTTGTAAGCTTGATTATTAGTGGGTTACATCTGCCCCAATGGCTGCAATATTTTTGGTCAGAAAAAAGTTTTGTAGTTTGGGTATGGAAAGATTCCTAGGTCCATTAGCCCAGGAGTGAGAAACCTCATTGCTCTGTTGCAGCAGAATCAGGGGTTAAAATACAGCAAGTGTCACTCTTCCCTCTGCTTAAATATAAAATACTGTTTATAAACTTTATGGGATGGGAAATACTTTTTGCTTACTGGAATAATAAAAAAATACAGTTCTGAGAAAGCGCCCAGGGTGCTGCTGGGCACGGAGCCTCTGTGCCTCTGCTGCTGACACTGTCAGGTGTAAGAATTCCACTCAGCAGGAATGCTCAGACTTCCCCTCAAGGCAGTGATTTGCTCTGTGTTCACACAGGGCAGTCAAGAGTGTGCTAGAGCAGCAGCAGCGACCCTGGCAGTGTCCAGCTGAGATGCACCCACCATGGACAGCAAGAGACACCTGAGAGTTTCTGCAGCACGGCCAAGGCAACAGGAAGGGTTTGGAAGATGAGCCTGGCCACCTGCCCCAGCACCCCTTCCTCCACCCTGCAATGCTTGGCTTACTCAACCTGTCTTTGGCAACTCATTCTTTGTTAAAGAACTCACACTCTGCTGGTAACTCTGCTCTAATAAAACTTTATGTCTGCAATTCAAATCACAACACGTCTGAGAAAATAAATTTAACCAACCTTGTGTGGGTACTTGCCCAGATCACCCACCAAACGTGGGCTGGGCAGTTGTACGGGATGCACAGTTTCAGGACAGTCCGTTTTGCACCAGGAAATGGACACAGTGCTGGGATAGAACCACTGAGTGAAAGGGAATTTCAGGAAGTGTGACCATGGCTGTGTGAAAGGAGACAACAGCCAGACTCTGCCTAGGGGAACTGCCAGGTAAGACTGGCAGAACTCTCTCTTCACAAGCAAGAGGTATGAGGTTGAAAATAGAAATCTTGTTGTCAGTTCTTGATACAATTTTTTCTCCTTCCTGAGATGTTAAAAATGACTTACCACTTTGGTTTTTAATGGTCACTAAGGGATTGCTTTCTGGTCCCTTGCTTTGCCATTTATACTAAAGAGAATGAATGAATGTGAGTGAAAGGAGAAAGAAAATCCAAATGATGGGTAGCTATCAGGAGATGAACTATTAATTTACTAAACTGTGCCCAGTGGTACTACTGTGACTTATCTGAGTCCATTAATCTCATCACAGCTGGAGCCCTGTGGGAAGGAAAGTGTGACTCTGGAGAGGTTTTTCCAGCATGAGGGGCTTCCTCAGAAGTATTTCTACACCTTTTGTTGCACAAAGAATTACATATTGCTGACTTCTGTTAGGAAAAGCAGACAACAAAACAATGGGTCTGTTTCCTTCAGTGTCATGCACCAAAAACATTCCAATGTTTTATGATGGAAATTTCAATTTAAATACTATAATATATAATACCAAAACCCCAATTTCTGTTAGCATATGCAGCTGGCTGATGATACTCTGCCTAAAGAGAAATGAGAGACACATTCCTTCCACTGAAGGTATCTTATATATTTTACTGCTTAAGAACATAAAATATGCAACAAAATTAGAGATGAGAGAGCAATACTAAATTAGGACAGCTCCTTTAGATGTATTTTGCTTTCTGAAGATCACAGTGAAGCTCCTTTTCAGTCTCTGTTGTGCACCAGATACACGAAATCAGCCACGTATCACTTACAGGTGCCTGTTCGTGCCTCCCCCACTGATTAAACCTGGTTTGTAGTATTTCCCATTTCATGTCAGACTGAAGGATTGATCTGTTAGGGTAATGAAATGAAACACTTTCTCATCACAACCAACTTACAAGAGTTTGATTTTGTTCAGGTCTTCTCTCAGTAACCACATGCCTTGGTTCTGCCAGCCCAGTGCCCTGACGGCAGCCTGCAGTGAGTGTCCACAACAAATACACTTTCTACTCCTGTTGAAAAACTGACTTTATCAGTCCAGTATCAGGAATTTGTGTGAATAGAAACCTGTCTACGACTAATAAAAAGCTCATTTCAGGTTTTAACAGTATAGAAAGTGATGTAAAGCAAATGCAAAGATGACTTTTGTCTCCAGAGACTGCCAGAACTCACTCAGGTCTTAGCTGTATTTACTGTAGCCAAAGCAGCTGAAGGAGACATCTCTTTTGAGATTATGGAACCTTAAACTCCAGTTAATGTATATAGCTAAAGAACTGAAAGGTTACTTTGCTTCCTTCTAACGTTGCAGAAGCACAGAGAAGCACCAGAATGATCAAAAATACAGTCCTCACCCAGAGAACTCCTGGGAACTCCAGAGCTGCAGTGTCTGTCCCCATTTCTGAGCCGATTTGGGAGAGTGAGGTCTTGGTGCAGTGGGTGGCACTGTGGAGAGTCCTCAGGAGTCTCTACAGCAGGATCAGCTCCCTGTGGAGTCCTGCTGCTGACAGCACAATGCCCTCCACACATTCCTGCTGATCCACGAGGCACTAACACCCACCTGGGGATGGGCCAAGGCCTGTCCTAGGGACAACACACACCACAGGTGTGCCAAAGGCACAGCAAGACCCAGAGCCGCCATCTAAGGCTGGCAGGTGCTCCAGAAACCTTGTGCTATTTCTGTGATCAGGTATCCTGACACCTCTGCCTGCTCACTTCACTCATCCATGTTCCTAGAAAAAGCCATACACTTGCTTAGCGTTCTGAAAAGATCTACAGGACAGGAAAAAAGGCTTTGTTAGGGAGGAATTTAGAATTCAATTAGTCACCATCATTGATAACAGGAGCACATGGAAGCAGGTAGAAAGAAAGAGAATAGGAAAGGATCCCTCTGCTGGAAGAGCTTAATTTCCCTTGGGAAGTATCTCTAAATTTGTTCTTTTGCGGTGGTAGGAAGGACTATGAGTAATGGCTTAGGTCAACTACAGAATTAAAATAGCTCACATCTAATAGGATTTTCTGTAGGTCCATTCATATGCAAGTTTATGAGCCCACCCCATGGAGTGACATAAGAGAAAGATGAGCCCAGAACAGGGTTGTGGAAATCCTACAGCTCTGAATGAGCTGAACAAATGCACAGGTTGAGCGATGCTGCAGGACAGTGGGTGACGGATGAGGAATGCACAAATGGAGCTCCTGACGAAATTCTTGGGAGTAGCACTCTTCTTACCAAGACCACATTTGACTCATTTACTGTAGAACAATTAACTACCAGTAATTGTATCTAGAATTGTCCTCTCCCTCTCATGTGACTGAAGACATACATCCAGTAATGGCATCACAGCCTCTGTGGAAACCACAGGCTGCTTTTGGCTCTTCTGCCAATTTGGAGTATCTGTTTGTGGCACAGCATCCAACTTCACCAGTGAGTCAAGAGCACTTGGAAAGGATTCACAGCACTCCTACTTCGAACAAACTTCTGACTTGTAGAGGTCCATGGGGTGCACTATGAGCAAAAGGTCTGCCAGGGGAAGATGTGATTTCAAAGCTCTTAGAGCACCTTTGAATGGCTGAGGAGCCTCAACATTGTCTATAGCAGAACATGTTCTGACCTCCTTCTGTCATTGCAAGAACTATGAAAGGTAATGGCTCCTGAACAGACCTGGCTCTTCTGGCTTGTGAAGTAAATCAGCAAGTCCAAACTCACTCACAACAGCCAGCTCAGGCCAAGAGCCATGTACACAGGACAGTGGCCAGAAATGCACATGGAGACAAGGAAACAGCCCTGAGGAAACAGAACAGGAAGTCTAGAGATTAAATGTTTGGGATGCAGTTATGGCAGTAAGGATGGTTAGATCACCTGTTCAAAAAAAGAGAGGAACAGAGAGACAGAGGAAAGGCACCTGGTGACAGTATGAAATTACAGCATTGGGAAATGTCAGAAATTGTTGGGTCGGGTGTTGTGATGCAACAATGCCAAGAAGGAGATATAAAATCAACACCTCTGGCACTAACACCAATCAGCAATAAACATCTCATAGAGGAGAATAAAACTGCATTTCAACAATCTAATGAGGAAAATATGACTAAGGAATCACACCCTGTGAGAAAATAATTTTTATTTTTTAATAATGATGACTCAGTCTCAATAACATATGCAAAGTGCCTGGTTCTGACGTGCGGAGAATTAGAGAGTTACCAATAAAACAACAATCATGCTGCATAATTATGCAGATCAAAGGATTACATTATCTGTGATACGGGGGTGGTGGTGTGTCAAGAAGGAGGGTGAATGGTTTTTCATGATTCTTCAGTCAGCCATAACACACATTAGTAGCTTTTATGGATCTCATAAGCATTGTGGCTAAGGAAAAAAAAATCCTTCTTGAGCCACAACTGCAGGGTGTGTGTAGGTAACAGCATAAATGGAGAAACTAACGACAAACAAATGGGTAAATTATAACTTCAAGTAGAGATGGATTCCCATCAAAGTTCAGCTGTCACATAATGAGGCCCCTTGTCTTGCAGGTTTAAAATTCACATTTTCCAGAAGTTATTTAAAGGCAAAATTTCCTTTGCAAAGAAGAGCTTATCACAATCTGCCCCCTTACAGAAATGGTGCAGTTGTCCTGCACCAAAGGACTAAAGACAAAAGGTAAGGGGAATCTAGAGGGCTATCAAAGCTACCTCTGTTATACAAGGATAAAATCCCCAACATAAATTGACTGAGATCAGATTTGAAACACTCTCTTCCATCCACTTCCAGCTCCTGCAATGGAAACTCTTCAAGACCCTTTTTGCCTCCCATAGTTAAAAATTTCCCCATAGTTTCCAGCCTAAACACACTCAAATCCAGATTGTGCCCTTTCCTACATGGACAACAGGATTGTTCTGTATTTCAAACAGCCCCGGTACCTCCTTCCTCAAGAGCCAGCTGATAACAACCTCAGCCTCCCTCTGGCCAAGCCAAATCCTTTCTTTCCTCTCCCAGGGTACAGCCAATTAAGCCATATAGATTTCACATACATATTTCAGTTTAAGATAGCCTCTGAGTGATTGGAAATTTGAACAAAAATGTTTAAAAACTCACAACTTTAAAACGGCATCACTGCATGCCCATGAGACAGGAGGATTTCCTGGAAGTGATACCACCAGAGTTTGGTGAGAACAGAAACAACATTGCTGTTGATAAGCTCATTCTGCTGTGATTTACCACTAAGTAATCTGAGAGACAGTGCCCACACTGAGCTTTCTTTCATGGGAAGTAACCAAATTCTTGGAGATTCTGTTTCCAGAAGTGGCAGTTCCGCAGGCTAATTCAAACCAGCCTGATGCAAAGGGTGCCTGAGTTCATACTTCTCCAGCTCTGAAATTAAAGCAGAGTGATTAGGTGGTGCTTTCACCACCTGTTTTCAGGACAAAAAAAAATTACCCCAAAGAACAAAGAAGACTCATTAAAATGAGTCTCACTCACTAAGTAGCCAGCAACAAACTATCTCCAACAAAATCTAACTCACAGCCACCCACCCGAAATTGCAGTGCAGGCTTGGTGTGAATCAGCATGCAAACCCAGTACCTGGGGGGAGGGCTGTCCTAAGCCCCAAAAGAAATTCCCCTTAGCACATCACTTTCGGCATGAGCACTATGGCTGGCAAACCCCATGGGAAGCTGGACTGCCTGGCAGGTGACACCCACCGGGCAGGTATAAATAGCCACCAGCAAGGACGGCCCGCTGCACTCTGATTTCCTGGATCTCGCCGTGCACAGCTTTGCATCTGGGGCTGCCGATCCGATCCCTTCACCATGAGCTGCAGCATCAAGAGAACGTCCAGCACCTCGTACAGGAGCGGAGGAGGAGGTGGAGGCGCCTGTGGCGGCAGCAGCGGCCGCAGCTCCTCCGTGTCCTGCCGGCGCTACGCCTCCTCCGTGATCGGCGGGGGCAGCTACGGCGGGGCAGCCTGCGGGGGCTACGGAGGCGGCCTGAGCATGGGCAGCCTTGGCGGGGGCTTCGGCGGGGGCTTTGCGGGCAGCTGCGGCTCGGGGGGGGACCTGCTGCTGGGCAGCAATGAGAAGGTCACCATGCAGAACCTCAACGACCGCCTGGCGTCCTACCTGGAGAAGGTGCGAAGGCTGGAGGAAGAGAACGCTCAGCTGGAGCACCACATCCGGGAGTGGTACAGGAAACAAGCTCCCAGCGTTTCCAAGGACTACAGCTCCTACTACCAGACCATCGAACAACTCCAAAACCAGGTAGGATCGTCCCGGCACACCTGCCTCCATCTCCCACATGCTCCTCTCTCCTGTAAGGCCTTCCTCTTTCCTCTCTGCTCCTTCCTCCTCCCTCCATGCCCAGCACGGGGTTCTGCAGCCTGCGGGCCGGCCGTGCTGCTGGTACCACAGGCACAAACCTGCTGAGCTGCACCTCCCATGCCCTGGGTGAGCAAACCCTCACAGCAGCCCACAGGCAACAGGGACCAGCCCGAGGCACCAGGAGCTCCAGCAGCCACAGACACGCTGGCTCATGCAATGTACATCCCACGCTGTGCAGGTGCCTCCAAACCAGCCCTGTGTGGTTTGCAGAGCTTCCCCTGCTCCCACCCAGATCAGCTGGATGGAGTGCAAAGCCAAAGCACCTGGACGGCAGGATCTGAGCTCCCTTTGTCCCTGCACACTCCTACAGACACCAGCTGGAAGCACTGAGCTCTTTCCATTTCAACCAACTATTTTTTGTAATGGGATGACTTACAGCATCAGGGGCAAAGCCCACACTGCCTCCTACACCCAGATTGCAGAACCCCATGGGGGTTGGCCATTTCCCAAGATAAATGTTCTTCTGTTCTTTCCCCCATCAATATACTCTTTCATCAAAATCTTTGGAAAGCCAAAACCTTTCACACACCTGTCCCTGTGTCATGGCAATTCAGGAACTTTCTGTGGCCCCTACACTACTCCATGAAATAATTCCAAGACCAGCAGCAACACTCTACCAAAGTTTTGTGTCTTCTTTCTGCTTGTCCTGGAAATCTAGAACACAGAAAGACTCCTCTCCACCCTCCCCTTTTGCAGATTATTTCTGCCACTGTTGACAACAACAGGATGATTCTGGACATCGATAACAGCAAGATGACTGCTGATGACTTCCGAATGAAGTGAGTACCTCCCTGTGAACCTTGCCACTTTTGTGTCACAAATTTTATGAGACTCATGAATGCAGGTGGATGAAGCTCTGTCTAAACTGGTATGATCAAGCCTACACATGGTAATGAAATGAATGTGCAATGCTTTGCAATTTGCTTTGGTACAGGTATGAGAATGAGCTGGTCATCCGTCAGACTGTGGAGGCTGACATCAATGGCCTGAGAAACATCCTGGATGGTCTCACTACCACTCGGTCTTCCCTGGAATCTGAGCTGGAGTCCTTGAAGGATGAGCTGATTGCTCTGAAGAGAAACCATGAGGAGGTACAATCCAATGATAGATAGCACAGCCAAAGACATAAGCCAAGTCCATTTCACCTTATGCCATGGGACTGTCATTCCTTTGTACCTTGGTGCTGCTTTTTGCCCCAGCACAACAAATGACCTGTGTGTGCTCTTGTGTCTCTCTCTGCACTCCCTGCAGGAAATGAGGCAGCTCCAGTCCCAAACTGGTGGTGATGTGAGTGTGGAGGTCAATGCTGCCCCTGGAGAAGACTTGACAAAGATCCTGAATGACATGAGAGATGAATATGAGCAGATCATTGCGAAGAACCGCAGGGAGGTGGAGCAGTGGTATGAGGTCAAGGTAGGTAGCAATGCCCAGAGTGGAGTCTCTTTTGTGGGATAGCCTAGACACCCTGGTACCAGGACTGGCTGAAAGGGAGAGGCTCCCTCGAAATGTGACTCATGAATGAAATGAAACTCAGCAAATCTGCTCCCTTGTGGCTCAGAAAGTGTCTCTGGGGTTTGACTCTGCAGATCCAAGAAGTCAATCAGCAGGTCACTTCCAGCAGCCAGGACATCCAGACAAGCACCCAGCAGCTCAGCGAGCTGAGGCGCGAGATGCAGAACCTGGAGATCGAACTGCAGGCACAGCTCAGCACGGTACGTGGGCAGGATCTGCGGGCCCTGCCCTCCTTGGCACGGGCAGGGAGCCGTAGAACTCTGCTCCTCAACTCACTCCTGTGTTTGCCTTTCCAGAAAAGCTCTCTGGAAAACTCCCTGGCAGAAACCGAGTCTCGCTATGGCCGCATGCTCCAACAAATCCAGGCACAGGTTAACTGCGTCGAGGAGGAGCTGGGCAGCATCCGCTGTGAGATGGAGGGTCAGAGCCAGGAGTACAAGATGCTTCTGGGCATCAAGATGCGTCTGGAGCAGGAGATCCAGCAGTACCGGGCACTGCTGCAGGAGGGGCAGCAGGATCTTGTGTATGTTCTCTGTTTGCAAATAAGGGCACAAATTTTATCACAAGCTTTTCTCTCTTGACTCTCACAGAAGTCAGAGCAGAATATTTTACTTGTCTGTGGTTGAAATCTAAGTTCAGCAACTTTTTTTCATGGCATCTGCATTGAAATGTGTCTATCAAAAACTTCATAAGCACATCAAACACCAAGGGAAACACAGAGCAGATTGTTACTGACAGGTTTTGAGTTAATCCGTTCCTCTTGACCTGTTTGTGCAGAGAGAATTCCATGAGAGGAATCACCGTGCCAAACCAAACTGTAATGAAGTTCCTTCTGTCAGCAGACAAACAAGCACAGCTGGACTGTGAGAGTACAAGAATTATACTGCAACAGTCTCTTGCTGTCTCTACTTTTACAATTTTCTAGGAAAATACAGCTGAAGGGAAAGAAATGAAAAAAAAAATATAAAAATATATTTGCAAGATCCAGGAAAAGCTGAGCTGTTACATGCACTGCACATGATGTCAGTATGTATTTATTGTTCCCTTCATTAAAACTCCTTTCCTTTTACAGATCGTGTCAAGGACCTCACCAAGGAGGAGGTAAGTCCTCCCACTCTTACTCTTCTAGTTCCTATTGTCATGGTCAATCTAGTGACAAGGCAGGTAAAAAACATCTTCCAAAGAGCATCCAAACGTAAGGCTTTCACATTTTGTGTTTCATCCTTTTCCTGTTAATACCAACTTTGTGCTGTGGCTTCCACATCTGCAATTGCAGCAGGGATTAAACCATTCACAATCAAAGCACTTCATTTCAAAGTGGTTTGGCTCCAATTCCAGAGACAGGTTAAGCTCCTTTCCCATGCTTTTGCTAACAAATGGATATTTAAATAGGGGATGAGTGTGAAATGTCAGTGCTGCAAAGAGACTCTTGGTTTCCCTCTCAGAGCAATGGTTTCTTCTTTCTTTCCACAGGGCAGTCAAGAGTGTGTTAAGATACCACCGACGTGTTGGACTCCCCTGATCCAGTCAGTGCTGTGGGAGCAGCCCAGCCCACAGCCCACACACACTGTGACCTACCCCACGCTCAGATTGCTCTCCAAATGCTGTTCATGAAATCAAAATTAATTAATTACTAGGCTTTCCCTAAAACGGTTGACTCCTTTCTTTTCATACTGTCCATCACTGTGATCACTGTGCTTACACACAGGTCTGTGCAGTGCACTTGGTTCTCTACTGAACAACAACCCCTCGAATAAAGCTTTACCTATCTGCAATGCAAAGAAAACTCTGTGTCCAGCAGTCTATTTGGTATATTAATATCCTATTTACATTTAGGTGTAACAAGTCAGATGCACAAAGAAATTAAGGTTGCGTGAATTATGTAATATGGCTCCAAAAAAATATGTGAATCCTAAATCATATGATGACTGGATAAAACCCTGGAGATGAATAAACACATCCACCTTAAACTCAAGGGTGACACCTATGGGAAAGAGAAAGGGGTGGGGGAACCCTTTTTTTCATAGCATATGTTGCAAGGGGTGTGCAAGTAGTTGATTTGCCAATTCAGCAGCTGAAATGGAAAATCAGGATTAATTAAACCCCAAAATTTCATGAAAATTTTGTCAAATCAAAACCACTTTCCTTAGAGTCGCTGAACAAGAAATCAATCCTACCCAGGCAGCCCTTTCCCAGCTTCTGGTGAGAGCTCTGTCTAATCTTGTTCAATTAAAGCAAAGGGTTAGATCAGGAAATGACTGAGGAATAAGAAAGTTCTACTAACCCAACATTCAGTTGCTGGGATTATTCCTCCTGCCATGTTGGAAAATCTGAGCTCAAGTCTTTCATCTGAACGTTTCACACGGAGGAGTGTGTTCCCTTGTTACACAGGGTCATTCCCAGCTCCATCCTGTGTGGGACCCTTAGTGGAGAATGTCACGGTGCAGGCAAGGTTCAAGCTTTGTTACTAAACCTGCCCCACTTCGTGTACTACACTCAGCCTATTTGGGTTCAATAGAGGAAGAAAACGAGCGAAATATCTCAGTCATTTCAAACTCAGAAATTTGCATTTCAGTGTTTGGTTTGCAGGGCTGAGGAAGCTGCTGAACAGGGTCAGCCACATAGCAGGGGAGTGACTCCACTGCCGCCCTGTCCCAGACCCTGGGTGGGTCTCAGAGGCTTCATTGTTTCCTGAACACCTCCTAAATCACCGATATTTCTTATCCTGTCAGGCAGGCTTTACACTTACACTTTGGTTTGCAAAGAGAGTCAGGACAGGTAAAACATCATCATTTTGGATAACAAGGTATTATTTTAAAATACATCAAACTATTCCACGTTACAATCCAAGATGAATTCTCAGCACAGCAGGAAAGGGATGAGTCAGAGAAACTGTTTCCATGGGAAACAAAGGTTTGTAAAGTCAAAGCAGATCTGCCTCTCCTTGGAGTCACAACAGGACTCCTGCTATGTGCAAGTAACAGAGACTCTTCTGCCTTACGATCCCTTTTACTCCTCTCTCTAATCAACCAGATAGTTTTCTTTGCATTGCTGACTTTCCCAAACTCCAGCACTCGCCAGCTATAATGGACTTTGGGATCAAACACCTTCTTTAGGCACAGTTTAACTAGGAAGAATGCCTGTAATCCCAGAAAGGAGCCATTTGTGCTCTAGGCTGTCTGCTGGGAACATTTCCGAGTCTCCTGCTACCTTTCTGCTCTCTTTTAGGTGGGACACGTTTGCAGTGCCAGCATGAGGAAATGCTGTGGTTGAGCTTCATCCTGCTCCAGTGGCGTGTCCCACAGCTCCGTTCCAGGGACAGGATTTATCTGTGGGTGTCAGACGGTGTGTCCGTCCGTTCGGGTCAGCTCCCCGGCATCCTCTCATGGCAATTAAGGAAATAGCAAGTAGGATTTGTGACACATGCTGCTCAGAACACTCTCAAAATTAAATTAAATCCTCAGGCCTGGGACACGATTCGTAGAAGGAAAGAACAGATTCACGAATACCAAAATCGGCACGTTTTTACTTTTATTTGATGCCTTGGATTCGATGGCTGTGCTTAACAGCCGGGCCTGCAGGGGGCGCTCTGTGCTGCTCCCGCTTCCCAAGGCCCCAAATGCCGGGATCTGTGGCTCAATTCTGGAAATTAATCATCTCCAGATCGATAATACAACGTTTTCAGGAGAATTGATGAAGATAAGAGGGTGAAATGCCTGTATAAAGAGACATTCAAGATAAGAACCAGAATTCATTGGATTGGGTTCTCCAAGGGGCTTCACTCTGGGTCAGGATTCTGACACACCTGCAGGATTTAGACCCGCAGCGATGCTTCCATTCCAAGGGTAGCTGTCAGGTATGGACGGGTAAAGCAGGCCACTGCTGCCCCTGGTGCCTTTGTGCACAGTCCTGCCAGGCTCTGGCACTCCTGGCTACAAGGAAATGGAGCCACGGAGGTGACAAGACAGATTTCTCTCTCGGCCCACCACTGACTCAAGGAATGAGAAAAGAAACTCTGACTCAGTGTGTCTGTAACAAAAAGCGAGAGGAAAGGAAAATGCTCCTGTGATATTTCTGACATTTACTAGCCCACCTAGTTTTTCACTAGCCATAAAAACAGCAGCAGCCAAGTTAACTAAGTATGATAACTCATGCAGGAAAGTCCTTTCTCTCTGTAACCATTTCTGTTAGATTTCACATCATATATAACACTTTGGAGTGCTAATCCCAACAAACCTCAGAATTTCTTTAAGTGTTTCAACACTGTGGCTGCTGTATCCCTGGAAGTGTTCATGGCCTGCTTGGAGGGGCTTGGATCAACCTGTTCTAGTGGAAGGTGCCCTGCCTGTGGCAGAGGGTGGAACTGGATGAGCTCTGAGGGCCCTTCCCACCCAAAGCATTCCATGATTCCAAGATAAAGGACAAGTGACAGTGAACACGTAGTCTCAGGAGCACTGGAGCTGACTCTCAGAGGTGTTTTAGTGCTGCCTAAAGAGAGGTTTCTGCACGCTGCAATTACTGCTAATAGCGCCGTTTGGGAGCCCACGCTCCCGCAGCTGCGCCAAGCCTGGCTCCAGGGAACACCTTTCCCTGGCACACCCCTGTGCTCCCAGCCCTGGCAACCCGCACAGGGCTGGGATCAAAGGCACCCACAGCCTCAGTAATCAACATTTTCTGACAACATTCCCAATCTTAGTTCAGTTCTTTCCCACAACCTGATGTCAGACTATCGAAAATCACAGCCGTACCCCAAAGTTCACAGCGCTCACACACATGCAAAGGTTTTAAACAAATTCCAACAACTCCTTTCTGTCGAAAATGCTGTTAGAAATCATGTCACCAGATTTTATCAGTTATTAAAGCTGAATCCATTAGGAAAGCATGAAAAAGGCACTCAGAAAGCACTTCAGTTACTTGCTTTGCTGGCAGTGGGCTGCCCAAAACACAGACAGTTGGCACAAAGCTCCATTTTTAATAAAGGGAAGATTTAAAGCTAAATATGGGTGTCAGACTCTGTGGAAAACCACAGCTCTTATTTAAGGTAACAGCCAGGACTACCCAGGAAGGGACTTGCCTGGTACACACAAACATGGGTAACACAGTCCTTTTCTAAAGTGGCATGAACAGTCAAATGTAGTCAAAAATCCCCTTTTGTTTCCTTAAAGTTGTGTGACCAGCTAGGGCAGCCAGAACCAGGGCTCCAAAGGGGTTTCCTTGGGCTGAGAGTTGCCATGAGAACCAAGTGTTAAAAATGCCTCCCTGGCAGCAGCTCCACGAACCAGAGGCTGCAGGGCTTGCCCTCATAGAACAACACTTGGATTTTTTCACTGAGTTCAACCAGAGATCTTCAGACTCTGAGAATTCTTGTCAAGAAAAACTGAGTATGAAACCACTGGTAGGATCAGGAAAGCCCAAATACAAGGATCCACCAGGAGAGTACTAAGAGAGCTTCTTGTTTTCTAACTAGATCCAGAACTAATGTTAACTAATGTTTAAGTCTTGCACAGTCAAATCTCTGCCCTTACTGGAAGCTGTGGCTTAGCCTTAGGATCAGAATATATTCTTCCAAAATTAGCAAGAGAAATAATATCTATAAGTCTAAAAATACAAGTATGTGTATGTTAATATATAAGCACATAGATATAAATAACAGACATATAAATGTTTTACAGATGGGAACAGAATAAAACAGCTCAGCTCTGCGCTATGAGCTCCATCTACTCTGTGTCCCTCCCAAGTCTAGGGTTTATTTTTGAGCAGGAATTTTCCATGTGGTGTATGGGAAGATCCCTGTGGATAGCCCCAGGCCCCTGAGGATCTCAGCAGCGTGCAGAGGCCGTGGCAAATGTCCAACAGCCACCACTCCCCTGAGCCTGGGACAGGTTCAGTCCCTTGGGCTTTGGCAGAGGCCCCTGCACTGCCTCTGCTGCTGCCTGCAGAAACCTGACTTTTGGAACATATCTTCCTGTCAGTTGGATGTTTGGCTCTCAAATAATAGTTTCCAGCCCAATCATACCTTGCTGAGATTTACCAGCCAGATAACAGGTTAAAGGAAGTGTGAAAGTACACCCAGTGAGTTGACTTGCACTCCCTAGGGCTTGGTGCCCCAAGTGAGCCTTCCTTCCCACACAATCTTTAATCACACAATAAGAAAATCTGGTTTATTTTACTGTCTCAGGTACTTTACTCCCCGATTTGCTTTATCATTAGAGTTCTGGAACGATGGAGGAGTCAGGAGTTTAAAGCTAGTTATGTTTCTAGGGAAACAGGGACAACAATGAAGCATTTCCACACCACAGCCAGTTTCAAGGATTTGGGAAGTATTTACACTGCTCGCAATTATTTAAGTCCTTGAGGTCTTCAGGAGGCTTTTTTATGTATTTTCCTCATACCAATCTGTTCAAATGTTCTATAAATGGCAATCATTGAGAAACTAAATTTTGTGCCCCAATAACACTGCAGCAGCTTGGGCAGGAATCATTCCAGTTCAGCTCAAATCATTGATCCATCATTTCTGTCCTGCCATGAACAAACCAGAGCCCTGGACAGGAATGTCTTGTCCTGTCTCTTACTCTCAGAATTTCTGTTAACACAGAACCCTTACACAGCCTTATTTCTCACTTTTTCAGTGCAGAAACTATGCATTCCCTTCACCACAATCCCTCTACTTTGCAAAAATAGTAATTTTGAGCAAATTCCCTGTGTTGCTCTGCCCTTCCCAACCCTCTTCTCCAGCCACTCACAGCTGTGTGTGCATGTGCTGGGACCTGCCTCTTCAGTACAGCAACATTCTTGTCTCACAATCTGTTGGCACATTCAGGGGATATATGGCAATGCCAGGATTGTGAGGATTAAAAAAAAAAAAAAAAAAAAAAAAAGATTTATGATGGGGTGTAAAAGCCAGACAACTGAGAATTGTATCCTGGGCAAACCACAACTGCAGTTACCTTTGCTACCAGCTGCAGATCAGAGCTTGTTGTCACTGGTTCTTCCCACAAGGAAGTTTAAAAGAAAAAATAGAAAATTTTGTGCTTGAATTAAAAAGTTGCAAATATTTCATGTCTCTGATCTTCAAAAGGGGAGAGAAACATCCCAAGCTGTGATTTTAAGAAGGCCTGTGACATGATCAGTTGGGAGGGTGGACAAAGTTCATATGAGCAAGAGAAGAGATGGAGATTAAAAATATGCACATGAAAAAGCAGCACATTTGCATTGATGGAAGCAAAGACAGAAAGGAAGAATTACTAGAAGGGACAAACAGTTAAAAACTGAAAAGATAAATGCAGAATAATAAACTGGCTTTGCTCATTCATCCATAGATGCAGCCATGGAACTGCAGGCACCAACAAAGTTGATTAAAATGTTCAGCAAGTTCATTAAAGTGTAATTGCATTAGCTATCCCTGGAAGCAAATTCAGCAGGATGTGAAAGACAGAAGGATATACCAGTGTCCTCAAGGGCAAGAAAAAAAGGGTTTACAGTACATTAATAAAGCTACCCTGAAACAATATGAATGATTTTATAAAGCAGCAGTGACTGGCAAGGCAGAGAAGATAAAAGTGAAGCAGAACCAGCTCTCAGCCAGGAGCTTGGGTGTGACTAGATGACTTTGCTTGAAAAAATGTGTCTCCCTTCCCCTCTGATAAGGTGCAGATAAGGGAAATTCCCTGTGCTGACCATTCCTTATTGGGGAAAAGCTGACCCTACCATAAATTATGTTTATAGTACTGTGAAAAAGAGACCTACACTGAATGCTAACAACACCTTCTTCAGCTTGCCACACTGAAGGCTTTTCCAAGCATTTAAGTACACATTCTCACCTTAAGGGAGTCCCTACAAAAACAAACACATGCAACCATTAAAGTAAAACAGAAATGGAAAGTTAAAATATTTAGAATTAAGTTTTAGCAAAAATGCTGTGTGAGAGATTGATTTGGTACTGGAGGCTTATGCTGTATTTGGTGTTATAAATCAGATTAATCCATTTGACTGTGTGTCCCAAGCCTTTCTTCTCCTGACACTTCCAGCTGTACTTCCACAGTGTCACTAAGAATTGCAGTTCATTCCTTGGGAGATTCTTCCCTGTAAGCTCCTGCACACGCAACCTGCCTGCAGTACCTGATCAATATTCTGACAGTGCAATATATGGTGATTGCTGCTTTCACTCAAGATATTGCAGAGGGCATCCAGAAGCCTTCCAGATCCCGATTTTCATGAGCTGGATCATAAAACTTCCATGAGCTGGATCATAAATTACTATGTAGCACCATAGATGTGGTTTTTTATTTTGCAAAAACCAAAAATACACTGCATTGAGGTCCTGATATGGGAGCCCAGGGCATGCTGAAGGAGTATCTGGGGGGACAGATGTTCATCTCTCCTTGCACCAGGAGATAGATCTCACAAAGAACACACTGGTATTTATTCTCCTTTCAGCTTCTTGCTTTTCTGTTCAGTGAAGAAAAGCACATGCACTGATGCTCTTTATGCTCTAACTATGGACTTTAATATTTAACAAAAAAATAACTGTTCTCCAGTTGCTTTCTCTCAGTCATCTCCTGACACCACGATTTCATCTGTTCACAGCCCTTGGAGCAGTTACTGGCTGGGCAGGTTTGTCCCACCCAGGGCTGAACAGGACATTCAGGTCTCCAGAAGGAACTGGCAGCAGGAGCGTCCCTGGGCCTGGGAGGAAAGGCTGCACAGTGTTACAGTGCAGGATGGAGAGCTGTGCAAGGCAGAAATCTGTACAGAGGGGAAAGAGCTCCACTGTGGTGTCCCAGGGCTGCAGTGTGGTGCATATCCTGTGTGTATCCAGTGATATATTCTGCACCTGAGTCACTGCAGAGTTCCTCCTTCTGATACGGCCTCCTCATTCACCTCCTGCTGATACAGGTGCCTTGGCTGGCCTCCCATTTGCTGTTTGCTCTTTCCCTCCCTGAATTTGCCCCGCAGTTTGACACCTCTGTACACAGGGAGTGCAGCTCTATTCTGTAGCTGGAAACACCTGGAGCATTTTTCATGGGTATAGAAAGGCCTGGCTGCTCCCAAGAGCTTCAAGTGCTGCCAGGCCAGAACTTCCTTTCTCCAAAACACTTCTGAGAAGTTCCACAGAATTTGGAGGGAATGAGAAAGAAAGAGAATGGAAGGAAAGTTCTGAGTATTCCCTTGTGTGTTAGGGATGCTCAGGGAGGAGCTCACAGTAACAAAAACTTTTGAAAATCCGTCTTGGATAATAGAGGACCTGAAAATTTTAGAAATAACATTTTCTTGACTCTCAAAGACCAGAAGACTAAGTGATTCTGTTTCTTCTCTTTGCTTCTCTCTTTCAGTAGCAATCAAAGGACTCAGTGTGTAATCAGACACTCGTTTCTGCTCATTCCCCAGGTACTCAGGGATGTCACTGCTTCTCTCTGCTACAGATACAGCCACGGCTGCTTCAGAAGAATCCTTGTGTCTGTAGAAAATCACTGTCAGACACAGCAGGATCCCTGTTAGCCCGAACGGAACCGAGAGTAAAGGCAGAAAGAGTGAAAATTTCCTTTCTGAAAGAACTTTTCTCAAGGGGAATGAGGGAAACCGAGGGGTGGGAACGTGAAGGTCCACACACATTGTTCACCATATGGGCTCCTTAGAGCTCTGTTATCAGGCTGAATCACTCTGTTAAAACAAGGCTTTGTGTGACTCGGCTCTGGCCGCGGCGTTGGCCGCAGCCGGTGCGCTCCTGACCCCTTTGTTTCCATGCAGGTAAACTCTAACCAGGTTTAGGAACGCTCCCCTCGGTAGGGAGACGCCTCCTCCAAATCCCACCTTTTGCATCAAGCGGCAGCGCTCCGGGGGAGGGGATGTGGAGGTTCTGGGGAAGGAAACAGCCCACTCCACAGCCACTGACCAATAAGGGGAACCGCTGTGTTGGCAGAAGGCTTAGGGCTGATAAATTCCATGGGTCTCAGATAACACATTCTGGAGACAACTCCCATTGTCACCGGCATAAAAGCGGTGCGGTGGGGGAGCAGGGCACTCTCCCGTCTCGGATCACGAGCCGCTCAGGTGCAGCTTAGGTTGGGTCCTTGCTCATCCTCCCCATGGCCAGTTACAGCTTCAGGCAAACCAGCTCCTCCGTGGCGGGGGGGCCTGGCGCCTCCTCCCTCCGGTTCGGTGGCAGCTTCAGGGCCCCCAGCATCCACGGGGGATCTGGTGGCAGAGGTGTGTCCGTGTCCTCTGCCAGGTTTGTCTCCTCTGGCCTGGGAAGCGGCCTGGGAGGGGGCTATGGTGGAGGCAGCTTCAGCAGCAGCTTTAGCTATGGGGGTGGCCTGGGCGGCGATGGCCTCCTCTCGGGAAATGAAAAGGCAACCATGCAAAGCCTGAACGATCGCCTGGCCTCCTACCTGGAGAAAGTGCGTGCGCTCGAAGAGGCAAACACTGACCTTGAAACCAAAATCCGAAACTGGTACCAAAAACAAGGGCCAAGCCCAGCTCGGGACTACAGTGCTTATTTCAAGACTATTGAGGACCTTCGAGACAAGGTAGGTGTTAATATTTATCAAAAATCATCTTAGATTTCCACTTACAGAGGAGCATGAAAACCCAAAGAAGTTCCATAGGGAACTCCTAGAAAGCATTGCAGGTCATGGGAAGGAGAGGGAGATGAGATGTAAATGCAAGGAATGGGTGGGGGGATAGAGTCAATGTCAATATGGAATTACCTCCTTTTAAAAATGCTAGCCAAGAGGAGGTACAAACCACTCTGTGGGGGATGCCTAAGTACTAAAGTCTGATAATGTTTAATTTTAACAAAGCACATGTTTATACACACATATACACATGCTGGTCATGTACACACATATGACCAGTTAACGTATGTATGACCATATATAACTGAAATGTAATAAGAGCCAAGCAACCTGCCTTTCTCTGCAACCTCTCACCTGCCACAGAGCTTGAAAACCCTCAGAGGCCCAGACACACTGCTTTAACAACGAAAAAAAAATGGGTTTAGAGTAATTTCTTTTTTGCATTTCCCATACTTAACCTTGGAATTAAGTGAAGTGAAACATTTGGCGTAGGAAAAAAGGAAACAGCAGAACATGAAGTAATCAATCCCATATATTAATGCAGGATTTTCCCCAAGAGCCCATGGGTACCTGATAACAAATTGCTGAGGTGATACACACCCTGCATAACACAGGGAGTAGCTGATTAACTATGTAAATAAATGAAAGAAAACTTGAGGTTTATATTTCTGAGTTCAGCCTAGAGTTCATGACCGCTCCCACGCAGGTTGCTTCTCCTTGCTGCAACCCATCCTCATTCACTCCTGATTTAAAATCTGAGCTCTGCTGATGGCAGAACTGGCAATGGGATTTCCTCTTGTTAGTGTTCTTTCCCCTCCTTTCTTTTGCTCCCCTTAGTTAGGGGTGGGAAATCATGTAGCTGGTTTGTGGATGACCTTTTGTGTTTTAGAAGTGGTAGGCATAGAAGACATGCTTTCCAGGTAAAACTGAACAGACACTCCTTCTAAATAAAATGTCCTTCAGAGGCTTTCATGATGCATTAAAAGAATCGAAAAACACTATCCTGGGTATTCTAGGAAATAAAAATGTGATCAAAGATGGTCTCTCAAAGTCCTCTCACTCTCAGTCAGCATGTAGTTTTGTCTCACTGTGGAACTTCTACCTAAAGCCACTTCATACACCAGACACGAGGATGTGTCCAAAACAGAATCCTGGCAGAAGTATGTGATAAATCTGTGGGACATGTTTGCTGTAGATCCTTCCCTACACCTCTATTTGCTTTAACTACAGATGAAATAGACTCTTCACTCTTATCTGCACAGCAGGGAAGCTGATAACAGTTGTTTCAGCCTCAGTAATGAGCTCTCATTGTTTGCAGATCCTTGATGCCACCATTGATAACGCCAGGATTGTGCTGCAGATTGACAATGCCAGGCTGGCTGCTGACGACTTCAAAACCAAGTGAGTAATTTCTGAGAGGGAAAAGATCTCATGAGTAGGCAAAAAATCCTTCTTGAGCCAAAGGGCAGTGAAATGGGGAATGGAATGCCCCTAAAACCCCTGTATGAATATTGATTTGATCCTGTGCATGCAGTTGCATGCAAAGACATGCCTTCATGTCTTTGCTAACAGCACCATCTGCACCGCTGAAAATTTTGCATAATGTGGAATATGGGGAGAAAGGTTTAATGCTTGATGACATTTGCTACACCATAAATCCTACAAACCCAGATACATTCATACTGTGTTTCTTGTGGGCTGAATGAGTCCCTTTTGCTCTTTTAAGGTTTGAGACTGAGCAAGGTCTGCGCCAGAGCGTGGAGGCCGACATCAACGGCCTGCGCCGTGTCCTGGATGACCTGACCCTGTCCAGAGCCGACCTGGAGCTGCAGATTGAAGGATTAAAGGAGGAATTGGCCTACCTAAAGAAAAATCATGAGGAGGTAAACCCCAAGAAACATGTTTGTAAGTGGCAGTAGAAAAACAGCCTAAGGAGATGTGGAGTCCCTCAGGATTGCCCTGGGCTCTCCAACAGTAAGGAAAAGATTTCTGTGTAGACTGGGATCCCTTCTGCCAGTACCTCAGGGGAGTCGGTCAGCCTTAGCCCTTGAAGAAAGGACAGGAGATTCACAATGTTTTCAGTTTACAATTGTACCCTCTTTTGTCTCCTCTGCCATTCCCCACAGGAGCTGAGTGCCCTGAGAGGGCAAGTAGCTGGTCAAGTCAGCGTTGAACTGGATTCTGCTCCAGGCATTGACCTGTCCAAGATCCTGGCAGATATGAGGGACCAGTATGAACACATGGCTGAGAAGAACAGGAAGGATGCTGAAGCCTGGTTCCACAGCAAGGTAAAACCCCTCCATATTATACAAACAGTAACCAAAAAATCCATGAAAGAAACAACTATTAAAACACACAGAAAAATGCTGTGACAGCCTTACATCCCCCACATTTCTCACATAGTGTTTTCCCTGTCTCAGACTGAAGAGCTGAACCGTGAGGTCGCCGTTAACACCGAACAACTGCAGAGCAGCAAGTCCGAGGTCACCGATCTGAGGCGCACCCTGCAAGGGCTGGAGATCGAGCTGCAGTCCCAGCTCAGCATGGTACGTCAGAATTTGCACTGCCTGACAACCCCTCACTGAAAAGGGCCCACATTTCCCTCCCTACACAGAGTCCCACACTGGCAGCAACCCCTCCTGTCTGTGGTTTCCCGTGACAGAAAGCGGCGCTGGAAGGCACCTTGGCCGACACGGAAGCGCGTTACGGGGCGCAGCTGGCGCAGATCCAGGGGCTGGTTGGCAGCATCGAGGCACAGCTGGCTGAGCTCCGAGCTGACATGGAGCGCCAGAACACGGAATACAAGATCCTCATGGATATCAAGACTCGGCTGGAGCAGGAGATCGCTACGTACCGACAGCTCCTGGAGGGCCAGGAGTCCCAGTAAGAACCTTTCGCCTCCTAAGTCTGACCATGGCATGGTGCTCATTTGCCACAGCACCTTGGTAAACACAATAAAATACTCCTCGAGTTCTACAGTTTTAGCAAACTAATTTTTCTGGACCGTGGTGGAGCTAGAAATGTTACAGTTGCCATTTACATGAAGTGAGACCTCAGAGAGTTTCTAAACAGGAAGGGGAACTGTCAAGCAACGCAGTAGATTAATTGCAACTAACAGTTGAAGTGATCAGCTCCATCACAGTCAGGAAAAGTGCAGTTAATAATGTTTTACAGAATATGAAAATTATTACCAAATTCCCATAAACTCCCAGGCAGAGACTTTTACCCAACAGGAATCAGTGTGGGAGGAAATACTGAGAAGAGAACTGAAGGCAGTCACTGAGTGACTCCAACATGGGAGCACAGCTCAATCTCATCTCACACAGCCTCAAGGAGGAAAAAAATGAGGCAGAGGTTGAAAGGTTTTAATTTCCTCTGTTACTTCTTTTCCATAATGTCTTCTCCCAATGCAGTTTAAAAATGTATTTCCTACAACTCCCTGTCCTTTGCTGAGAAGGAGCCAAGGGAGATGGGCATCTCTTCCCTGACTGCACACAGTGTACCTGATTGATAGACAATTTGCTTTCATCTATCCTCATCTCATGCAGCATTTGATGTATTAATTCTCCTTTCAATTGTTCTCTTTGCTCCACAGGATGTTTGGCTCCCTTTCGGGAACTGCCGGTAAGAATCCTTTCTCTTTCAGGAGAAGTTTTATTTTCTAAAATACACAAAACTGGTAGTTGTTTCTGTTCTAGAGACTGGGGTCTGCATAATTTATCACAGAAAAAATTAGTAAGTAACAAATGATGTCTCTGGTTAGAATGGAACAAATTTCAGCGTTTAAAAATGTCAGATATCAGAAGAGCATCTCAGAGTCTGCTACAGTAAAGGCTAAGTAAAGCACAAAACACTTAATCATTTCCCCAGATGAAAGGACACGGGAATTGAAGCTTGGCCAGCTCAGGGGAATTGCAGGAACACGCCAGTAAAACCTGCCTTGAGCTGTTAGAGGTCAGCAGTGTCATAAAAGGGATGAGTCAAATCCAGGTGATGGAGAGGAAAAGTTCTGAGAGAAGGGAGAGATGAGACCCAAGCCAAGCTCAGCACCCATCAGAGAGTGGTCTGTGTGAGCTGGGCTTAAATAATTGCTGTTCTTTCTCTCCATGTTACTGCAGACAAAAGAGACAAGCACTGAAGGTCCTTCAAAGTCATCTGCAAACTGAGAAAAAGCAGACAACACTGGATTGAGAGGGAGAAATCACTCTGAACTGCAGGAAATGACTGTTGAAGCACAGAAGGTTCTTGGCCACACAAAGTTTAGGCAGATTCATTCACTTAGTGATGATTAAGATACAAATTGCGTCAGCTTTGCAATTATTTCTAGGTTTTGCATGTACTGAATTGTTGCATCTACTCAAATAAAGATGATATTCTTGCAATCTTTGCTTCTTTAGAGTTACTGTGATATTTCACTGAAGTTTGGCTTTACTCAGGCAGGAATTAGCCAGCCAGCCTCCCTGAGAGTGCTCAGTGTGGGGAGCTTGGGCTGCTCCTCTTGCTGGCAGGAGCTTGGAATAGAGAGGCAGCAGCATCCCCAGCCCCTCGGTGGGGGACACAAGAGTGACCTGGGTTTCTCACTGCGATGCTGTGCACTCTGCAGAGCAGGGGCAGTGGGATGGGAAGTGGTTCTAGAGAGCAGCAGGAGCTGGGAGATGTTTCATAGGGTAAAATACAAAGTAAAATACTGGCTTGTAGGTTATTCCTGCAGGAGCACACAGGGGTGAGCCACAGTTGGGAGAATTCTTCACTTTCATTCCCCATTCACACAGAGCTTACAAACCTTTAGCACCAATTTCAGCCCCCTTACCCCTCATGCCATTGCAAGGACATTATCCTAGCTGAAATTCCAAGTGAATCACTTTTAGTTCCAACACCCAGAAATCACTGATTTTATTTCCTACCATCACTCCCCAAACTGACAGCCAATTTTTTCAGGGATTGTGCTAAAAGGAAACCATGGCTCCAGCCTAACCAGCCCTTCCCAGCTCCTGCTGTTACCGGAGGCAGAGTTTGCTCCACAGCTGTGGGGAATGAAAACAGGAATATGCCCAGACTGAAAGTATCCCAACACTGCTCTCTCCCAGAGTGGATCAGTTTGCAGCCTGTATTTCAGGGAGACATCATAAAATCCTTCAGCACTTCTCTCCTTGGCCCTGGGGAATGTCCATGATCCCTTGTTCACTAGATGTTCACAACAGATTCATGGAGTGTTCGCATGGCTCAGAGCAGCCCAAGGCTCTGGACCTCCTCTCTCAAGGTGGGGCAATCCTCTTCAATCCAAGGGTGCTGGTGCCTGGGTTTGGTTCAGCAGTGACTCAGGTGACCTGTCAACATCAGCTGTCACTACTGACACCAACAATCCCAGCTCAGCCTCTGGAATGAGGCATGGTGGCATTAAGCAGTGGCTTCACTTTGACAGGGGGAAACTGTGACAGGAGAGAAGAACAGTCAAAAAAAAGTAAGACACAGAGAAAGGGACAAGATGGAGAGAACAGGGGGAAAGATGGGCAGAATCAAAGGGAACAGGGGTGCAGGGGATCCTCCAGGAGCTCACCCATTTCTGTGGGGTTCACTTCTGGAAGAGCCAGGAGAAGATCTCATGCATTCAGTCCAGGCAGTTGCTGAGTGTAGACACATTAACACATGGTTTGTAGCAAACTTATTCCCTACAACACCAAGACCTGGAAACCTCCATACATGAAAGAACAAACAGCTCCAGGTTTGTTTTTCAATCTTCGTGAATCCTGTTCCCGAAGAACAATCTCTTGTGACAAAACCAGTCAGTTGGGAGCTTACTGTTGCAGATTTCTGGTATTGTCCAGCTGCAAATGTGCAAGTCTGACAATAAATTCTCATGCTCCAAGAATGCAAGCTATAAACATCCTGAATTCTTGTTTTTATAGCTTAGTTTTAATTTTATTTTTCATTTTATCATTTTATTGATTTTGTCCTGTATCTGTAAGGCAGTGAAGGATTTCTAGTGAAATGTTTGATATAAATCACTCAGACACTATAATTTTAGAGTCTGGTTCAGGAAAAAAAATGTGTTTTCTAAAGGTATGTCATGTCTCCTCTGAGCGATGGTTTTATCACTCAGAGAGTGATCACTGAGATGACAAACAAGCTGCTGCTTGACTGGAACTTGCTGTCCTGAGAGGAGGGGCTGGAGTGTGTCAGCCCCGTTAATCCCACAGCAGAGGTAACAAAAGAGTTTGTGCAGTAGAGACATGTCAGGGAATGTCTTCCAGGAAAGCTCTGTGGAAGATGACAAACCAAGGGGCTCAGGTACCACAGGTACAATGCTGAGACTGTGCAAAGGACGAGTCTGTGTGTCAAGACATTGGATAAGGCAGTGAGATGAGAATAAAGGCATAAGCTTGAAAGAGCCCCCTTTATTTTTTTTACTTCAGCAGGTGATTGGCTTCTATTTCCTTGTACAGCCTGTAAGGAGAAAATGCTGTAGAAATCATTGTCTAAATTACGTTATGGGGCACGATCTGTATTGGCTGCTTGATTTATTTTGATTCCCAGTGGTAAATATTCAACAGAAAGAAACAGCTTTTATTTGCTACCTTTTTGTAAGTGTTCATCTGATACCGATTCAGCGTGACGCCTGGGGCATGTTAGAAAGCAGCAAAGTGTGTTTCACCACTGACCTTCCAAAGGAGTTATCACACCTGAGTGAAAGAAGACTCAACGAAAACTCCCCAAACTTTCCTACTAAGTTTTGTGGTGTTTTGTTGCTTGGGTTGTTCCAATGGAATATGATTTGCTTATTGTGGGCTCTCTCAGTTGAACAGCCCCTGGCAGTGCACACACTTCAGGGCATTGACATTACAGGGGTCTTTAAGACTATTTTTTATCTTCAGGAGGGCTTGTCTGAACTTGTTTCCTGAGCCAACAAGCCTTGGAGATACAGGGACCTGGCAAGGTACACAGACCATTATAATCTGCCCAGCAGCAAAACTGAAGGGCTGTGGCAAAGGGCCAGGTTCAGTTTGAAACATGTTTCCAGAGAGGTGAACACCCACCCGTGTGCTCTGCTCAGCCTGGGGTGAGTGGCCATGCCCAGAGCCAGCCTGTGAGGGCACATCACAGCTGGACTTTGCCATTTCCTCCCTCCCAAGTGCACATCTCAGAATGGAAATGCTGTGCATTCCCTGTGTCTGCATTAACATCTCAGCTGGAAATTTTGGTTTATTCCAACAACTCCTGTGAGCCTTGGGTTGTCTGAAATTCCCATCCCGAGTTCTAAGCTCACTTTCTGTACTGTAAAAGACTGTGCTAAAAACAATGCTCTTATGATGTTTTTAGCAAACATATCAGTTTTCTTCTTTAAGCTTTATTTGAGAGAACAGGGTGCTCTGCAAACCCCACACTCCCCACACACCCCATCCCCAGCAGGGCACACAGGTGCTTCCTCACACATCTCCCACATCTGCCTTCCCAGGGCTGTGCAGGACAAGCAGGGCTGGATAACTGGATTCCTGAATTTCACTGGCAATTTATTAGCTCTGTCATGTATTTGTGTTTCAGACTCCTGCTTTAAATGGAGGATTAAGGTGACTCCTCTGAGTGTTTCTCAAGGCCTTATTTTCAAATACTACTCCATTTCCTGGTGCACATTGGCATTAAACACATGTATTGTTATCAGAACAGTGTTATCTTAAATTCTCTTTACATTTTCCAAAGTAACAGGATCTTAGTCCTCCCACATTTACTTTTTTAACTGAGTTGTTTCAATCTGTGTTACCTTTCTGGACTATTTCATAACAATTAATAAATTTACTTTTCCCACTCTCCCTTGCACACCGATGGATGCCGATTGTTCCTCACACAATGCCATAAAAAGATGCTTTTTGTACTAACAATTCAGACTCCAAAATTTAAATATTAGTTCCAAGAAAAAATCAAGAATAAGAACACTTCTAATTCAATTCCAAAATTTTTAAGGGAAAAAAATGCAGATAGAAAAGAAGGAATAACGGTGAGATGAAGAGACGATTGTACATTTTGCAACGAAAGAAGAATTTTACTTAAGCCTCATTTTTAGAAAAAGTTGATTTTCTGAAGGTAGCCATGGTGAGCATTGTAAATAGCCAAGTGGGTGGGGCTGAACTCACTTTGTTTTTCCATTCTTAAATGTCAGAGAAGTAAACTCCAAGTTTCAGAACTATAGCCTGAAGAAAAAATATCATCTGATTCATGCCTTTTGTTTAATTAAAAAAGAAACCCCAAGCCCCTGCGATGTGCTGCCAGCACTGCTTGTCAGGAATGTCATCATAGTTGGCCTCACCTCTAGGGAGGAGGAATTTTGGAGGGAGGGCTGCAGTGGGGTTTGTCTCCCAACACCCCATCATGAGGATATAAAAGAGGCACCAGGGCAGTGAAGGCACAGTCTGTCTTCTCCTGCCAGGCTGCATCACTGACCTTTGCTCCTTCTTGCGCTTCAGCCATGGCCACTTCCTTCATGAGCTCTTCCTCCACCTGCGGGGCTGGCTTTGGGGCTGCTGGGGGCAGCAGCTGTCGCCTGTCCTCGGTGCGTGCCGGAGGCAGCTACCGGGCCCCCAGCATCCACGGCGGCTCCGGCGGCCGGGGCGTCTCCGTCTCCTCGGCCAGGTACGTCTCCTCTGCAGGAGGAGGCTACGGCTTTGGAGGGGGCTATGGAGGAGGCTTTGGAGGGGGGGCAGCCTGCGGCTTTGGAGGGGGCTCTGGCTTTGGAGGGGGCTCTGGCTTTGGAGGCGGTGCTGGCTTCGGTGGAGGATTTGACCTTGGTGGTGGCTTTGGTGGCGGCGATGGCCTCCTCTCTGGCAACGAGAAGATAACCATGCAGAACCTGAACGACCGGCTGGCTTCGTACCTGGACAAGGTACGAGCCCTGGAAGAGGCCAATTCAGATTTAGAAGTGAAAATCCGAGACTGGTACCAAAAACAAGCTCCCACCAGCCCCGCCCGTGACTACAGCAATTACTACAAGATAATTGAAGATCTCCGAGACAAGGTATGACATTCGTATGTAGAGGAGTTATAAGAAGGCAAGACAATTATGGAACTGCATGTTCCATGTCTTTAAAATAAGACTGAATAATTACAAAAGAAGTAGTGAATTCCTCATCCCAAGTACATTGAGGTCCTGAGCATTCCAGCAGAAAAGAGTAGCCTCTTTTCAATTTAAACAAATATCTTATGCTGACAATGTGATATTCGTTGAAATTAAAATGATTGCAGTAAAAGTTAGCAAAATGTGTTTAGAATTATCAATATATTTATTCAGGAATCAAATAGTAAATAATGTGACAGATAGGCCTCAAAGGCTGGAAAGATAATTCTTCTGTCTACAGATAAGATCAGGTGTTGTGCAATCATACTTCCCTATGATCGTTCTAATCCGTGTAGCACAGGGTATCACAGCCCTCTGGTTTGCTCATGGAATGTGGATCAGAGATTTTACCATTACTCATGGGAACCTTTCTCCATGTTTCTTAATTGCCAGATCCTTGCTGCTACCATTGACAATTCCCGGGTCATTTTGGAGATTGACAATGCCAGGCTGGCTGCCGACGACTTTAGACTGAAGTAAGTTCACCTGGAGCACATTTGTCTTCACTCTCTCAACAGTTTTTTCTTCAGTAACTTCAGATGCAAAACACCCTGGCAAGCAGAATCCATTGATGAAGGACCAGTTCAGAGTATAAACCTGACAGAATACAGCATTCAGATGACTGAGCTGTTTGCATGATCAGTTATAGCCCATGTCTTCCCTTTTTTCTAGCCTGAATCACAGGGGAAAGAAGGCAGGAATAGGTAGGATTTTCACTTAGAATGAACTGAGGGACAGGAAGAGATTGCTGTGGGGCTGCAGCAGTTCTCTGGTGGACTCTGAAATTTAGAGTAAGGTGGGGCTTTTCCAGCTCCCAGACTCAGCAGTACATCAGATGATAAAGGTCCAGGTTTCTATTTTCCCTCCTGTGTCCCAGGCAGCCCTGGCCCATCTGTGGTTTCCTACACACCAAATCTGGGAGGACACTGCAAAATTCCTGTCCTGTGTGACAATGTTTCTGTTGATGCTGATAGTCATTATTAGGTTCTGCAAGGTGAAATGTCATGTCCTCCTCAGGAACAAAATCATACAGCATTGTTTGTGCTTCCTTATGCTGTAGCTGGATATTGGAAAAAAGCAATTGCTTTTAGACTTCTAAATTTGTGTTTTCATCTACAGTCCACTGTTCCTCCTATATGTGGTCATTTCACAGCTCTACCAAATACAAATTTGGACACGTTCCAGTGCTTGTTTCTTTTTTGAACTGCAGGTATGAGAACGAGCTGTACCTGCGCCAGAGCGTGGAGTCCGACATCAACGGCCTGCGCCGGGTCCTGGATGAGCTGACCCTGTCCAGAGCCGACCTGGAGATGCAGATTGAGACACTGAAAGAGGAGCTGGCTTACATGAAGAAGAACCATGAAGAGGTGAGAGTCCTGACACTGCACAGAGAAGATAACTCCCCTTTGGAATTTATCTCTTGTAAATGAAACACACATGTAAATACGTGTGTCCTGTGTGAGTGCACAGAGAGTAGGGTGCTGGTGCAATAAGAGAGAAAATGTGATAAATGTTTTATGTGTGTTCCATCTGTGATACTTGATAGCACAGGTACTGTGTACCACAGCAGGGATTGCTGGGGGCAGGAGCAGTGTGAGAGGGGAGAGTCTGATTTTTCTGTGTCGTCTGCATTCTGCCCATGCAGGAGATGAAAGAGTACTCCAACCAGCTGAGTGGAACAGTCAATGTGGAAATGGATGCGGCTCCTGGCATCGACCTGACCAGAGTTCTTGCTGAGATGAGGGAACAGTATGAAGCTCTGGCTGAGAAGAACCGTAAGGATGCTGAGGCCTGGTTCTTCACTCAGGTACGGTCACACCAATGAACAGCACAGCAGTGCACTGCCTCAGCATTACCGCCCTGGCAGGTCCCTACCTCCCTTTCTCAAAATGATTGATTTTTTATACAGTTGTATGTGATTTTACTGTTGTTTTTCCTTTCAGACTGATGAGCTGAACCGTGAAGTTGCCACCCACACCCAGCAGATACAGACTGGCAAGTCAGAGATTACGGAACTGCGCCGCACCCTGCAGAGCCTGGAGATTGATCTCCAGTCACAGCTCAGCATGGTATGGAGCTGCCTCGAGCACACCACAGGGCACTGCCTCACACTGTCCCCTTCCTCACTCGCTGTCTCACCTCTCCTCCACTCCCCCTCCGTGGGACAAACTTCCTTCTAACTTGTTCTGACATTATTGCTCTTCAGAAAGCTGGGCTGGAGGCCAACCTGCGGGACACGGAAGGCCGGTACTGCGCGCAGCTGGCTCAGATCCAGGCCCTCATCACCAGCGTGGAGGAGCAGCTGAGCGAGCTCCGCTGCGACATGGAGCGCCAGAACCAGGAGTACAGAATGCTCATGGACATCAAGAGTCGCCTGGAGCAGGAGATCGCCACGTACCGCCAGCTGCTGGAGGGCCAGGACTCACAGTATGTCACTCTGGCCCAGGCCTGATGAGCAGATAAGGCTAACAACACACAACAGACCCCAGAGTGCTCTGTCATGCCCTGCACACGCAGCCTTTGGAGCACTGGCAAAGCAGGTGCCCAGCAAAGTCCCTGGCAATGCCATAACTCAAGCTAAATCTGCACATCAGGGATGTGGAGGATTTGAAAATATAGGTGCCACCATTTTGACCATGATGAATTACAAAAGGCACCAGGCCCCATATATATGTGTCACTTAATCCTCTGGTTGAACTGGAATTAGAGCCTTCAGCCTGAGACAACCTATAAAAACCTGCTCTCAGTATTTTTTTAGCTCCTGGTTTTCTCTATGTGTGCATAGAGGTGAAAATACTCATCCTCACACATCAGTATCTGCAGCTAGAAAAGAGCCTGGAACAGACTCCAGCTTACTTCAGTAAAATCTACATTTTCATGCCTTTTGCTCATATCTGATCTATACATGGAATTACTTTTGATTACTGTGGAGGAATCAGCTCCTTATATAGTTTCTAGAAGGGGCATTCTGAGGAGAGGAGCAGTATAAGGAGACACCTCAGGACAAGGAACTGGTCTGACCACTGTTCCCATTCCCTCTCAAGTACATAGGGATGGATTTCAAAGCTGAAAGCACCTTAACACCACCTCTAGTAACAATACACCTCAGAACCAGTCACTGAGAGCAGCCGTGTGAAATCCTGGCTGTCCACACAAACTCTTAAATGGTTCAATGGTTTCAGGGGACAGGGACAGCAATGGTCATTAATCAAATATTTCTTTTCTGCAGGTTGTCAGGACTGAACCCCAAGGATGGTAAGAAACATTTTTATTTAATGAGGGGCTGAAATGAACAGGCAAAATAGGATTAAATAAACCTTTTAGCCTTGGATTTCATCTTACTACCACAGATTCCATTCACCCCACAAAGAGCATGTTCTGTATCATGTAGAGACAAAAATATAATACTTTATGTGCATTTTAGAAACCAGTAGATTTCCAAAATGATTGCACAAACTGCTCCTGGGATTCTAAAATACCCAAATCTCCAAAGATTCCTAAATTCCTCTGCTCTTTCACATAACATACAAGAGACTTCCAAATCCATATCCTAAGGTTTTCTGGATGAGGACCAGGAGGGAAAGTGGATAAGATGTAAAGGCAGTTCTGCCTTTGATATGTGAAAGATGTTGTGAGAAAAACAAACAAACACAACCTCATCATTCAGCTCCTCAGGGTCTTGGCAGGGCCTTATTGGTTTTTTTTCCCTATTTAATGTTTTTATTCCCCCTACAACAGCACTTCGGAGCAGTGGAAGAGCTGAAGATGATGGCAAACCTGTTTCTACCCGTGACAGGAGATTCTAATAAAGAAATACTGAATCCCCCATGGACCCAGTGTAGCCTCCACACTGGCTAATGCTGAAAGAAAGAGCCTTTCTCTTCCCCAAATCACCAGAATGTATCCAAGAATGTCTTTCCTTAGATTTGCTCTGCCTTTGTACATGAACTGGGTCGGAGATGCCAAGCCTGTTTTCTGCTGGTGCTCTATTGTGTCCCAACAATAAAGTTTCTGTTCTGCTTCTGCAAATAAATCCAGTCTAATGGTGTTTTTTGGAGCCATCGTGGCACTGCCACACACAGCCCATAGGCCCTCCTAGCATCCCCTCAACCAGGGGGTACTCTGGGAATAACAACAGCAGTAACAATAATAAGTTTTAAAATAGTCATAAAGATGGTGATGAATGGACAGATAAAGTGCCATTAGGTTCTGCCAGCCATCTGGAGCTGGTATCAGTTAAAAACAGAGAAGATAACAGAAAAAATCCTTAATATCTTTGTTCTCAATTCCAAGGGCACAATGGAGCTGCAATTCATGCACAAACAAAATGCATCCCTGAAAAAAAATGCCTATATTTGTGTTCCTGCACTGCCTGCAGCACCAAGACAAATTCCTTCTGCTCCTAAGGAAGCAGCAGGCACAGTCCAGGTGAAAGGAATTGCTCAGAGCTTGCTGCAACTGGTTTGGTTTTCATCCGTCAGGAAGAACATCCCCAGCCCATGTCACTGCTGTGGCTGCTGTTCTAGCCACATCACCTTCTCCCAGCTACAAATCCCCCACCAGTGGAAGTGAAGAGATGCTGATAAACCTTTAAGAGCCTGGTGAATCCCAGAAGCACACAAAGAAGTTGCCTAAGCACTGTACTTTGCTCACATAGAGTGTTTGGAAAAGGCATCCTTAGCCCCATCACTGGACATGCAATCCACATTATAGTATCTGCAAAAATATCATTTCTAGAATGACATATTTTATTTTCCTACCAAGCTCCTTAGAGACACTATTTTTGTGTCTTCTATTTTCTGACATTTAAGAAAAAGAAATATACACTGCTGGCAGCACCAGTTTGGCCATAAGATCATTGATGCTGCTGGTAAGAAATGCACATCCTGCTGGCATTCCTACTGGAAGGAGTTTAGAAGAGGTTCTGGCAAAAGCAACATCACAATCCACTAGAGAGGAAAACTGAATGGTATAAATTATATTTTTTCCTGATCCAAAACCTAGGTGCCTATTGCTTGTATCACTCAAACAGCAAGAGAGGGAATTCCTACAGCCACAGGCAGCTGTCCATCCATTTGTATTCCAGAATGAGGAGTTGAATCAATCAGTGATTGTTGCAGAACATTGACCTGTACTATGTAGTTGTCAAAATATTCTGCCTGTATTTAAACTGCAGGTAGAAATTCAGCTCAGTTTGCTTCCCATGTTCCAGTTCAGTAGAACAAGCATGATTCTGAGATGAAGCAAGCTGGGACTGAGGAGCTGCACCCATCTCCCCGGGAGCAGAGCAGTCCCCATCCAAGGGTGCCATCTGCTGACAACAGTTTATTTCCTTACTCAGTGTCACTTCCATTCTCTGTTCTGGATTAAAGAGGTGACTAAACTCAAATTCAGCATTGCAGCCTGACAGAGAGTTGTGTCAGATTTTGAAGTAAGTTGTTTGGTCTTTTTCGTTGATCCTCAACATGTGTGGATCAACACTGTATGGCATCTTTTCCAGTTTGGAAAGGCTGAGCTTCAGGGCAAGCACTTCCCATGTCCCAGATCACCTGTACTTTGGATTAATTGCAAAAGAAAATACAAGTCTGGTTTTCATGATGTGGTAATTCCATGATGTTCTCAGGACTGAGGCTCTGTGGTCTCTCACATTGCCAGCCTCACTGCCTGGTAGGGTGGGAATGCCTTGGAGTAATTTCAGTTGAAACAGAGGATTCATTTTATTTCACATTCTATTCTGTACATCCAAGTGTAATTCCGTCTCGGCGTGATAGTTCACAAACTGAAAATTCAATCTGAAATTGATCTCTGGTGAGATCTGCAGGATGTCATCAGATCTATTATAATCTGGAGGTTTTTTCAAATTAGGACCTCAGTTTTTGTCTGATGCTTCAAGCTCATCCCCCTGCCAGCAGCAGGGCTGACCCCAGACTGCAGTAATGGATAGTGGCTGTAACCAGGATATTCGGGGAGCACCAAACCTTGTACTTACTGGAAAACCCTATTTTCAGTGATTTCTTTCCACAAATAGTTAGAAATGGCAGGATTTTGACAGAAGGAAGTGTCTGAAGGACGAAGAGGAGCACGTGTTTAGTGTAAAGGGAGCTGGGGAACAAGAAAGGAGCAGGTGCTGAGCAGAGCCGAGCCGGAGCCACAAGGAGGAGCCCGAATTCTGTTCCGTCAGAAATGAGACCGGAGGTACCAGGGAAGCTGGAGTGCAACAATTCCTTATTGCTGCAGCATTCCAAATGAAACAAACAGGAAAAAACACATCCCTTCCTGTTTCTCCCAGGACAGTGGAATTCTGCGCCGTGTGGTCTCCCTCGCCAGTCAGGATGAGCAGCAGGGCCAGGGCAGACTCTGGGGAAGGGGTTTAGCTGGTAAGGAAACCAGCTGCAGCATTTCTGGGAGAGCCAGTGCCCACACAGCTTCCTGCCTCTTCCCAAATCTTCCTCCTCTGTCTCATCCCTCAGCCATGGACTAGAACAAGAAAAGACAAACTCACTAAATCCAGCAGTTGCCACGGGACCACTCTCCAGTTTATGCCCCTTACCAGCATGAGGAACAGGATAACCTGCAACAGCCACACTGTGGATGGATACAGCTTGACAGAAAGTTACTGAAACTTTCAAGAAAAACTGGTAGCTTTAAATAATCACTTGAATCTTTTGAGTGCTGTTACAAAGTCATGGTGTAAATATTTTCTATAGCTAAGATATATCTTCATAGTATTAATGCTGGGAACAGCAAGAAATCTTTGCATTGCTGCCTATTGAGACAAGACCTCTGAAACAGGACTGAACATCAAATCATGAAAAAATCAGTATAAAAGTACCTAATTCTCATGTATTTCCCCTGGAAATGGGCAGCTGAAGGGAACAGCTGGGCATTACTGACTCTGGACTGGAGTTTTTTTAGTTTAGAAGCTGGATGACTTCATGAAAGCCTCGCATCTCCCTCAGGCTGAAGCTGTTTGGTCGCTAAGCTGCTTGACAGCTGATAGGACACACTGCATTTGAGAATCCACAGGTTTGAGGATCCATGGGCTGCTGTAATTCTACAGCCTGAGAATTACCACAGAAAGTATCTGCATCCCTGTCCCGGCTCCCCATTTATTCCCTTCATGAGCAGGAAAACATAACATACTAACTACAGGGTTAGAGAGAAGTCTGAGGCAGAGCTGATCCTGTTCCACACCTACGGATTTTGGCCACACCTCACTATTATCATATGAAAAGAAAAAGAAAAAAAAAAAAACCCAAACAAGCGAAAGGAAAGCAGCCCGGTATGTAGCTGATTCCAAACAACAACAGCGTGCAGGCTCATAAATGCTTCAGAATTGACCAAGAGGAAGCACGTTTCGTGATGACACAATCTTGTTGCTGTAGTCATTCATCGAAGGGAAACTCCCACAGGAAAAGGCATAAAGCTGCTCAGGGAAGGCGAAGAGGCTGCTCAGTGCTAGGCAGCCAAACCTGGGGTTCGATTCACACAGAGCTAATCATGAGCACCAGCCAAGGCCCTTTCCAGTTTTTTTCTGCGTCCCTCAGGGGTAGTTCAGGGTGTGGTTTGGCCCAGCAAGGAACTTCTTACAGAGAGTCAAGTGCAGATGGTGCCAGCAGCACACATCCCTCCTTCTCCTCCGCCAGACCCTTCTGGCTGGCTGCAGGAGGGGCACCCTGGGGAGGCTTCAGCGAGCACTATGGGGAAAGCATCTTCCTGGGTGGGAATGAGAAACAGACTATGCAGAACCTGAATGAGCGCTTGGCTGCCTACCTGGACAAGGTCCGAGCCTTAGAAGCAGCCAACGCTCAGCTGGAGAGCTGCATCCTAGAGTGGCACAGGACAAAGTCTCATGGAAAGAGGCATGACTTCAACCAGTACGAGCAAAACGTCACTGACATGCAAAGACAGGTAAGTCAGAGCTGGGACTGTGTCATTCTGTGCTCTTCTACGGAATCGGGGTTCTCCTTCATGCTGATGGCTTTCCTTTAAAGAAGTTAAATAAAACCTTTGAAATGTTAGAAATCCTCAGGAAGGTAGTTCCAGGACCTGGGCATAAACATTCTTTGTGTTCACAAGGAGGAGACTGGGCACAAGAAAGGCTGGAAGGGGGCAAGGGGGATTCTGCAGAGACTGGCAGAATGAAGGGATTCATGTGCTGCCAAGTGTTCGTTTCTGTAATGAAACTGGGGTTTGAGTAACTGCGGCTGGGAGAACTTGGTCTTTTTGACTGCACAGGTTCTGAGCAAATTACAAAGCAGGAGGAGTGCAGAGCCTGCCCCTCTCCCGCCGCTGTCTCCAGACAGACTGGGGCATTCCAGCTCTTTGATTCCTGCGGTAGCAGACAATGAAACTACAGGAGTTTTGGGACCAATGAGCTTATGTAATCAGATGGAAAAATACTTCATTGTAATTAAGAAAATAGCAATGACAAATTCCTTGTGGATGTTTTCACTATAATTAAAAGGAGAATTTCTGGTTCCTGCCAGTAGTTAATATTAATGTTCAACAGTAAGCCTTTCAATCTCCCAAACTCACGTGCCTTCAAATTTAAGCATAATATTAATCTGTATTCATAATGAACATCCTTAGCACTGTAACCATCTGTGTGACTAATCAGTGTAATTAACTTTACATACCCATATGGGGCAAAACCCAAAGCTCTTCCAAAAGCAATGTTGTCATTTGCCCTCCGCTTTTTATAATTCAATTACTTGGCATTCTCAAGATCCTGAGAAATTCTTTTTAAAAAGGCTTGGAAATGGTATTAATTCACATCTTTGCTGATTGGGGCCAAGGACTTAATCAAACTCCATGCTCACAGCTAAAAGTGTTGCCTCCAGGCAGTAGATGAGGTGCTCGGACCACAGAGCCAGAACTGTCATCATCCATTTCTGTTTTAAGGATAAAGAAAGGTCACTGTCCCCAGACCTGGGGCTTGGGCACTTTCCTTTTTAACAGAAAGAGAAATAAAAACTTGTTCATTGAGAACATATATGTGTTCAGGTTCATTTGGAATTAGTAAATCAGAAAGATTTAGGAAGACAGTAATCATAAAACCATGATGCTGACTGGGGTAAAGCCCTCACTTTTGACACTTTTGAATAGGTTGTACCCCAACCATTTATTTTTAACACTCACTCCTTAAACAGCTGTCCCTGGCCACAGACACCTTGAGGCTGGTGGCTGTCCTGGATGTGGAAGGAAAGGCCAGGAAAGGATCATTTACAGGTGACAATTCGGTGATTGAACCCAGAATTTTTACTCCCTCTATAAAATATTGCAATTAGCAGCATGTCTGCCAGTAAAATGAGTGAAAATATAGCATCTAATTATTAACCATAATTAAATTAATTAAATGTTAATTTAAAAGGTGAAACTAATTTAGCACCTAAAATAAAACTTAGACTAAATTTAGGGTCCTATATCCAATAATCCAGAATGTCTATGATGTGCTGCCTGTCTGAACTTGGAGGTATATAATCATTTGGGTCCTACATTTTTAACCACACTCTCCTGGATACCTGAATTCAGGATGAATGCCTGATGGAGCAAGAAGTTTTGGGAAAAGCTTTGCTCCAGCATGACTCCATCCTAACCCAGATACCCAATGAAATAGCACCTGTTCTTCAGGTAACTGTCTCATTCAAACACCTTGTGCTGCTAAAGCAAAGTGATCTACAGAGCATTCCAGGAGATGGGACAAAGGATATGAGATATGAGAGGTAAAGCCAGTGCAGGAAGCCTTCTTGGAAAATCCCTGTTTTGAGAAGGAATTGCAGTGTATTTCCTATACAATAATATGTGAGTTCTTAATGAAGCTGACAGTTTGCAGACTGGTACTAGAGAAGCAGCCACGTTCACGATGGATGCAGTAAGGAATTTCATGAGACTGTTAAGAGAGATCTGGCACAGATGTGAGATCTCCTGCTGGCTGCAGTGACTGGGGCCACACGGCAGTGCACTGATCGGTGCTCGGATTGCACAGAGTCACACAGCAATTGTGTACGCGGCACAAAGCTGAAGAACTCGAGTTGTTTTCTCGTTGCCTTGTACATTCTACAAGGCTGGATTCAAGAATTGCCTCTTCTCTGTCACCAAATTCCAGGTAGCCACACATTTAGGGTATTGTTATAGTTCTTGAGCTGGCCTTGATCGTGTCCCAGGGCAGTATGCGAGGTGCGCTGCTAATTGCCCAGGAATGCACAGTCTGTTAGCAGATTAGTTAAGCATTCCACAGCACCTTCTTCTTCACTACAGAGGTGAACCTTTGACACTTCAGGAGAATTTTGTCATTTCCTTGTTTCTTTGTGATTCATTGAGGTGTGGGAAATTTACTCCAAGGTGTTGATAGCTCTGTAAATGACTTCAGTACAGCCACAGTGCGCCTTGGTTTGCCTGTGGATGCTGAGGGAGGGCAGCTGGTGGGATGGTGCCACACTTCTCTTTCCTCTGTGTTAGAAAAGGACAAGATACCCTGCATTTATGATTTCCTGATAATTATGTATGTGTTCTTCTTGGAGTTTTTGCAAAGATTCGGCACAGAATACTGAACCTTTTGCATTCAGATCTATAGTTAAAAACTATTCCATGTTATCAGGGACACATGAGCCTTTCCAGGGCATGCTGAGTGCACCAAAGGAATGAGATTGTGCTTCATACTGAAGCTTTTAGGGCAATTTTCAAATCCCAAAGCAAAATCAAACAGCTGAATCAATCACTCCGTGCTGCTGGTCGATTCAGAGCAGCTATAGGTGTATAACTGAATGGAGCACAACAACCAGATGCCAGTGGTATTGTGCTTGTAACTCCAGGCTGAAGCCCGTGGTGGGTTGAGGGTCCTGCCAGTGAGTGGCTGCCACCATCACTGCTGTGCATCACAACACCAGCTCAGCAGAGTGTTCATGCACAGGCTGCTTTTTAGCATAATATTAACTCCAGTATTTTGATTGTACTTAGACACAGCTTAATGGTTCTTACTGAAATTTGCCCTAAAGATGCCCAAGGCAGCTTTGTCAGCAATGCTGAACAGGATCAGAATCCGGTCTCAAAACCAGAGGAAAGCAGTGACTGTTAGTCTGTAATAGACCATGAAGTTTGTGTAATTAAATTCCTATCCTCTGCCTGGCCAGGAATAAGATGATGCCTTCTGGTTCATACCCTCGAAAAAAGTAAGAAAAAGAATAAAGTAAGATTACGGACAAAAACTGCAAAACACCTAGGTGAATCAGGAAACTGAACTGCTTTTATTCCTATGGTCTCCTTAGCATGGGAATTCCACTATTTAGATGCTTCCTAGGAGCAGCAAAGAGGCTAAACCAGCACAGATTATTTACTGTCACCCCATGGCAACACTGACTCTCCTGCTGGATTCTCTGTTTTCCAGATTGAGGATAGCAAGATCACCAATGCCAGCATCCTTTTACAAATTGATAATGCTAACATGGCAACTGAAGACTTCAGGCTCAAGTAAGATCTTCTTTGGTTTCCTCATTAGATTTGAAAGAGGATTAAACTAAACATTACTTTTTCTTGTTAATCTCATAGGGAAGTGATTTTACTGAGGTTTTCTGTTGATACTGGATGAATAAAAACAATGTAGAACAGGGGAAAAAAACCCCAAAAGGATGTAAAACCCACAAATGCTTGCTGAAGAACCTTGAGTCACCCTGTTTATGATACTTAGTGCAGGTCCTGACGAGCAGGTTTGACAGCAGACACTTGATACTTGTGACAAAAGGCACTTAAAACTGTCATCTGGGATTACAAATTATCCCCTCTAAGCACTGCACTTCCTAGTCCAGCCCAAATCTATTTCCTGGACTTATCACCTCTTCTGTCCAGCTCTGCAGTGGAACACCTGTCCTTGTGTAGCTTCTGCTTTGGAGTCCTGTACGTTGTGCACAGTAACTGAGCCAGTGCATCACTGGCTCCCAGCACAGTCTGATTTTCAGCACATTGAAAGAGAGTTCTCAAATCAACCAAAAAGACAAAATGTTTGTGCAGAGCACTTTCAGGCAGGTCTTTCTAAAGGAAAGGATTTGACACTTCTGTAAGTCAGACTTCTTAGGAATCAGGAAGATTTGTCTTATTTCTAGCAGTTGGTGATCAGCTATAAAAAATATCCCAGCTTTTGGTAATATTGTGACAATCATGGAAATCCTGAGCACTGCCAGCCTTTCATTATCAGTCAGTAGTGTCACAAAAGGAACCAGTGGAGCTACTTTGAGGGATGGGACTCAGAGTGAGTTTATTGGGTGAATGGAGAGAACCAGTAGAGCCCACAAAACACGGAGTAAGGGGAGAGATGCTGAGGAGCAAAAGTGCTTCCCATGCCCAAGGGAATCACAGCAGCATCTCCATGCCTTTGGCTCACTACAGACACAGAGAGGAATGTTAGTAACTGGCTTCCATCACATTTTTTCTTGTTTTTCTGAAGGACTCAAAAGTTACCATTTTGGAAAAAATACAGCAATCAGTGCTTGCTGATACTGTTTTCAGAGAATTGTATTCTCAAAGCTTTCACAACCTGGTGAATGTTAACATGCAAAAACGGAAGTGAAAAAAAGAAATCTTATTTCCTACCATAAAGGGAGAAAGGAAGTAAAATACAAAACTAATAAAACTAATTTTATTGTTAAGACTATTCAAAAATATTTAAATAACATCTCTTGGAAACAGAATTGGTTTCTTTGGTTCTTTGTTCTCTCTAGTTCCCTACATAGACTAAGCAAGTCTCCTTCTCCTTATACAAGAGCCTGAATCGGGCAGTTCTCAACATGCACATTGTGTCTCCTCTTTCCTCACAAAGATACGAAGCCGAGAAGTGTCGCAGGCAGGGAGTGCAGCTGGATGTGGAGAACCTGCGGAAGGAGCTCGACGGCATGACCATCATTACCACAGATCTGGAAATGGAAATTGAAGGTTTGAGAGAAGAGCACATCCTCAGGAGGAAAGACCATGAGGAGGTAGAAAAAGTTCCACTTGGTAAAATCCTATCGCACAAATCTTTACTACCATGTAATTAACTGAGTAAGACCCACAATCTGTAAGTGGGATTGATGATTCAGGACCTAATCCTGTTTCTGAGGCAGCCAATGAGAGTCAGGTGAGGCAAAAAGCCTGTGTCTGCTTTACCAATTACACTGGGGTTTCAGAGAGAACAGATTGCTGGAGTTTCTCCCACCCATCTGTCATACACAGCTAATAATAACTGACATATTGGACAGAAATGTTCTCAGAAAGACTTAGATATAAATATACAGAGTGCTGCCGGGTTTTAGTCATCACTGACTTTTTCTTCAGTGCTGAATATATAATTTCCCATACTTACAGAAGCATGGAGGGGGTGAGGGTTGGAAGGCCCCCTCCTCCTCCCCCCCTAAACTCAAGCAGGGTCACCCAGAACAGGCTGAACTGAGCAAAACAGATTTCAAATTCTTGAAGGATCAAAATTAAAAAGAATGGTTGGTGGAATCAGGCAAAATTACTTCTTGCAAAATCCTAAGCACAGTAATTAGGTAATTGTCAAAAGCCACACTACTCTGAATTCTCCTGAGCTATACTTAGTGCTGTCTGTTATTCCCACATTTATAATTCCACTGCTTGAAACATGCTGGTTTCGCTTGATCTGGTGTTGTTTGCAGTTATTACCTAACACCGGACCCAACGTCCTGCTCACTGTCTGTGGGTTATTAAAGCAGAGAATAAAACACAGGGGTTGCACAGTGGTAGGTGCAGCTGCCTTTGGCTGACCCCCTTCCAGCCCAGGAGAGTTCTTGGACACAGGGGAGCAGCAGAGCCATCCCTGTGTCCAGCTGATCCGCATTCCGTGATGTCATACCCCAAAAGGCTCCTTTGCCTGGGCGCTTTGAAAATGGTACCAGGCACAGAAGGTTGTGCTACACTGAAAGGAATGTTACCCTACCTGCCCAACTGGTCCTGTAATTATGTTGTTTACACAGTAATTATATGCTTTAATCCAATTATTCCTTTAACAATTACATAGAACTTTTACATTACTCTCCTGTAAACTTAGTTATAGTTCCATAAATATTAACATAAAGGGTAAGAAAGATGAAATTACTGTTAGATTTTCATCAAGGTTTTGGGTTTCTAATAGAAAATAAATAAAAAAAGTCAGTGCTTTTTCATTGAGTCCATTTCTTCCAGAAACATTCTATGTAAAGATCTTTTTGCATGTTTTTTATTGAGTTGTGCCACAGAAGCAACTATGTCACTGGTTTAAGTCACATCAGAGTATTATCAACAATAAAATAAATTTTTCAAATAATGTTAACCAATGTATATATAGCAATTACTCCCCAAACCTCTCTGGGATTCTGTGGCTCTCTGAAAACTTTCTACATCCATAAACGAGTTTGCTTGTTCCCTCTGCTAACACATGAACAGGATATGGAAGCCAATCGCTCCTCACAGGACTTCAAAGTCAATGTAAAAGTAAACGCAGCCCCTCCTGCAGACTTAGGCAAGATTCTGGCAGAAATAAGAGAAGATTATGAGGCCATAATTGAAAAGAATCGTCAAAGCCTGGACAACTGGTACAAAGAACAGGTAACAGCTATTCCCTGCTCATTTGCAAGCCCCCTGTGGCTGTACCTGCCTGAGCAGAGTCTGTGAGCTTTTCTCTTGCTTCTGCTCCACAGAGTGCAGCAATGTCCCTGACAGCAACCCCTAATCCTGAGCAGATCCAGCACAACGAGAACGAGATCAAGGAGCTGAGGAGAACTTTACAGTCCCTGGACATCGAGCTGCAAGCACAGATTAGTAAGGTATCTGCTGCAGACATCTTGGGCTGCTCACTCACCCCATATATTCCCAGAAGTTGTCATGGACCAATTCTCCATTTAAATCCACAGCCTAGAATAACTTTATTGCAGTTGTTAAAGTATGAGGGAAAGTAGAATTCAGATCATGCTTGACTTTGCCAAAATATGCAAAATAGATTCAGCAGCCATCACCAGGAAGTGAAAAATTTATGTCTCTTCTTCCGAGAAAATATGAGGAGAAGAAGAAGAAGAGAAGGGATAGCTGATTACAGGTCTAGAAAGAAAATGTGTCCAGAAGACAGACAGTAACACAAAGAATGCAAAGTTCATATTTACAAGCCCTGTTATCAGGGCATGCAATACACAAACTGTGAAAAACATAGGTGGGGAACTTCCAGAAATATTACATAACTCTTACACAAGTTAAAGCTCACATCCCAGAGACCTGGAGACTTTGGAGCAATTCTGGAGAGTTCATGCAGAACAGACAGGACAGACAGCAGTTTCAGGAGCAGGACTTTGAGCAGAACGGATATGGCAGGGATAAATGACTCAGGTTTGCCTCTCATGCACACACGGCACAGCTTTGTGGTTCTGCTGCCTTCACAAGAATAGTTATGCAAATGCATAAGTGTTTAAATTACCACAGCCTTAATTTTGCAATCTTCTAGCTAGAAACCAAATTTGCTGGTATTTCTGTGTTGTATCTACCACATAAATAATAATCATGGTCTTGGTATTATCTGCCCCATCAGAAACACATGCTGGAAGACACCTTGGCTGACACTCGGAATTACTACGCTGCTGCACTTCAAAATATGCAGCAGATCATCTCCAGGTGTGAGGAAGACCTGAGCCAGCTTCGTCATGACATGAAGCAGCAAAATAACCAGTACAAGGTTCTTCTTGGGATCAAAACGCGCCTGGAAAAGGAAATTTCCACGTACCGCCTGCTGCTGGAAGGGAACGCTGACGGGTAAGGCAGAGCTGCCCCGACTGGAACAGATGAGAGTCCTCATATTTGGATTATTTGTTTGTTTGTTTATGCTTAATCAAAGCTTTTGAGTCCCATACTACATCAAGGGTTGGTATTTTAATGTGATGGATCATAATAAAAAGACGGAGCCTGCTTAGAGTACAGAGACACTGGTGTCCATGTAATTTGGATTACCTAAATTAATATAATTTTTTATTAAAAAAAGAAGAAAATTCTCCATTCCCACAGCATGGCCATCTCAGCATAGGAGAACACTGGCCTCGTTTCTATTCTCTCATCTGATTTGTATGAAGTCAAAAAAGGAAGATCAGCAGCCTTTAGAACTGTAACTCTCAGGCAGGCAGGACAGGGTGGCCCCAAGTGTGAGGGTATTTGTCAGAAGCCAAGTTGGGATCAACCTGAGCAACTCAAATACACAAGAACTAATGTACCTGTCCCTGGAAGCAGTAGTGAATGTGCCCTGGGATGGTTTCCAGTGAGAGTATTTACCAAAGGGAAAACTCACATGGTATAAAAGCATCATTCTTTTTCCTTCTTTTTTTTAAATTTTACCTCATAGTGGGATGAGATACAGAAACAGGAAGAAGGGATGAATAACTTCTTGAATTTAGTGTAACATTATTTTCTCTCTATTTCATTATCTTCACAGGACAGCAAGAAAATCTGAAACTAAAGGTAAAAGTTCCCTTACTTTGTTCTCTGTAGTGACTCTTAATTACTGTCAATTCCAATCAAATTTTACTTAGGGCAATTTTAACCTCACCTGAGTGAACTGTGGAAGATGTGCATGGCAGGCTCACTCAGGCCTTTGGGAAGCATTTCAGCAGCTCCTGGCTGCTGTGAAGGGCTCACTGCAGAGCCCCAGCCCTGTCAGTCATACATGGCCACAGCTCAGGCTCCAGACTAAAGCTTTCCTGGGATAGGAGGAGGCAAGGAGACTCCACTGGGTGACTAAAACAGCGTTAGGGCTTGAGAGCAAACAGAAAATCTGCATGTCTGGAAACTCATATTCTGGCATGGGCATGACCTGCAGACATCCAGGATAATCTGCTGGATTTGCATTGGCTGGGCTGTCCCTGTGTTATTCATCTGCCCTGACCTGGACCAGACCCAGGGTGACTTTCTGGCAGCACATTTCACACAGAGCAGTAACAAATATTGACTTGAAGGAAAACATGTAGAGAAAACTTCGTTGAGGAGGCAGCAGGCAAATGACTGTAAATGAGGCTTTCTCTGCATCACCTTGTCTCAGCATTGCTCCTTGGCTAATGAAACTTTCTTTTCTTTCAGAACACTCTGGGCTGAGCAACCGAAAGCTCAAAGCGATTGTCCACGACAGTGTGAACGGGGAGGTGGTGTCCTCCACCACCATCAACGAGCTCCCCCCACAAGCCTGAAGGAAAGCTCTGCCAACCAGCAGCTCTCCCAGCAGCAGCTCCCAGGGCCCCTCTGGGAACAGGGCCCTGGGCTGGCTCCCCGCGTGTCAAACAGGGATCCTCTAGCGAATGCGCTTCTCAAATGATCTGCAGCCTAACGCTGCAGAGTGCCACACTGAGCTGGGTATAGCTGACACTGGTAGTTTAAAGAGCTTTTAGTCACCAAAATGCTGAAGAAAAGCTGTTGAATTAAAGTGACTGGCTGAGCTAGTGACAGATAATTGTGCACATCTCCTCAGGGCAGGAATATCCATCTGGGATTCAGTTATCGCTCTGCAAATTAGCTATAATTTAAGGGGAAGAATCTCTCAACTTTTTTCCTGGTCTTATGCCTCTCATCATATACCTCACTGCAGCCAATAAATTTTTATCCATTATTTGTTCTGGTCCTTGGAATATCTGATTTTGCTTTCCCTTACATATGCCCAGTCCACTGTGGCAGTATCACTGACATGGCTCAGGACAGCCAAAGCCTCATTGTTTCAGGAGGGACAATACTGGAAGAACACAAAAAAGAAAAGAGGAGACACAAATTACAGGTGACATTTACATGAGCAAAACTATTCAACTTCCCTATACACAACTTACCAATGTCACCATTTAAAACAGCATTATGAGTAGGAGAGTTGCAAAGTCACTTTACTAAAAACAGTTCTCCAGAAACATTTCTTTATTCTTCAGTTTGAGAGAAATTTTCTAGCACTGTCTTTAGACACTTTCCCTCAGAGCCTGTAAGTACTTTTCCAGACACTCATTCTTTCTTGATGACCCAGGTAATTCAAAAACCACCTCAGTTATCTGGTCTCAGAAATTAATGTTCACTGTCTCTGTCGAAGGGTTCTGCAGTCAGGCCAGACTGGTGTTTACAGTGCATGCTAACATCAGGGAGAGCTGCTGGCCTTAGCCAGACTCAGGCTTCCTCCCTTTCTCAGCTCAGCCCAATGCCCGAGTCAGCAGCAGACCGACAGCAATAGAGCAATGCAAAGATAAAATCTGGGCAAGGAAGAGAGAAATACCATTAGGATGTTTAGATGAGGAAGAGTGTAAGGCAGAAGGAAGAGAGACCAAATGGAACATAATGAGCGTGTCAGGGATTTGCATTCCAAAGCCACCGTCTGCGTGTCCAGGGCAGTCTTGCATTCATGAGGTACATTGTCATCGTGCCCTGTCATCCCCACACACCAAGGACTCTCACAAAAGGGCTCTTGTTACCTGCCTTGCTTTGAAACAGGGCTCACAAAGGGGAAATCTCAAAGGAAATGCGTATTCAACTGAACAAAGCCCACTTCTGTGACACCGTGTTCTGCTACTGGCATGTTCCAACCAGTTCCTGATCCCCCTTTGCCCCCTGCACCCCAACTCTCCACCCTTGTTGCACAAAGAGATCCCAAAAGCATTGGATGGATTACCTAATGGTTTCTTTAAACTGGGTAAAACTTGTAATACAGGATTAGTAACTACTGGCTAATTAAGAGTGTCCTTCCTTATGGTTTACCAGATTTAACAAGGCAGACCTGGTGTTTGCAGCATCTGGACAAAATGTGCCCAAGTCTTCTTGAACAATTTTCTGTGTTATTTAAAGATATGTTAATTTATCAGATCTACATAGCAGAGCCACATCACTGTGACACAAATAATTATAAAAACTTCTAAGTAGCCCCTTATTTCTACATCAAAGGGAAGTATGTGCTTTGTGCTGGGTTACTGTGCTGAACTACAAGAAAGAAAGAAGGAAAAGCAAATAGTTGAAGTGCTTATGGAATACACCTGTCCTCATTTCACGTTCCTGAGCAATGCTCTGGTTTTACTCTGCCCTGGTGTCCCCTCATGCAGAGGTGAGATGAGCTCCCCGTGCCGTGTGTCACGCTCGGCTGAGGTCTGAGAGGTGCTGGATAAGAGGCAGCAAAATTCCTGTTCTCCTCTGCTGAGAAGCAGAATTCCCTCTCCACCCCACCACTGTGATGATTTCAACCTTCTCTTACACCTGTGCTGCTGCACTCTGTGCAGGTCAGACCAGTGCAGCTCACAGCACCATCCTCACAGCTCACTCTGTTATTGACACCATCATGCACTGAGGACTCCAACAGAGCCATTCAAGTGTCTTTTACTAAGTGGAGTAAACCAATTAGTCCTTAAACATACTAACAGGCATTACACCACATTCTGTTTGTTTCTGGAAAAAATTGCTTATTTCTGGAGAAGCTTTCACAGCTTCAGAATGCTCTGTACAATTGCAGATCTCCTTTGTGTTGAACAGCTGGTGACACCGTGTCACCAGCCATGTGTGCCCTGTATCTGGTGGTTACTCATTACCTCTGAATTTGTGCTCTGGTAGATAAGCTATGCATTCCTAAATGTATTTAGGGTGGGTCTGCACCCTAAATAACAAATAATGATGCTAATATTTACCACTTGCATGCACTGCTAACATCACATTCTCACACCACGCTGAGAGATGAAGTCAGGGAGATAATGAATGGGGGCAGTATTATCATTCCCATTTTATTGCCTGAGAAATTGGAAAAAGAGATGACACAACTCGCTCAAGGCTGCAAAGAAAGTCACTGAGAGCCACTAAATTAGAATCCATCACTTCACAGCTTCTACTTAGCCCAGCTATTAGATAATAAAACTTCCTGAAGAGCCATTCCCCACTCACAGCAATCCTGTCAGTGTCTGATGGCTCTGAAGAGATAATGCCCTTGATTCATTCCAAGTGTTTATGGCTGGTCAGGACCCTGTACATATTCTGATGATGTTCTTCAACATACCTGTGCCAACAGCCTGACTGAAATGAGCCCTGTACAGAGCCCTGTGCTGGCAGCTCCAGCAGCTTTGCAGTATTTGGAAGACTTTAAGAGCACAGGTGGTGCTGCTTCTGACTGCAGAGCAGTGGCTTGAAGGGAAGGAAATATTCAGGACTGTGATGATGTATGGCTTGAAAAGTGACTTTGTTAGTTCATTATATTGAAATTGATTGAATTCTGCCAGCTCATATTTGTTCTTCTTCAGTATCCTATACACACAGAAATGCCATTTTGACACCAAGAAAGTGATAGACCCAGGCACAAAGAAAATGCAATTTGAAGAATATGAAGTATCATTCAAAACAACACCCTCCAAGTTAATAAATTCTATTTCCCATAAATGGAAAAGGATAGCAAAGAAACATGAGCAGGAGAGAACAGCATTTCTCAGTCTAAGTGAATGATGCAACAATACTTCTGCAAACCAACAAGATACAGGAACTCAGCCTATAAAAGGAGGCTGAAACCATCGGCGTTCACAACCGGCTCGTTGCAGTTTCACCTGCCATTTAAGGCAGTCCTGCACGGAATAATCCTCAGAGTGATTTCCAAGAGCCTTGACTGCTCTCCAGCCTGGGCATGAGTCACAGCTCATTTCACTTGTAGAAATGTTAAAACTTATTAAGGTGTATTACAATAGGCAGCTTTGGTAAGTGAAGTGTTGATCCCCTGGAAGAAGTGTGCGATGAGGTAATGCAGTCATGGTTTGTGCTATTAATCACACATTCTTCTGGGGAGCTGGCCCCACACTGCTGGGGTTCAGCCTTATTTATCAACAGCCACATCTGTAGAATGAGAATTTTTGCTTTCTGCCTTCCTGGTTAATGCGGATACAAAATGAACAAAGTCATTTCAGAAAGAGAAGAAAAGAAATCTTGCCTTTATAGCACTGCTAAAGCCACAGGTTCTATGGATTATTGAAGCAGAGAGAATAGGTAGAAGAGCCGGTAAAACATTTCACAATGTCCACACCCTGACCTATAAAGGTTTCTAAAGTTTTGCTAGGAGATGCCAGTTCCTGTGTATGAATCATTTAGAAAAAGGACGAATCTATAAACAGGGAAGCAAGGAAAGAATATTGCTGGAGAGGCTGCACCCCCTGTGCCCCTATGTCCTGGATTATAACACAAAAGCATCTTAATTATGGACTCTACCTGGATGTTTGGCTTGGTGAAATACAACTGAAGTTTTACCATGTGTTGTTTCCTCATCATTCCTCCCTCTGTAAAATCTTCGATTCTTTTCAAGCTGTACTTTTATGATATCTTTAATTGTGTGACTGTACTGAAATGACCTACTTGAGTCCCTGACCTAGGACTGGCACAAACCAATTGTCTGTAAAAATATTCCATGAAACAGAAGTGCCAATGTCGGACAGTTTGGAGTGTTCCTATGGCAGGAGCTCCCAGTGCAAGACATGACCTAATGGTGAGGCAGGTGCAGGGCTGCCTCTTCTGGACATGTTAATTTGCTTTTTGAATGTCTGAATATGCACCAGAACCTTAAAGGCATAAAATCATAACACCAGCTGTGGTAAAGACACTTTCAATAACTATATAGACTTTAGGGGTAAATTTTTTGGCTTTCCAATGTCCTAAGGACAAGTCCAAAGGAGTCGATGTGACGGGCTGTAATTAGGCTCTATAGAAAGCAACAAAAATGAGGAATATAATTTGGAAAAATGTGTTTCAATTAAGAGGCATAATTAGCTGGAGCAGGCAGGGAAATGGAGAAACAAACAGGCTGAAGTAGCTACAAACTACAGTTCTTCCTTAGAACAGAAGTTAAAGGTGTGCTGCCTTTAGAGAAGTACCAGCTTTGGTTCAGCTCTGCACTCCCAAACCAACATATGAGAAAATAAAACATCAAATGCATCAAACAAAAAACTGGGAGTGACTCTTGCCAGAACAATTTCAAAGCAGAAAACCAGTAACGTTGCTGCAAGCAGACAGAAAATTGTGATAGTAAAGTTACCTGTGCAGGAAAGAAAACACATTCTTATGTCAAATTAATGAGAAAAATGACTAATTTTTTATGCTGTTCCAGCACCCAGGCTCTGCTTCCACATTAATCTCACAAGAGACAGTCTCAAGACATTCTGAGAATGTATCCTCTGTTACTGTACAGAATAAAAACCTTTAAAACACAGCCAAAGAAACATTTTCTTTAATGCCTACAGCCTATTGCTGCCTAAAAATTGAGATACTCAAGCATCAGTCATATATAAGAGTGTAATTTAAAAAGATAATGAACACTCCCTGTCCTGAAAGACTCAGATGGCAGAATTTAGAAAGATAGCCCATTCTTCTTGCCCACTCCATACACAGCATTGAACTCCGTAATTACGGCTGGTGGCTCTGAAGAGAAATATTCCTCTAAACGTTTGGCCACAAGAGCCATGCAACTAAATTTCCTGTGGATAGAGGGCCAGGAAAGTGGCTGATATGGGAAATTTTGTTCTGTAAGCCGTAAGTTTTATTCCGTCGTTCAAGTTCTGCACGGATTCTCCCGCGGCGCTCAGCACGGGGAGGGCTGGAGGCAGCTCCCTTCCGAAGGCCGGTGGTGGCCTCTAGTGACAACCAGGTAGATCCGCACGGAGCCCGGTGCCTGTCCCTGCTCCTGCCGCTCCTCCGGGGCTCCTGCGGCTGGGGAACAGCTTCAAACTGGAAATTTCTGCTGCAGTGTTTGTGCAATGAGCGTTACTAACAGCGCCAGACTTCCTCCAGGGGACTATGGAGACGGATTTTCGGTCTGTTTCCTTTGTTTTGCTTTTTTTGGTTTCTGCTTTCCTGATGCTTGGGCGGGTATTTTGGGTTCCGAGCACCCCATAGCTCGTTCCTGGTTGTACAAACCCCGGGAGTGGGGATGCCGTGGGACCGCTGGGATGCACTGAAAGGATGATATTCCAAAGCAGTCCCCAAACAAGAAGCTGCAGCTGTGCCTCTGCCCAGGCACCTCCCGGCATTATGAGTGCAATTTTACCCTGGGGAAAAATTTAAATTTCTGATTTGCGGGCTCCAAGTGTGACACAAGTGAGATCCCTGGAAGTGCAAGAACTTGTTTTTTAAAGTTAGCAAAAAAGTCTACACAGATATGAACACATGCAATACAATGTGTTTGTACGTATTTTCTACGGTGTATGATCAGTGTGTACCTATATTTGCACAGGGCCATGAAAATTGTATTTGCCTCCTGAATCACAGAAATATGCAATATTTTTTCATGGATACTGAACTACTCCAGCATTATGGAACTGAGAGAGTCAGCAGGATGAAATTCTCTCCAGTTCACTGGTTTTCTCCTTCCCCTGACACTTGCACAGGGTTTTTCCAAGGGAGAGAGATCTGCCAGCAGTCCTGTGTTAGAGCTGATCTTAATGGCACTTTTGGGGAAGAAAAAAGAGAAGGTTCGTTTGTGTGGCCTGGAGCTGTTTTTGTTGGCACTGAGATCTGATTCTGTTTGAGGAGAGCAGCTGAGACAGGAAAGGCAGCTCCTGACTTTCATTTTCCACCTGTGGCTGGGGAGGGATGGAACCCACACACTGCCTCACGCACCACTCCAGGAGCTGGAACACCTCTCTAAGTACCATAAATATGCAAAGTAATGTTTTAACTTACCCCTCTGGTCAAAGCTCCAAGCAGAAAGAAATAAGATGCAGTGGTTTGATGATTGAGATATTTTCATTGGACAAAAGATAAAAAGGAGAGGGAAATGAAGGGAAAAAAATACGTGAGGCAGACAGTGTAAGATCTTGAGCTGCAAATGTTCAGGGCTTAGATGAATCCAGCTGAGTTGGTGACATCATCCAGAACTTTCTCTCCTCTGATCCCATTCAGCAAAGCACAAAACACCCTGCTTTGCTCTTTGGAGAGAGCAGGCTTCACGGGCATTGGCATTAACAGGAGGTGCAAAGGGCATTAAGAAAAGAAGGAGAGGAATATCTCAGACCCAGAAATATTGAATACTGGAATAAGGCTGGAACATTGAACATGGAATGCTTCTCTCTTGAATGCACTTTGCACAGCGATGTCCTTTAATGACTGTAGTGTAGAACTCTTAGGATGCTAAACCCAAACACAGGGACCAACAAAAGGGTGTTGAATTTCACTCCTAGAATGGATCATCTCTACAGACTGACCTAAAAGACTTTGCTTTATTTCAGTCAGCCAAAAGAAAAGCGCCTGTTCCACCTAAAGGCAGCAAAAACGCAGACCCACAGCTGGGTGTGTCTTTTTTCCTTGAACTCTCCAGACTGGTTGCCCGTGGCTGGTTAGCACAGGTGAGTCAGATGGAATGGCATCCACATTATCAGAGCCCTGCAGAACTTATCTCTATGGCCCTGTAAAGCACATTAAACTTCTGTCACACAGGTGACATTTCTTCATGAAATCAAACAATTCACTAGTGTTGTTATAAATGTTTTATTATGTCTATAGGCAATCCACTCTGGCCAGGCACGTCACTGAAGGGAAGTGCTACCTGTGAACCCACAGACTGTCTTCTACAGCTCCCACAACTGAGGCTGGAGCTGAAACTGCTCTGCTGAGCTAAAGCACCAGCAAACTGTTACAGCATTTCTTCAGTGCTGACCAAATCTGCAGCACTGGACAATAGATTTTTAGGTTGCCCAACATCTATTTAGATAACTTACTCTTACAACCAATAAAATAAAAAACTAAATAAAATGAGGCAGCCCATGTTCTTGCAGGTAACTCCCGGGCATAGTCCAGGGGTGGAGGATGCTGAGGCCACTCCCAACTGATGCCTTGAGGAGCCCCTCACCCTCCAACCCGGCTGGGGCCTCGTCCTCCCCTCACTGCCATGGCTGCAGCTTCCTCTGGCAGTTTCCAGTGATTGATACAACCAGTCAAGATATGTTTCATGGAAAAAAATGTACTGAAAAAAAGCAGAGGCAAACCCCACCTCTGATGTGAATCTGTCCTGATCCTAGCAAGTATTCTTGCAAATATTCTGGCTTTTTGAGGAGGATAGAAGCATATATAAAATGATACGACCAGAGAAATTCTCAGTAAACAATTGAAGGATGAGAATGAAAAGAACACTAAGAAAATTCAGCCTTGTATCTTTACACATTGGGTTTGCACAATGCCACTGTTCCTTGCTTCCTCTTGCATACATCTTGGATGCCTCTGCTGAATAATCTTGAGGAAGACAATTGCTGGAGGTTCAGCTTGAACAAAAGCAGCAGAGCCATAACACAAGGCAAATGTCTGACCTAAGCCTGATGCTCACCTTAATTCAGATTACTGTCTTCTTTTTTGATTTGTTCACTAAATGAAAAAAACTGAACCTCCAAATTATGTTTAGAAAAAAATATCACCAAGGTAACATGGAAACTAATTTTAATACTGAGAAGAAAAAGCAGAATGCTTGCTCTTAAATAGAGAGCCACACAATCCTGCAGAGATCTAGGCAGTGAGACATAGAGCCAAGGGATGTAAGAATAACAGGACCTCTTCTCTACTCCTCTTACAATTTAAAGGTGTAACTCTGCTCTACAAAAATGAGGAATTCTTACTTAGTCTGAATAATTTCAATGGACAAAAGACAACCCACCCTGAGTCTCTGCAATGACACACCAAATGTCAATGGCCAGTGTACTTTGGTTTCACATCTCATAAAGGTTTTTTTATTACAAGTTACACCCAAAGAAGTTCAAGGTCCAAAGACACTCCACAGCATCCTCCTAGAAAAAAAAATCCTGCCCTGCACACTGATTGCTTTGGTTTGGAAGCTGTGTTTCCAGAACAGCCAAGCACAACAGTTTAACTCTCTGCCTTGAGCCAAGACCAGTTAGACTAATCCCTAGCACAGTAACTTAAAAACTTGGCTGCATTAATTCCCCAATATATTCCCTAATACCCAACTATTCTGGGTTGGGTGCTCTCAAAAAGCTGAAGGTGCCTCCAATACACAGTTCAGTGCCTCCACAGCCCTGTGTCTCACCAATTTCCTTGCCCCAAGGTGGGAGATCAGTACACATCAGCAGCTGCTGTCACTAACACAAGCCATGTGTGTTCATTGTTCCACCTGACAGCATCACTAACACACACAAACACTGTCAGTGCAATGCCCCAGGAGCTGCACCTCCACACTGGCCCAACACACACCTGCCACCTGCTCTCCTGCAGCACTAACAACCCCTCAGCAATCAGGTTCTTCCCTGGCTTTACAAATTCTCCATGCACTTTCTGTATCAAGTGTACAGCACAGTCAGCCCAGGAGCCTCCTCCATAAGATCAGCAGTAAGATTGTTGAGTTTCTTCATGCCATGGAAAGCACTTGGTTTCCTGTTAATGACCACAGCCCCTGAGTTGGGGACAGACCCCCCAGCATGGCACTTGTTAGCTGGTGGTCTCTGATGAGGCAGGAGGGAAACTTGTTTTGCTTCAACTTCAGCCATGCAGGAAGGCTGGAGGCTCGTTCTGTGGAAGATGGAACTCAACACTTCCTACAACTCTGGACCTCAGCATCCCACACGTGAAACACAGTGGGCTGTGAAGGTTTCCAATATTCTCATTCCTCCTACCTCACTTAAGGACAAAGAAATACCCTTTCCACTCAATCTCAGCTGTACTGAAAGCTCAAATTACAGTTGCAAGGGTTTTCTAATACCAGATGAATGCATATTCAATCCAAGCTGATGTTAACAGCCTCCACTCTTCACTGGCAGTGAAGATGTTGGTTTGTGCTTACTATGCATTGAATTCACATGGTAGTAAAGCTGCCTCCTTTCTAATAATTTATACACTGTTCTAGACTGTCCTGAGGCCCAAGTTATTGCTTACTCAACAGAAATATAAATATTTTAAGTCTCTTGTGACATACGGCAACTCTCATTTTAAATTAATGCACTGCACAGTGGGCTAAGAACCTACTCCTTTGTTCAAAGGGTTAAGGAGAGGATTGGCTGCAGGTACACGGTTATAAATGATTCAAGAGATCATTTTTTGTTTATCTGTTATACAAAATAATAAAGCAAGCAAACTACCCAGGGAGTGTTCCTCAAACACCGACAAAGAGACAAGAACCTTTCTAATTATGGGGAGGGGGAGCAATATCCTGTGTGCTCTTTGTGCTGATACCAGTGACAGTCTGCGTCAACATAGGTGGGGTTTCAGCCACTGTGCTTCCTCTTGGACCTGTATAAAGGTGCACAGGGCACAGCCACAGTCAGCTCCTCGCTGCTGTCTCTATCTCTGCTGATTTACCTGCTTCACTCCAGAAGACAAAGAGCACAAATGGCATTCTCCACCCGCAGCATCCAGTGGGGTACGAGCAGCCATGTCCAGTCCTCTGCACCCAGTGTCAGTAGTCTGACCTCCAGGAAAATGTCCATCCAGAAGATCCAGGCACCCAGTGTCTACGGGGGAGCCGGGGGCTATGGCACCCGCATATCAACCAGCACCAGCTCTGGCCAAGGCCTGGGAGGGAGCCTCCAGCTCAGCATCACTGGGAGTGATGTGCTGCTCGCTGGCAACGAAAAATCAACCATGCAAAACCTGAACGATCGCCTGGCTGCGTACCTGGAGAGGGTGCGCTCACTGGAGAAGTCAAACTCCCTGATTGAGATGCAGATCAGGGAATGGTATGAAAAGAACACCGTAAGCAAAGGGCAGGACTACAGCTCCTTCTTCAAAACAATTGAAGAACTCCGAAATAAGGTAAGAGATTGTAAAGTCCTCCATAAATATAAGAATTGCAGTTATCAGTGAGATAGAGAATAATCTGTTGTAGAAAATGTACTTTTCCAAATTGTAATTGGCCTAGTTGGGAAGAAAAAGTTTCTTTTTGATCAGCTACAAATTTGTGACAGATTTTAGATAATCTGTAATACTAGGTATATGCCTGCAGTTTTGAGTAATCTCATACCTGAAAAATATGCGACTCAAAATTAAGTAGTTCTATGATATTTGCCTTAGGTGGCTTTAATTAGAGAAAGTACTAATGGTAATCTACATATTTAAATCTGGCTTAGCAACAGTCTATTTCAAAGTGTTTTTTTAGAAAAGAAGGGCAACCACACACAAAAAAAAAAAAATAAAAGACCACTACTTAAAATAGTAAATTATCACTGGAAGGAATGAAATATTCCCAACAATCAACTAACAGGTTTGTCAAATCATGTTTCCAGAACTTCCTTCAGTCTTTTCCCTTTTATTTTTTATTACTTGTACCTCCCAACATTTAAAAGCAGATCCCTTCAGAGAACAGTTCATCCCAACTATTTGATACACTTATTTTATGGCAGGACAATGTGTCTTTTGGACATCCCTTATTCCTTTCATGTACTTCAGATGGAACTTAGCTTAAAGCCAGCTGACCAACAGACAGCTGAAGTGAAGGAAGATGAAGCCCACTGACAGTATTCATTCCCAGGAAAGGATTAAGTGTGAATTTCTGTGCAAAGTTTCATTGCTTGTCCACCATTCCCTTTAGATTTCTGCTGCCCAGATGGAAAATTCCAGGCTTGTCCTGCAGATTGACAATGCCAAGCTGGCTGCTGATGACTTTAGACTAAAGTAAGTTCCATGATTTTATATCAATTCTCTTTCATCCTCCTCTTACATAGGAAAGCTTCCACTTACTGGAATCGGTGCCAAGAAGTGAACATTTTCCAACTTTAAGTTTAATGAAAATTTCACAATGACTGTGGTAGTTACTGATTCTAACATTTACTCCAAACTGCTGCATTTCAACGATGACAAAAGGCACTGTATTGTACAGGTTTGAGAATGAACACCTGCTCAGGCAGAGTGTGGAGAGCGACATCACCGGACTGCTGCGTGTCCGTGATGACCTGACCCTGACAAAGGCTGACCTGGAGTCCCAGATTGAGGGTATAACCGAGGAACTCGTTTTCCTCAGGAAGAGCCATGAGGAGGTAAGAGCAGCTGACCACTGCCAGGGAGAGGGGGTTTGAGGGGCAAACACAAACAACCTCACTAGGAAGCACTTCTATCCTTCCTGGAAGCAGTATAACCATGTGTAACCTTAAGGGACATTCAAGCTGTCAGGGATCAAAGGCTGAACATTCCTCCATTCCAGGAATGAAGGAGTGAAGGTTTTTTCTAAGAAAAATTTAGAGTTCAGGAATTGCTACCCCAAAAAATACACAAATGGGAGCCATGACTTCTGCCCTCATTCCACAGGTCCAGTTCTGAGGAAATAATTTTCATGATACATTTATCTATGATATAACATTTATTGCTATAAAGTAAATAAACTGTTCTAAGATGAGGTGCATTAAACAGTATTTACAAGGTGACTGTAAATTAAATTGCCTTGCCCTAAGGTACTACTAAGGATTAGTCCTGTGTGTGTAGCTGTTGAGTTTGTGCCCCATGCCAAGGGGTGACAGCTCCCTGGTGCTAACACAGTCCCCATTGCTGCAGGAGCGTGACAGGCTGCGCAAAGAGGCCAGCGGCTCTGTGAGCGTGGCGGTGGATGCTGCTCCTGGCATTAATCTCACAGCTATCATGGAAAACATGAGGAAACAATATGAAGAAATGGCAGAAAAGAACCGCCAAGAAGCCAAAGAACGTTTTGAAAAGCAGGTAAAGTCAACTGCTTAAACACCAGCAAGAACCTCAGTCATGCCTGGCTGCAATTCACAGTCCCTCCATTCATTCCTCATTCCAGACAGTAGAACTGAACCAGGAAGTTGCCCTCACTGTTGAACGGGTGGAGGTCCAAAGGAAAGAGATCACGGAACGAAGACAGGTCTTCCAGAACCTGGAGCTGGAATTACAGTCCCTGCTGACCATGGTAAAAAAAAAAGGCAAAATAAGGACTGTGTGTAGCAGAGAGTTACACAGATAAATAGAGAAATGAGGGGCTTTACAATCAAAATGTTATTTTAACAGAAAAATGTATCCTCTGAATGATATGTCACTGTTCTTCCCATGAACTATAGAAACAGACCCTGGAAGGCTCTGTGGCTGAAACAGAAGCACGGTACAGTTACCAGCTTAACCAGATACAGGGAACAATTTCCAGTCTAGAGGCTCAGCTGAGGCAGCTCCGAGCTGACATGGAAGCTCAGAACAATGAGCACAGCATCCTGCTGGATGTCAAGACTCGTTTGGAGATGGAGATCGCCACATACCGCAGGCTGCTGGAGGGAGAGGAAAGCGGGTGAGCACAAACACAGCTCTGTGTGTTAGTTTGGGTTTTGTGTCAAATCTGCCTCTCTCCAACTGCTTTGGGGTGGGGAAGCCCATTGCCCAGTTGTCAGCCACAGAATCAGAGCAGGCTGCCATTCAGGCTGGGCTGCTGAAGCTGCTGTGGAATTTTGAGGTGGGCTCTTCCAGCCTACAGACTGTCACTCTATGAGCTGGGGAGCTGGGTAGATGTTCACATGCCAGGAACACCAGTAATGCAGTTTTCTATCAAATTGTCCATGTGGGTTAAGCAGAGAGTGGAACTTCCCCCCAGATTCTACCTGTTCAGCTGTTCTGGCTCAGGAACTAGATCAGGTGTACCTGCATGAGCTGAAGTCCTGGCATTACAGAGATGAGTCTGCAGATTAACTGCATCAACAGCTTATGCCTAGCAAGTCTCACTTTAACTGAGAGACCTCATTTTACTGAGTTATCTCCTGATTAAATGTCTTGATGAAAGGTAATTAGCTGTCCTGATCAAACACCTAGGAAATGCACAAGGATGTTACTTCAGTACATGAGTTGCCATATATTTACATTTTCTAATTTATAATTTGAACAGGAATTTAGAAGTGACGATACTAGAGGCTGAAAAAGGTATGTCCCACCAACTTCTTTTTTGTTTTGATGGCTGCCTATTGAAATGTTATGGAATCAAGTAGCCTGATATAAAATAACATCTTCAGAGCAAATAATCAGCCAGTGGAATCTCACATCAAGAAAGCAATGAACTGTATGGTTACCCTCTGGGGACTGTACAAACCGGGGTTTATATATACAATTCAGGTGCCCAGTGTAAAATCACAGACTCACCCATTCTGAGATTCTGTGAGTCTTCAGAGAGCCAAGAGAACAACAGAGAGTTACTGAATTCCCCTCTGGAATTCAGAGGCATCTGCTTCTCCCTGCTGGCTGCACAGGGACAAGGCTTCCAAGTAACATATCCACTTTTATAGCAAAATTTTCCAATTTGCTGTAAGTCTATCCCAAGATTTTAGGTCTACAAGTCTGTGCTAAACTAAAGCAAAACTATCAAGAGCACTAGAGAGTTATTGAACCTAGTGTCCACTACAGTCTGTGGGCAACATACTCAATATCCAAAAGAGGAGCCACACCCTGCACACAGCAAAAGTTTACCTCAAGGACATGTGGATTGAAGATGCTTTTTGTATTTCCTCATCGACTGCTACTACTGCAGCAATATTACTCTGTCAATGTACATTGCAGTAAATTCTTTCTCTTTTCAATTTCCTTAACAGAATCAAGTAAACTCAAGAAGATCAAGACAATAGTTGAGGAGGTGGTTGATGGCAAGATTGTCTCCTCTGAGGTCAGAGAGATTGAAGAGAAGATGTAAATGGCACCAGCAGAAAAGATGCCTCTGAGTTCCCCGGAGCTAATGCCAAAACTAAAAGATTTATAAAGAATCTGATCTAATTCGCCCTAAACTCCAGAAGGATTAAAAAATGTCAAAATATCAAATCTTCTGTTGTTGTTATTGTTGTTTTTGTGGGGAAATGTTAATAAAAATCTGTAAATCACAACATAGAAGACTTTGGTCTTCTAAACTTTTGGGTTTACTCACCTAGTGACTAAGTACCTTGCTGAAAAAAAAAAATCAAATCAGTCTGGTATGAATATATAATTGCTTCCAACACTGATAAAATTGGAAGTATTAGGATTTTAAAAATTTAAGACATCAGTTCAGCACACCTTTTCTGAATGTGAACTCCCACTCAAACATAAAGCAGCTTCGCTTCATTAAAACTTGATTTTCAAATAAATAAGGTGTCAATATGCTTTTCATAATATATTAACATAAAAAACTAAATTGAAGAAGACTATTTGATATTTTTCACATTCTATGAATGATTATGTCACCAGGGACTACAGCAAGCCAAGATATTTCATCAGTAAGAATATATTTGAAATGATCTCCCTCTCTCTCAAACCCTTGTGTGCCAATAATGTTCCCTGTCCCATAGAGAGGCCCCTGTGCCACACCTGGATTCTCAGTCCCAGGGGTTTACATTTTCCTCTTGAGAACATAAACACACAATTCTTCTCTATGAAACCTCACCTGTCCAGAGCTACGTGCTGTACATAAACAGCTGCCAAAGAACTAATCCTCTGCTTTCAGTGCCCCGAGTCATTGAGATCAGGCTATCAGTGCATTTCCACAGAAATGCTCCACTTACACCTTTGATCTTCCGCTCTTTTCTGCCCCAAAAGCACCCCATGCTCCTGGGTGCAGATAAATCAAAAATTAACACATTTCAGTTGACAAATCCAATGATATAATTAAGCCAGGACAAAGGAAAAACAATTTTCCATTTATCAAAATAACTTCAAAAGAAAAATATACTGGCTTGGGATGGTTCCCATGCCCAAACCTGCACCCAGAAGCGCTACATTTGATCTTTAGATCTGTATTATAAAAAGCACCAAATACAGAAATCAGATTTCTTATTTTGAGATAACAGCAAAGTATTTAGCAGATACAATGGTGAGTTCCCAGCCCCAAAGTACAAACTCTTATACACTATAGGCTATATGCTATAGACTATATAAGCATATCACTCTGGGGTATTTCAATGATGAAAGTGTTAGGGCATAAACCCAATTGCAAATCCTATTTGGTATAAGTATATTCATATTTTCATTTTAATGATCACCCTGCAGCTCACTGAACATTCATGTGCCCTTGCACACCTGATGGTCATTTTTCTTACTTCCTATCAAGCATCCAGGAGCACTAATCCAGTAGAGGCTCATGCCAGAAGAGCATTATGAAAAGAAAGACATTCCTGCCACACAGGCTGAGAAGCAGGGATCAAAGGGATCACGCTGCTGACTTAGCAAACTCCTGTAAGAACAGCCCCAAATGCAGGAAGCACCGAATCTGCAATGACAAAACAATTATTTAGGAGGGATTTAAATGTGAAAAGAACTTTTTGTGCTCCATTGCACATGGCAGAACACAAGTGTGATGTCTCAGCTCCACTCCACCCACTTCTCCTCATACAAATACCTGGAGGGCACCAGATTTCCACTCCCATTGGCAATTTCGGTTGGCACATATCATTTCGGTTGGTCAGAACACACTAAACTGACATCCCCTCCAAACAGGAGGGAGTGAGAGAGTGAAAGCTCTCCCCAGGAGGTGGGGACTCCTCCTGAAACACCCACTGCTGTCCCTCTATAAAGCTGACACTGCTCTCTGTAGTATCCTCCACGGGGCAGATCCGGGCACCTTGAATCGAGCACCATGGCCCTTTCCGTGCGCACAAGTGGCGGGTCCCGGCCATTCTCTTCTCGGAGCGGATTTGGAGGGGGATCTCTGAGGATGTCCAGCTCCAGTGGTGGAGGAGGCTTTGGTGGCAGCGGGTTTGGGTTTGGTGGGGGGTCTGGTGGAGGGTTTGGTGCAGCCTCTCTGTTGGGCTCAAGCTCTGGCTTCGGTGGGGGCTTTGGGGGCAGCTCAGGTGCAGGATTTGGGAGCAGCTTAAGCAGTGGCTTTGGTGGAAGCTTTGGAGGTGGTTTGGGTGGCAGCTATGGAGGTGGCTTAGGCAGTGGGTTTGGAGGAGGTTTGGGAAGTGGTTTTGGCAGTAGTTCAGGTGCTGCTTTTGGAAGTGGCTTTGGTGGTGGCTTAGGGACTGGTTTTGGAGGTGGGTTTGGCCCTGCTAGTGCTGGCGACGGTGGCATTCTTTCTGGCTCAAAAAAAGAGACAATGCAGAACCTCAATGACCGTCTGGCTGCATATCTGGACAAAGTGAGATCTCTGGAAGATGCCAACACTGAGCTGGAGCGCAAAATCCGTGAGTGGTATGAGAAAAGTGGCCCTGGCACTGGAACCCCTGGATCTGGGAATGACTACAGTAAATTCTACCCCTTCATTGAAGATCTTCGAAACAAGGTAGCAAAGCATTTTTGCTTTATATTTGTAAGTCACTTAATAGTATGAATGAAAATAACAAATTTCTTCTGGAAACCGAGAGCATATTTATCCTTTGGTACTGACACTTGCAGTGACCTCTGTCACCTTGCACTAGTGACATGTGCTGAATCTCTCCTGTACAGTAAAGGAGTTCTGTAGCTGTGCCACACAGTGATTTGTCTAATCTGAATAAAGGAGCAGGCAGTGATGGAATGCAGTTCTACAAACCCTTTTAGAACACAAAGTTTAAAGCCATTACAAAGCCATGAAGCCTTTGGGCTGTAACATCATTCTCTGAACACTGTTTGTATTCTAGATCATCAATGCAACCATCGACAACGCAAGGATCATTCTGCAGATTGATAATGCCAGACTGGCTGCTGATGACTTCAGACTAAAGTAAGCATATCTTAATGCTACAAAAACTCCTACTAATATCTTAAGGAAAAAGTTCTTTTCTATTAAAAAATCTCTTTCCTTGTAGGATACTTGTAATATAATTATTAAACAATATTATAATAATTATGCATATTAAGTTTTCATATTAAAGCTAAAATAAAACACATGAATAATTTGCATTTGACCTCACTGGTCATGTAAAAAACAATATTTAATCCCTTTATAATAGATATGAGAATGAAGTGGCTCTTCGGCAGAGTGTGGAGGCCGACATCAATGGTCTGCGCAGAGTCCTGGATGAACTGACCATGACCAGGGCAGATCTGGAGATGCAGATTGAAAGCCTGAATGAAGAACTGGCTTATCTCAAGAAGAATCATGAAGAGGTTATTTTTTTTTTCCTTTGTGAATTCATAAAATTTCACGCATGAAATTGTGAAACATCAAATGGTATTCAAGCTCCCACTTATTTAAGCCAGTGGAAGTTCCTGGGCTTCATTATATTTTTATAGTTTATTTCTTGAGTTTGCTAAGTGAAAGAGTGTGACAAACAAGCTACAGATCCTTGTTGAAACAGAATTTATATCACATATATTTCTTTACATATATTTTGGTTGAACTATTTTGTCTTGTATTAACAGAACCTTCTCTTTCTTTTCAATCTCTACAGGAGCTTCAGGGCATCCAAAGCAGTGAACTTGGCCAAGTCAGTGTGGAAATGGACGCTGCTCCAGGGACTGACCTGACCAAGCTTCTGAATGACATGAGGGGACAGTACGAAGTCATTGCCGAGCAAAACCGTAAAGAGGCTGAGGCGTGGTTCAATGAAAAAGTAACAACCAGAGAGAGCAGACTCAACAAAATGCATGGGAAAATGAGTTCAATACTTGGACCAGTAAAATTACACCCCATTCTTCCTTGTCATTTCAGAGCGGGGAGCTGAAAAAGGAAATCTCCACCAATACTGAGCAGCTCCAATCAGGAAAGAGCGAGATCACAGACTTAAAACGGACTCTCCAGAGCTTGGAAATAGAGCTGCAGTCTCAGCTCGCCATGGTACGTTCTAGGAAGCTGCTGACTGCTCAGAGCCAATTCAGCAACTTCAGAAGTCTTTTTAAACCTAATCCTATTCCATAGAATTGAGGATTTGCATTTATTTCTGATTAAATCCTATATTCTTCTAGTTCCTAAATAGCAGTAATATATCTAACTGGATTGCAAATAGCATGTCACAAAGCAGATGAGTTTTTACATCAAATTTAGGGAAGTGACAAGGGACAGTTTTCAAAGTGGTGTTTTCAAAAAGAAAATGAAACCTTCTAAGTAATGCAGCTGTGCTCACGCCCTTAAACTACTTCAGTTGGTTTTGTAAAGAGATTTTTTCCTTAACCAGAGATCATTTAATATCCTTACACAGAAAAAATCCCTGGAAGACACTTTAGCAGAAACGGAAAGCGGTTACTGCGCTCAGCTGTCACAAATCCAAATGCAGATCGGGAACCTGGAGTCCCAGCTTTTCCAGGTCAGGGCTGACATGGAGCGCCAGAACGCCGAGTACCAACAGCTCCTAGACATCAAAACTCGTCTGGAAATGGAGATTGAAACCTACCGGCGCCTGCTGGATGGAGAGTTTGTGTAAGGAACTGATTGACACAAAATATCTCCTCGGGTTTATTTTCTGTAGCAAAATCCTTTCCAGGAAAAATAGAGGTAAGATAAGTGGAACATTCTCCAAGTGACAGTAAGGTACATACAGTGATCTGAAATATCACTGTGGCTGAGGAGAGTGAGCCATTCTGCTCACTGTTTAAATAATCTATCTATATCACCATGAAAAGGGAATTTATCCTGATCCTATTGAACATCCTGCAATAGTGCATGTCTCTGATTCCCTTTCAGGGGTGCTGGTCAGGCAGTTACATTTGAAAGCTCATCCCTGACAGGGTCCAAATCTCAAACACAATCACTGGACTCCTCTCAAGGTAAGGTAGAACTTAATTGAATATAATTTTGTTTCTAAAGTCATTCTTATAAATCAAATAATATATGTTATTCCATTCAACTACATCATAGAGTTCATTAAAATCAGAAGACAATTGGAAAGGAAAAAGGGGTACCTGGTCATGTGCTGCTTTGGTTTATCATTTTTAACACATTGATAAATATTTTTTGTTCTGTTCATGATGTTTAGATCCAACCAAAACTAGAAAGATCAAGACAATTGTCGAAGAAGTGGTAGATGGAAAAGTTGTTGCATCCCATGTTAAGGAAGTTGAAGAGAAGATATGAAGCACAATCTGATGTAGCAAAGGAACCACTTGCTCCAAGTCAAAATGGATAAATAATTTTATTCTTTTGTATGAAATGATAAAACCTTTGGCTTTGTACTAAGAATCTTTTAGACAAGACAAAGTCAGTACTTTCATTCCTTGCAGACATGCAATGTATTTCCTGCTTCACTCTATCAGCATTACCTGTATGATTTCCACGGTGTTCTTTAAAAATATCATCAAATCTCTGTTCAATAACCAGAAATATGAAGCACACATTTAATCAGATATGCCTTTTTATGGTCTTTAGTAATCAATAGAGAAAATAATTTTGCTGTTCTAACCTCATTTTCCAGTTTGCACCCCTAATAAAAAGAACTCAACAAGCTTTAAGGTATTAATGTCCCTTTATTCTCCACGACCCCCTCCAGCTGTGTAGTGAGCCAGCAATAAAATATGAATATTGAAAGCAGCTAGAATTCAAAGTTCCATAAGTCCTAGGAAAGATGCAATTGCTTACACCTACCTACCTTTAGCCTTAGGAATTTCATAGCCCCATGTTCCCTTTACACCTGAAAAAAAAAGAAAGAAAAAGAAAGCATTAGTTTATACCATCCCAAGTGCAATACCTTGTGCTTGTCTGATGGATTCCTAATGGTTTTGTTATGTAACTGTTCTCATCCCATCGATGACAAACACTGACAGTATTTTGGGTTTAGAACTACACAGAACAAGGATAATTGAGACACTTGTAGAAAAGAGAGTGGACAACAAAACCCTTCCATCTCAGTCCAGGTCTACTGGAAGACAGTTAGCTAAGAAAAATAAAATCCAAACACAGGATCCTTTCATATGTGTTAACAGACACAGCCAAGAACAGGGAAGACTTTTTACACCAGGAGACTTTTAAGTGGTACAGTACTTTGACTTCTAAAAAGATGTGTCTTGTGAAAGTTTACTGCCTGTTTTATCATTTCATTGATGTATATTCTCATTTAGAGCCTAAAACACATTTCTCACTTGGCTAAATTTAAAATTTCTGTTGAAATCAGAAAATTTTTTACTGCATATCTGATATTGTGCCACAACTGAAAAAAAAAATTAAATAAGCAAGAGGTAAAATGAAATAGGTAAGAGCCATTCTTAGCAGACAAGATCATTGGGATCACACAGTGCTCCAGTGAGCAGGAAATGAAAAAGCACAGCACACCCGACAACCTGTGCTGGACCTGGTGGGAGCTGTCAGGAAAGGGGTAAGAACCCCACATACATTGTGTGTTGTGTGTACTGAGCACACCAACACCTGGCACAGGTATGGAAACACTGGCAGTGACAACCAGACCCTTTTCCTGACAGCAATGATGTGTCTGAAGGGTACATTCACCAGAACTTTGCCCTCTGCAGAAGAGGAGCCAAAGCCCTTACCACAAGATGCACCAGCACTACTCACCACCAGTAGTCTGGTTCCTCTCCCTCCTTGTGTGTTTCTCCCCATAAAAGAGGATGCCCAGGAGCCCAGCTCGTCTCTGAAACGGGACAGTCCTCAACACTGGGTCAGGTCAGACACCCGAGGCTTTATCTCACTGAGCCTCAAATACCTTCAGGGATGGAAATTCTGTGACACCCCTAACAATGGTGGAAGCACCTGCCAGCGGCACTGCCAGCAACCCAGCTGTGCTGCTGGGAAGCTCTGTCCTTCCATGTCCTCTTGCCAGAGCACTTCATGCTGGGCAGCTGCAACTTCATCCTTTTCTTTCTCTCTCTTACCCTCACATTTGTGAGGTTATAAAACCCCACCGTTACAGCATAACAAAAACATTAAGATGTTGATGTATTCATTTCGGCACATAATTTAGGAATAGTTATTTTAGGGCTATCCTTTGCTGCATTAATCTGCTGCCAGGACGAGTCCCCCGCGCTCCCCGAAATGGGCCGCTGCCGCTTTAACGGCCCCGCGGCCGCAGCCCCGCGCCGCCGGCAGCGGAGCCGGGAGCCGGGGAGGATGGGAGGAGGAGGAGGAGGAGGATGGAGCCGGCTCGGCTCCGCCGAGAGATCAGGGCAAAGTATGAATCGCTCATCACCCGAAATCAGATAAAGACCGTCAGCTCAGCAAGGACGCAGGTAATGCCTCCTCACAGCCACACACCTTGCAGAGTACGGAGCCATTCCCTGGCCGTACAGTTCCTCCCGCAGCCTCTATGAGGTACAGTAATTCCTTTCAATGCAGCAGATTTTCGGGGAAGGGATGTGGATTTTACCGCAGTAAGATGTGAACTAGAAGAATCGGAAATAGGTTTTGTTAAGGGTATGGATTCACGCTGAACGAATGCTGTGTAATTCATCAGGATGCTTTTGTGTCCCTGCAGCCGGGCTATTGCTGGGATTTAAGGGATGATGACATAGGCTGTATGAGGGTAACCTCTAGCTCCATGGAGTTATCTCAGAGGAAAAAAGAATCCTGAAGAGAATCCTTTTATATACAGCAATCTTTGCCATTTTTAGCCCTCTAGTAAAGTACACTGTACCTTTACAGGAACTATTTTCTGTTGCTCACAGTAAAAACTGCTTTGCTCTTCAGCAAATATCAGTTGTTCTCTCATACAGCTTGATTAAATGTTACCAACACACAATGCTGCTGTTAGGGATTTACATACAAACAGCTCTAAACCCAACTGAAATCAAATGGCAAAACAATTTTGAGCCATCAAATGTAAAGAAAATCGGGGATAACCAGGTATTGTCACCTTGTACTCAGGTATTGCAGGAATCCCAGAGGTTTGTTTTAAGGACAGGCCAGACGCTGCTGCAGCCTGGCTGATCCACCAGCAGTGCCAGACACACGGCAGCTGCACACCCCGACAGGGAAGCCAAGTTTATCTTTGTGTTGGCACAAAGCAGCCAGTGCACATTGGTTTGATCCTCTCACACAAATTCTGCAGTACCCATGCAAGAAAGGGGAAGCAAAGAACATTGGGGGTTCACTTGTGGATGAGACAAATCTAGATTTTTCACAAAACTTATCATCTGGTAAAGTTGCAATGGGTCAGCATGTACAGGGAAACAAAACCCTTATTTTCCTAAGTTCATAAGACCCGGATTAAAGAGATTCTTTTTTGAGAGTCAATGTCATCATAAGAACCTGCATAAAGCAGTAAAATATGCAAAAGAGCAAGTACTGTTTCAAGGGCTTACAGCATCTTCACCACTTGCAGGGAAACTCAGAATCAAAAAATAACTCCTGTAAGCCAAACAATCATTCTGGAAGTTACATGCAGGAACATACTATCAAAATCAAAGATAAGTCTAAATCTAAGATGACTCCACACAAGATCAGGAGTCGTTTTAAAAAACTACTTTTAACAGGATAAAAGGAAAAAAACCCCAAACCCTGAAATCAAAAGTGCATTAAAATCAAATCACTTTATTCAAACTTGGAAGCGTGAACCATCTGCACTTCCTCTAAGCCCTTTTACTCCAGAAGTGAGTAAGGTCTCAATACAATTGGGTAATTTGTATGAGAATTCCTCTAGGACAAAGGTGCCAGGGATAGAGATGTGGCCAACCACTTCCCATCAAACACAGTGGGATAAGAGCTTTCCCTCTACACAATACAGAAAATATTAACTCCTCACTGTAAGCTTTCACTCATTTATACAGCTCTAACAAAAATTCCAACCAGACATTTCTATGTGCCAATTTATTATTGTTATTTGAATATTTTTAATATTGTTATCTTTTGCATGTCACCTGTAGTTAGAAGAAGGTGCAAGTAAAAGAATGGACAAAGACGCAGAAGCACTAAAGGCAGCCAGAGCAGAACTGTGCGAAGCCCGACGGCAGTGGCACCACATGCAGATCGAAATCGAGTCTCTCCATGCTGTGGTAAGAGTCAGAATGAAACTTGAAATCTCACGGAAAAAAAGAAGTCTTCTTGATGTAAACTATCCCACAGTCAATTTCTGTGACAGCCACAGCCACCATACAGCAGATATCCACCACAGGAACGCTCAGCTTTGGGGGGCTTCAGCTCCTCACAGAGCCCTCGCTCACACACACTGACCCAGCACACGTTCTGGAGCAGGATCTGCCACAGGACACACATGGTGTTCTGTTTTCACACCTCCCAAGCACATATTTGCATGATACTCCCCCACCAAGCTCCTGGTCATTCTGCCTTACCAATTCACAGTATGTTTATGACCTTTTTTTAATATGTGGACCAGATTTATGAATTCATTTGTGATAAAATGTCAGCCGTTTTCCTCAATTCAGCAGTACAGAAAAGCTCCAAGAGCACACAGACACTTCATACAGCACTGAGCTGGGCATTGTTTAACAGTAAAATCAGAGATCTGTAAATTCAAGGCAGTGGATTGCTGTGCAAGATGTGGCTACACTTTCATCTGATCTTAAATTACCACAGATTTTACTGGAAAATTTCTCAGCCAAAGTATTACCTTGAAAGCTTTACTCCTGTTCTTAAAGAATAATTTTACAAGAACTGATGTAAAATACACAGTTTGTTAAAGAAACCATGTATGTGTGTAACATCTTTACAAACAAACCTTCCAAATCTTAAAATATAAATTTCACAGGAAAAGGGTTTGGAACGTTCGCTGCGGGCCACAGAGCAGCAGTACCACATGCAGCTACAAAATTTGGAAGGTGAGATTGAATGCTTGGAGAAAGAGTTGTTGGAAGTGAGAAGGGGAATTGAGAAACAGCTTCGAGAGCATGAAATTCTCCTGAACACGAGGATGAAGCTGGAGGAGGAGATAGCGACATATCGCAGTCTGCTGGAGCAAGAAGAGAGCAGGTACTCACTGCTTAGAGAAAAAGATCTCAAATTTGTATTCCATTTCTGAAGGTCTCAAATAATCAGAATTGTAAATACATGAACTAAACATTAAAAAATTACAGTGTAAAATCTTAGAAAAGGTTTCATGGTAAGGTAGCTTCACTGACTGCAGAGTTTCTGGCACTCAGTGTCGCACACACATTGCAAGAGCAGCTCAGTCACTGCAGCCTCACTCGAGGCTCTGTGGGTCACTGGAGCCCTGTGGCCCCAGCCCACACACGTGAGGTGCTGGGCAGCGAGTCCATGAATCAGATCATGACAGAGCCCTGCAGGAAACTGCACAGATATTGTCAGCAACTTCCTCCAGTTCTGGCTCAGAATGAGAAATCCCAACAAATAGTTACCACGATCAAACAGAACTTCTCGTGATTCTCACATTCTTAAATTTCTCACAGCTGTTCATATGACAAGTTAGGGATTAAAGTAATTCAATACTGTTAGATGCCTGTAATTCTTTTTTTTTTTTTTTTTTTTTTTTTGCAGGTTCCGTTGCTCAATACCTGCCCAAAAGGATGACAAAAAGCCCAGCACTAGCAAGATCACCTTTATGCTGCCTTCAGGTGAGCTTCAGACATCTCCTCAAGGGATTTTGGCCCTAACTGTTCACCAGTCCTGACAAATTCCAGAATATTAAAAAAGGACCTTTTCCAGTGTATGGGAAATACCTCCAGGTCCTGTGTACTGCCCTTGCCCTTCTGCATGCTCACTGTATACTTGCATATTTTTTTACAGAGGGTGTAAAGAAGCACAAACCAAAGAAGGTGGAACTGATGACAAAACAAGCAATCCTAGATGGAAATATCATGAAGGAAAGTGCTGAAGCTCATGGCACTGTACAGTAAGATAAATAGGAATTTCACAAAATAACAATTGGAAGTAAAGGGTGGAGGTTATGTTTCAGTAGCTTTGAATTTTCCGTTATTTGGTATCTGTTATATCATGCCCACATAGCCCAGGAGCTTCACAAGCACAGTGAGAGCTCCTGAAGGTGCACTGAATGGCAGTGCTTAACAATACATTACATTTTGAAGTTCTTTTTATTAGCATTGGCTTCATAAGCAAACAATACCATGCTGCTGCTTCTGATTTGTAATTTCTATTTCTGTTAAGAATGAAACTATGAATAATTCATCTCGCTAAGGCTGAAAGCAAAGAGCCCAGACCACATTTGGGAAGTCCCTCTGGGGCATATTTATGCACATAAATTCAGGCTCAGCTGCTCCAACTTTCTCCTTGGAAACTCCTACGATTCCCCAAACGGGGGGGGGGGAGAGCCTGGCTCCCAAGTAGGCATGTGAAAGTCTGTTAGGATGTGTTATTCACCTGAAATTACTTTAATAGTATTGGATTGCCTCATTTTATTTTTTTTTCCTGCTGCTCTTTAAGCTTTTTCGTAGACTAATTTATTGTTACCTTTAAACACACTGTAGAGGGCCATTCCTAACACTGAACCATAATCAGCTGCTAAAAAAATGAATGCCATCATAAGATCCACTAGACACAGCCCAGAGGTGTTTATTTTTCTGCACCAGCTTTGCTCATCACACACTCAGATCTGCAGGGAGCTGCTCCGCCGTGTGCACTCAGCTGGGTGAGGCCCCAGAGCCTGACTTGCAGATCTGAATTCTGACACACACACAGAGAATTGAATCAACAGGATTTGGGTGCCTCAATATTCCTAGATTAGCTGGCTTTTCCATTCTCCCTATTTCACTTCTGCCCTTTCTTCTCTTTAATGTAGTACAGCTCCACATTCTGAGGTCTGAGTCGAAACTAGATTTTCTCCTCCCTATTCTGAAGGTTTTCAGATGCAGGAATTCTGTCCTGCCCACTACAGTACTGAGGTTTCTTGCAAAATTTTTGAGCTTGGATTCCAAACTTTCTCCTTGGAAACAAACTGCCTAATGTATTTGGAGCAGTGGTTTTGTAGCCATGTCTACCTAAAAGTACAAAAACAAGAGCATAATGAACCCTTCACCCTTTATTTAGCTTCTCTGGAGAACAAACCCATAAAAAATTGGACAACTCTGGTATCTCAGTACCATATAAAATAACTCTTTATGACTCCATTTCTCTCTCTGTTTTAAAAGCAGTTCTGAAGATAGATAACTAATACAGCCTAAAAATCATAAATACATTTTCTTTATTGTTTCAGGACAGAAAAAGTGGATGAAGTTATTAAGGAATGGGAAGGTTCTTTCTTTAAGGACAACCCTCGCTTAAGGAAAAAGTCAGTTTCCTTGCGTTTTGATCTCCACCTGGCAGCCACAGAGGAAGGGTGTTTGCACACGAAAAAGAAAACCCTCCCCGACATTGAAGTCAGGCTGGTGATGAGGAGATCCTGCAGCATCCCATCCATCAAACCTTAACCACAGCCAATTCCCTCAAAGTGCATCCTCAACGGGCTCCGGAAATAAACTGTAGATGGACTCCCACGGCTGCTGTCTGCTCCAACCACAACAGCTCACCAAGCACTTGGATCAATACAATAAATCCATACAAGTCCTTTAAAAGAAAGGGTGAAGAGCAAGGGGGTTCCAATTCCAAGAAACCCAACTTTTACTGCTTTTATACTCTGGGTGCAGCCCCTTCATTTTCTCATTGTTCTTGTTTTGTAGAATTTCACCAAATATTACAAAAATTAAACTAGAACTTTATAGTTTGACATATTCTGCCTTTGTAAAAGAGAACTTGTTTTCTCTTTCCAAAAATGAGAAATGCCTACTTGCTTCTCTTAATTATTCAATATTCCATTCATATAATGACTGGTGAATCCTTGCAATAATTTATATCACAGCTGTCATACTTCTAGAAATATATTTTAAAATAATACTTTTTAACAGCAAAAATTACATACAAAAATACTTAAAATACATGAACTATTAACAAAGAGTTTTCTTTTAAAAGTGGCTAGTATTTTTAAATTCCTTTTTTTCAGGCAACAACTGAGCAAAAATGTCTTTCCTCCACATCCTTATACATCTATTTTAAAAATGTTGTTACAATCCAGTAAAATTTTAGCCATATTGTTCAACTGATTTTGAAGCAGTAATTTCCCCTGAAAAATCAATCATTTTCTTATGTCTCCATGCACACCTGTACTACAAGTCTCTTAGCCAAGGCAAATGAAATTACTCTCTAATTTCCAATGGGAGGAGTCAAACAACCATTTGAATGCTGGTATTCCATTAATTTTGTCTATTATAACAATGTGCATTAAAATATCTTCAACAAATTCCTCTTCTGACAAACACTACAGGTAAGTGATGCTGTTGACCTAGTCCATGCAACAAAGTCACTGTTACACCAGGGTACAACTGTTACTACTTCAAATTAACTGGGCAAAATAAGGGCTACAAATTCAAAGTACAATTCAACCAGACCCCTTAAGTACCCCCCACTCCCACCCAAAGTAGCTCTGGGCAAACACAAACCCCAACAGAAACCTGCACCAGTGCACAGAGGAAGAGCCATTCTTCTTTAAAACTTTATGGGACAAATTTCAAACAAAGACTCAAACAAGATTGTGTGAAGACAAGAATGATTGTGAGGCTTCTGAAGAGATGGATGTCACAGCTCCCACTGCAACACTGGGATTGCTGGGGCTCAGAGTCTGGGAAACCCACGCACAGGATTTGCTGGATTACAGCAGCGTGTAAAGGATTGATTTCAGTGTCAGTATCTGCCTTATTACTTATGGCATGTGTGCAAAAGTGATACTGCAGATCCTTTCAGAGTCAATTTATGCTTCTATCCTTTGTTCATGGTAAGAACAATGCATCAATATTGCCCTGTCCTGTCTGTACTGTATCAAACTTGCTAATTATCCTTAACCTGAATCATGAGCTGATGTTGTTACCAATTGAGTACTTGGCATCCTGAATGTATCAGCCTGCTCCAGTATTTTCACTATGCAGCTTTTTTTTGTGCTTAGACTCTGTACATTTTTCAATACTTGAATTTAGACTAAGTTTTAATGGCTTTAAGGCACTTTAAACAGGGATATGAATTTACCAAAGTAAATTATAGTACTACAATAAAAAAAGTATTAAAATGGGAGTTTGTCCATGCGTATTTTGTGTGTGTCAATGTCTTCTCCTTAAGTGGAAAGGAGTAAAAGAGAAATGCAAAATAAAAGTTGCAGATAGGAAAATCTGTAGTACTTTAACAAGTGTTTTCTAAGATCCTCTCTGCAATTAGAAAGACACAAATTCCCTCAGAATCTTTACCATAACATGTGAGCGTCCTCCTGCTACAAAACTTACTCTTTTTTCCTAGTAAATCCAGTCACCCTGCCTCTTTTCTTCACATGTGACTTTTTGATACTGACTTCAGTAGCTTCTGCTAGTCTAGGCCTGGTTCAAGTGGGCATTTTGGTTTTAACTAAGTTTTCACCCTTTCAGTAAGTATCTATTCTTGCATTATTCACAAATTCCATCTCTTCAAATGTAAAGAACTCTCTTTTGTTCAGCAGTGAACTTCCACAAGTGTCAGTGTGAACTCCACACGGACATCAAAATAACAACATCTCACCCTCATTTTAGGTCACTTTAAAGCTGAATTAATAAAAAAATAACACTGAAGTTTAATATTATGGCAGAGAATTTTTCATTTCTGTGGTTCTAATTAAATCCAGACCAACTGAGCCTCTGCCAACCAGCACCTGCAAACAGCTGATGTAAAAACGAGTTTTATTGTCTCAACCTACTTCCCAGAAAATGTCTGCCCTCATTCCAGAGCTTATGGAACTGCTGGTAATTAAAACAGTTGGCTAAGAATTAGTTTTTATATCCCCCCTGGTGAGCATGATGCAGTATAAACAATTCCATTAAATCAGTAAAACTACTTATGTATTGTACAGGATGTTAAAAAGTCTATGCTGGCAAAACCTTTCACTATCATACAATGGAATTGAGGCAAAGAGCACAGTAAGAAAAAAAGGGGGAATAAAACAAAGTAGGAAATACATTGGTGACTTTGAAAACATATAATGATTTAGAACTATTAGTATGGAATGTGAGTTTCCATAAACTTACTGGAACACCATAATAAACAATTTAGTTTTTAAAATAAATACATTTAAAATAATTCAAATTTTAAAATTAAGACTTTTAAAATAATTAATAAAGATCTCAAAAATTAAACTTTTAATTTAACAATAAGTGCAATTTACACTATCAACAAAACCAGGTTACTAATGAACTAGAAGTACGAAACTAGGGGGAAACCTGGTCAAAAGCAGGGGGGAAACCAGGTTATTTTTCACTTCTTACAAGTATTTTCTCACCTTTTCTGTACCTTTTCCTGCCCCAGTGAAGCTGGTGAATGTATTATGAACATAGCGTGGTGTATTTTGCTGGCTGAGGAATCTTTTCAAGTCTTGCTTTAATATCACGTTGAAGCCAGATTATTCTGCTGCATCTTAACAAATGTCCATTGTGGGTACAGTCAGCAGAGTGGTGAGGGCAGAGCTCTTGTCTCTTCATTTGTTCATAAATATAAGTTTATTTAATCATGAAAACAAACTGAGCCAGTGGAACTGCAGGCATCAAGAAAAATGGACTCAACTTGCAGCAACCCATCATCAGTTAGTTTTTCTTGCTTTAACCTTCTACCATCCTTTGGGGTTAGGCAGGTACCATCCCCCTTGGCTTTCCTTCAGATTCACCCAAATTCTCCCTCATGAATGTCTAGAAATGTATCTTATTGGCCACGTGAGAGCATTTCAATGCCAAACTTTCAATTTCGACGTCAAACACTCAACATCAAACTTTCGATTTCAAGTTTCACTGCCAAAGTTACCATATTTAATTCAGTCACTTTGATAATTTTCAGTGTAAAAGGCTCTTAAAGCTGAATGCTGAGGGCTGGAACTCTTCGTCCTCCTCACACCCTCAGAGCCACATGCTTCACCTTGTTTAATATTTGTGAGGGTTTTACCTGTGTGTGATAACTTTGCTGGTTTCTGCAAGGAATTGTGGACAATTCCACTGCTCCCAGACGACTAGGGAATTTATAATCCTGTGTGATTCAGCAGCAGTGTTTTGAATTGGTCAGGCTGATTTAGTTGACAATTATCATATATTATCGTATTTATTACCCGAGGTCCATCTCGCTGCCTTCCCAGCCGTCCCATCCCCTTCCTCTGACATTCTCCCACACACCAGCACCTTCCCGTTGCCCTGAGAGTTCATCCTGCTCTACTCAACCGCCTGTGGAAGCGCTGCCATCCCAAACAGCCATTTCGGCACCACACCGTGCACTGACGGACGGTTCACCTGACTGCATCTCTGCTTTTATGGGATATTATTCGGGCTCGGACACGACCCCACAGCGTTCTCCCGTGGCCTCACGGCAGCCCGGGCCCTTCAGGGGCCGCGCGCTGCCCGTGAGGCGGAAAAAGCGCTAAAGCGCAGCGGGCATGAGGCGTCCACAGGCCCTCCCTTCGCGCCCGTTCTACGCCGCAGATTCGCCACCGGCAGCCACCACTCGGGGCACCGTGACCGGAATACCCGGCGCGGGGGAAGGGGAGGAGCGCGGTGGTGGGCACTGCGGGTCTGGGGCGCCTCGGGAGCCCCGGTGACACCCCGCACCCCGCGAGGCAGCGCCCCCGTGCCGCTAATGGCGGGCGGGGCCGGCCCTCGCGCGGCGCCCGGGTTGCATCTCGCAGATTCGCCACGGCCCCTGGAGTCGCCGCCGTCCCGCAGGGTGCGGGGACGGCCCTGGCCCCTCGGTGGGGCGCGGGGCACCCGAACAAACCCCCAGAGTGAGTAGGGAGTCACCGGCGGGCCGGGGCCGGCGTGTCGAAAGTGCGGAGCGGAGTGCGCAAGCGCCGTCGCCGCCGCCCCGGCCCGTGGGAACAAAGGGAGCGCGGCCGCACCGAGCGGGTGAGTCCGGGGGGCCGGGCGGAGCTGACCGGGGGGGCTCGGGACGGCCCCCGCCCCGCTCCGGCAGCGCTGCGGGGCTCGGGATGGCCCTTGGGCCCGGGGAGGGAGCGGTGGGGCTGAGGGACCAACCCGGTGGCCGCCTTGGGCCCGCTCAGGCTCCGCTCGATCTCCCCGAGCCAGCCCCGTGTGCCAGCCCGGAGCACGTCGTTGGTAGGGATTCTGAAGGAGGTTGCAGCCGCCGTGGCGTTATTTGAAGAGAAAGGCCGAAAAAACCACTTTGTTACAGCGTTGCTGAATGCACTCCCGGGTTTGGTGCTAAAAGGTTAAGCATTGCCTGTCAGACCGCAGCTGCAGGGCTCGGTCGTTGTTGTATGTATCCTGTGAAGGAAATACATCATTTGGTCATTTATGTATTTATACTGGATTTGTGAAACAGTGAGTGTAAAATAATGGGGTATGTTCTTTTTTTTCCTTAAGGGACAAAATATATTTATTTAGACCCTTTAATATGAAGGTGACCTGAACCTGTGTGCACAGCTGTTTAAGGCCAGATTCCTTGGAAAGTCCATTAATTTTTCCAAGAGATAACACCTTGGTTTCTGAAAATTCTTCTGTCAGTATTCCAAAATTGACGAACTTCGATAATCACTGGTGTCGATAACAATCAAAACTTCAAAGATCTGGTGGGGGGAAAGGCACAACACTTACTAGCGTGATCTTCTTTTGTCTTGCAGAAGTACAAATATAATGTCAGGTGGCTGAAAATTTGACTATCAAAATGTCAAGTAAGTTTTTTTTTAAAGATTTTTCTTTCTTTAACTTGATGTTTTAAAGGTCTGGTTCCGCAGAACCTATTTATAAGGTGATGCCATTATTCCTGGCATTAAAAGAAATTAGCAAGTGACTAAACTCTTGGCCTTAAATCCTGCTGTGGCTGATTCCTGGCATATTGTTTTCATAGGAAATCCAGGTATCACAGCTTCTAAATCCTGTTGGACTGCATTTTTGCTTTCCCTCCATGTAATTGGTGTGCATATAAATGAATTTCATATTCTTCAGTCTTGTGCTTGAGTAAAAGGCTGGGACTAGAGCAATGGGGGGGATTTCAATTTTTCTTTCTTTTCTTTTTTCTTGTGTTGCTTTTTGCTGTTCAGTGGCAAAACGCAAAGTCTTTCAGAGTAGAATTTGCTTGTTTTTGTAAATTCCTTTAAAAACGTTGGCCACAGCAGATGCCTTAAGAATTCGTTCAGATTTTCAAGAAAAAAAAAAATGTGCTTACATTTCTATCTTAACAGAAAGGCCATCCTATGCCCCACCTCCCACCCCAGCTCCTGCAACCGTAAGTATAGTGATTTTTCTCATTAACACAGAGCCTTTAGTAACTTCCCAGAACAATAATTACGGAGTTGCTTCACCTTCCTGTGTGGGAAACACAATAGTAACGTGATACGAAGTTTTAAATTTAATACCATTCTTTTCTGAGAAGTTTGGGAAAGAGGAACTGAATAAATTTGTTTTGCCTTTAAGGCTGGATCTTGCAGACACTGAATTTTCTGTGAGCAGTCACTTGTCTCAAATGACTCACAGTGGGTTGCAGCAGTACTGGATTAGTTAAGAATCAACTGATATATGTGATTGTAAAACATCCTGCTCAGCCTGTGCCCAAATCATGGGCAGACAGTGCATTTTTCCACGTTTCAGTTGTACTGAGCTGCTTTTCAGTGGAACGTAGGATTATGAAACATCCTGTTATATTGTGTCAGAGGCATGAAACGCTCCTGATGCCAGTCCTGCATTCCTAGAAATCACTGGTATTTTGGAGTCTAGGACATGGGAAATATTTTACTTTCTAGTAAAGTGATGTGGCCTGACACGGAGTAAAATATGAACAGGAGCTTTGAATCCCATCCAGTGACGTTCCTGGATGTACCAAGGTGCTGCACCAGTGTGCTGTGGGCAGGAACTGTTTGAAAATAAAAACACATCCTTGATCACATTTGTGAATAGATTGGGTTTTAGGACAAATTCTTCATACAGAAGATTGAGCAAAGATGCTACAGTGATTTTGTTTTTTACCAAAGTGAATTGGAAAAGTGTTACCCAATAGTGTGTCCTTGATCTCTGCAGGATGGGAGTTAGAAGGAATGTTATCCTTGAGATTTATTGTGCCATACTTTACAGGAAGAGGCTTGAAAATTATATAATGCATAAATGCAAGTTCTGTTTTTATAAGTTTACATAAATAAAACTTGATTTGCATAGTTTGCTCAGAGTTTTCATTTTGCACCCAGCGAAATAGATCTGTGGCAGTGTTAGAAGGAACATGATGGATCCACTCTGACCACTGGATTCCTGCATCGAGAGCTGTGCAAACACATGTGATTCCCTTGGGATGTAGCATGGATACAGATGTTTAATGGTTCATGTTGATGTGGTACAGTCCTTCAGAAGGATACATGAAGCACATGTCAGAACTACAACCAGTGACATGCATTGCCTGTCTTACAAGCATCTTTTATTTTGTATTATGTTTTATACAGTCCTTCACGTGATGGTCTGTGCTCTGTTAATGCAAGTCACAAAGCAGCCAAATAACCTTGCTTGTTCTTCCACAGCCAGTTCCAGGTGCTGCAGTCAACAAAATCCCAGTAATTCTCAAAACTGCAGTACAGTACCTGAAATAAAAATTCTCCATGTGATGCAAGGTAGTTCGTGGTAACATTTAAATCCTGTCTTGCAGAAATAAAGAATTAAGCAGACGGAGATTACAGTTGTCACCTGGTTTTATTGAAGAGGTGTAGTTCAACATAATCAAAACCTGGTGTTATGGTAATACAAAAAACTGTAATAAAACAGTGCCTTATGAAGTAGTGAATGTGTATGTTATGAGCCCAGGCATACAGATGAGTACATCAGCTGCTGTGACTGAGTTAAAAAGCTTGGCAATAAAATCTATTGAAGACTGACTGTTAAAGGATAATTTTCCTCTGCACTTGTGTGTTTAGAAATAAACTCCTGCAGTGTGTCTGCACTGACCTGAAACCTTCCTGGTTACTGTAGTCAGCTCCTAGGACACTTCTGTTCAGTGTTTGTATGTGTCATACTTCAGTTCTTAGGGTGCTGAACCTATTTGTCACATTTTTATAACTGTGATCTGGAACAGGTCCAGTCAGCGAATCCCTGTGAAAGACTTCTTGGAATGTTTATTAGGGCTGCTGGAGAGTGGGACACTGTGGGAATGGCATGTAAATGTACAGAAACACTCCAGGCTCTCTGAATCCTACTGGAATCATAGAACCACCACAGTCAGGACTTAATCACAATTACCATTAAATAATTGATCTATTTTTCCAACAAAATCTGACTGGGAAAGGGGGGATAATGGAAGAAAAACAAAATTTATTTGAGGAGGGGAATACAGGGAACCTGGTGAAACTTGAGTGTCCATTGTTAAGTGAGAAGGGAATGTAAAGAAATAAGATTTTTCTTTTCTGTATGACTGAGGTGAGAACAAATCAATCTACTTCCATGAATGAATGAAGATGTATTGATTAACTTCTGAATTGTCTTGGATTTGGTGATGTGTTCAGGCTGGTTCACAGTTTTTAACTTACAGGTCTTACTGCAGATGTAGAGTTCCTCAGCTCTGTCAGTCTACAGCCTGCCTTATAACAGAGGGATGTCTCTGGGGATTGACTTCAGCCACTGGCAGTGGAGCACAAACGGTGCTTTGAGAGATTTCCTCCCCTGCCCCATATGTTGAGAAGGCAGAATTCTGGGAAGAAAAGCGGGCAGGGATTGGTGTAATAAATGTGGGTGCTTGGGATTTCTGCCCCATCACTGGGTCCTGTATTGCCCTGTAACTTTCACCCTTGGGAGACAAAAGTCTTCTGAATTCCATGGTGGCTTACCTTGAAAAACTTTACTAGCCGTGAGCTGAATTTACAGAATACTTGTTTAAATTATTTACACAATTAATAGAAATAAAATCACCAATTTCAGACAGAAATTTGTAGCGACACATTTGCCTGAAAGTCCTGTTTCCTTACCAGGTTTATGCTGGAGTAAGTTGTATGTGTTGGGAAGACACCAACTGCTACACCTCATTGCTTGTTTGAATTCTGGTTGCTTTTGCATGCCATATTGCAGTTCATTTTCATTTCTGTGTTTTCCTCGTTTGAGCTCATTTCTCATTCGTGTTTTTGTCTCATTTGTTTCCATCAGCAAATGCCCAGCACCCCAGGGTTTGTGGGATACAATCCATACAGCCATCTGGCCTACAACAACTACAGGCTGGGAGGGAACCCGGGCACCAACAGCCGGGTCACGGTAGGAGAATCAACTATTACATCCTCCGGCAAACACCAGGAACTGACCAGAAATGGCCTTAGGGTTAGGTTCTTCAGAGCCTTGGCTGCTGCCTCTTCTTATAGAAAGAACCAAAAACAACTTCTGATTCTTATTCCTCACCTTCCCCCCCTTCCCCTTCACTCTGAAACCTTTTGCAGGAAAATGGGCTTTTACTCAGCAGGGAAAACTGGTAATGGTATATGATGCAGACATCCAAAAATCAGACTTTGTGGTCTTCAGTGACCACTGCATGCATAGGAAAAGGTTCTGTAGCTGGGTATGAATTTTTGGAGGGAGGGAACTGCTCTTTTTGCTGAGGTTCATTGCTACAAAAATAAGGAAGAACGTTTTGCAGACTGGAGATCACTGATAGTCGTTGCATCATCCTGTTGAGCCATGCAAGAGGTACAGGCCTTTATTTTTCTTTCTAGTCTTAGTCTGATAATAACTGCACAGTCCCAGGTTCAGTCATTATTTTTTCAACAAAAGTGTGATGTTGATAATAAAATAGAATCCTTTCAGCTCGTATATGTGTCAGTGTGTGGGAAATGGATGTTACATTCATTTTTCATGGAGTAAACAAAGTGAGGTGGAGACAAGTGATGAGGGAGGTGACAGCTTCTTTCAGACATGAATCAAGTCCTAGCATAGTATGCAGTTAGGAAACAAAAATAGACAGTGGAAATGCAACACTTTGATAACACAACAGAAACAGAATAAATCCCTGACATTTTCTTAAATATCTCACAACTTAAAGTTTTTCCATGTAGAACTTTGTACCTCACAACTTCTGATCATTTTGAAAGGTGATACAAAGATTTCTCAAGGACCAAATACATGATGCTTTTAAAGAAGTGTACTCTTTTTATGCCTCTCATATAAACCTTCTTTCAAACTTTGTATATGAAGTTCATCCAATTTTTTAAAGCATTTACAGAAAGGACCTTCCCCTACAAGCTGGAATTGACTGTCTGAATGGATACTTTCCTTATACAAGACTAAGTCAGGTGTTGTCTGAGAACTTCCATTGTTTCTGTATGTCACAAGCATACACAGCCTGCTCTGCCATGCATATCCCAGTATATGGATGGTGTCTTTAAACACCTCTTAATTTAAAAGCATTAAACAGTTTCCGTTAATGTTTTTCCAACCCATCTGTATGTGTATCTATGTATACATTTTGGTGATGCATATACCTCATGCACATTATTTACACACAGTTCTGTATGCATTGTTCGTAGAGCTCCATAAATTCAGGGGAAAACAAAAAACTATCAGGAGGAAAACTGAGTATTGAACGTGAGCCTTCTGGGTTACACCCAAGTATTGATCTACAGGCCACAGCCCTTGAAAGATCTTGAACCTGCTTTATATTTTCATGTAAATACTCCCACTTAATAGAACTCCTGGCATGTGGAAATGCTGGAAGAGTGAAGGGTTTCAGACCCTGCAGTTGACAGGGGCTGTGATGTCATTGCACTGTTTTAGGAGCAAGCTCTTTCGGGTGTTCTGTGGGTTGAGGGGATACAAGGGGACCCAGCAGCTTTGTAGCAGCAGCATTAAAGCTCAGTGGCATAAAGCCCAAGGAAGCATGTTCCAGGCTAATTGGGACAGTTCATTATAGCTTGGCTACAAGTAGAGCACATACTTACCTTTTAGCTGCATAGGGTTGTTTTCTTTTCATAAAGAGTCTGTTAATTGGCTCCAAATTACCACTGACAAATTTTTGCAGAAAAATAATTGCTAAAATTATTTGATAATGTCTCTAACTTAATGTTTTTAAGCTTTGTTCATAATTTTTCACCTGTACAGTAGCCACATTAAATTTGTCAAAACAGATAAATTAGTCATCAGGAGTGAGGAAAAACAACATGCTGGGATTAGTGTTTCCATGTCAGTTCCTAAGCTGTGTAGTTCAGTTTTAAGAACATAGAGCCCTTTTGAGGATTTATCTAGTTACTGCTCTGCAGACTTACAGAGAAAAGGACAAACTTTGATTGGAAATTATTCACATGAGGACCAGCTCTAGCCTAGTGCTTGTTCACTTACAGACTGGGTAATTTTTTTGGTGATGTTGCTTGCTTCTCTTGGTTGGGGGCGTGTGAATGCACAAGAATTGAGTGTTTTCCCAAACTAGGTTGTGTAGAAACTGTTCAGTGATCCCATTAACGAATGGATTTATCCGGTTCTTTTATAGGCTTCCTCTGGTATTACCATCCCAAAGCCCCCCAAACCCCCAGACAAGCCCCTGATGCCCTACATGAGGTACAGCCGGAAGGTGGGTATTACAGTGTCCGTCAGTAATAAAGTCAGTGTTCGTTTGTGCTAACAATTAATCGCTATGATCTTAGTTTCAGCTTCTAAACGTTGACTCCTAACAGCCTGCGCTCTCTTAAGGGGATGTAAAGTACAGAGTCTGCCCTGCAGAACAAAGGCAGCAGTAGTCTGGTCACACAGTTGCCAATTTCTGGGGGGAAAATTGCTAAAATGCTAATTCCTACCACTGTCTGCTGACAAGGATCCACCCCGCCACATTCAGAAGTTCCTGTGACTTACTGACAGAACTTTTTTATATAAAGGAAGTATTCCTTGCGTTTTCTGGGCTTGGTGCAGTGCTGTAGCTGGACTGAAGAGTAGCAATGAGTGGACTTTGCATGTTCTCCTTCACCACCCTAGCCCGTGGCAACGTTTGCTTCGCTATTCTGTGAACTGTTTGACAGAAAGTAGGAGAGAGACTCTTGTGGAGTCTGGAATCTGATGGGGCATGGGGAGGGCATGGCAGCCTGGCTGAAGCGGGTGAGCCAGAAGGAATTTCTTCCACTTCTGGTAAAGTATCTTTACCAGCATGTCTGTCTTAGGCCAAAAAACAACAACACACACACAAAAAAAAAAAAAAAAAAAAAAAAAGTCAAGTGGCGCAGCAAGAAATTACACTGGCAGCTCTCCTTTTTTTTTCCCTATAAAGTTAGAAACTTTTTTGGTGGAGTCAGAACTTGTTGGAACTCAGATTGATCAGCAAGACTGAAATATTGTGAAATGTTTCATTCTGATCTGAAAAGCTCAGTCTCTGTCATAATCTACTGCTGGATGTGTTTACTCAGTAGCATTTTTTTCCCCGAGATGCAGCGATGTTCATTTAAGAAGAGAATTGAGAGGGTTAAAGGCAATATTCCCATGAGACCAAAGCCACTCAGCAATTGCCTGGTTCAGTAGCTGGCTTCCTACTGACTTCCTGCCCCAGAAAATAATCCAGATAGTTTAGCCAGACTCATTCCTAACTTTATCCTGTTTTTCATGGTGATTCCAGAAAGAACACTGAGATGACAATATAAAATGTTTAATTTGGAAGTATTTAGATATCATTAGTAAAGCTCCAGCTGTTTCTGTTAAGGTCTGGGACCAAGTGAAGGCGTCCAATCCTGATTTGAAGTTATGGGAAATTGGCAAGATTATTGGAGGAATGTGGCGAGATCTCACTGATGAAGAGAAGCAAGAGTATTTGAATGAATATGAAGCTGAAAAGGTAAATGGAAGAAATCTGGGATGTTTATTACAGCTGATTCTTCTAGGAACTGGTCTGAGAAGAAAAATTCATCTTCCCCATTCAGGGGTGTTTGAGGCATTCACGAGAGCCCTGTATGTAACTTAAATGGAAGTTTGTCCTGACACGTCTCTTAGAGTTTTTTAAATAACTGTGCATCAACTGTGACTGGTCAGTTTTTAGACCTAACTCAAAATGAAGTATTTATAATTGAGTGTCGATTTTAACTGTTTAATGAATGGATTTGATTGTACAACATCAGTATTGAAAAGATTGTCTCAACACCAAAATCCTCTTTCAAAACTGGTGCTCTGCAACTACTGCTGTTGTCATGAACGTGTTCCTAAGAGACTTCCAGTCACGTGGGGTTTGGTTTTCCTGGTGGAACTCCACGCTGTGGCATTAGTGTTTTGTTTCTTAATAGAAAATGCTACCACTTGTAGAGTTTTCTTGTGCTTTTGTTTTGGTTTTATTGATCTAAATGACAAGAGATGACAGCTGCCTCGTGTCTAGGTTGGTAAGTGTTGAGCACCTGTCCAAGACTGTTCTTGTGATTCTCAGGTACAAAGGGAGAATTGTCCAGCTGATGTGTTGTGCTTACACCTGGGAGGCACCTGAGGCTCTGGCTACCTGGTCAAATCTCAGCTGGTTTTATTCCAAGGCAATAGAGAAGTACTGCAAAGCTTGGTGCTCTTAGCTGAGAAAAAAGAATCCAGGAATTCTATTTTTAACTTGGTAATGATGTTTAGATTGTAAGCTCCTTGGGGCAGGGGCCAGCTGCTTTCTGTTTATGCAGTGCCAAGGCAGAAGGATTCTGGTCCTGATCATAAAAAGTTTTAGTATCTTTAACAATATCATAGATTATATCAATTTTTTCATTGGAAATATCTCAAATCACTGTACAGAATCTTAAAAGTGAGATTAAAGAAAGCAGTTGGAAGGGAAAAGGTATTTCAAAAAATGTGAAAATTGTGCTGCTGTCCTGCTGCCAGGAGGAGACATGAATCTGGCTGCAGCTTTCTGGGCCATCCCAGAGCAGGGATGGGTCAAAGAATGGACAAGTCCTAAGTGATTTTGAAAAGTGGTTCATGACATACTGGCAGAAGGAAAGAGAAGAAATCAGAATCACAGATGTAGTTAGAGCTCCAGAGAATTACTGAGAATATTTTGTGTGTGCTAATTCCATCTTACCAGAACTTGACCATAAATGTTCTGAGTGTTTGAATTTGAAATCTCAGAAAACAAAGCTATCTCATAAGACTTCCAGGTAGTAAAACTGAAAAGGACCTAAAAACCAGCTGTGTTTTTAAAACACAAACAACTGTAGAAGAAGTTCTAATTCGTAAAAAAGAGAGACCGAGAGAATCTGGTCATTTGTATCTCAGCCAGACAATTCAGATTCAGCTTTGTCTGCGTGAGTTACACAGAGCGCAGTTGTGGCGAGGTGGGACTCACCCAGTGGTGCAATCAAACCGTGTTGGTCACCTTTCAGATCGAGTACAACGAGTCCATGAAGGCCTACCACAACTCCCCTGCCTACCTGGCCTACATCAACGCCAAGAGCCGCGCCGAGGCGGCGCTGGAAGAGGAGAGCCGGCAGCGGCAGTCGCGCATGGAGAAGGGGGAGCCCTACATGAGCATCCAGCCCGCCGAGGATCCCGATGGTAAGGAGCTTGTGTGCACTCCCACTGGGACACTCTCATGGCAGGACAGGCCGTGGAGATACAGGGAACCACCCGTGTGCACCTGCTGCAGCACTTCACAGGGCTTTGCTTCTCCTTTGGTGCCTTAATGCCGGTTTTCATTACCACATTTTATCCCATACAGCGGATTTTGTTCCCAAAACTAAGGTGGCACCCATGGCAAGAGTTATTCCAACCCTTCTTAATTAAGTGTGAAGTAATAGTTCAAACCAAATCAGTCTGCTCACAGCACCGTAATGGCTTTAGCACATGCTTTAGAAAGGGCTTAGATGCCTGATTTAATCCGCCTCAGATGGAATGTTGTGCTTTATTACCAGAAGCACATAAATCTGATAGGCAGAGTTCTGGTGTGATTAAGAGCACCTGAGCTTTGAATGTGTTCAACAACTGTCATTTGAGATTGTTTGGGGAGTGAGGTGCCCTTGCTGCTGACAAGTTGATGAGAAAATTCTGAAAGTTTATTTGACTGCAAGGAAATGCACCCCACCCAGTGGGAAAAGTCAGCCTGACATACCTCATGGCTGCTTTTAAGTTCATCACCAAATACTTGTTGAAACCTGAGGGTGAAAAATGTACTCAGTTACACCCTTTTTTTTCCTTCCCCCTTGTAAAAGCACACCCCTGAGATGAAGCTCATGGCAAACAGCATTTTCCCCTGTGAGGTAATTGCAACATTTATGTAAATACGTTTCGTGCTGGCATAGCTGGAACCTGGGGACTTAAGATTCTGTTCTGTGCTACCTGAGCAAAACAGACTCAGGCAGAACCAACCCTTACCTCTTTTTTGCTTTGTTTAATCAGATACCTCAATGAGATACAATATAACACTGTGAAATAAAGAAACTTTGATTTAACTAGTTCACTTCTTTGGTAGTATCTCCTGGCAGGGTGCTCAGCTTCTTTAGATTTCTGTGAATAGTTGGGATAGTCATCTCCAGTAGGAATACATAATGTAAAACAAGTTAGACTTCTGGGCTTTTCTACATGGCATTGTTCTGGGAGATAATTCATACTTGTTGTTTAACTGGTTTCTCTTTAGAGAAATGCACTTACTAATAAATAATCGAATACTCTCAATACATGACTGTGAATTTTCAGTGATGAGTAAATGTGTCTCACTTCTTCATGCTTTCAGTCCTCAGTGTTTTAAAAAAATAAGTGGTTTTGATCTGTGCTACAAAGGTTATTTATAGAGGAGTCACTATCCTGGTGGCATTTTGTTCTGGAAACATGATTAACCAGGAATGGGTCTTTTATTTGGTGTATTAATAGTCCCCCTTACTGTGGAAATGTGGAAAGCAACAGAGTGAATAACTAGGTCAATCCCAATTTCAGCTGTGGGAAATGCATGTGAAATCAGCCGTTAGAGCTGTGCCAGGTAAATGCTGCCCTGGCCACACTTTGTCTCCTTTTGTGATTCCCTGATGCTCTGTGTGTGTTACTGTGAACTTTGTGACATGATAACTACTGGTGTTAGGGCTCATACTTTGGTTTTTTGTGAGTGGCAGTGTGGATGCAGTGTCATTAGACTTGGCTCTCGTGCTGTGGAATCAGAGCAGTTACCCCTGGAACTCCCGTTGCAGATTACGACGATGGGTTCTCCATGAAGCACACGGCCACGGCCCGGTTCCAGAGGAACCACCGGCTCATCAGCGAGATCCTGAGCGAGAGCGTGGTGCCCGACGTCCGCTCCGTGGTCACCACAGCCAGAATGCAAGTCCTGAAACGCCAGGTTCAGTCTCTAATGGTTCATCAGGTAAAGAGAAAGGATGCGGATGCGGCTCAAACGCGGTGGGGTCGGGCTGTGCTCCAAGGCTTGGATCATTCGATCACCTACATGACTGTTCTTGCTTGGTGTCAATGTTCTGTGTGCTCCAGGAGCTAATCCCTGGGACTTCTGAACGTGAGACTTCACCTTCTGTGCTGCTTTGTTCCAGAGGATCATGTTAAACTGTATTTTGTCCTTTGAGATATGCTAAGTGTTAGCTCCATAGTTCATTATTACACACAGCCCTCTGTATGCAGTGTAAAGGTTTGCTGGTTAATAAGTACTGGTAGGGTTGTGATTTCGGATACCTGACAACTAATCTGGTTTGTAATTATCCTTTTTTTTTGCAGTAAATTGTCCCTATGCTAACATTTTTCACTGAAAATTAAATTTATACAAAATTCATGGTGAAGTCATATCTGCATGTTTCACCAAGCTTTGGGCACATGCCTGTGTTGTCCAAACACTCATGTTACCAAAAGAACCCTTTCAGCATGGTCAGTGTATGTGTAGGTGAAACAAGACCAGAATTAGGTAGAGATTTGTTGGGGGTTTTTGTAATTACAGATGATGTGTAGGGTGGAGAGGGTGGTTGTCCTTCTTTCCTGTGAATTGTGGTCTTTCTGTGTTAGAGAATATAATTGATGTGGACGTGAGCTGTGTATATACAGACCTGTGGGATGTGTATACACAGACCTGGGAGTGCAGAATAGGAAAGAAAATGTGCAGATTTGATGCTGGAAGCTTCACCTCAAGTACATAGTGTTTCATCTACAATATGCTCGAACTGCTGCACAGACTCTGTTTCATCTACAATATGCTTGAACTGCTGCACAGACCCATGTACTGTTCCTGCTTTTCAGTATGAACTTCTGAGCTATTGGGTATCAGAGGCAGGCAGAAGGATGTTTACGTATTAGACCAATATTTAAAAATAAACCCATATGAAAATTTGTATGCATAGCTGTACAGTTTTTAGGTGACTGCACAGTGATGTTCTTGCTGTTTGTTTCACTTCCAGCGTAAGCTCGAAGCTGAGCTGCTGCAAATTGAGGAGCGTCACCAGGAAAAGAAGAGGAAGTTTTTGGAAAGCACAGAATCTTTCAACAACGAGCTTAAAAGGGTACAACTCATTTTTCTCACTTACTCTGAGGAAGCTGCTGGTTCCACAGTGGTGCAAGTGCTTCAGTTCTCTGTTCAGTTCTAAGCAGTTGCCCAGCTGCTGGGGCAGTGCCCTGGTGTGGCTGGTACAAAGCACAGGATGATTTCCTGCTCCTTCAGTCACCTTTAGGGGGACATTGGGCTGGTACAGTTTAGAAGTGCCTCCAGGCTGGGCTGGGTGAATTCACTCAGAGCAGCTGGAGAAGGTGGCCTGAAGCCACTGTGGAGGGCACACTGCTCTCCTTGGCCACATTCAAATAACAAGTTTTAGGTTCTTTATTTATTCCTTCTCCTTCTTTTTTTTGTTTATATGTCTGTGCCTCCCTTCCTAGTTACTTCTAATATAAACTTTGTAAAATCAGAAGGACTGTGCTGCGTGTGAAAATAATGAACTCATCGTTGGGGTTTATGATGATTTATTTCTCAGGGTAACTGAGGTAGTAAAAGAGCTAAGGAGTTTTCCTTTGTTTTGTTTTTAATTGCTAGTTATGCAGTTTGAAGGTGGAAGTGGATATGGAAAAAATTGCAGCTGAAATTGCTCAAGCTGAGGAACAGGCTCGCAAGAGACAGGAGGAAAGGGAAAAGGAAGCAGCTGAGCAAGCTGAGCGCAGTCAGAACAGCCTGGCAGCCGAGGAGGAGCAGGCAGCCAGCAAGGGGGAGGAGAAGAAGGAAGAGGAGAGCACTCCAATGGAGACAGGTAACTGCATCTGAACATCTGCTGCAGAATCCTCCAGGGATCAGCATTAAAGGGTCTCTGAGGAGAACAGTTCACTGTGTCTTGGTGAACACAGGCATTTGCTTGCTTCTCATTAAATTGCTCATTTTTAAAAGAGGAGAGGATAAGATCCCACAGAGCCCATTGTCATGCTTTGTGTGTGATGTGCCCAGGGGGAAAAATAGCAAACCTGAAATAGCAACCCTGAAGACTTTGGTTAACTGGGAGCAACTAGGAGTGTTTCCTTGTCCCAGTGTCAGTGTCCAGCCAGGATGATGCAACGGCAATGCTTCCTATGCAGCTCTCAGGCAAATTTTCCAGCTGCTTTGTGCTCTGGACAGTGGCAGTAAGAAATGCTGCTGGATTCAGGAGTCCCAGTGACTAGTACATCAGTGAGCCATTGCTGCAACTGCAGGAGCTTAAGGAAGGAGGCACCAAGGGGTTTGAATTCCAGTGCTTCTGCTTTAACAAGGAGCATGGCTTTCTTGTGGCTGGAATTCTGAGGCTAGGCAGCTGTGGCTGACATCAGGATGCTGTAGCGGGACTGCATGTGTCCTCAGCACTGAGAGATCCCTGAGCTGTGCCTGTCCCTGCATGTTCTAAGTGACAGAAGTGACTGCTATGGAATACTCACATTTATTATAGCTTCTGTTTCTTCCTAAATCCTAATTGCACAATCTGAATAAATACTGGCACGTAAATGACACCGAGAAATATGTTTTTCCAGAAGAGCCTCACCCAGAAGAGAGCACAGAGAACCAGCAGAATGGTGAAGAAGGAACCTCCACCCCAGAGGACAAGGAGAGTGGGCAGGAAGGGGTGGACAGCACAGCTGAGGAGGGAACCAGCGACAGCAACACCGGCTCCGAGAGCAACAGCGCGACCGTGGAGGAGCCGCCCGCAGACCCCATCGCCGAGGAGGGCGAGAAGAAAGAGTAATCATCACTGACTCAGCTCTGTGTCTCTGTAATGAAGTACTGTTTGATTTCAGAGCGTGCTCTGCAGCTGTTGAACCTTCCCTGCCTCTGTCACTTGTCTCCAAAGGATGTCGGGGCTTAATGGCACATCAGGTTGTCAGCGTAGCAATGTGAAGGGGCGGGTAGAGGCACAGGGTGTCCTGCAGCAGGCAGAAAAGGAACCTCATGTGTCTAAACACAGCTATTAACAGTGTGGAGAGGTGCTTGTATCACTTGTAGTTCTTCCCTAGAAAGACACCACTGGTTTTGGTTTCCATATGAGAAATCAGGCCTTCTCCCTTTCTTCTGATGCCATGGACACAGTGGCACTTTTCCCCAAAGGCCTTTCCTGCCCCTTTGTGGCAGCAGGGAGGCGCAGGTATCTCACCTGTGCTGCAGTCCTGGCCTGACTGCACGAGGGACCTGCTCCTGGCAGTGGCACTGGCTTTCTGGAGAGGCTGGAATGTGGCTGAAACATTCAGACCTGTTCTTACTATAGAGCAAAGACCTGATGCCTGCCCAGGGTGTCACCTGGAGCCTCTCCTTACCTAACAGCCCCAAAAGTCCCCTGTGTCCCACAGCTACTGTGCTGCATGTCAACAAGGGCAATTTCTGCTGCAGCTGCACCAGTCTGTGCTTTTAAAGGAAACTCTCAGTCCTCAGGAGCAGCTCCAGAGTGAGGCTGAAAGTCTGGGGTTTTGGGGGTTTTTGGTGTAACTTGTTTTTCTAGAGTAGCTGCTCTGCAGTGGTGGAAACTTGCTCATGGTCTGTGTGTGGCATGTCAGGAGATCCAGTTCCAAAGGGCTCAGTGTAGTCTTGCAGGAAATGACACATCATGAGGGATTTTTTTTTTCTGTGGTGCAGGATTCTTTTCAACAAGCCTTTGCTTTTCTTTCCCAGTTAACTCCTTTATTTGCTACCAAGAGACCCTGGTGTGGCCTCAGCCAGAGACCTGGCACAGAGCAGAGCAGGAGAGCGTTCAGACACGCACATGTTCTCTGAGCAGACAGTCACTGATATGGCACAAAGGGTAAAAAATAGTAGCTTTGCTTGTCTTGAGCTTTCAGAACCTCTGGAGACTCTACAAATATACTGAAAAGGCCATAATTTGCCCTATATAAGCAAAATGCCCACAAATAAATATGCTGAATTGCAGCAACGGCCATGGGCCACTTCTTGACTTTACAACTGAGGGAACACATAATGTTTCAATGAACCAATGTATATTTGCAGGGCAGGGGGTCTATCAGATGGTGTTTTTTACATCTTTTTTTTTTTTAATGGTCTAAAAATAATAAAATCCAACAAGATTGGTTTTTTTTAAACTCACAGTGGTCTGTTCTTGTCTTTTAAGGTAATGCCAGTGTTTGATTCAGAGCTTTCATCAGCTGTTCACCATCTCAAGCCAGAGGAAAATAAGCACACAGGATTTTATTTCTTATACAATACCAGCTGCTGGCTGGACTGGAGCCCCCCTCCCTCCCCCGAGCCCATGGGGCCCAGGTGGGGTTCCACACCTGAGGTGCTGCAAACCCTTGTTGTGCAACAGCTTTTATCTGCAGCAGCCCTGGGTTCTGTAGGCCGGGAGTGCTTTTCATCTGCTCCAAATTCTCAAGGTGTATGTAAATAACTTATTGGCAAAGACGGGTGTGTGCAGCTCAGGGTGTGTACATGAAGGGTGTCGTCTTCACGAGTGAAATAACTTGTCCAAGCACATGAGAACGTGAAGGAATGCCCATGGGCAGCGTTGGGGCACTGACCAGCCCCATGGTGCCTGGCAGAGGTGCCTACAAGGGACAGGAGCATCAGGAACCCAGCACAGGAGAGGGACAGACCTTGGGAGAAACCTGGCTCCTGCAGCAGCCGTTCCTCAGAGCTCCTGGTGGGCCCCTTGTCCTCCTACAGGTCCTTAGTGGGATGTTCTTGATGGACTCAGTGGCCACCTGCAGGTCCCCAGCGTGGCCAGGAACCCTTCTTCCCATGAGGCAGGGCCCTCATGCTTTGCTGCAGGTCCTGCTGGAGCTGCTCTGTTTCCTGGTGCCCTGTCTGGCAGGTGGTGGGCGCAGGCTGGAGATCTGGGGTGCAGCCATCCCCCACAGGGTGCTGAGAGCTGGTGTGTCCCTCACGCCCCCGGGGGACAGAGGCAAATCCAGGCCTTGAACTGTGCGAGGGAGTTGTTTTCTTTGGTTTGTTTATCTCTTCAGGAAAAACCGGGGCTTTTCGAGGCTGACTCAGGCGTTGTGACCTCTGACATCACCCTGGTGCTGCTGCTGGTTTGCTCTGCAGGCAAAGGTTCTCGTCTCTGTTGGGTCGTTGTCAAAAATATGCTTTTATCTCACCACAAAAACACACTCAGTAAAAGTTATTAAGAAGCCTTGGGTTAAAAAAAGAACTCAAAGTTTTTTTGTTGGTTTGGGGGTTTGGTTTTTTTGCATTTATGTAATTATTAGATTTTATCACCCCAAAAACCTTCTAACCTACAAAGCTGGTACAGAGTAACGGGTACCTAGCGCAAAGCAGGCCCAAAGGGTAACTTCTGAGATGGATTTAGATGTTAAAATATGAACCAGGCACCTTGTGAGGTTGTTCAGAAATGATTCACCAGGTAAAGTGAACCCAGAGCCCAGGCCTCTGAGAGCTTCATGCACCCAAATCCCTTCCAAACCCCTCACCTACATACAGGACTGAGCTTGGCTTCCCAGAAAGACAAAAGCCTCATATTTGTGCAGCAGCTGAACTTTCAGAGAAGAAAAAAAGGCTTATAGAGAAACAAACAAGCTTGGTTTTTTAAAAAAATGGTAAGAAATCACCTGTGTATCACCTGGACAAGTCCTGCCAAGTTGCTCTGCCTGGAGCCAAACGAGCTGCAGACGCTGCTCACAAGAGAGGATTATGCTGGTGACAGAAAGAAATAAAACAGATTAAAGGAGCTTTGCAGGAATAAAATATCAAAGCAAATCCGAAGGCTGGTGCAGAGGGGTGGCTGGGGCAGCTCGTGTGTGTCAGGGAGCCTGAGCCTGCTGAGAGCCTTGTGCTGCAGCAATGCAGGCCAGGGCAGGAGCCAGACCCTGCACCCTGACCTGGGGAGCTTGGGGCAGCAGGTCCAGAGCCCCTGATGGGGGAGCCCACATCCACACTTGTGTGGTGATAAACTGGGGGTGAGGAGGGTCCTGAGAAGGGGAGGTGTGGGTGGGCAGCACACAGGGAGCAGGGTCAGACCCTCGCTCTGCTCAGGCCCTTGCTGAGATCCCTCCTCTATCCCAGGATGTGCTTTTCCATTTCCCACCAGCTCCAAGTGCAGCCTCTCTGCCTGCCCTGTCCTGAGGAGCCAGGGATGGTTTGTTTCTCCTTTTCTTGCCCTGTGTTGTGCCCTGAACCTCCACCCAGGAAGGCTTTGCTGTTCAGGTTTTTTTAAAAAGCTATTTTGATTTTTTTTTCCCTCAATTTATCAAAAGCTACTCAAAGCACATTTGAGCATCCACCAATCCAAACCACTCCCCCACAGCACTGTGGTGTCCTTGCTCCTGTGTGACCTCCCTTCATCCCCTTAACTGACAAAGTGTTCCCAGCAGTCCCAAGTGCTGGAATAGTGGGGGGAAACACCCCTCATGGCCGACTTGAGGTGGAATTGCTGCAGGTTATGAGCTGGCAGAGGTGTGTGAGCTGCAGCAGGCACTGCCACCAGGAGTCCCCATCAGCCTGCCCGAAGGACACACAGCCCTACCCTTGGCTGTAAACGTGAGCAGTGCTTTTCTCGTACAGGATCGTCAGTGCCAGCAGCAGCAGCAGTTGTGGCAGCTCGTGCTCTCTGTGACTGCTCAGGGCTTGACACAGACTCAGCTTCTGGCTGGAGTTCAACTCCTCTCACCCTAAGAGCTGCTGGTACCAGCTCAGAGTGAGATGCAGTTGTACCAACTCACACTGTGAGGCATTTGTACCAATTTGCCAGATTAGGGTAAACATCTGCTCACAGGTCCTACCTGTGAGATGCTCACAGGTCACTCACCTGCAGCTTTGAGCTCTCCAGGCACCTGGATATGAGCTGTGGGTGCTGCACTGCAGAAGTTGGGGCTCAATCATGTCAGGTAGTCAGGCTGGAATTCCACGTGTTCTCCCAGGCAGGCACCCAGCAAGTTCCAGTTTCATCCTGAACTGTTACAGCCAAGACTGTTCATGCTTTCAAGGAGTTGCAACACCTGCTCAAAACTTTGAATCCAGGGCTTGGATCCCTGGGTTTGAAATCCCCTGTGTGTGCAGAGTGTTACTGATAGTGAGTGGCAAACATCTCCCAGTAGGATCTGATGACCAAGAGGGATCAGGCACCTTAATCTGAAAGCCCAGACCCTGCTTCAGGTCTTTCTTGCTGTTTGTGCTCTCAGTTCCCTTCTTTCACTTTGACGTTTCTTTTTCCAGTCCTCGAGGGGTTTTTTGAAGTGGTTTTGCACTTATCAGGTCGGTCTGTTATTTTGTTGTAAATCATCACGTAAAGCTTTACTTGTGACTCCAGAAATCAGTAATTTCTGTCAACAACCAGTTTCAATTTGTTTTTATCACCCGATTCTGTTAAGAAGTCCAGAAAAAGCCAGTTTAGCTCTGGCACCGGTTTCAGGCTGGGGAAAGCCAAACCAGAAAGAGTGACAGTAACAAAAACAGAAACCGAGTGAAAAATCACATTATCATGGGCTTATTACAATTTTTTAATCCCAGGGATGAGAAATGGCAGATCTGTAACAGAGAGGGCTGGATGAGCTCTCCTTGGAGCAAACACTGATGGGATTATTTCCAGTTTCTAGATCCAGTTTTCATCCAAAGGCAGCAGCAGATTAGTGTTAAACCTTCCACCTTTTGAACAAGGGAAGACAGCTCGCAGGAGTGATGTTTGCTGGATGGTCAGGGACACTTCAACTCTCAATTATTTTTAAGGGTCATAATTCTTTATCTCTTTAATCAATACTCCTTTATCTCCTTAAACCATATGTCTCTAAATGATCACTGCTCACTGATGTTTGATATCCTGTGGCAATTGCCCAGCAGTTTTCCCACCTGGGTGGGAAGGTTCAAACCATCTCTAGACACAGCTGGTGCTCATATGCCCCTCCTGACATAGTCTGTAACATCCCAGGGGCTTTTCTTCCCATCTTCAATCACCTTTCCCACCCATCACTTTGAGGTGACCACTGTCTCCTTCATGTTCAGGCCAGAAAGGATCTGTTTGCTCATCACAGCACCTCTGCACACAGCCTAGGCAGTGTGGGCAGACAAGAGGGAGCAGATGCCATGGGAAGCTTCCCAGCCCTGCCCTGAAGGACAGAGGGACCAGCAGTGCATGTGGTCAGTGGCTGATCACCCGGATTGCCCTTCTCACCCTGGGCTTGGAAAGGGGAGTGTTGCTGTCCCTGCCAGCCCGACCCAGCCCCAGTGGTGTCTCAGGGTCTGTTTCCCTCCTCACCTCTCAGTTCCTGGGCTCCTGGGAGCTGCTTTCATGGAGTAGAATCACAGAGCCACTTAGGTTGGAAAAGACCTCCAAGGTCACCAAGTCCAACCTGCAAACAATCCCCACCCTACCAACGAGCCCAGAGTGCTGAGTGCCACATCCAGTCACTCCCTGAACACGTCCAGGGATGGGGACCCCACCACCTCCCTGGGCAGCCCCTTCCCATGCCTGACCACCCTGTCTATGAATAAACTCTTGCTGATGTCCAGCTGCCAATTTGGTAAATCTTTTATTTTTCCTCAAAAAAAAAAAGAACTGGAGAGCCAGGCCATCACCTGGGACACGATGTGGGCACAAATCAGGTGAATTCCCAGTGACACTGGGTGTGCCCTTCTCTGCTGTGGCTGACCACCACGGGCAGCTGTGCATCCCAACCAGAGCCTGGTGCTGCACAGATTGCTTCCTCCCTCCTGAGGATAAAGATCTGTTAATAACCTGGTGGTGAGATCACAATCACAAGATGTTTCTCAGGGCATCCCCTGCACCCGCTCAAAATACTCTGCTCGGTGAGGGATCCCAGCTTGGTGCCACACTGAAGGTCAGGAATTTACTCATGATTTCACTTCTGCTATTTTATATTTGCCTGAGGAACAACAACGTCAACAACCCCCTGGAGTGACCCAGCTGACTTCCACCACAAACCCCCCTGGATGTCCCCAGACGTCAGAGGAGGGGTCTGGGCAGGAGCAAGGCCAAAGCTGGGACATCCTGGGCTCCTCAGGATGGCATTGCCAGGCAGAGGGAGCAGCAGGACAGATGTCAGAGTCCCTCTCTGACGTCAGTGCAAGGATGTGGCCAGGAAGTACAGCTGGGAAAGGTCCACCCTGAACTCACCAACACTTCTATCTGGGCACCCCTGGCTTCCTCCAGCCATGGGGACAAACCTCCCCATGGCTCACGTCAGCCAAAGGACAGAACAGGGGGATGGAGCTGGTGTTTCCATCTCAGATCACCTAAAGCAAAACTGGTTGGAAATACCAAAAAGCTTTGAATCCACAACGTAAGAACATCCTGTGCTGTGCTTCTCTCAGACCGAATTCCATCAACCAGCCAAAACCCTGAGTTCTCATTTCCAAATTCCCCCATGGTGTATGTGGCACCTGGGAACTCTCTCCTGCAGTTCTAGGATCTTTTCCACCTCAGGATGTCTGTGAGACTGTGTTGGGACATCCCACAGGAACTCCAGTTTTACACACAGTCCAGGGATGTGAAGCGCAGAGCTAAACTCCCTTGTGATGGTCCACTGCTGAGCGAGTTGTGATTTAATGCCAGGACAATTCAAGATGACACAGTTCAATTCAGCTCAACCCAATATTTCAGTTCAAGTGGAACCAATGAGAACTGAACTGAAATCTGGGCAACTTCCTGTGGAATTTGTCAGGAGCTGCATTTTCACTGACAGGTTTATGGACAAAAGCTGCCACCCAGCTCCTGCTGCAGCCTGGGCAGCAGCTTTAAATCACTGACTCCCACTCTCCTGGGTGCTGCAGGGGACCCAGACACTGAAATACCTGGTAATTTGATTCTTTTTATAGAGTTAATTAACTTTGGAGTAACAAATAGGTTCTAGTAGCACAGTGCAATAGCTTTCATGGGCACAGCTCAGACCTGGCACTGTTGGAGTTTGGTCTGTCTGCTCACACAGGGTCACAGTTTTGTGAAAAGCAGCTCATGGGATGCCCAGGTTCAGGCAATGTGTCAAAGGGAATCACTCAGGCCTGAAATAGGCTGCAAATATACACAGTCAAATTAAGCAAAGTTTTAATAAATGTTCTGAGAACTTCCTGGGTATAAAACATGACTGTACAAGAAGTTCAGTGTCCTACATAGACAGCAAATCATTTATTTTAAATATTCCCAACTTAAATATTCCCATTCTTTTTAAGAAAAACAGCTTGCTTGAATGGGCTCTAACAACCCAGAACCTGGCACGTACCAAAACTTTGAAGCTGAACCTCGGGAGCATGGGCAGAAAACAAGCTGCAAACCACCTGCCTCCTCCCCTCACTCGCCTTCGTCCTCAGCCAGCGCGGACGTGGGGATGGATCCACCAGAACTCTGCCTGGAGCAGGGTGAGCACCCCGAGGGGCCCATGCCCCTGTGCACACCCACAGCTCCCCAGGCAGTGCTGGGACCCTGCGTGAAGCCTCCACAGCGCTGTTACACCCCTGCATTCCGGGTATTCTGCCGCTACCCAAGGGAAGTCTTTCATCTCAGGTCCTCTTTGGCGGAAGTGGTTACAAGATAGAGCTCTCGAGGCAGCGTACCTGCCGGGTACCTGATGAGCTCAAACAGAGCAATAAAGCTCTGTCTGAGCAATAAATAGCTGCAGAGATGTGAGCAGCACCTGCTGGCTGAGATAAGTGCCAGGCGAGGTGCGGAGGAGTCAGCGCCGCGCACTCAGAGGGCACCAAGGCAAGTGAGGGTCACCTCGTGTGAGCAGAGGAAAAGTGTCACAGCCCTCCTGCCCCAGCACCCTGCCCCCAAAAAACCCCAAATCCTGACCCTGAGCACCCCAGCACCCTGCTTGCTGAGCACCCCAGGATGGGCTCAGAACCACGCTGGTTCACTGAGAGGGAAGCACTGGGAGGGATTTTGAGTTGGGCTGGGACCACACCAAAGGAGGGTCTGAAACTGGATCTGAGTCTTCATAAAGAACCTAAGACAATGCACAGCAGCCTCAAAAATACCCTTAACTTCAGATCTACTTCATTTGGGCTGAGATTCCATCCTGTGATGGAAATCTTGGGAAATTTTGATGGAAATTATTTTTCCACCTGGCTGCAGTAAGAGCACTGACATAGCACAAGAAGACTGAGAGGACAAGATGCAAAAGGCATCACTTCAAGGTGGGCCTGGCTTAGGAAAAAAGTGAATTTGTGAGGAGCTGGAGACGTTTCTGTCTGAGAAACAACCCCTCTATCTGAGGGGTCTCTTCCAAGAGCAGAGCCCTCTTTGACACCCACCAAACAAAAGCCACTGGTTTGCCTTGGGGGAAGGCATGACACTGACAAAGTGCAGAGCCTTCTGGGGAAGACAAAAATACCCAGAAAGAAAAAGGGGGGAAGTCACTGAGCTTCCCAAAAACAGGCCTGGTGGGATGGGATGGGATGGGATGGGATGGGATGGGATGGGATGGGATGGGATGGGATGGGATGGGATGGGATGGGATGGGATGGGATGGGATCCTCTGTTTCCTCCAGCACTGAGGGCTCCACAGATGAAGCTGAATTTGCTGGAGAGGGGAGGTAAGAAAGAGCCTCCTTCCCCTGTTTCCTTCACCACAGACCATTCCTCATGTGTGAGTCCAAAAGCAGAGCTCACTTCACTTCCCCCAGTGTCAGTAACAGCTCTGAGCGTGCAGGACACTCTGAGGCAGCACCTGAGTGCCCCGAGAGCTCAGCACAGCTCTGAACACATGAGAAGCAGGAGGAGGAGGAGGGTCTACTAAATGTCAGTGACATCAGGGTGCCCGTGAGCACCTCACAGGGGTGCAGGAAGTATAAAAGCAGAGTTCCCCGAGGAGGGTCCCTGGCAGGAGCCGGGGAGGCAGCGCTGGGGCGGGTGATGCTCTCGCTACCTCTGTGACGGGATCCTGTTGCAGCCACACCATGGAGGGGGGTGAGTACCTGGGCTGTGTCTTCAGCTTTATTAATGATGCCCTGTGACACAGAAGTGGAGCACTTCTATCAGGGTGTTTAAACAGTATAAAAGATTTTCCTCTTCCTCATTTTTATTATAGAAAAAAAAAATGCACGGTTCTCTTTTAGAAGCTCAAAAACCTCAAATCACTTCAGAAACAAACACTAAAAATAGGTTGGGAGGCAGTTTTAAGGGGCCCTTTTGTTCCAAAGCAAATGGAATCTTGCATAATTCACACCTTTTCTTCTGTGTTCTTAATTGAAAAAAAATAATAGAGAGAGAACACTCTGCCTGGCAACATTTTAATTCAGTGAATCAATCGAGGAATTGGGAGCAAGAAGAGCTGAGTTCATTCACTGAGTCCATCCAGAGTTTTGCAAATTATTTCTATTAAAAAATATCTGCAGGAACAGCGGGGGAAGCAGGATGCATTGGCAATGCAGGAGGTGTGGGGATGGTCGGGGGGATGGAGGCAGGAAGTTCTGGGGAATAAAGAAAGCTCTGGGGATGCTCCAGGGATGCTCCAGGGATGCAGGAAGCTCTGGGGGATGCAGGGAAAAGAGGGGGCAGATCCCACAGGACCCTCCAGGCAGGAGCAGGGAATGGGCCGAGTCTTCTTTCTCCTGGATGTCTCCTCAGAGCCCCTGGCAACCAATGGCTTAGGAAATTCCTGGATTCTGGAATCCCTGCATGCAAACACCCAGCTGGACCTGCTCACCACACATCATCCTTCTCATTTAAACTTTTGGTCTCTGCATCATCCTGTGGGCACTTTGTTGGCTGCTTGTTCCAGGAGGTTCAGTGTCCGGGGGCAGCTGAACTTAGATCTTGGGAAAGGTTAATCATGACGGGGAAAAGAAAGAGTTAGTGAGAACCTGACCAGATTATGATAATGTTCCTGCTTTTGTTCTACTATTGCATTTCAGAGGAATATTTCATTTCCCTGGAAGAGGCACCACCGTGGTGCTTTCTTTTAAACACAGCTGGCTCACTTCAGCGGGGAATTTTTTTACTTGCTTCTCTCTTCTTATCTTGTCTTTTGATTCACAGTTTCCTGAAAGGAGTGGAGGTAGATAATTAATAACTTTCTTCTGTGATAGATCAGTGAGCAGATGAAATAAGAGCATGACTGGGTTTCACTGGGTCCACTCACTCCTGATATGACAGTGTCCTTCCTCTGCCAGTTGTGAGGAGGGGAAGGGGGAAGAACAGGCTGTTAACTGCCAATAGGCATTAGATCACTTAAGTATGATTAACTTTTCTCAGAAATACCTGGTTCTTCCCCTGAAGGCCTCCTGTACTGCTGGAGAAGGGGCACCAGAAGCAGGCACATGTATGAAATACAGAGAGCAGGTTAATCACTGCCTCCACGTGTGCTGGGGCCGGAACTCTTGCTTTGCAATTCTGGACGGCCAAAAAATGTTCTTTCACCACGAGGGTTTGGCCAGAGCAGGTTTGCTCAGCTTTTCCCAACTCCTGCTTTGCTCTCATGCATCTGATCCCTAAAGCTTTCCCAGCTTCTGCTTTGCTCTCATGCATCTGATCCCTAAAGCTTTCCCAGCTTCTGCTTTGCTCTCATGCATCTGATCCCTAAAGCTTTCCCAACTTCTGCTTTGCTCTCATGCATCTGATCCCTAAAGCTTTCCCAACTCCTGCTTTGCTCTCATGCATCTGATCCCTAAAGCTTTCCCAACTCCTGCTTTGCTCTCTGGCTGTAGCAGCAGCCAGACCCTCATGAGCTGCCCTGGTCATTTGTGTGATCTGATTACCCACCCTCAGGGCTGTGTCTCTCTGCTCTTCCAGGCAGATGCCCTGATACCAAATACTTCCACTCTCAGAGGCCTTTCTGAGTGCCCCTGATGGGACACACTGCTCCTGCAGCCACTCTTACCTTGCTTACAATCAGCAGCTGGTGCTGAGGGAGATCCAGATAAACCGGGAGGGATCTGCCTGTCCAAACTGACCCACCCTTCTGCCACAGCACAGCCTGAACTGTGCCCCAGGTGCCCACCCCAGGTGCTCACCCCAGGGCACCTGAACTGGGGTTTAAAAGCACCTGTTTCTTTCCCTTTGCTATTGAGGGAGCCTGAAGAGCTCAACAGCTGTCAGGGGTGATTCCTGCCCCTTGGGCTGGATCTGTGGAGGAAGGCTGCAAAACTGAGGGGTTCCCATCCCCTGCCATGAACAGACCCCTTCCCTCCTTCACTCCCACGGAGCATTTCCCCTTTCCACCTGTTTCCTTCAGGACAAGGATGGCCTGAAACCTCCCAGACTGAGGGACACAGGGGCTGACACGGGGCTGTAGGGCCAGGCTGACTCATTCACCCTGGTGGGGGTTTGGTGTATTTTTATAAATGAGGTTTCCAGTGCAACTGGTTGCAGGGACTTTTGAGAGGGTTTTTTTTTTTCCTTTTTCCTTAATATTTTGAGGAACAAAACTTAAAAAAACTTTGAGAAAATACCCACAGCAGCCAACTGCCGGGAGGTGTAAAAAAAGAAAGAAAAAGTAAAGAAATGTACCTAAAGTGCCTGATAAACTGCAAAGCAAGACTGATGGCATGATAATTGTTTCTGCCCACTGCCCCAGACCACAAGACAAGCTGGGAAGATGCAAGTCCTGTCCAGTCTGACTGAAAGCAGGGACACAAATGTGCTCAAAGTGGTGCAGAGGGAGCAGGAGGCAGCAGGGCCTCTCTGGTTGTGCTTTTGCAAATGTGTAATCTGAGGTGGGGGCACAGAAGAGGGGCAGAAACAGCACAGGCTTTCTTCATATTGAAAAGTCATTTGACATTTAAGTGACTTGAAACGGCGACTGAGAAGGGGGAGAAAAGAGAAACCTGTGATGATCTTCAGAGGAATGATATCAACTGAACTGTTTCAGGAGTTGGTTGAGTCACGTTCTCAGTCCTGTTTTTCTAGACCTTCACAGGGTGATAAGAAAACAGAGCAGAGCAAAGGAGCCCTCAGCAGGGCTGGGGCTGGGGCTGGCCAGGTGAAGTCAGGGCTGGGCCTGGAGTTTGCAAACCAAGCCACAGAGAGCTGGTGCAGTCTGGTTTAGGTGGGTGCTTTTCCCTCACGGAATCAGGCTGGTTCTGCTCTGTCTCTTATCCAGCTGCCACAGGGGTAATTTCCTGGTGGGGCTGAGCCACCAGCACAGGACTCATCACCCACCCACGGGCAGCCAGGAGCAGCAGCTCCAGGAGTCCCAGGGAAACCAGGCTATTCAGAAGGTGCAACAGGAGACTAAAGGCTGCTATGGCGCTTGCAGAGTCAGGGACTCTGTGCCTGTATCCCAGGCAGGAAGGGCAGTTACAGCCTGTGCTTGCTTAAACCCACCTAGTGGGGCTCAGTCCTTGGGGCTTTCAGTGTATTTTGTGTCATATATGCAAATGCCTGGGCAGCAGTTTGAAGGGGAGACAACCACAGCTGACACCAAGCCTCTTCCTGGAGTCTGGGACTGGTCAGAGTGAAAGCCACTGGCTGGACAGAAGAGCCAGAGGCTTCACTTCACCCTCAGTCCCCGTCTTGCATTCCTCCACTCCTGAGCCACCTGCACTAAAGGTTCCCATGGGAACCCCTCAGACACCCCTGGGAGGGCTTGGAGAAGGTGAGGGGAGGATGAACACAGCTGAGCACACAGCTGCATGAGCACAAAAGATGAAAATAAGGGGGGAAGGTGAGACAGAGCTTCCAGGAGACCACAGGGGAGGCGCTGACGCAGGCCTGGGGATGAGCAGCACGAGTTTTCACACGTATTTGAGGATCTCTCACCCACACATCACCCTCACGTCTTACAAAACATCCCCTCTCACAGGTAACTGTTATTAGTGAAGCTGTTGCATGTGACTGAACACAGGGACTTGGTGCAGTGGGTGCAGTTACCTGCAGGGGAAGTTCAGCATCCTGGTCCTGTGCAACACGAGCAGGAGCGTGGCAGAGCAGGCTCCAAACTGAAAGCAGGCAGAGCTGAGCCCAGCAGACACTAAGCACAGGAATCAGTCACATTCATGAACAGCCAGGCCATGAGGAGCCAGGCAGAGTTCTAGGAGGAACAGGCAGCTGAAAGCCAAAGGTATCACCTTGCTCAGCTCCCCCAGAGCAGAAAACCCACAGGGAGTGGGGGGCTGCAGGGACCAGCAGGGGAGTGTCCCTGTGTCCCATGTGTCCCTCCCAGGAGGGACATCCTGGGCCAAGGCACCCCTCAGGGAGAGACACATCTCCTCACACCAGAGTGGAGCCCGGGGCCTTCTCATTGCCACCTTCCAGCTGAGCAACTTCCAGTGGCAACTGCCTGACAAGATGCTGGTATGAACTGTAAAACCAGTGAGGAGAAAGCTTTCCCTGGCCCCTGCCCTGCTAACCACAGCAGGAAGAGCTGCTCTGCTGAGATTGCTCTCACTGCCATCACACCTGGCTCTAAATTCAGTTTTTCCTCCCAGCTGTCAGCATTCTGTATTTTCACATCCCAAGGCAGCAGAAGCCAACTCCTGACATTTAGAGACAGGCAATAAATTTCAGCTAGTTCCAGTTCTCTCTGTCCCATGGGGAGCTGAGCTCTCCCCTCCACAGCCCAGGCACCACAGGGGCACAGCTGGGCCAGATTTATGGCCCTCACAGCTGGATATTTTCACATGGATTAAGCTGCACCCTTGCTGCTCAGACACAAGGGAACAGGCTGCTGGCTGCCTGCAGGGAAAAGTGATGGATAAAGTCAAAATGGGTGCACTGTGCCCCAGTTAAGAGTCCTCAGCTCTCAGCCTTCCCTGCAGGGTCCTGGGCAACCTGGTCTAGTGGCAGACATCCCTGCTCACTGCAGGGGGTTGCACTGAATAACCTTTACAGGCCCCTTCCAACCCAAACTGTTCTGTGATTCCGTGAAGCCAGAGGGGCCAGGCTCCCCCAGTGCTCTGACAGTAACACACATGACCCTGGGTTATCGTGCTGCCATCCTCCCCAGCTTTTGGTTTCCTCAGTGGTGAGGGCTCTGCAGGGTTCACAATCCCATGGACAACATGACCCACAGCTTTTTCAAAGTGAGAACCATGTGGAAAACCCCCACTCAGCCACTAATACAGCATCTCCTTCTTCCCTAGGCAAGCAGCTAAAGGTCACCCTTGTTTTCAGCCTGCCACTCGTTTTTCAGGTAAGATATTTTCAACGATGTTGTTGAAATCCAGCTGCTTTGTGTTGTGGGTAAAGGGAGATCTCAAAAACTCAGAGCAGCCACCCACAGCCCTAGAAATGTGTGGGGACACAGCTGCTCACCCCAGGATCCAGTGTGGGAGGTGAGAGCAGAGCCCAGCTATAGAAAAACAAACAAGAGAAACAAAACAAATGAGAGAAAACCGGTGGCAAACGCAGTGATTTTCAGATGGCCTGGGCTGTGTGAGCCCCCTTTTAGCCCCAAAATGAGCATTTCCAGCACACACAGGAGTGCACCACCTTGATGTCAAGTGAGCACCCAGTTCCTGCTCCCTGCAAATTCCTGGCCGAGCTGCTGGGCTCTGACCAAGCGCAGAGCTGGAGAAGGATGCACCCAAAGAGGAAGAGTTCAGCGTCTTCCCCTGCTTGCTCTTGCTCAGAGTCCCCTGGCCCAGCAAGGAGGACCCCAAGCTGTGCCAGGACCTGCTCCCAAAGCTGGGGCCGTGTCCCTGTGCCCTCCATCCCTCGGCAGCAGTGGCCACCCCCAGCCCTGGGGGCTCAGCCCTCGGGGCAGAGCCCAGCCCGTGCTTTTCCCTTTCACTGCTGCCGGCCTGGCAGGATGTGGTGAAAGCCAAACCCTGCCGAGATGGAGAGCACCGAGATGCTCTCCGATAAAGGGTGGGGGTATCCAGGGGAAACCTTTCATGTCGGTGCGACGGGGAGAAGGTTCTGGAGACTCATTAAAGTCGCAAAAAAGCAGGGCACGGATACCGCAGGCTCTGTCTGCCCCGCAGGTCGTGGCAGTGTAGGAAGATGAAACAAGAGCAATCAGAACTGAAATCAGGGGTCTGAATGAGGAGATGCCGGCCCCGCGTCCGCGCCGACACGGAAGCAGCTTCCTGCTGCACTCACCGCGCTTCCTCACGCTCTCACCGGCACCTTGGCTGATTTTTAATTCAGCTGAAAAGGTGGTTTATTTCTCACGTTCTATCTGACAGCTGGCTGTTCACACACAGCTGGAGGCAGGTCCCGGAACTCTCTGGAAAGCTGCCACACATCTGAGGGCTTGCAGGTGTTACTTTGGCCGAGCGCAAAACATTTCTGGTGGAATTCCAGCCCCCCCAAAAAGCCCCAAACCTCACAGATTTATGGGAAGCACTTTCAGCCACGAGGTTGTGTCAGCTCTGTTTGTGATGTCAGCATGAGACAGCACTTAGGAGCTCCCTGGGACTTCTCTCCAGGCTCCTTTCTTGGCACGGCCACGCAGGCAACACAGTCCTTGTCCCAACACACACTTCTTCTCTTTCCTCTTCTAGTTCTGTGCTGGGGACAATGTCACTGATTACTACGATTCCAACAGCACCATCGACTACAGCATGTTCGAGTCGGTGTGTGAGAAGGAGGAGGTGAGGAACTTCCGTGCTGCCTTCCTCCCAGCCATGTACACCCTCATCTGCCTCATGGGGCTGCTGGGGAACGGGCTGGTGATGCTCACCTACATCTACTACAAGAGGCTGAAGACCATGACAGACATCTACTTGCTGAACCTGGCTCTGGCAGACATCCTCTTCCTGCTGACCCTTCCCTTCTGGGCGGCGAGCGCGGCCACACATTGGCTTTTTGGGAGCTTCGCCTGCAAAGCCGTCTACTGCATCTGCAAGATGAGTTTCTTCAGCGGGATGCTGCTCCTCCTGTCCATCAGCATCGACAGGTACTTCGCCATCGTCCAGGCAGCCTCGGCCCATCGCCTGCGGCCCCGGATGATGTTCATCAGCAAGGTGACCTGCATCTTCATCTGGCTCCTGGCCTTCATCCTCTCCATCCCTGAGCTGGTTCACAGTGGTGTGAACAACTCGGAGAGCTATCCCCGTTGCTCCATCATCGCTAGTGACTTGCAGACCTTCAACACCGGCATCAAAGTGTCCCAAATGGTGTTTGGCTTCTTAATTCCCCTCCTGGTCATGTCTTTCTGCTACCTCATCATCATCAAGACGTTACTCCAGGCCCGCAACTTCGAGAAGAACAAAGCCATCAAGGTCATCATCGCCGTGGTCATCGTCTTCGTTGTCTTCCAGCTGCCCTACAACAGCGTCATGCTGGCCAAGACCATCTCAGCCTTCAACCAGACCAGCTCCTGCGAGGAGAGCAAGAAGCTGGACGTGGCAGATGACGTGACCTACACCCTGGCCTGCTTCCGATGCTGCCTCAACCCATTCCTCTACGCCTTCATCGGCGTCAAATTCCGCACCGACCTCTTCAAGCTGCTGAAGGAGCTGGGCTGCCTGAGCCAGGAGCGCCTCTGGCAGCTCACCTCCTGCCGCGACAACAAGAGGTCCTCCTTCGCCATGGAGACAGAGACAACCACCACCTTCTCCCCGTGAGCCGAGCCCCAGCCACGCTTTGGTCGAGCTGAAATGGTTTTGGACCCTTTCTCTGTGGCAGAGCAAGACCTGCCACACTGCAGAGAAGTCGAGGAGAAAATCCAGAAGCCTCCCCCTATTTCTAGCAGTGAGGACTGCTGGCCAATATCCCACGGGTGGAGAGATTTTACAACAGTTGTCACTAATAGCAAAGCAAGGGAAAGGTGGTGAGTCTACAATTTCTCCTGTCGTTTCACCTTCAGCTTAGTCGTTCCCTGTCAAAATGAGAAATGCCTAAAATAGAACATTCACCCTAAAAGCGACAAGTACCAGGAGAAAACAGAGCAGCAGAGCTGTTGTTTGGAGCTGAGCTGCCAAGAGCATCACCCTTGTTTGATGTTGCTTTTAACAAGACAGCTGCTCTGCAATCCCACAGAAATGCCCTTGCACTGAGTCAGTCCAAGGCCAACCCGCAGCCTCGGGCTCGATCCAACACACAGCCCCAGCTGTGGAGTATCTGAGCACACGACTGCTCTGCCTTCCCCCACAAAAAGTGAGAGATGACCACAGCTAATGAGAAATCCATACAAACTCTAGCCATAATTTCAATTACTTTGTATAATACTGTAGCCACTCGCAGCTCTGTCAGGTAAAGTACAAATTCCACTTCTGCCTTTATCCTCTTTCTGGGCTATCACCTGCTGACCTTGAGATAAACATGAATGTGGGTTTTCTCCTCCCTTCCCACTCCTTCTAGCAGGACTTCAGCTGCCTTTGAAGTCAGATCTGTATTTCACTCATAAGCTACTGGGGCACGTTCAGCATCGGTGCTGTCGGCACCAACAAAGACAGCACTGACTGAGGTTGGAGCTGAACACAGCCTCACGGCTGCCAGGGCCACGGCAGCTGAACAGCAGATTATTGTTGTGGAAAGTCAGACCTTGGAGGAGCCCAGACTGTGATTCCAGTTGGCGTTTTTACAGGAAGAGCAAAGATTCCTGGTGACAGATGAACGCTCTGGGAACCGCTGTGGTGGGACAGCTGAATGTCCCAGCTGGGGAGGAGCTGCTGGACACTGTGCAGCTGTCCCTGTCCTTGTCCTGTGTGCTCAGACCTTGTCCTGTGTGCTTGGATCCCACAGCACCCAGCTCTCCCAGAGCCATCGCCAGTGGAGGGAGGTCTCAGCCTGGAGCTGCTCCTGGGGCTGACAGGGGAGATGTGTCCATGTTCCCCTGAACACACAGAGAGCCATGGGCAGCAAAACACTCACTAAACAGACATTTATCCTTTTTTTCAACACATGGATCCATCAGGAGTGACACAGAGAACTCTCTGGTTCATGGGTTGGAGAGCTTTGGAGAACTGAGGATTAAAATCAGCCTTCCAAGAAAGAATCCACTGGCTCAGTCTGAGACATCACTGCCAGTTATTTACCTGGCTGCCACCAAATCTAAATAAATTCTCCATAAACCATTTGCCTCTGGTGTATGGGATTTTTGTCAAGGGCTGGGATTCGGGAAGAGAGGACATTCTGCTCTGTGTCACCTACCTGTGCTCAGCTGTTGAACTCATTTTTGTTTACAATACCCAGGTAACTGTAGAGAAGTGCTGCTTCTCTGTCACCTGAAACAGGGGGTGACAACTGACTCTGAACAGCCATTTGCCCTTGGTTTCCTTCTCGTCCTTATTTGGGCAAGACACAGTTATCATGATCTTGGCCAGAGCCAAGAACAACCCCCCACGGGAGCACGGGATATTTGCAGTTTTCCTCATCAGTAACAACACATTGTTAATGTATATTCAATATGTAAAGCTGCTTTACACAAAGTTCAATCTGTTCATGAATGTACCCCGAGAACACTCTGCTTCCATGGCACCTTTTTATGCAGAATCCATTCACCTTATTCCAGGAAACAGCTTCACCAGCACATGGAGCTGTACCTGTGTCCTGTAGGTAAAAAGCCATTCCCCTCCTGCAAACGAAGAGGTCTTCAGGTCCTTACAGACCAGGTGAATTCCAAACAGGATAACACACAGCTGCTTCCATCAATCAGATGCAGAGGCACCCTCTGGGACAGCTGCAGCTGGTGCCCCAGCGAGGCAGGGGTGATGTCAGAGTGCCTGGCTTTCCCTGGTTAAATTTAACAGATTTGCATCTAATTTAGATGAGTCATGCTAACGTTGGCCTAAGATCCCAACCTGAGGTTCCCCACTGATGGCTGAAAACTGACTGTATTTTGCTACTTGAGAAAAATAAATTATAACGATTTAAACAAAATTCTTCTGGTTTTCCATTGCATTTTCTCCATCCTTGCACGGTCCTTGTCAATCCTTCTGTCCTGTCAGGAGCTGTTTGATCAGCTCAGCTTCACACCAGTGCTGCCCTGCAGGGAAGAGAGCGTGGAAAAACTAAATAGAAAAATGCTGGTTTACTTCATCCACTGATGGATTACAAAAGAAACAAGCCAGCAGCAAGTTAAGGAGTTTTTATTTTAAATATTAACCCACCTGTCTTGATGCTGCCCCACAGCTGGATGTACCTAATGGCTACTCATCAACCTTTAAGTAAAAAATCCTTTGAGCTGTAGCATTTTACTGTTCACATTTAATTAAAATTCAGTAATAAACCACCACATTACTGAGGGAATTGCTCACAGGGAGAGGCAACAGCTCTGGGTGCTATGACCCAGGGTGAGAGTAGGAACTGCAGCTAAAACAATGAACATGAAATGCTCCTGCCCTGACCTCCCGAGTTAATTTGTGCCTCAGAGCACACAGAGGGGAGCAAGGGGGGAGCCATACCCTTCACCAAAAGTGCCTTGGAATTGTAACCACGGAATCAAAGAGGAAGAAACTGAAAGAACATGAGGAGACAGAAGCCTGACATCCAAGTGCCAGAGCTGAGGCCCATTTCTGCTTTCACTGAGCAACCAAAGTCTCACGTTTTCTCCCGGAAGAGAAAGGACAAGGTGAGTTTCAGCATCTGGCCCAGACACTCCAGAAGCATCTCCAGACTACAGCACAACACAGCTTAAGATGCAGAACCTCAAACCCAGGGATCCTCAGATAAACACTGGGTCTCAGCACAGCGAGGTCCTCAGTGCCCCAAGAGCTCGTTTGTGCCCAAGGGGCAGCTGCTTGAGCAGGGCTTGGAGCAAGAACTGGGCATCTGCAGAGAGCCACAGCACTTTTAACCATCCCCCTGCTCCTCTGAGGTGAGCCAAACTCTTAATATTCAGGGACTTTCTTGATTAAGAAAACAGACTCCACCTTCAAGCCCTAACTTAAACCAGTAAAACTTACCCACCAAGCAACCACACAAAATCACAACTTGGGACACAAAAACTGTAGCCAAGTCACACAGAACTCGTTACCAAAGAAAAGAGTGCATTTCTCAGATGGATTTAACCTATTTTAGTACCTTTCACCAGCAAGAGCTGCCCATTTCCTTTCACAGTTCCAAATCTTCTTTAGAAAGCCAACAAAAATCCTGGCCCTCGTTAGAGAAAGGGGACAACAGGTTTGCTTACACCACATAAAGGCAGGGGAGGGAGTGACTGCCCAGTCCCAGCTGTGTGGAGTCTGGGTGGTTCCTGTTGTGGGGAATCCTGCATCACTCAGAAGCCCTGGACTTTTCATTGCTCTGGACAAGTGGTCATTTCTCCTTCCCTGACAGTCCTTTATCCCTTTGCACGTGTATTTTTAAGTTATGGTTTGGAAACTCCTTAGTGCCAAATGGATCTGGGCTGGGTGGGAGCCAAACTGGAATGAGAGCAAGTAACCCAGCACTGGGGGAGTTGGCAGCTGCTCCCAGCTACCTCAGAGCATGGCACTGGTGTGTCACCTCCCTCTCTGTGCTGTCACCCCCATCACTCGCTGGTAAACCACTTGATGGGAAGGGGAAAATTCTCCAGGCAGGGCTGTGGTTTCTCTCGTGCCACCTGGCAGCTGCGTGAGGGAAGTCCTTGTCACCCTAAAACATAATGAGCTGGAACCCAGTGAGGCAAACAAACCCTAAAAATAATGCCCGTGGGTGGTGGGGAAGGGTGGGGGCACATTGCTGCAGTCAGAATAGCTGAGAGCAGGCCAGGGCTTCCTCCTGGCTGCTTTTTCATAAGGAAAAAACCCACAAATTCCTGTGCTGGGGGTGGAGGTGCCACATCTCAGGGGAGAACTTCTTGTACAGCCAACTGTCCTCGGGCTCTATCCATCCCCGGGCCATGGCAAGAGGGACCTGGGGAAACTGAGACAGCTGAGAGGTCACCCTGCCCTTTGTGTCACCGCAAGCAGCTCCGTGACCTCAAAGCAAGGGAATCAGAGAGCCTGACCAGGACTTTTGATGGATTAGAAGGTGGCAGGATCAGCTCAGAGCCAACTGCTGGCACCAAGCAAGGGACAAGAACACGCAGTGGAGATAGAAGGAAAAATAACCAGATGAGCAGCATCCTGCTGTATTCAATCCACTTTATAATATATAATACATAATATATAATATATATAATATTTTATATATATAATATAATATATAATATAATATATAATATAATATAGACTATAGAATATAGACTAATTAATATATAATATGTAATATATAATATATAATATATAATATATAATATATAATATATAATATATAATATATAATATATAATATATAATATATAATATATAATATGTAATATGTAATATGTAATATGTAATATGTAATGTATAACATATAACATATAATATGTAATATATAATAATATAATAAGCAGCACAATCCACTGCTAGACACCTCACGACCCTGGAGTGGCAGTCGTGTCCCCAGCCCTCCTCCTCACAGAGCCCAGCCCTGCTCCTTCCCCAGGCACTAAAACCAGGCAGAATATCCCTGGCTCTGTGCTCATCCCACGTGTGGGAGCCCTCACAACCTGCTGCTGAAATGAACACAAGTTCACACGTTCAGATTTAATCAGATTTCAAGCCCAGCTGTGGCAGCCACCGACCTGCCCGAAATGAAAGTTATTTTTTCACTTTCACTGAGACCCCAGCTCTGCAGAGGCGAGTATTGATATTAAACCAGCAGAGAGTCAAGTGTTGACATTCAGCCACCACCTGTCCCTGCCCCAGCTTGTTGTAGAAATCTTATTCAGGTCTGAACAGATAGGAAACCTTCTGGCTCCATGTGCAGGGCAGCTGCAGAGCCAGCCCAGGCATTTGTCACCGCTGAGCCCCAGCAGCTCCTCATGGGCAGGAACTGAAACTTCCCCTTTGCTGCTTTGTTTTTAATTTAATTGTCTTTTTTAAAAAAAAAAAAATAACGAGCAGAGAGCTACTTTCCTTTCTGTGCTGCTGAGTGCTGGCACAGAAATTATTGTCAAGTGATCAGGGGATTTACTGGGAAATTTCTGTGACTGAAGGACACCAGGAATGTCCAGAATCATCCTGCAGGAGAGGGACAGGCCCAGTCATTTCCAGAGAAACAGACAGAAAGGCCTTCCAGGATTTGGAGTTCTGTGCATGCTGCTCTGTACCAAAATCAGAACTGCTCTCCCCAGTTCCTGGATCCTGCAGGTTTTACCCACAGCTTTGTCCTCTCAGCAGGGAAGGTCCGACCTCCACGTGAAGCTCAGAGCACACACAGAGTGTCCCAGCAGCCCTGGTTTCACTCTGGGGCAATCACTGCACAATCCAACCCCACTGGGGCAAAACCCAGCTGCTGGGGCTGCACACAGAGAGAAACTCACGTTTTCAGGGCAGGGTTGGCTGATTCCCTGCGAGATAACAGGTTTCTTCTAACTCTTGGCCACACCAAGCAGCCAGAGAGAGCTTCAACCCCTGTGCCAGGGCGGGGAGTGGGAGAGGAAAAAAACAAAGCCCTTGATGGATGACTAAGCCCAGGCTCAGCTCCTGGGCTGTGTTGTGTGAGCCCCTTTGAAGAGTTTCACACTTCTGCAGGTGGGTCCAGGTGCTGCCTCGCCAGGGGGTCACAGGTAGGGGGACAAGGCTCCTGCTCAAACGTCACCAGCACAGCAGGGCTGGGCCCCCACAGACGTGGCTTTGGAGGGGTGCAGCAGGCCTGGAAAGGCACCAGATCCACACAAGACTCATCCAGCTGTGCTGCCAGCAGCTCCTGGCAGGGCCCCACACCCCTGCCCACACCCCTCCCTCACGTGCCAGCGCTGCCTGCGCAGCCCCCGCAGCCGGAGGCGTCAGGCTGCCGTGGAGCTGCAGAGAACCACCAACAGAAAAGGTCTCCCCAACACCACAAACAAGCCCTGAAAAGCTGCCAGAGCCTCCAGCCTGTTCCAGGCACTGCCCAGGCTGTGGCTCTTGGACCTGCACCAGGGAAGGGCACCATGGATGGGTCTCAGCACGAGGTCCTCAGCTGCCCCAAGAGCTCGTTTGTGCCCAAGGGGCAGCTGCTTGAGCAGGGCTTGGAGCAAGAACTGGGCATCTGCAGAGAGCCACAGCACTTTTAACCATCCCCCTGCTCCTCTGAGGTGAGCCAAACTCTTAATATTCAGGAACTTTCTTGATTAAAAAAACAGACTGCACTTCAAGCCCTAACTTAAACCAGTAACCACAGGATGGTTTGGGCTGGAGGGACCTCAGGATGGGGGAGCAGCCCCACAGCTGTGCCAGAGGTGCTGTCCCAGCTGCCCCAGGGCACAGAGGGGATGTTCTAGTGAGGCACCAGCTCTGCAGAAAAGCTGCTCCTCCCAGGGGACTCCTGGTCCATGTTCCACCCCCACCAAGGAGCTGCTCCTGAGCTCCAGCAGGGAAATGAGCCCCCTTGATCATCACCAGTGCAGAAAGAGCCCTCCCTCACAGGGCATTTCCTCCTGCAGCCGTGGAGGCACATGGCCTGGAGCACACCATGAGACAGAGCTCCAGTGACCAAGATGGAAATGCTTCCTTCTCTTCCCTGACATCTGGAACAAAAAAAAAAAAAAAATAGAGATTATAGGAAAAGCCCAGAACAGAAAGAACCTTCCAAAGCACCGGTGACCTCCCCAGGGCCTGAGTGACAACCTCAGGGATGACAGGACAGCCCAGACAGGCTCTGAATGACCCACAGCACATCCAGCACGAGTCTGGGGTCACCACCCCCCTTTGGCTGCAGCCACCCTGGCCCTGGGAACCAGCAGAGACAGAAAGCTGGGACAGGGGAGAGGAGGGACACGGTCTCCTCCGTGCCCTTCCCTCAGAGCCACTCTCCTCTTGCCTTGGGTCCCGAGTTCCCTGTTCCTGGGAGGGGGCTCCCAGCCAAACCTCTGAACTCCTCACAGGCGAGCAGGAGCGAGCACAGCGCTCTCCCTGAGAGCTGCTGACACCGTGTGGGAGCGGCTGGGAAGTGATCCACACACACCTCCTGCCCTCCCAGCCAGGACTCCCGGAAAAACTCAGGAAAACTCACCCTGAAACAAAGGGGTGGGTTCAGATCCTATCAGTGACATCATTTGCAACCCCTCTGTCAGCAATCCGGCTAAAAAGAGGAGCTGCTCCACTTCGGTTTCATTTAAATCTGTTGGAAGTGATTTTAAATGGCTTTGATTCACTTGATTTTTCCCTCTGGGTCAGCCTGTGCCTCTTCCATGTGACTTCAATAATCCATTCTCAGTGGTAAACTCCATCCTGTTTCTTAGGAGTTTAAGCCATAAAAGTGACATCTCCCACAGATCACCTTCTCTGGCTCTGGACCCAAATTTCCTAGACACCTCCGAAAAACACAAATGGCCTTTTCCAGCCACCTCCTACCACGTGGGACCCTGTGGGGAACTTCAGTGCAGCTGCTCTGGAAAAGTCCCAGCCTGGAAAATGGGATTTGTCAGGCAGCAGAAGATGCTTTTTTTTTTTTAAAGCAAGCTTTACAAACACACCCTCTTCCCCACGAGGCCTCATCGTGCTGTTCAGCCTCTCACCACACAAGAACTTCTGAATTTGTAGATGAACTGAGGAAAACACACTGTCACTGCAGTGATCAGTGACTCAAAGGCCTCTCACCGTTCTGCAGGTGACAATGAACGTTGCAGAGGTGTGAATTTTGCACCGAGGTGAAGCTCCAGCTGGCAGAGGCTGGGAGGAGAGTAAATGATCCCTCTGCTGGGAGGTTCTGTCACCCTAAAACCCTAAAACCCCACGGTGTAAACAAATTGTCCTGGGGTAGCTCCTGTGTGAAAGATCAAAGATCTAAAGCTACTTGAGAGCATCTGAAGGGAGCTGTGAGGATGGTGAAGGACCTGGAGGGGAAGGGTGTGGAGCAGCAGCTGAGGGCTGGGCTCCTCAACCTCCTCCTGGTGGGCAGCCCAGATCTCTGCTCTGGTGACCAACAGGACCCAAACAAACGGCTGGAGCTGTGTCTGGGAGGGTGAGGTTGGGTATCAGGGCAAGGTTCTTATCCCAGAGGGTGCTCAGGCACTGCCCAGGCTCCCCAGGGAATGGGCACAGCCCCAAGGCTGACAGAGCTCCAGGAGTTTTGGACAATGCTCTCAGCACAGGGTGGGATTGTTGGGGTGCTGCAGTGGCTGATCCTCGTGGGTCTCTTCCAGCTCAGGATATTCCCTGATTCTGTGTTTGGCAGCAAAGATGCACATGAGAATTCACAGCTTTAGTGCAGAAACACGCTGATTTCAGGCTGGTTTTCCAGGGGCTGCCCAAACCCCTCAGATGCTCTCCCAGCACCTCTGTGCTCCTCTTGTATGTGTGAGGAACAACTGAACTGCCCCCATTTCACCCCCAAACCCACTCCCTGCAAACTGAAACCTCCCCAGCTCCACACACACATCCATCCACTCGGGTTCTGCCTTTTCCCCCTTGTTTGCATAGCAGAAAAAAAAAGTCCTTTTTTGTGGCTTCTGCAGAAGACAAATGAACAAAAACAACCCTGCTCGCCCCACCTATGCCACTGGCTTTCATCTGCAGGGCCCCATCCCCTCAGAGCCGATGGAAATAAACACTCAGTGACAGCAAATCTGTTTTCAGGGAAAGGTTCCCACACCCCCTTAACAAAACACTTCAGTATTTTTTCCCCAAAATGCTGCCCATGTGTCTCCCCTGCACGGCACAGCACGGGCACCAGGGAGGGAACCCTCACCTGCCTCCTCGCTGTGTTCACCTGTCCCCTCCTGCCTCTGCTTGTTCCCCTGGGCTCACCTGTCCCCACCTGTGCCCACTGCTCTCTCTTGTCCCCATCTGTCCCCACCTGCTCCCCCTGTGCTCACCTGTCCCCACCTGTCCTCACTGCTCTTTCTTGTTGCCGTCTGTCCCCACCTGTCTTCCACACTCTCTCTTGTTCCCACCTGTCCCCACCTGTCCCCACTGCTCTCTCTTGTCCCCGTCTGTCCCCATCTGTTTTACCCGCTCTCTCTTGTCCCCACCTGCCCTCACCTGTCCCCATCTGCTCCCCCATGCTCACCTGTCCCCACCACTCTCTTCTACCCCCGTGCTCACCTGTCCTCACCTGGCCCCTTCTCTCTCTCCTGTCCCCACCTGCCCCCCCCCCCCTCACCTGTGCACGCGCAGTCACGTGTCCCCGCGCGCGCCCTCGCTCCGCCCCCCCCCCCCCCCCCCCCGCACCTGCAGCGCCCCCTGGCGGCCCCGAGCCCAGCGCCGCTCCCGCCGCCGCTGGGGGGGAACCGGAGAGCGCCGGGAGAACCGGGAGAACCGGAGACCCCCCGAGCCACCACAGCCACCGGACCCACCGGGAGAACCGGGCCCACCCGAGACTCCCCGAGCCACCGCAGCCACCGCATCCACCGGGAGAACCGGGCCCACCGGAGACCCCCGAGCCACCACAGCCACCGAACCCATCAGAGACCACCCGATCCACCGGGACAACCGGACCCACCCGAGACCCCCCAAGCCACCGCATCCCCCAGCAGAACCATCCCCGGCACAGGGTGCCCAGAGAAGCCGCGGCTGCCCCTGGATCCCTGGAAGAGCCCGAGGCCGGGCTGGACGCGCCTTGGAGCGCCCCGGGACAGTGGAAGGTGTCCCTGCCCGTGGGAGGGGGTGGGACTGGATGAGTGTTGAGGCTCCTTGCAACCCGAACTATTCCATGAGCCTGTGGTTTTATGAGCAGAGCTGTCGTGCCGGGAGTGGAACTGCAGCAGGAGGCAGGAGCTGCAGATGCCACCAGGATCAAGCCCCGATTAACCTTGTGTGTTTCCTCTTCCCTGCATCATCTCCCAGGAAAGCTTCTGAGTCTCTCAGAGCTGTGTGCTGTGTCACTCTGGGGCGAGGGAGCAGTTGGTGCCCTCCAGTATTTTTGTTAAGGGTCTAAAAGCTCAATTTGGTGCTCAGATGTGCTTGTGCCTCCCAAGCAGATGATGTTCCCATTTCCCTTCTCACCACTGCTGCAGGGAGCAGGTGATGCCCAAGAAATCCACCAAAAACCATTCCTGGCTGCAGTTGGCAGCTTCTCCTTCCAGCACAGCCTCACACCAGTGAACTCCCAGTGCCCCTGTCAGAGGCCACCGAGCACAATTCCCGTTCCTCCAAACCTGGAACAGCACAGTGGCAAAGCCCAGCTGGAAACCAGGCAGGAGAAGCACACTTTCCATTGCTCTGGTACCTCCTGAGAGACTCAGGGCCCTTTGGAGATGGGAACCAAGCTCCCAGTGTGTGTCACAGAGGGAGAGAACCAGCCCAGGGTGATGGGCAGCTCTTTCCAATGTCCCCGGCTCGTTCCCGGTCCCGTTTTGCTGGCACTGGGACTCGCAGGGCTGGAGGAAGCAGCACTGCAGCACTCGGGTGTGGAAATGAGCCAATAAACAGAGCATGACCCGCCTGCGGGGCACGGGAAGGGCACTGCAGCGCTCGGTTCCTGGGAAGGGCTGGGAGCTGATCCCTTCCTCGTGCTGAGCCGTGACACCGCCAGTGATCCCGGGGAGAGGCAGAGGGAGCTCCAGTGCAACTCACAAACGGGCAGGAAAACGACAAAACCGGGGGCAAACCGTCTTCTTCTTGTAAATTCTTTTTTGGTTTGTTCTGTTTTCCCACGGCACCTTTTTTTTTTTTTTTTTTTTTTTTTTTTTTTTTTTTTTTTTTTTTTGTCGTGAGAAAAGTCCTGAAAAATCCTAATGGAAAATAAAAATGAAAGAGGCCGGTGTATCACTCCTGAGGCTCCGGGTCAGGCTCATCCCTGTGTTCAGGATCCAGCCCCGGCAGTGTTTCTTTCACCTGAGGAGGATGCCGGTGTTACCTGGAGGAAATGGGATGCTGCTGAGGCAGAGCGTGAGATCCCCCAAATCCTCTCCAGCAGCGGCACTGGCCTCGGATTTCCCAACCCAGCTGCCTCCGTGGTTTGCCCGGAGCTGCAAATCTCCCCCTGCCCCGATCTGCTGAAGCTGTAACCCCGCGGGATGTCCGAGAGCGACAGCCGGAGCGGCCGTGCGAGTGCGAGTGAGCCGGGAGCGCTTTTCTCGCTGCAGGACAGCCCGGCTGCCTCCCGGGAGCATCCTCACAGCTCCATTAGCGCCCATTAGCAGCTTTGCCCGGCGGTGAGCGTGCTCCTGTGGAAGTTGTCCCGGCGGTGGTCCCGGGGGCCGGCACAGCCCCGCAGCCCCGGAGCTGCCCCGGCTCCGGGCAGGAAGGAACCGCGGGGGACTCGCTCCTTCCTTTTCCTGCGGGCTCGGACAATAGCAGGGCAAGGAAAGAGATGAAGCAATGGGTTCCACAAAGCAAAGTTGTAATAAAGAGTTTTGATATAGGGGCGTCTCTTTTATTTTGTGCCGTGGAGGGGTTTCAGGGCGCTGGTTCTTTGCTGTGAGCTGTCCCGGCTATCAGGTTATTAGGAGTTATCATGGTGGATAAAGGGGGCAAGGATGGTGAGATGGGTGAGGACCACTCGGTGCTGGAGGGCTGCCAAGGGGCTCTGAGTGGGCCAGGGAGGTGCTGAGGGGTGCAGCTCCCTCTCTGCAGCTCTGCAGGGACAGGCACACGCACGTTTCCATCTTACAGGGGCTCAGCCCCACTGAGATCTGTGGCAGCCTTGGATCAAGCACTCTCCCAGCAGCTGTTCCCGGATTTTCCCATCCCATGGCCTTTACCATCCCAGCTGGAGCCCTTTGCATCCCTGAGCAAAGAGCAGAGGCTGGAAAGGAAGAATTCAGGACCATGCGGGACGGGAATGGATGGACTCGTACGCAAGAGCTTTGACCAGGACAGAGCTGCCTCCTCACGGGGAAGTGTCCTGGCCTGGAGACTGGGGAGGATCCGGGTGCCCTCCCCACCCTGCAGCCCTGGCAGCAGCCGGGCCAGGGCGCTGTGGGCCGGGCTGCGGGCGGGGAAGGCGGGAGGGAGCCTTTGGCCCCGCAGTGCCCGCACTGCGGCTGGGAACAGCCTCCATAAATACCGGAATGCTTTCAGCGTGACAAGTGTCAGCAGCTGTGAGTCAGCCCTTGGCACTGCCCGCGGTCACCAACCACGCTGCCATTGTCCGGGCTCCCCTGGAATGCGAGCCCACAGGGGCTGCAGGCAGGGCTGCAGCAGCACCTCGTGGGTCCCTGTTGTATTCCGGTGGGGAGGATGGTTTCCTCCCCCCAAAAGGGACGCCCCTGAGGTCTGTAGCCATTAGTTTAACCCCGTCCTAAACTTATCTCTGACCTATTGGCTCAGTGCCAGCTATCTGTCTTGGGACAGAGGGTGGATAAAAGCCATGTTCTTCCTTATTCTCCCTCTTTGCCTCTGCACCCCCTTCAAGAATAAAGCCTTGGAGCCTTCCTATTTAAGAGCCTCTTTTGAAGTCTTTTATCCCATCTATGATATCCCCTACCCAAAAGCTCCACGAAATACTGAGCTAGCCACAGGAACCTAGGGGCTGGAGGGAGGGGTGTATCAGGCCCCCACACGGTGATGCCCAGGGATCCCAGGGGAGATGCCACTTCCCAAGAAGCACCAGAGCGCTTTGTGCACGGCCAGTGTGGAAAACAGATCCTGAGAGTTCGTCCCAAGCTCTTCTCCCAGGAAAAAAATCCGGGAACAGCTGCTGGGAGAGTGCTTGATCCAAGGCTGCTACAGATTTCAGTGGGGCTGAGCCCCTGTGAGATGGGAACGTGCGTGTGCCTGTCCCTGCAGAGCTGCAGAGAGGGAGCTGCACCCCTCAGCACCTCCCTGGCCCACTCAGAGCCCCTTGGCAGCCCTCCAGCACCGAGTGATCCTCACCATCCTTGCCCACTTTATCCCAGTAAACCCAGAATAATCGGCCTATTCTTCTCCAGCCCTTTGTTGCTGCACCCATCCGGAGGCCCTCAGCACACCTTGGCTCTACCTTTCCCCTTCCTGCCGTCCCTCACCCCTGCTATTAGCAGTAAAAGCTGTAATTAACATTCTGCCTGTGCCCAGAACCCTCTCCCTTCCCTCCTCGCAGGGTTTATGGTTTTTCCTTTGAACAAATATGGGAGCAATTCCCCTGAATTGCCAATCCCTATCAGTGCTGGAAGTGGGGCACCCACAGCTCGAGCAAACAGAGCTGATTGTGGAGGGGAAAAGTGAGTGTGGAGAGCAATTGTTCTCCTTGAGTTCACCTTGATAACGGAGACGCCAGCTCCAAGACAAAAGCTGTTTCACGGTTCCATGCCCTGGGGTTGCAGGAGTCTCACTCCTGAAAAAGGAAAAACTGGTGGTGTTAGCTAAAAACACAGCTCAGAGGTGGGCAGGAGAATCCAGGCAGCGTGAGAAGAGCTGGGCTTCATCTCCCTTTCTTCTTCCACCACCGTGAAACCCCCAGCAACTCTCCCACCCTGGAGAAGAGAACTTTGGCAGGGTAATTTGTTGGGAAGCTGTCAGCAGCTGTAGTTCAGGGGTTAATGTCTCTCCCATTGCCGTGCTGTCAGTGTGTGCAGAAATGCTGCTGCTGAGAGGTCACTGGAGCACAAACAAGGACAGGTGTGATGGCTCCATCTCACCCATCCCCACCTGTGCACCTGTGCCCTGGGCCCAGCTGCCAGCAGGATTTGGGGCCAGCACGCCAGGTTTCGGAACAGCAGGAACAGCCCAACCTTACACTGATGGGAAACAAACCCCTGAGGATCTCACTCTGCAGAGGAGAAGCCTCTGTATCTGTGGGTGCACACAGACACCTCCAGGATTCCTCCTCCAGGATTCCTCCTCCTGGATTTCTCCTCCTGGATTTCTCCACCACGAGAGTCCCCCCTTGCTGAGAAGCTCTGGAGGTTTCTCCCAGCACACAGCTCCCCTGGGATCAGTGAGTTTGAACCAGCTTATGGATTTAATGGTGAAACTGCTGCTGGCTTACTGGGGAGGGCGAGTCCTGCTGCCCAGCAGCTCAGCCTGGGAGTGACCAGGACAGTCTCCTCCAAAAATCCCAGGGATTTAGTGCTGATAGTTACTAGAATGGCTCCAAGTGTGGCTTTTTTTTTCAGCCAGCATCTCCACAGCCCTGTGTCACTGATCACGTACAGGAGTGTGGCAGCTCTCACTGCTCCATGGGCAAAGCTCTCTTTGGAGGTGCTCTGAGGTGTTCTGGCTCTGGCTGGCTGGGAGCAGAGCCTGAGGAAGTGCCTGGAGACCAGAGGAAAGAGAAACAGCTCCCAGAGGCTCAACCACAGCAGCAGGAGGGTCACTGCTCCCCTGGAAACACAGCCCCACCTGGATGGCCCCAGGGCCTTTGCCTTCTCACCTCGCTGTCCTTGTGGAGCTGGAACAGGCCCTGGGAGGATCCTCTTGTTCCTGAGAGCCCCAGTTTGCAGAGCCCCCTCAAACAACCCAGCTGAGGGTCCCTGGGGCTCTGCTGGCAGAGGTGGCTCCAGGGTGACTGTGGTGACTCTGCAGGGGGATGGTGTCACTTGGCACAGGCTGAAATGTGTCTGTGCTGGGGAGCCAGGAGGTTTGTGATTCATTCACTGCCTGACATCAGCGTGGAATGGCTCATGGCTGCAGCTGGGGTGGATCCTGGAAGCATCTTGCTAAGGAAAGTTTTGGTCAGCGACGTCCCAGCTTCTGATGATGGATGATGTCATGGGGGACAGCCTGTGCTGCCTTGTCCTGCCTTCCCACAGCAACAGGGAGGCAGGTAACTCCCCATGTGAGCTTTCCTCACTGGGAATGAGCCATCAAAAGCTGCTGCAGGAAAAGGGCTTGCTGCTAAGGAAAGAAGAGCTCAGTCTCTAACTCCCTGAGGTTCTGAGAGCAAAATGCACCTGCAGATGGAGGCTGTGGAGAGCTGTCCCGTGCTCCTCTGCTTGCTTTAAACCTCTGGGAAACACCCCAGTGAATCCAAGTGTTCATCCTGGGGGACAACTCCTCAGGACAGGTCTGTGCTGAGCATCAACATCCTCGGGGCAGGGAGCCTCGAGATGCCAGTTTTCTTCTGGAAAGATAACCAATCTGGAAAAATAAAAATATTCACCTTCTTTAATGCTCTGTTCCATCACTCCTGATGTAATGTAATACTCAAATGTCACAGCTCTCTCCTATGACCAGTGATGATTGACTTAAAGACATCGTGTTTGCTTGTTTGAGTTCATTCAATATTAGAAATTGCTGTTTCAATTGGAAACTTTCGGAAGAGAAAATTTCTCTCTAAACTGCACCCAAAGTTCAACTGGGCTTGTCTGTAGCTCTTTGGCACATCAACCACCAGTGTCACACAACACTGGCCCCCAAAAAAGGGCTTTTCTCCGTGCCCCACCTGCACAGCCAGGTCAATCCTGGTGGGAGGCAGCAGGGACCACCCGGCGCTGCCCCCTCGGCTCTGCCCGTGCAGGGAGGGCAGCGGCAGAGCCTCCTCCCGTGTCCTTGACGTCAGTGGTTTTCCCCTGGCAGCTCCCGGCGTGTGCGGGCACGGACCCGGAGCTGTGCTCAGCCCTGCCCACGCCTCCGGCACGTTCCGGGCCGGCCCCGCTGCTCTCCATCCCCTCCGCACAGGCACAGCCGCCAGGGCACGGCCACACGGAGCTTTCCTGTCCTTCCCCTGTCCTTTCCTTGTCCTTCCCTGTCCTTTCCCTGTCCTTTCCCTGTCCTTTCCCTCCTTTCCCTGTCCTTTCCTTCTCCTTTCCCTCCTTTCCCTGTCCTTTCCCTGTCCTTCCCCTGTCCTTTCCCTCTCCTTTCCCCGTCCTTTCCCCGTCCTTTCCCTGTCCTTCCCCTGTCCTTTCCTTGTCCTTTCCCTCTCCTTTCCTTGTCCTTTCCCCGTCCTTTCCCTGTCCTTTCCCCGTCCTTTCCCTGTCCTTCCCCTGTCCTTTCCCTCTCCTTTCCCCGTCCTTTCCCTGGCTCCCCACCGGCTCTGAGGGTCACCGGTGCTTCCAAGGCACGATGTGACTTTCCCCGGAGCTTTGACGTGAAAACCGTAACCGTGAGGTCTGGAAAACAAAAGGTCCTTTCTCACCGAGAGGAGGCTGATTAACACCCCCTCGGGGCAACCGAAGGGCCTCGTCACCTTCTGAGTAAATATGTTTTGTTATTCCATGAAAAGGGTGACTCACCTGGCGAGGCAGAAGCCGTGAGGTCCCTGCAGCCGCACGTGGCTGTTCCAGGAGCCCCGGGGTCCAGGGGAGCTGTGCCTGCCCCAGAAACAGCCTCTCCTCGGGTCCCCAAATGCCGAGGAGCTCAACCACCCCCCCCAGTGCTGAATGCTTCGGGCTCTGCACAGCCCAGCAGCGCTGGACACGGTGCCCACCAGCTCCCACACCAGAGGAAGGGGCTGGTTTGGCTGAGGGAGTCTCTTGGGGGTGTTTGGAGATGGCAAAAGAACCCAGTTACAGACCCTTGGGGGTGTTTGGGATCTTCTCTCCTGCCCTGTGCCACTGGTTGGGTGCGAGGCAGGTCAGGAACCCCTCAGAGGGCGCCTTGGGAGCTGCCCAGACCTGCTCTGCTTGTACCAGCTGTGCCATCAATCCCCGGAATGCCACAGCCCTTCGTGGCTTTTTCAGCCAGCTATTGCAGCACTTAAGATGTTTTCTTCGTTTTCAAAAGCCCCAGAGGAAGGAGGAACGCTGGAGGAGTGAGGAGAGGAGGAGGAAGATGGAAGCAGTCTGCTTTCTGCACAGAATTACTGCTCACTCAACTTCCCATGACACTTCTGCAGTGCTGGACATGGTGTCACCTCTCTTCCCCTGTGTCAGACTTGCCTGGAAGGTTTTCCAGAGCCTGTAGCAGGAGGGAGTTGGTGTCAGTGGCAATTCAGGACACGGGGCAGAGCAGCTGCTTGGGCCAGCTCACGCCTTTTATTTGTTCTTTTTTTAGCTGTCAGGTTCACACTTTGTCCTTTATGAGCACATCCTGGGTAGGGCCATCCCTGGAGAAATCTGCTCTGCACAGACAGGTTGGGTTTAGCCAAGGAAAGAGGAGGCAGAGGAGGTGCCTCCAGAGGGGTCACAGAGAATTCTGCCACTGCCACTGCCATGAGGGGATCCTGCAGTGAGGAAGGACCTGGAGGAGAATTCCTTGTTCCAGCCCCAGCATTTCAGCTCCAAGGCCTCCCACCCTGCAGCCCCTGGAGCTCCGTGGATCACCTCCCCTCACACAGGAACCAACCCTCAGTGCCAAGCAGAGGTGACCAAGAGAGGGATGATGTTTCATCCTTTTGTCCCTGTTTGCACAGGTGCCTTCCAGGGAAGCACTCCCAAGCCTTGTCTGTGAGCAATATTTGTTCCTCTGGAAATGTTCTTTTGTGTCGGGTCCCTCATCGGTGTCTGGGTGTTTATTTTGCTCAATTCCCAGAAACAAGGAGCCACACGTTTGCAACCCTGCAGGAGGGGCTCTGTGGCTCTCTCCCTCTCTTGTTCTTCCTCCAGCCTGTCCTGTGGGCACTCCAGCTTTCCTTGGCCCTCTCCAGCTTTCACCTGGTCAGTCTCTCACTCACTTCCCTCTTTCTCCTGGGAGTAAAAAAGTGCCATTAACTTGCTGCTGATCACCCCATCCCACCCATGGTCTTGCCCACCTGCACAGCTCCATCACCATTTACAAAGTCCAGGGATGTGTTTGTTGTTTGTTAATAATGTTCAGGGCCTCCAGGGTGGGAAAATCCAGGACAGAGGAGAGGCTTGTCCCTGGTGGGATTTTCAGTGCGCAGGTGAGCTGATTGGCATGTGGTTCTCACAGGCATTGGTGTTCCAGTCCAAAACCTCTGCAGTAAATTCAGTGTAACCTGGGCTCTGACTGGGCTAACAGAACCCTGATGTCAGATTTTTACACCTGTGTGACACAGATTCAGGGGCAGGGCAGAACACCCTGCTAAATGGAAAACCCTCCCCACACCCCATTAATTTTTCTCTGCTGATCTTCAGTGGGTACAGAGAGCACAAATAAAATGTGACAGCCTGGCCAGAAAGCCACTGAAGTCCTTGGCCTCGCTGCAGAACCAGCAGCCGGACTTCGAACAGATCAGGATTGCTCCCAGATCCAAGCTGCCACAAGTGTGAACCCTGGCTACTCTTGGATGTCAAATGCCTGCTACAAACTGACACCAGGAACCTGGGGGGCTGAGTTTGGCTTCCCAGGGAAAAGGGGCACCGTTGGTGTATAATGCCCTGTGCCTGGCTCTGGGCTTCTGCCACTAAAATTCCAAATGGATCAGGATTTCTCCCAGATCCAAGCTGCCACAACTTGGAATCCTGGCTGCCCTTGAAGTGCCAAACATTTCCTACAAGCTGACACCAGGAACCTGGGGGGCTGAGTTTGGTTTCCCAGGGCAAAGGGGCACCATTCGTGTCTAATGCCCTGTGCCTGGCACTGGGCTTCTGCCTGCTGAAATTCCACTGAAATTCCGAACGGATCAGGATTTCTCCCAGATCCGAGCTGCCACAAGGTGGAACCCTGGCTGCTCTTGCAGTGCCAAACGCCTCCTACAATCTGACACCAGGAACCTGGGGGGCTGAGTTCAGTTTCCCAGGGAAAAGGGGCACCGTTCGTGTCTAAGGCCCCGTGCCTTGCAGAGGTAAATGAAGTTTTTTGGGTTTTTTTTCTGAGGGCTCTTGTGATATCTCTGCATTTACTTCAGCCCTGGGGAGGAGTTTGAGAGCCCTGCTAGAGGCAAACCTTTTCCTGTAGCAGCTGCTCCCCCAGGCCATCTCCTCATGCCTTGCACAACACGGACGGAAAAAACAGAGAGAAAAGACAGAAAAGCAACATTAGAGCTGCACAAGAATTGCAATTTGGCTTCCTGAGTGCCAACAGCAGTAACATCCCACTGCCTTGAGAATTGCATCACTCCAGGACACTGAGGCCTCTTCAGCCTGGGGCCAACACTGGATGTGAACACGAGCTTTGCACTGATTTCTGGGTTTCTGAGCATGTTGATGTCAGCAGAAGGTGACAGGGGAAGGTGACAGGGGAAGGTGACAGGGGAGGTATCAGCACCCTCCTTTGGGGAGGCCACTCTGGCTCCACAGGTGAGCCCCATCCAGTCCCCACCTCCGTGAGCCAGGTGCTGGCTGGAGCTGGGCCCTGGGGTGGGGTGGCACAGGGCAGGCTCACTCTGGGTGATTTTTCCAAAGGAGGTGCTTAGCCCTGAACACATTTTATCCTGTGAACAGAGTCAAAGCCTGTGTGTGCTCAGAACTGGCTGCAAACAACAGGAGCAGAGCATGGAGACACCTTGTTCTGCTGCCAAAACCTTCCTCTTCCCCCAGCCTTGGTGCTTCCCTGTCCTTTATAACCACCCAAGCACCCCAGGCCAGAGAAGATGCTCAGCTTCAGGGACCCAACCCAAGGTTACTCCCCTTTGGCTCCCTCCAGCTGGAGTCCAGGCTGATGTGTGTGTGACACTGAACCTCCTCCAGGTTAGAAATTCCATCTGTCAAGGACCTCATCCAGGTGAATTTTACCAGCCAGCAAAAGGAGAGTTGCTGGGAAATCACTCCCACTGCAGTTCCACAGCCATCACAGATGGAAAGAGGCTGTGCTGGCCATGTCAAAATGTTTGCCCAGGGATGTAAGGACAGGAAAAAACAATGCTGGTAATAAATGAAACGTTGGAAAGATTGTAAAGTGAGATGGAGGAATTTAAGGCAGGGAGTTTATATGGCCTGTTTCCTGATAAAATCAGACAGTTTCAAAGTGCCCCTTCACAGTGTGGCAACACTGCAGTGAGCCCAAGGCATTTATGGGCAGCAGAAAGGATATTTCAGAGCCATGGTTTTAAAGGTTACTCCGTGGCTCTGTGCCCACTGACACTGGAAGAAACCCTTGGGCCAGAATGTACAGCAATCCAGAAGGATGTTTGGGGTTTTTTTATTACCCCCTGCTCCCCATGTGGGAATGCTGAGTGCAGGCCTGCCTGCTCTGGGCTGGACACTGCAAACACAAGTTCAGGGCATGGTTACCTCTCAGCCTGGTTTTCAATCTTCTCCCCAGGGATAACAGTCTGGTGACCCCGGCGTCGCAGACCCTTGGGTGCCCTTTAGCCAGACTGCTGATAATGCCTTTCCCTTTGAACCAACCTCCCTGCTTGAGGCAGCACCTTTGCCACGAGGCAGTGACACAGGGACAGGCTGTCCCCTCGTCTGCTGCTCCTCCCAGAAATGTGTCTGTGGTGCTTTCAGCACTCAGGAGCAGCTGGTACCCCTGGAAGGAAGCAGGAGGATCTCAGCTCTTGATGCTCCAGCTGGAGAGGAGTCTCTGCTTGTTGTTCCCTCTTCGTTTATTGTCACAGAGGTTCAGACAGACTGAAGCACAACCCCCATCCGTCCTGCCCCACCGACAGTGCCGAGGCTGAGGGCTGAGACTGCCCGGGGGATGCAGGGGCAGGCACAGTCCTTGGCGGCCACTCCTCACCTGCCCCAAGCAAGTCACCGTGCTCTGCTCCAGCTGAAAGCCGTCCCTGGCTGGCAGCTCCGTGCTCCGGGGGCAGCCTGGCCCTGCGCTGCCCCGGCTCTTACCCCAAACTCCGCGCCTGGGTCTTCCCTCTCGCACCACACCTGCGGGGCACCGAGGGGCGGCGAAGCTCGGCCCAGGTGGGAGGGACCGCGCTCCCGTTAAATCCCAGCTCCCCGAGAAGCCGGTCCTTGCACAGACCCACCCTTGTGGTTTATGAACTCCAGGTGCTGGAGGTGCTGCAGCGGAGCCGCGCGGGAGTGGGGACGAGCTGCTGCAGCCCAGGTACCTCCGAGTGCTGATTCCCAGGGCCATCTGTGCCTTTGCCCTGCCTCTTCCAAGCGCTTTTATTCTCTCAGTTCTCATGCTAATGCTGCGTGCGGCTCGTATCAGTTCTTCCCTTCCATCTCTCCTCTCGCTGCTGCTCTGCATTACCTGGGGGTTGTTCTGGTGCCTTGGGAGGAATCTGCTGCAGGGATCTCAAAGAAGCCAAGCCGTGGCTGTTCCTGCCCCAGCGGTGCTGCCGGTGGGCAGAAACTGAGCAGTGCCGATCCAGGGTGGGGGAGGCTGCTGGATAATGCTGGGAGCAGTGGTGTGGAATTATGCATATTGCTCTAGCTGAGGTTCTGAGGTTTTCTCAGTAGCCCATGGGGTTTATGACATGAGCAATTACCTTTCCTACCCTTTTGAAGTCTACTTAAGCTTTCCAGTGGTGTTTGTTGTCTGTGCATATGTCCAAGTGCGTGTTTCCTCCACTGCCTCAAAGTGAGCTCAGCTGAGGTGAAGTGGCTGGGGTTGTGTGCTCCAGTGTCTCCTTCCTCCCTGTGGGAGGCTGTGGTGTGGGAATTGTGGAGAGCTCAAGGCAATAAAAGTGCCACGTGGGAGCAGAAGTGTCAATGGCTGAGGCAGAGGTTTGTGTGGGCTCCCAGTCACTCAGGGTGTTGTGGTACCACTGAGCCTTCTCAAGCCACAGCCAGCCAGGAAGGTCAAAGCACAGGGAACGGGGTCAGGAACAAACATGCTGTGAAACCAAACCCGGGTTCTGGGCCTCCAGAGGAGAGGGATTGTCAGGAGGATGGCACAGAAGCTGTGCAGCCAGGGCTCCAGGTGGGAGTGCTCAGATCTGCTGTTGGTGTAGGTGGATGCACTGGGAGGAAAATGGAGCCTGAGGAGGGGAGGAAAAGGATTCAGTCCCACCTCTATTGCTTGGACTCAAGGGAAGAGCCTGAAGCATGTTCTGGTGCTTCAGCAGGTTTCCAGGCCTGGCTGCAGTGCTGTGCAGTGCAGGGGATGTGCCCAGGCCAGCACAGATGTTCAGGGTCCTCCTGAAACATCTGCAGTGTGCAGAGCCCCCCATGCAGCAGCTGCCATCCTCCCCCTGCCCCTGGCACCCCTGAAATGCAGGGGAACAGCCTCTGATGCTGCAGATTCCTCTGTCTGCTGCTGCCTGGAGAGTCCCACAAGGGCTGGAGGGAGATGTTCCCATGGTCTCAGAGAAGAAACATCCTGGCTGGTGCTCCGAGGAGCTCGTTAGTGTCTGGTTCTGCAACTCATCTCAAACATTCTTCGGATTTGCTAATTTAGCCTATTTTTAGACAGACACCCTGTTCTAGAGACTGTTGTCCCTGAGGCTCCTGTGTCAACTGCTCACCCACAGAGAGGGGAGGGGAAACTTCTCCTGCTGTGCTGGGACCTCTCCTGGAAACAGGGACCAGGCTCTGTGCTGATCTTGTACCCAGAGAAGCTCTTGCCAGAGGGGAAAGAGCTGTCCCGGGAGAGGAAAAGGCTGTAAGGCAGTGGGAGGGGGAGCTGTTGGAGCAGCGATTTCAACATTCCTCATAACCCGCCTCCTCCAAAAGCCCGGAGACCCTTCCAGAAGTCTGAAATGTGGCTAAACAAGGAGCACTTTGGGAGGAGGGCGGGAGGGGGGGGTCGCTGGGGGTGGGTGGCTCCCGCTGTGGATGCTCTCGGGTTGCTCTGGAGGCTTTCTCGCTGCCCCACCAACACATCCTGCTCTGGCACTGCTGCTGCGGGTGCTGCTCAGGCACCGAGATGCTGCCCGGGATTTCATAAACGCTTCTCCTCCTTGCTGCTGAGGTCCCTAATGGCTCATGTCTGAGCGAGGGAGGAGGCTCTGACAGACTCCCCTTCTCCCTCTCCTCGGGCACCAGGTGCTGAACCCCCCGGGGCTGGGGTGTATTAATATCTGCCATGTGACACCGCGGCTCTCCCTGCTCTGCGGGGAAAACACTGCACAACCATGGGAACCTTTTCTCCCTCGACCCCCTCAGCACGCCCCTCTAATCCGGGCAAATCGCCCGCAGCCCTCGCAGCGATTAAACCGCGTGTGTAATGAGCTCTGGAAATCCTGGGTGTCCCAGCAGTTCCCTCTGCCCTTCCTGGCGAGGGGATGTGTAACAGGCTTGTCATCGGGAGGCTCCCAGGGCTCACGTTGCGAGGAAAAACAACCAGACTTGGCAGCTGGCTGAGCTGTTTTGGGGTCTGCGCAGACAGGGAGCGAGGCTGTGTCCCGGCTCGGGTGTCTGAGCTCCAAATAACCGCGCTGGGACCGACCAGCCTGCAGCTGCCGGCGATGCTGCGGGGCAGCGCTGCCCTTACCCTGCCGGGGCTGGGGCTGGGGGGGGTCGCAGCGGCTTCCCTGAGCTCCCGCAGACGGAGCCAGGAGGGACTTTGCTCCGCGTGGATCCCCGGGCTGGGCCCGTGCGGCGCGGCGGGGCTGAGCCGTGCCCGGCGGCTTCGGGAAGGGCGGGCGGTTATCGAGCAGCCGGGGTGTGCCGGCGCAGCCCTGGCCCCGGGGCACCCGGCTTCTCCCAGCCGCGCCCAGGAGCGCCCTGCAGCCCTCCAAACCCAGCACCCCACCTCCTGCCCCACCTGGCTGCTCCGGTCCCAGTCCTGGCACCCACAGCCCAGCTCCTTTTCCTGCCGAGCTGGGCTGGAGCAGAGCTGGGGTTACCGGGCTGAGCTGCAGCTCCAGCCCCACAGCCTGGCTTTGCTGGTGCAGCAGGCAGGACCCTCACTGAGGACATTTCTAGAGTGTCCATCTGCATGTGAGATCTGTGACTTGTCCCCTTCAGCTCAGGGAGAGCTGTGTTCCACTGTCTGCTTCCAGCAGCAGAAACTCTGCCATTTCCAGCCTGGATGTGTTTGTGCCGGCTTATTTCCATCTCTTTCTGTGCTTAGCCTTGGCTTAGCTGAGACAACAGAGCTCCTGCCCTGGAATTTCCATACAGCCAGCCCATCTCCCAGCCCTGGCTGAACCAGGCTGCAGTGCTGGGTTCCCTCTGCCAGGGCTGCCCTGGTTCTGTCCCAGAGCTCACCCTGCTGCAGCCCCAGAGGCCAGGGCATGGCTGATGGCACCTGTGGGTATGTGTGACACCTGTGCCCGTGCCAGGGCACAGCCAGACCCTGCCCAGCCCTCACTGGGCCTGTGCATGGGGGCACTGCCATTCCCAAGGTCCTGATGTCTGTGGCCAGCCTTCGCCCACCCCACAGCTGTGCCAGGCTGGGGCCAGCAGCCACTCTGTGATCCACCTCCGTCACCTCAGCCCTGCTCCTTTGCTCCTCCTGCAGCCAAGGCTCAAAATCCCTGTGAGGAGCCTGGGAGACCTCTCACTGCAACCCAGAGAAGGGAAGGGAGGAGAAATGAGGTTTGGAGGGTAATTCTGGCAGCATCACACATGAGAAAGATCAAAAACTCAGGGCAGGAGTACAAGAAAGGAGGGAAGCTGTTGCGTGCATGCTCCTGGAAGCCCCGACAGCCCTGGTTCATGCATCCTGCACGTTATTTCTGTACCTACTTAAATTAAAACCAGCCTTGTCTTGTGGATGCTGACTGGAGCCAGGCAGTTCTTCTCCCCAGGGGAGAATCCAATTTTCACTCCATCTCGCTTGTGTTTTTGACCTGGAATGACTCTTCTCTTTATATTTAACCAAGGCTCCCTCCGAGCCTTGCACCACGCTGCGCTTCTCACGCAGAGCTGGGGTGTTGTGGCACACGGTGCCCCAAGGCAGGAGACCTTGGGTGGTTTCCCGAGGTGGGCACCTGCTTACCTGGGCTCTGAGCACCCCCTGGGCAGAGCTGTGCTGTCACTGGACCGGAGGTGACACGATCTTTGTGGGCAGGGCCCTGGCACGGCCAGCCCAGCTGCTGTGGGAAAGGGGGGCAGGGTCCCAGCCTGCTCCTGGATCCACTGTGCCCTGGGGTCTGGAGATGCCAAGGGAGAGCCCAGTGCTGGTGCTGGCCATGGCACAGCCAGTGGGGAGGGCACCGTGGGCCTGCTGCAGTCAGAGGAGGGACCCCATTACCTGCAGCCCCTCACCCACCTGCCCCCCAAATTTCCCTTCACAGCTGGCTCTCCATGGGGATAACCAGCTTCAGACTCAGCCCATCTCCTCTGGGAACTGGGGCAGACCTGGCTCCAGCAGCACAGCCCCAAATTCCCAGAGGCTCCCACCTCTAGGAGTAATTAGCAACAATTCAGAGGTGCCTTGGACCTGTCAAATTCAGGCTCCAGAGGTGCTTCCCTCCCTACAGCACAGCCCTGCTCCCAAGCCAGTCCTGTAAGTAAAACCTCTCAGAGGCTCGGGAGACACGGCGGGGGCCGGGCTGACAGGAAGGTGAACGTGGTTGAGGTATTTATTCACTCCTGCAGCTCCCCCTGCTCTCGGAAGCCCTGCAGAGGGATTTACCTGCCACGACTCGCCCGGGGCCGGCTGCTGACAGCAGCAGACAGCAGCGATTGTTGGTTTTTTGGGTTTTTTTTTTTCTTTTTTTGGTTTTTTTGTTGTTGTTGTTGTTGTTGTTGTTTTTGCTTCTAATTCCCTACACTTTCTGAGCCCGGGGTATTCCGGGTGTCTCTCTAGCAAGATGTGGGGCTGCTCCGGGGTTATATAACTCAGCCAGGGCACAGCTGCCCTGCTTTGAGCCACCCTCCGTAGCTGCTCTCAACACCTGGCGGGGCAATTAGTCACCGATTACAGCCAGTGACGCAGGGAGGGCACCAGCCCAGCTCCTGCCCGCGCCCACGGGGCTGAGGGACCGGCTGTGCCTCGGAGCAACAACGTGTCTCCTTCCTAATCCTGTGACTCCATCGTTAATCAGCCCGGGATAAGGGAGTAAATAAATCCGTCACTGGAGACTGGTGCAGAACAGGACGGGGTTTTCTGCAGTGTACCCCTCTGTTTGTGAGGGTCACACACCAAATCTGTACAGGACATGGAGGGAGCCCTGAGCTGTGGCATGAGCTCCTGCCAGCAAACCTTTGGCTCTGCATCTCTGGACACCCTGTGGTCCCACCAGCACTGCCCTCCCCAGGGACCAGAGAGGATGGTGTGGTGCTGACACAGGGAACGTGCTGGGCCTGGATGTCCCCAGCACAGAGATGCCAGGCTTGGCTGCCCCAGTGGGGACGGGGTTATTGCCCTCATCCCAAGCCAGAGGAGTGAGGGTCACTCTGTGTTTGGTGGCAGCATGTTGCTGAGGGATAGCTCCTGCCAAGCAGCAGGGGAGCACCAGCTGGGGGAGCCCCATTTGGTTGCTGATGCAGCAGGAGAGCTTCCCCACCTCCAAATAACATCCCAAGACCTTTTCTCCCAGACCCCTGAGGGAAGCCACCCTCATTCCACAGGGGTTTATAACGGGGAATAAAAAAACACTTTCTGCCAGGGAGCATTCAAAATGTATCTGCAGTCAGATTCCTGAGGCAGCAGCCACGTCCTCAGGCTTCCAGACTTGTGTTGTACCAGGAAAATAAAATCCTGGATTAGCTGTACACCCACTTGCAGGACACTGCCCTGGCAGGCAGCTCCAGCTCTCTGCCCCACAGGGCTCCAGGCTTGCTGGCTGCCCTTGCATGGCTCCTGGGGGTCGGGGTCCCATGGGAGGCTGTTAGATCCTTCATTTCATTTCATTCTTAATCCAGAAAATGAGCAAATAAAAGCAGGATTCCATTTTAGGCCTTTGAATCCGGAAAAGCTGTCGCCAACGAGCCTTTCATGTGCTTGCCCGGCTGCACTGCGGCACCGGGAGCAGAGGCTGGAGGGGCTGGAAAAGCTGCACAGGGTGACTTGTTTTCCTAGGAGCTGAATTCCAGCTTTCACTCCAAATCCCCGTTTTTATAGACTTTTCCGCTGAAGCCTGCTCCTGCCCGGGGCATGCCTGTGTAACCGCTCCTCTCTGCATTCCTCAGATTCTTATTCCGCTGGAGACCGGGTTGAGACGGGCTCTGAGCTCCCTGGAGGAGGAAGGAGGCGAGGAGGAGGAGGAGGAGGTTTCCCTTGGCCTCTTAAGCCGTGAAAGCGGAAAACCAAAGCATGTCCCAGGTGATAGAATCCCACGTGCTGCGGGTCGGACAGACCGTGTGCATTTCCTCCCCGGAGGAAAGCAAGAGCCTGCACCCCGCGGGGTACCCGGGCTGCTCCGAGCTGCGGGGCAAGTACATCTACTACTCCACGGAGGCCTGGACTGAGCCCCCCTCCGTGGGGCACCCCAAGGCTCGCCTGCTCCCCGGCGGGAGAGCTCTGGGAGCCCAGCCCCTGTTGGAGCGTGTGGCTGCTCACACACAGCAGAATCCCTCCCTGGAGAGACCCCCTGCCCCCTGCCAGCCGAAGGAGGAGGAGAAAACAACCAGCACGGACCCTGAAAACAACCAGCCCACCTCTCCCTCCCTGGACATAACCATAGAGACTCTCAACCAGCTGATCCTGGAAATCGATCCCACCTTCCAGCCGCTGCCCTGCAGGCCGGTGAAGGAGGCAGCCCAGCCTGCTGCTCAGGGTGATGCTCTGGCCACCAAGAAGCAGGACCTGGAGGCAATAGGTGAGGCAAGGGCTGTGGAGCCAGCGAGGCTCTGACCTGCTGAAAACACTCTGCCAGAGCCTGGGGCAGAGGGGTTGGGCACATGCCCGTCCCCTGGACCCACACAAGGTCCTGGGCTCTTGGGGGAGGCTGGAAGTAGGAATCAGGGACATTCCCTGCTGTCCCCAGGGGGGTCAGTGTGGGGGGCTGTTTCCTGACATCAGGGTTCCATGCTAAGGAGCAGGACAGGCTGTGTATCCCAGCTCTGCCTGACTCTGGTGCCTCCATGGCCTGGTCTGATCACTGCTGACGTGCTTCATGTCCAGACAGCTCAAAGGGATCCAGAAAGGAACAAAGGGGAAACAGCCCTTAGTTCTACCTGATGTTCATTTCCCTGTGTTTGGAGGAAACAATTCTCATTACAAATAGGACTTGCAGCTCTTGGAAAACTTCTAACCAGCGACTGGCCCTGGGCTCTGGGTGCCCAGTGAGGACCCTGCTCCCCTCAAGGGTGGCAGAACCTCTCCCAGGGTCACACTTGACCCTGGAAAATGTGTGAGCACATGGATTTGCAGCTAGATTTCCAGAGCCCTGGGCTAAGGTATCGAGTGTTGCACAACGATCCCATTTAAGTGTTCCCAAATCTTTTGCCAGGGAAATTCTTTTTCCAGGGCTTGTGCACTCCCCAGGCAGCATACCTGGCATAGGCAAGGCACCAGCAGCACATACCAGCCCTGCCTCTGCTCACGAGTGCCTTCTGTGAACCCTTGTGCAGCTTTCCCTGTTCATCCCTGCAACCCAAGCCCTGATTTTTGAGCTGCTCCTGATCCAAGGATTCCTGCCTGGGCCCTCCTGCTCATTTTAGGTGTTCAACACCCTGTGCACGGGGCAGCCCCAGCACATGGGGAGCTGACACTGCTGACAGGTCTAGGGTGGTTCAGGTGCCTCAGGTCTCCCTGCTTCCCAAAAGCCTTACTGCCCTGTCTTTACACACAAAAACCCCTTGACAATCGGTCCCCAGGCTTCTTTCCACAGCAAGGTCAAATGTGAGGATGTTAAAGACAAGAAAAAAATTCCAATTCTCCCTGAGCCCTCATGCAACCATGAGGAAGGTGGGGCTGGAGAAGGATGAGGTCTGTGTGAGGGTCTGTAGCAGGAACCAGGCAATTCCAGAGCAGACAGTGTTCCTGCTTCCTGCTGGGATGGACAGGGTGGCCTTGCAGATAAAATACTGTGCCAAAGTGCAGATTGGGCCCTGGCTGCTCCGTGCCTGCCCCATTCCACTGCCCCCCTCCCTGCACTGCTCTGCAGGTAACGTGCTAGTGGGCTGCAGAATCTGGCTCCGAGTGTGCAGCTGAACATCTGGAAAGCTGGCCACGAATTCAGTGGGGAAAGCCTCCGTTCAGCTTTCATTTTCTTTTAACAGCTCTTGGTTTTTTCACACTAACTTCCTCCCACTCACCTCCTCCTCCTCCAGCCCTGCAACCTGTGCCCTGATGTGAGGGGAGCAGGGACTGATGGTGCCCAGGAGAGGCGAGAGGGGCCTGTTCTTGTCTTGTCCAGTGGAGACAGTGAGGGAGCTTTAAACATGGCACTCAGTCCTGTCCAGCTCAGTCTCTGATTCTGTGAAATGCTGCAGCAACAGGAGGCATGTTCAGGAAAGGCACTTTCCCCTCTGGATCCTTCTAGTTCCTAGAGGAGAGAGGAGATCTCAGATCTCGGCTTGCGTGACATCTGGGCTCCATGGTTGTGCCACTTTTGCCACTCCTTGATGAGGGAAAACTTGCCAAGGTCTTGAGCAAATATTTGAGGTTTAACCACAGGTGATAAGAGGAGCAAAGGCAGAGAAGTAGGAGGTAAAAGGCCTCATGAGCCTGGTGCACAGAGGCTTGTCAGTTCTTTAAAGGACAATTAAAATCCCCATTTCTTCCTTCTTTGGGGAGGCATTGGCAAAAAGCATCCTGCCAGCTCGCTGCAAGGGTTTGTGCAGTGACACAGGGACACAGAGCTACCCTGGGGCTGGGCACTGGAGGAGCTGCTGCTGGCAGCAAGGCTGTGGAAGGGCAAGGCTCTGGCTCTGGCTCTGGCTCTGTCCTGCCATGATCCAGCTGTGTCCCCACTGGGGACCAGCCCTCCTGGCTCACCCAGCTCCTCCTGGGTGCTCATCCAGGCTGTGTTTATCCAATCTCCTGCTGGGTGGCATAGAGAAGGGGCTCAGGGAGTAACTTCTGTACAGCCCCGTGCTTTTCCTGCTCATCCAGCTCCGTGCCCCAGAGCTCAGGCTTGTTGCTTGCAGTAGCCAGGGCCAGCAGCTCCCGCACAGCAGGTCCATCAGGACCTGTCACACCCTGGGCAGGGAGCTCAGGGCTGTCAGAGCACTTTGTCTTTGCTGCAGCAAAAAGGATTTTCCCTCTCTGAGAAAGACCTTTGAGAAGGGGAACTTTCCTGAACTCCGTGGCAGGGCAAGAAGCAGGCACTGAAAGCAAAGCTGGGCACGTCCAGACTGGAAGGGAGGTGCACACCTCTGGCACTGGAGTGATTAACCACCAGAGCAGCTTCCCTGGGATGTGATGAATCTGCCATCGCTGCAAGCACTCAAATCAAGTCTGAGTGTCTCCTGCTAGAAGGCCTCTTCCAGCTCAGCCAGAAATGCTGGCTTTGTCCAAGGAAGCAGGACCTGATCTGCGTCAGGCACCCCTGGTGCTGGCCCTGAGGTTCCACTCACAGCTCTTGGACAGGAGCTGCTCTGTCAGGTGTGTTCCCATGTCACTGAAAGCAAGAGGAGGGGCTGGCTCTGAGCACAAAGAGAAGAGAAGGAGGAATCCCAGAGCAGGACTCAGGCACAGAGACTGCCTTGGAAGTTACTTCTCCAGAGAGATTTGTGCAGGGTGGGAGAAAGGAGGAGGGAGCAGCCAGCCCCTGCCCGGGTCTGTGCTTGCTCCTGTAGTGGATACCAAGAGTGTTGTACCTGCCCCTGTCCCAGGTGGATTTCCTCTGCCTCACTGCCACGGTGTGGATGGAAGTCCAGCTGTGCCAGCTGTGACATCCCCTGCTGCTCTGCCCGGGGTGCAGGGCCACCCTCCCAACCTGACGTCACCCCGGGGGGAGCAGCCAGGTGTTTTTCTCTTGAGTCAGGTACAAACAGAGCAGCTGCTGCAGGGAACACCCACCTCTGGCTGCAGGTCTCAGCAGGTCCTGGCTGGGTAATGCTGGCGAGGGGGGGTCTGAGCAGCCAGACATGACCGCACGTAACCCCCTTCCCTGGGAGCCTGCCAGCACTGGGGGGGTCACTGGGGGGATCCCTTGGGATCTCTGAGGAATCAGCCCTCACAGGCTCTCAACAAAGGGCAGTGCTGGACCCCCAGCCCTGCAGAGGGGGAGCCTAAAAAATTCACAGCAGGAAGGACAGGCACATGTTCTTCACAGAGCTTTGCTAAGGAAGCCAGCTTGCACAGCAGATCCCTCATGACCTCCTCTTTCTCTCTGCAGACATCAAGTACATAGAGCTGACACCGGACAGAGCCCCAGGGCCCGACCTGCCACAGGGCTCCCCCAGCCCTTCGGGCATCCCCTTCTCCAGGTCCCCCCAGGGCACCAGCTTCCTGCCCCAAAAAGGGGCACTGGGAGGCAAATACAGCACCAGTGACAGCGTGGTTTTCTCCAGCCCACCCGGACCCTCAAGCCCCCAGTCGGCCGCCCTGAGCTGTTGCAAAGCATCTGAGAGCACCAGCGCGCCCTGGCAGTGCCTGGCAGGACACACGGACACAGCCTCCTGCAGCCCCGGGGCCCTCAGCACCTCCCCAGGGGCTGACAATCTGCTGAAGCCCATGCAGGTGTTGAGGGCCCGACAGAGGGGAAGCTGGGTGTCCCAGCTCTCCACCAGCCCTGGCTCTGACACCAGCTACATCCTGGGCAGGTAAATGCCACCTGTGCCCGCTGGAAGGGGCACGGGGCAGTGCCCCGAGTCCCTCATTCCTCGGGCTGGGACGTGATGCCCCGCAGGGTTGCTGGGACGGTCTTTGTGTGTGTGAACAACTCCTGATCTCTGCTCTGTCTCCCTCCTGCAGCAGCACCCACTCGCTCCTCAACGAGGACTCGGACGCCTCGGCCACGGCCTCGCTGTCCCCCAGCAGCGCCCTGGGCAGCCCCTGCTCCCCTTTCTCCGGCACCGTGTCTCACTCCAGGGCAGCTTTCGGCCAGAGCCCCCCGCAGCCCCGGGCAGGCAGCTCCCCCAGCGCCGGCACGCCCCCGGCGCAGAAGGGCCAGGCCAGCAGCTGCCCCCCCTCCATCCTCACCTCCGCCGCCGACATCCCGGTGCTGCTGGTGAACGGGTGCCTGGAACAAGGGGACGGACCCCCCCGGCTGGCCAGAGCCGCCCCCAGCTGTGGCACGCAGCCCCCCGTGCCCGGCTGCAGCCCAGCCCCCAGGCCGGACGGGCTGAACTCGGCGCTGTCAGCACCCGCGCTCAGCCGCCTCTCCGACAGTGAGTCAGGGGCAGGGCGGGGCGGGGAGGAGCTGCAGACCCCCCAAAAGCTGCTGGGAAAGGGGGAGCAAGCCTCATTTTCCCTCTGCTTTAGCTGTGAATTATAGACACAGAGGATGAGGGGTCCTTGCTGGACCCACCCTTGTCTCTCCGTGGTCCAGGTGGTCTCCAGCCTGAGGCTGGGTTAGGCACAGGCTTCTGCCCACCAGTGTCCTGGGGCAGGGGCTCGGCAGCCAGGAATGCTCTGCTCCCTCCAGGAGATGCAGATGCACCTGTTTGTAGTACCTGAGGATGAGAAAGATCATTCTGTCGTGTCCTGCCAGTTTCGCAGACCCAGACTGGGTTGGGAGGAGGGGTTGAGGCTCCCGTTTGCTCTGAGGACACCAAAAGGTGCCAGGGTTCACAAGGTCCCTCATTCAAGGGCAAACACTGGGGCTATTGTTCTCTGGAGGAGACTAGCAGAGGCAGATCTCGGGGCAGAGGGTGTTAATTGGGATCCTTATGGGAATAGCAAGAGGGCCTGTGGGTCAGATCCTGGTGTAAATCCCATGCTCCAGTGGACTGTGCAGGGCTGGGCAGGCTGGCACTGCCAGGGGATTCCATGTGACCCTCTCTGCACTACATCACAGCCTGCCAAGGGAGATAATTACAGGGAGAATGAGCTATTCTGAGGATTGGCAAGGAAAGGATTCAAAAGGATTGAAAAACCTTCAGCCCTGGGCGGCCTGAGACAGAAATGTCTTTGCTGGGCTCTGCTGTCCATGGAGGTCCTTCAGGTTCCTGCTGGCCCTGACATGCTGTGGTCTCTTGCAGGTACCCTGAAGGTTGGGCAGCCCACCATGAAGTTTGTGATGGACACATCGAAATATTGGTTCAAGCCCAGCATCAGCAGGGACCGAGGTGAGGCAGGGAAGGCTCTACAGGTGTGACCCCAGAGTTCCCCAGTGCCCCTGTGGGGACTCAGTGGAGGCAAATCAAAGTCTACCGGGGGCTAATGGGTGTGGAGGGACCCTCTCACAGGCTGAGAGGGGCAGCTCAGAAACAAAGGCTGTGCCACGGCCCCTCTGTGTCCCCCAAATCCAGCAAGGTTTCTCCTGCCTGTCACACAGCGTGGCCTGGGCAGGGGCTGAGTGTCCTGGGGACTGCAGGGACCCGTGGGCCCAAGCCAGGGCCCTGCAGGGATGTGCCACACGAGGGATGTGTGTGCTTGGCACACGCTCCAGAGCTCTTCCTGCTGCCCAGGAGTGGCTCCCTGCAGAGCACCGGGCACAGGGCGGGGAGGTCCCACCTGCTGTGCTTGGCTGAGGCTCTCTGCCTGTGCTCTGACAGCAATCCAGCTGCTGAGGGACAAGGAGCCGGGCACGTTCCTGGTGAGGGACAGCACCTCCTTCCGGGGCTCCTTCGGACTGGCCATGAAGGTTCCTGGCTCTCCCTCGGGCAGCCAGACAGGTATGAGGGTGGAAAGGGGGGGGTGGCTTCAAGGGTTTGCCTGAAACTGCTCAAACTAAAGCCAGATGAGGAGCCACAGGACTGGGAGGTGCTGGCAGAGAGCCTGTGGGTGCTCACTCCACTGCTCACGGCTCACGTGGCACAAAGCAGCCCCAGCAGTGCCCTGGGACAGGACCCTGGGCTGGGCAGGGGTGACACAGTGGCACTGGGGCCGCTGCTGATGCTGACTGTGGTCCCTTCTGCAGGTGAGGAGAGCAGTGACCTCGTCCGGCACTTCCTCATCGAGTCCTCCACCAAAGGGGTTCATCTGAAAGGTGCCAGCGAGGAGCTGTATTTTGGTAAGGACCATTGCCCACAGCAGCCCTGGCAGCCCCAGGAGCTGTTTCCAAAGTCCCTGGAAGCAGGTGAATGTGTGGCACACCTGCCAGCACAGGAACACCCCAGCCCCACGTCCTGCCTGCACTTCCCTGACAGTCAGACCGTGGTAGTGGCTCCAAAGCAGGAGCGTGAGCTCCCTGGGGCACTCTTGCAGGGTGGAGGTGTGCAGGAGGGGGGTCCAGGCAGCAGCTCCCCCCTCCAACTCACAATTCTGGTTGCAGGGAGCCTCTCTGCCTTCGTCTACCAGCACTCCATCACCCAGCTGGCACTGCCCTGCAAGCTCAGCATCCCCACCCGAGGTAGGTGAGGGGACAGGAGGGATGCCCCGAGCGGAGGTGGGCGCGGCCCTGCTGTGGGGAGGGGTCTGAGCTGCCCCCGGGTGCCTGCGAGGGGCTGCTCCCCTGCTGCAGGTGGAGCAGGGACCTGCAGATCTGCCCTTGGGACAGGAGGGTGATGACTCCCTTCCGCTGGGGGTGGGGAGAGGGCAAGGGAAGTGGGAGGGGGAGATCAGAGGGGAACAGAGCCCGGAGAGGGAAATGAAGGACAATTAAGTTAATTACTGCTCTAAACCCCTGCAATTAGAGTGGTCCTGGGCCTTTGAGCCTCTTTTGAGATAAGGAACGGCCAAAGAGGTGAGCAGCTCAGCCCGGCCTGTGGCATCACTGCTCCTGCTTGTCCTTTGTGCAGATCTGGCTGACGGAGAGGACAGCCCCGACTGCGCTCCCGAATCTGCACTGTCCCTGGCCAGGAAAACTGCAGGTGAGGACAGGCTGGCCCTGGGGACAGCCTTGGGGAGCCTTGGGCACACTGTGGGAGCAGCAGATCATCCCTGTGGGCACTGGTGTGACATCCCCCTCCAGCTTCCCCACGGGGTTGGAGATACCTGCAGGATTTCTGCTGATTTTTTCCCTGGGCTGCAAGGGAACCTGATATTTTTAAGGAAAGGAGACTTTGGGTCCTCAAGATGCTTGAAAAACACAGTCCTTGAGGTCGTGAGGCTGATAAAAGCCCCCCAGTTTCCACAGTTTTAAAGAGTTCCTGATTTTTAAGCCTCTCTCCTGATGGGCTTCAATGGGGGTGGAACAGCTGGAGCTTTAGGAGGGAGATGGGCAGTCAGGGGCTGGTGAAATTGCTGAAGGACCTTATGGGGCACATGTGGGAATGAGAGCAGGGTGGGGAAGGGTCTGTGCACCTCAGCCTGGGTGGTCTCCAGGTGAGGGCAAAGAACCAAGGGCAGGAGACCACATGGATGGGTCACGGCGCAGGCTGGGGAGCTGGGGACGGCTTTGTTTTGCTGGAAATTCTGAAAAATCAGTTGGCAAGCTGGAAAGTTTAGTTTGACCCAGAACAGCCCTTTAAACAGCTCAATCAGCCTGAAATGTCATGTTTTAGGTTGGCCTTCAGCCCTTCGTTGGCTTGGGGTATTTCTGCTTTTCATTAAAGGAAATATGTAATAAACAGACAAAAAAAAAAAAAACAAAAAACCCCAGCGAATGTGACATTTAGAAACGGGAAATTAAATACTTTGACTTTTACAACAATTAGCGCGAGGAATTAAAGTAAACCAAACTAAATTAGCGAAGAATTTCTGAGTCACCAAACCTTTTAATTTTCCTCAAAACAAAGCTGACCCCGGGGTCCCTGTGAGGGATCTGCAGGATGGCCCCGGGGACCCAGGCCTGGCTCTGGGCCGTGTCACATCCGTGCCCTGTGCTGTCCCTGCAGTCTGCAACGTCCTCTACCTCAGCTCGGTGAACGTGGAGACGCTGACAGGAGCCCCAGCCATCCTGAAGGGCATCTCCTGCACCTTGGAGCTGGAGACGCTGCCCACCCCCACCCTGGTGCACTTCAGGGTGACGGAGCAGGGCGTCACGCTGACCGACGTCCAGAGGAAGTAAGAGCCCAGGGTGGGACAGGGGTGGGGTTCGTGGAGAGGCAGCTGCCTCCTCACCTCCCAGCCCCAGGAAAAGCTGCCCTGGTTGGACAAACCCCCACCTCACGGTGCAGGGATGGATTTGACCCCTTAAGGAGGGGTGCTGTGTTTGGTGGCGTGGCAGGGGTGGGGTGCAGGAACCAGCTGCACCCATGGTTGGGATTTTGGGATGCCTCGAGAGCCTAAGTCTCCCATAAGCACAACGGGGCTTGGATTTGCAAATTCGTGTCCTTGCCCAGGCCCTTCCCTTTCCTAACAATTCCCTCTCCTCTTCCAGGGTGTTTTTCAGGCGACACTACCCCTTGGCTGCCATCAGGTTCTGTGGGATGGACCCTGAGAACAGAAAGTGAGTTTTGGGGAGCTGTGCCCATTGGAGCCACTCACTGTGCTCCCTTCCCTGTGGTTCCCAGTGCCTCTGCACCACCTGAAATCCCAAATCCCATTAAACTGTCCACTGGGGTGGATCTAAACATAACCCTTGGCTTTGCAGCTGATGGAATGGGTTAAACATCAGCCTTTGAGCAACTCCAATTCTGTTCTTCCCCCAGGTGGCAGAAGTACTGCAAGTCCTCCAGGTAAGAGCAGGGACTTCCTGCATGGAGTGGGGGGCTGGAATCCAGGGGAGTGATGCTGCTTTGGGAAGTGGCTGCATTGCAGAGCAGCAAAGAATGAGGGGGGGATGTGGCAGAAGTTACCATGGTGGCAGGATGAGGCGTGGGACTGATGGGCGAAGCTTTGGGAGGGAGTTGCTCTGTAGGTTTGGATGAGAGGTTTGGCTGAGCCCAGTTCTCCACATCCCCTCGTGCAGAACCCCCAGTCCAAATCCCACAGCCTTCCCAGGGACTTGTGCTGGGCTCAGGAAGTGAGTTTATATCTGGCTCTACCTTGTGCTCAAGAATCTTTTCACAGCTGGGGCAGCCTTGCCAAAAATGCTCCTCCCGGCTGCTTGGCTTCCAAGGAAACGTGATTGGGGAGCGGGCCAAGGTGGGATTGCTGGAATTGGGGTTTGGCTTTGTGGCTGGGGCTGGTTTCAGTCTATTCCTTCAGATTCCTGGATGCAAACTGAATAAGCCTCTCTTCTTTCCCCAAGAATCTTTGGGTTCGTGGCCAAAAGCCAGGCAGACTCGGGGAACCTCTGTCACCTGTTTGCAGAGTACGACACCGTGCAGCCAGTGTCCCTTGTCATCGACCTGCTCCGCCAGCTCCTGCCCAGCCCGTAGAGACAGAACCCTGGGACAATCAGGGCCAGCAGCTGCCCACACACTGCTGAGCTTCTCCTGCTCCCCTTCTCCTGCTTCTGGGTTGCATTTTGGCAACAGCATGTATTTAGACTTTTTTTGTTATGCACCATCACATCAGGAGTCTCAGCTAAAGACTTTCAGCTCTGGTGGGATGAGATTCTCCTCCGAGCCTCTCCGTGGGGCACTGGCTGCCCTGGGGAAGGGAGGAGAGCTGCCCAGGAGGGACAGGAGCTGTGCTCTCTATTGAACCACTGCCCCTCAGCTGGACCATCTGGTCTGAAGGACCACAGTGCTCTGGCTGGGGTTTCTGCTAGCCATGAGGTCCCCTGTTCTTGGGGTGTCTGGGCTGAGGGAGGTCATGGACCTGAGCTGAGCTCCCACCACTGGGGACTCAAGCCCTGACACCCCAGTGTTGTGGGATGGAAAATCTGGGGGAGGAATCACCCCCTGAGCAGCACCAAGAGGCAGCTTTGCAAATCCAAGTGTACAAAATGACTAAGTCCTGCTGGAAAGCTGCTTCCCTCGAGGAGCAAGCAGCATCCATCCACAGGCAGGAATGACAGAGCAGCGCATTTTTTCCCTGGTGCTGGGAAATTCTCCTTCCCTTTTCCAGAGCGCGGGGTTGCGGGCGGGCTCGACCTCCCAGCACTGCAAGAGCTGGGAAATAAACGGTGACATTTCCATGACAGTGAAACATCAGGGTTTTTGGAAATGACTTGCCTGAGTTTGGGCTGGATTCTCGGATGACGTAAATTGGCAGGGCCTGGAGGAGGACGGTGCTGCTGTGATCTGCAGCAGCTGAGGGGTCAGCTCATGCTGTAGCTCGGAGCAGAAAGAGGCTCTGAGGCCACCGTGCTCTCTCTACCTTTGTTCTCATTTGGTGCCTCTGCATTGGCTGAATTTCGGTCCTCACGTTAACAAACCCTCTCAGGGGGACTTTCAATAAAGCAGCAGAACATTTATCCTGCCACAGGCACCACAGGGATGGCAGCATCAGAGGCACTCACTCTGCTCCAGAACAGCTGAACAGATGCACCCATGGCAGAGCCCCTCTCCTCCAGCCAGGCTGTGCACTGGGTCCAGCTCTGGCCACTCCTGGCAATGACCAGAACAGATATATTGGGGTCACTGCGGGGAGCACATGGGGCTCCAACAGGAGGTAGGAGCAGCTTTGTCCCCCTGGTCCCTCTGCCCTGAGGCACAACCCAGCACTGCAGGATGGGCTCAGGAGCTGAGCCTGGGGGATCCAGGTGCCTCTGCTGTCCCCATCGTGCTGCAGGGACCAGGGGGCTGCAGCTCCCCAAGGTCACAGGCAGCTCAGGCTGTGGGACCTCAGCCCTGAGACCCTGGGGCAGGCCTGGGACCCCCAGAGCTGGACTCTGTCGTGGTTATCGTGTTGCTGGTCAGGATCAGCAAGCAGGAACAGGGACAGGCAAAGGCTGTGGCTCCACACAGTGCTTTGGGGGGTCGTGCTGCCCCCCGAGCCTGGCCAGCCCTGGCAGCCATCAGCACAGGGCCGGGGCACGGGGCTCTAGGAGCACCGGCGCCAGCCCTGCTCCGGCGGTGTATCTGCCGTGCCAGCAGATTTCTGGGCTGTCTGAATTGGCTGCGGCCCCGTCCCAGCGCTGTTTGTACAACGCCGGCACCGCCGGCAGCCCGGCTCCGGTAACCAGAGCACCGGGCTGGCGCCGGCCCCGGATGGCACTGCCGGCTCCGGGAGCCACCAAGCAGGGATCCGGCGAACTCCTGGGCCGTGACCCCGGGCAGCACTGGCTGCAGACACCGGGAGAGAGCAAAGCCGTGACCGGGAAGTCTGCAGCTGCCGCAATTCCTGTGCCTGGGCATCTCCCGCCTGCATCCTGACACCCTCCCGAAAACACCGAGCGGGGCTGGAGATGCCCGGGGCTGCCTGGCACCGGCAGGCACCGGCACATGTGCCTCGGGCGGCGGCTCGTCAAGGCCGTCGGCATTGCCTGGCAACGAGCCCGGGTCCCTGGAGCAGCCGGTGCCTGTCCCTGTCCGCCCCTGACCTTTGAAGCCGGTCCAGGGTCCCCTCCCCAGCCTGGCGCCGTCGCCGCTGCTCCGTGGTGCAGGGCAGACGGTGCCGATCCTCCCGGTGGAGACGCTGAGCTGGGAGTCACCAGGAAGCCAAGAAATCGTTTGTTTCCCACCCCATTCCTGCTCAGTGAAGTTCTTCCAGAGGTTTGTGGGCTCCTGGGTTTGCAGGGCTGCTGAGCACCGAAGCAAACGCAGGGCCAGGGGACCAGGTCCTTCCTTGGGCAGAGGTGGTGACCAGAGCCTGTCCCCAAACCACTGGGACCCCACAGCCCCCTCCCTCCTGCTCTGCCTCCCTCCTCTCCCATAACTCTGAAGTCATAAAAGATAAAACACACTCGACAGAAACACATCAAATAATGGGAAATTAAATACAGTAATTACCTTTTTTGAGGATACAAAGGTTCAAGTGTACTGTAAAAGGTGGGTGCTACACGGGAATCTGACGGGACGAGCTCAGCCCGAGAGGGACGGACAGGGACCCCTTGGGTGCCAGAGGACACACTGGGGGTGGGGGACACTGGTACATGGTCGTGTGTAAATACAGCCCTAAACTACAGGAGAGACGCCAGGAAACGCTGCAGCCCTGGGAGCAGGACACAGAACATGCCCTGGTGCAGTGCCAGGAACCCCCAAACCCTGCTGGACCCACCCTGCTGTGCACGGGGAGGGGAGAGTGGCCGAGGCCACCAGGCTGGCCCCGCCACTGCTCTGTGTCCTGCTGTGGTGCTGCTGCAGGGGACTGGCACTGGGACTGGCCCCGGGGATCCCCTCCTTGGTGTGGGGGCTCTGAGGGGCTGAGGGGTGGCAGGGACCCCCAGGATGGTCCTGGCAGATTGACTCAGTTTGGAATTTGTGTGTGAGCAGGGCCACGAGCAGCCAGGGCAGGCAGGGATCTGGCAGGGCACAGGGCAGGCAGGGGATCAGGAGGGCAGAGGGTGTTTCACTAAAACTGAAACACTTCATTCCCATCGGGGGCCTTGGACAGGACAAATCCACGTGGAAAACCAAAAGCTACCACTGGGGCCATGGAGCCAGAGGGTGGGTCAGGTGGGGATTGGGGAAGTCCCCTCTGTCTTTGGCACACTTCCCATGGCATTTTTATGTGAAAAGTTTCCATCCCAGCTTGAAGAAAACCCAGGTGCAAAACCAGTGACGATTTCTCAGCTGAGAGCTTTGTGCTGATGAGATCTGCAGATCCCATCATGGAGAATGGAATTCCAGAATCCATCCCAGTTTTGTCACAGTGGCCAAGAAGAGAAGACAGGAGCCATCATTGCAGTGCCCTGGTCCCTGGGGATGGAGAATTCCAGCCTCGGGGCCACACAGTTACTTATTAGATCCCACCAACATTTTTTAAATACTAAAAAAATTGGGGAAGAAAGAAGAAAAAGCTCAAACCAAAAGCAGCTCTTCCCCCTAGGATGTGTTTCCTGGGCATCCCTCACCCCTTCACCCTCCCCTCAATGTTGCTTGCCTGGGGATCCCGACCCCTCACCCCAGGATGGAGGAGGGGGAGGCAGGATGGATGGGAGGCTTTGTCCCTGCACAGGGAGTGGGATGGGGCTGGGCCATGGGGAGGAGGTCCTGGGCTGTAGGGCTGGGGGGCTGCAGCAGGGAGGGAAGGTCTCTCATTGCTCTGTGCAGCCACGCTGCCCTTCACACACACACACACACTCAAGGTGGGATGCAGGCGGGGGAAGGGGTCTCTCCAGGTCCCCCAGTCCTTGCCTGGGCAGCCTCTCACCACCAGGGAGGGCAGGATGAGGCACTTCTGCTGCTGCCTGTGCAGAGGTCTGGCAGGGAGGGCACTGAGCTGCAAACACAACTCCAGGTGCCCGAGGTTGCCTGCGGGGCCAGGCCGAAAACCGGGGGAAACCACGGGGCAGCAGCAGCAGCATCAAAGGTGCCCCCCACCCACTCCACCCAGGCAGCAGAGCCCAGCCCAGGGCAGCATCATCCGAGCTGTGTCCGTGCGGGGTGGGGGTGCCCCTGGCGGTGGCTGGTAGTGGTCATGGCGCAGGCGGCGGTGCCGTGGGCAGCCCGTGGCGCGGAGCCTGGAGCCATCCCAGGCGCATCCCGGGGCTCCCCCGGCACCAGGCGCTGCTCAGCAGTCACGTCTCCTCTCCTTCTCTCCTAGGCAGCCCCCGAGGGGGTCCTGGCCCTGCAGGGTGCAGGCTCACATGCTGTCTGCCAGCTGGTGACAGTCCAAGTCCCCCTTCAGCTCCAGGAAGCCCGGCAGCTTCACCCCGGTCTTGCGGTCCACGCACCAGCACTTGCCCCGCTGCCCATCCAGCGCCGGGTGACACTGTGGGGGTGGATTCGGTCAAGGACACCCAGCCTAGACCCCATGGCCATCCCCACGGGCTGCCTGGCAACCAGGAGCTCTCACAGGGGCTTTACCACCCCCATCCCACCTGGGCCCCCCGCATCCAAAGGGTAATTGGTGCCCACCACAGCCAGGAGCCAGGCAGGCTCTGCTGTGCCTTGTCACTGTCCCCTCCATCCATGCCCCCCTCCAAGCCTCACCCTGCCTCTACAAACTGCCCCCCCAGCCCCCTGTGATAGGTCAGAGCCCATCCTACCTGCTTGGGGTGGAAGTTGCCGTTGCGGTCGCAGTTGGGGATGGGGATGACGTACAGGTCCTCGTGCGTCCGGGTCTGCGAGGCCGCCAGCCTCTCCAGCGCCCGGTGCAGCTCGCTCTGGCACGAGCCCTGTGCCTGGGGGAAGGGGAGGGCTGAGCTGGTGGCAGGGCTGGCACACGCTCCTGGCCCAGAGCCCCAGGATCCCCACCCTGGAGCACCCACCCTGCCCTCCCCAGCCCTGCTGGTGCTCACCATGACCCGCGTGTCCTCGCGGTGGTGGGGGCTGCCGCTGTTGCGCATCTTGTTGCCGTTGTTGACCCTCTTTGCCTGCTGCTTCTGCAGGCACTTGCGGTCGTGGATGCTGCAAGGGCTGAAGCTGTTGTTGGGGTGGTCAATCTCCTCCTTCTCTGCAGAGACACAGACCGAGGGAGCTCAGTGCCACGGGGCAGCCTTGGGGGTGGCAGAGCCCTCACGGTGCCCCAGTCTCCACAGTGCCACTTGCGCCCCCAGGAACAACCTGCAGTGGTTTCTGGTAGGCCCCACATCACCATCTCTGGTCCCCACAGGCATCATTCACAGCCCTGGATCCATCCTGCCCCTGCCACTGCACTGGGCTGAGCTCCCTGCAGCACTGGGAAAGGCTCCTGCGAGTTTTTCCCACTCATTAGCCACGACTAACAACTCGTTGCCATGTGTGTGTTATTGTAGGGTCACAAATGCCTGCTGCGAGTGCTGGGCAGTGGCTCCAGTGTGCTGGGTCTGGCTGTGCCCTTGGCCAGCCACGTGTCACCAGGCACCGGCTGCATCCACAGCTGGAAACTCACCCTGGGACACACAGACAACGAGCCCTAGGACGCCCCTGGTGCCCCCCAAAATCTGCCTCTGAGGGGCTGCAGTGGCAGTGGGGGCACCGGGGCGGTGCTGAGCCCCCGCCAGGCCCGGGGCAGAACCGGCCGGGAGTGGAGCCGTGCTCTGCTGCCGCGGGGCATGGCCCCCGCCGAGACATGAAAGAAGGAATTCCTGGAATAAGAAAGTTAATCTCCCGCGGGGCCGATCCCAAAAGGCGGCGCTTGGCATCCCCGCCTGCACCAGGAGTGCAGCCAAGCGGCCGGCCCAGATGTTGGCAGCTGGACAGAGCGTCATGAGATGAGTGCTCAGCCTGACTTTAGTTGTTAAAAAGCTGCCGGTTCCTCTGGTTTGGGGCCCGTGAAGACTCTGTGGAGGGGGGACACCCCAGCAGCCAGGGATCCTCCTGTGCTCAGAGCTGTGTCAGGCACAGCCCAAGCAGTGTTTTGCCCCCCAGTCCACCTGGGCTGTGCAGGGAAGTGGTTGAGGTTATCGTGGGGTTGGGCTTCAACGAATCAATACTGCAGCTGGCAGCAGGGAAAACCTTCCCAAAGCAGGCAGGGGGTGGTCACTGTCGGGGGTCACACCCAGGGGCTCACAGTGCCAGGACAGGGGCTGCTGGGTGTTGCCTGGCACTTGCCCTTCCCGCAGGCAGGCGGAGGGGTCGGAGCTGCAGCTTCCTGCCCTGTGTATCCCCACGGCATCCCGCTCCTGACCTCCCACCGGCACCTCTCACCACAGTCCCCTGCAGTGCGGGGCTCCTGGCCCAGCTCCTGGGGGCCCGGATAAAGTCCAGAGCGAAGCCCCAACCTAAGCCCCCTCCCTCGTGGGTGTTATTTGCTTTTTGCTTAATCTGTCCATTTTTTTTTTTTTTTTCCAGGAAATAGCTCATGCCCTTGAAATTTGAAACACAAACCCAAAGTCTCCAGGACCCTGCACAGAGCGGTGCCAGCGCCAGCCCCGGCGGCACCAACCACGAGGCTGTGGCGCAACGCTGGTGGCAGAGCCCCGCCGGGGGCTCGGGGGCTCTGGCAGGGGATGCTCCTCCCCTCCCCTGTATCCCTGTGGGGAGACACACAGGAAGATTTGGGCAGATTTGGCACCGGTGGGGACCACCGTGCCAAAGTTCGGCACCTCCATGCGCTGCTCCCAGGCCGTGGAAAGGCAGGAGCGGGAGGCACCGGCGCTGCCCCCGCAGGGGAAGCCCTCACCGACCGCAGCCGCAGCCAAACCCCTCTCCTCCCCCCCCGCCAGCCGCCTCCAGAGCATCAGATCTCCCAGCTTAAATAAAACCAGATGCCAATAACATTTTCATAAGGTCACATGAAACACCGGTGCCTCCGGGCAGCAAGGGCAGCTCCTGACAGCGCTCGGGACCCGCGGTCCCCGGCTGTCACGGCAGCTCCAGCATCCCTCCCTGCCACACGGACCGCCGCTGTCCTTGGGGTTGCTGTCCCCCTGCTAAGCGACACACAGCAGCTCCGGGAGCCTCTCGCCTCCCTGGAAACCCGGCTGAATCAGGAAACTCACTCTCAGCACAAAGACTCGGGAAAAGCAACGTGCTTGGAGCCCAGGGCTGCCACGCCCCACGCTGCCCTGATGCCACCCAATCTGCCACCTGTGCATGGGCACCACCGCTCTGGAGGGACGGAGGTTGAGGGGGTCCCGGTTTGGCCAAGGAAAGCCTCTCGGCTCACTTTGGAATGGAAGTGGTTGCCAAGGGGATGGGAGAGGGTGCTGCCCTCGCCGGACACATAAAACAGTTGCCTGTCCCGGGAGGAGGAGGATTCCTGCCCGGCCTGTGGACAGGGGACACAAACGAGTCATTCAGCATCGCCTTCAATTAACGGGAGCTGCAAATGAGGTTGGTCACGTGCCGAACTTGTGATTCACAGCGCCGAGCCCGAGGGAGCGGTGCAGGGCTCCGGCTCCACCGCGCGGATCCCGTGGGAGCAGAGCCCGGGACAGCCAGCAGAGCCCTGGGACTTGGTGTGTGTGTCCATGGGGACAGACGAGTGTCACTGACCCCACACAGCTCCAGCCCCGCTCCTCCCTGTGCCACCAGCACAAAGGACCTCACATGCCTGAAAGGCCAGAAGGGCCATCCACGAGTCTGTGGCCAACATGGCACGAGCCACAGTGAGCCCCAGCACCCCCCATGTCCCTGTCCAGCACCCCCAGTGTCACCTGTCCCGGCAGGACCCTGGCAGTGCTGGCTCTTGGCTTCCTGGGCTCCCGGCCTGGCAGGCACCAGCACTGGGAGGGCTGTGCTCTTTTTGCCAAGTGCTGGCTCTGCCAGAACGTGGGGAGCCGGGGATGGGGGTGGCAGGGGTGCAGGCACCAGGCACCTACTGCCCCTTGGCCTGGGATGCCAGCTGGGAGCTTGGCCCGTCCCCATCCCGTGCACACTGGTGTGCTCAAACACGGCTGAGCACCTCCCACCTCAGTGCCCAATGTGGGACCGAGGGAGGGGAGCTCAGGATGCAGGAGAGGGAGTGAGGGATGCAGAGGTAGGTGATTCTCCAGAGGGACCAGAACCTTGCCAGGAGCAGCACCCAGCCTGGAGAAACCCAAGCGTGGATGAGCCCCCACCCCAGGGGACAGATGGGACTCGGCTGAGCCTGACCTGGTGGAACCCAGCCTGTCCTCCCTGCCTGTGCACAGGGCTCAGCCACTGCCATTCCCCCCAGTCAGTGCACATTGAAAGGAAACAGGATCTGTCCCAGCTTAGAGAGACCACACGGGATGAACGCAGCTCCCATGGGCCAGGTTTTCCCAGACATAATCATTTACCCAACACTAAATCACTCATCGTGTGTGCTGGGCAATATGTCCTCACCTCCTCCTGGCTGCCACACACGGGCTCAGCCACCGCTGCCTGTGGTGGAAAGCCAAGGCTGGGACCTTCTGGAGCCGGCCCCCGCACAGGGCTCTGGCTGAGGAGTGGGATCCCAAAGGCAGCCCTGAGCTGGCAGGGCCGGGAGCGGGTGGCAGGGACAGGGCTCAGCACAAGGTGCTCAGAGCCGGTCTCGAGTCAGCTGAGCAGCCGCTGCTCCGTCACCTCCCAAGAGTCCCGTCCGTCCCGGGGGTGCCACAGGTCCCAGGTGAGCAGAGAGGCTCTCCCTGGCCGTGCAGCCGGGAGCCACGTCCGACTGCTCAGCCAGCCCAGCCTCAGCCCAGCCCCCTGATCCCAGCCTCTTCCCTGGAATGCGGAGCCCCCCGGACAGAGCCCCCAGACAAAGTGCTCACTGTGCGAGCCGCGCGTTAACCGCTTCCCAGCCGCTCAGCCCCGGGGCCGCGGGCGCAGCCGGGGGCACCTGCTCCCTGTGCTCCTGCCCCCGAACAGGCCTTTAATTCCCTTCTGCTGATCCCCAGGGGACACGTCAGGGGCACTGGACATGCCAGCGTGCCCTCGCTGTGCCGGGCAGGGCTGTGTGGGAGCGAGGGAGTCTCCAGCGCCCATTCCCGCACTCCCGCTGTCCCCGGGCTGCAGGACAGGGCAGGGATGATGCACCACGGGGACAGCACCGAGCACTTGCGCTCCTGCCCACACCCTGCCGGGCTGCTCGGGACGCAGGGGCTCCTGCTGCCCTCTCGCCCGTCCTGCTGCCTGCGGTGCCGCTGGCCAGCGCAGTGCCCGGCGGGCGACCCGGCTCCCACAGCCACCCACCCCATCCCCGGCCAAGCCAAAACACCGCGGGAAGGAAGGGAAAAAATGCAAGTCTGTTTCCTAAAGGCTCTGGGAAAAAATGTTGCATTACACAGGGCACGGCCAAAACCAACAGGGCTTGGCAGCGCGGCGCAGCCCCGGGCCAGGGAGCCCAGACAGCAGGATGTGGGATGAGGACAGACAGGCAGGACAGTGGGGCTCCAAGCACTCCCAGCCAGCTCCTGTCCCTGCAGAGGGGTGGCTGGAGGGGCCCGTCCAAGAACAGCACTCATCACAGCGGGGACACCGGCGGAGCTGCCATGGATCACACGTGCAAGGAGGGAATGGAACTGGGATCCAGCCCCCTGGATGGGCAGAGACAAACATTGCTCCAGTCCCTTCTGCCCCTCAGGGAGCTCCAAGTGACCCAGAGTCAGGCCAGACCAGCCTGTAAATTGTTCTGGGATGACACTCCCCAGCTTCAGGGGACATGGTCCTGGTCACAGCCTGCAGGATGGGAAAGGGGGACCACCAATGGACCAGGTCCCCACACTCATTCCCTGGGAGCAGCTTCATTCCCATGGTGCCACCTGCACAGCTCTGGGGTGGTTTCCCACTGCTGGCTCCCCTCTCAGAGCCTCCCTGAGCACCAGGGGCGTGGCAGAGGGCCACCATCACCACCTGCGAGGCAGAGAGAGCACAGCGGCAGCAGCTCCTGGCCCTGCCTGCACCTCACTGCCCCATCTGGCACAGACAGACAGACACAGCTCCCACACAGCACCCTGGAGGACAGCAGGTGCCCCAGCCAGATCTGCCGGCAGCATCCCAGGGGTCACTATGCACCGGGAGCTTCCCTGGCAGCTGGGATGTGTCCCCAAGGGCTGCAGGTGCTGGCGGGACACGGGGCTGTCCCACGGTCCAGGGCCACGTTGCAGCCAGGGCACAGCAGGTGAAGGTTTTGCCTCTCCAGCACGTGTGGTGCCCGTGGCTGTGACACGGTGGGTGAGGATGGCACAAATGTGAGCCACTTGTACCAGGTCTCCTGCAGCCTGTCTCTGCTCCTTCCCTGGAACGTGCTCCCTGCATTCCCATCCTGTGCTGCCCCATGCCATCCTGCCTCTTAGAGTCATGGAATTGTTTGGGCTGGAAGGGATCTCAAAGACCACCCAGTTCCACCCTCCTGCCCTGGGCAGGGACACCTTCCACCAGACGAGGTTGCTCCAAACCTCATCTCACCTGGCCTTGAACACTTCTAGGGATAGGGCATCCAGAAATATTCTGGGCAACCTGTGCCAGAGCCTCACCACCCTCACAGGGAGGAAATTCCTCCTAACACCTAATCTAAATCTTGCCTTCGTAGTTTAAAATCCTTCCCCTTGCCCTGTCACAATCTATCCCTGTAAAAGTCACTCTTCATCATTGTTACCAGCTCCAAGTATGGGAAGGTCCCCGATGAGTCCGACCCTGCAGGCACAGCTCTTGCCGAGTGAGCAGGGAGTGGGTTGGTGCCAACAGGGGTTTATGCCACTGCCCCTGTGAGGGACAAGGAGCCCCAGGCACCCACCCAGGGTACCCACCCTGGGCACCCACCCTCTGCCGCCCCTCCGCCGCCTCACCTGGGGGCTGGAGGCTCTCCTGGATGGCCTCGACGTCGGCCAGGTCTGTGCAGATGCCCTGGCCGTGCATGAGGGTGCGGAGGGGCCGGGGCTCGCCGCGGGGAGGGTAGCAGCGCAGCCCCGCACCGCAGCGAGCGGTGTAGACGCCGCAGGCGGTGCCGCGGGGCAGCGCGCAGGTCGCGCAGCACCCGCAGCCCGGCTCCCGCACCAGCTCCGCGCAGCCCTGCGGAGCCTTGCACCGCGCCAGCCGCTCCTCCGAGCACGGCGGGCACTGGATCGCCTCCTCGCCGCTGCCCGGCCGCGCCGCCGCCGCCAGCAGCGCCAGCACCACCGGCAGCACCGGCAGCACCACCGGCAGCCCCGGGCCCGGGCGCATGGCGGCCCCGCTCCGGCCCCGCTCCGCGGCGCTCGGCTGGCGGCGGGCGCGGGGCGGCGGCGGCGGCTTTATGCGGCTTTATGAGGCCCCTGGCCACACCTCCCGCCGCCGCCCCCGGGGCCACCGGGAACCCACCGGGCAGCGACGCTCCCCCCGGCGGCGGCCGCACCGGCACCGGCACCGGCGGCGGCGGCTCCAGCAGCGGAGGGGCAGCCCTGGCGCCGGGCAGCGCGGAGAGCCGGCCCGCAGCCCCCCTGCCCCGCGCCACCCACCCGAATCACCCGCCTCCTCGACCCCTGCTCAGCCCCCCGGGATGAACGGGGGGACACACCGTGCGGGGCTGCAGCGCGGGGAATGCGGCCAAGACCCCCGGGTGGGCTCCGGGTTCCGGGTGTGGGGGGCCCCGGCGGGAGGAAAAGTGCTGCTGACAACGGAGCATCCCGTGCGGCTCGGTCCCGGTCTGCCCGGGACGGCCCGGGGCGGCCCCGCCGCCTCCCCGAGCCCACCTGCCCCCGGTCCCGCGGGCCCCGCGCCCCCCGCCCCGCACAGCCCGGGATAGATTTGGGGCTGCCGGCACCTAGCGGCTACTTGGGAAAAGCGGGAGCGGGAGGAAGCCCCGGCTGCCTCCAGGGACCCCCGTCAGTCCCCGCAGCACCGGGCGAGGGCAGGGAGACGGCAGGGAGCAGCCCCTGTGCCTGGGGGACAGCCCCCGAGCAGCACCCGAGGCTGTGACCCTCGAGCTGCGCTCTGGGGCATCTCAGTCAACATCGCGTTTGGGGCGACCTGTCCGGATGTGGCAAGGGGGGCGTGGGCACTGCAGCGGGGTCCTGGGCACAGCACAGGTGTCCTGGGTATGGCAGGGGGGCCCTGGTGTGGGGGACAAGAGGAGCAGAGCTGCCTGTCATGCAGGGCCTGTGCTGAGAACCCCAAACTCATCTCATGGGTGGGTACATCTGGTGCTCAAAGTGGCATTCTGAGCTTGGAGTGACAGCACTGGTGGCATTGCACCAGGGCTCTCAAGACCATCTCCTCTCTCCTGTGCAGGTGAGTTGGGCATCACCAAGTGCAGACAAAACAGGAGCAAACAGGGTCCATGTCCCCCACACCCCCCAGCCCCAGGCCCCACAAGGTATCATCACACTGCTCTGAGCCCTGCCCTGCCTGGCACAGCTGCACAGTGGCCGTGACTGGGGCCAGAAGGCACCAGCCTTGACTCAGTGTCTCAGCAGAGACCAAACCCAAACAGGTGCCCAGCCCCGCTCAGGCTGTGGCACCTTATCAGGCCTTGGCAGCACTGAGTGCCCACCAGGGAGACTGTTGTGTCTGCAGACAGAGCACAGTGCTCCCTCACCTCTGCCCAGGCGCTGCTCCTCCACGTCCCTGTCCCAGCACCATCCTGTAAAACCCAGTGGGGCTTGGGCTGGTGCCCCCCACAGTTGTGCTGCCCCCACCCCAACCACAGCTCTGAGGCCGTGCAGGTGCTCAGTGCTGGTGTTTGGTGCTCAGTGTAGCCTTGACTGGGACAGCCCCATGCCCCCAGCCCTTGATGGGGGGGCTCTTCGGGATCCCTGAAGCTGTGGGGGCCCAAACTGGCTGCTGCTCCTCAGCCACACAGCCCAGCAGTGCCTGGAGCTGCCCCAGCCCTGGGGAGAGGCTGCAGGCCAGCAGGAGGGGGCTGGGGGTCAGAGAAGGGTGTAGCCCCCCCAGCTGAGGGTGGCTCTGATGAAACCAGTGAGACCCCAGGCCCTTTAAAGCTGCTTTGTGACACGGTGCCTGCACAGATGCTGCAGGACTCCAGCACCTCCTGCCTCCAGACACCAGCAGCAGGACAGACCTCAGGGAGGACCTGCAGCCAAGCCCCCTCCTCCACTGGATTCACTCCCCATTTCCAGGCAGCTTCTCCTCCCCAGCCCTCCCTCGCATCTATTCTGGCATCCCCTCCCGGCCCTGGCTCCCTTCCTGTGGTTCCCACTGCCCTCCTCTCCCCAGGCTGGCAGGACAGACGCTGGCCCGGCCGCGTGGGTGCTCAGCACCCGCCGGATGCGGCCCGTGGGCCGCGGGTGCGGGGCGGGCAAGGGGCGTGTCGGGGCCGCCGATAACAGCGGGCGCCGTGCCGGGGCCGCGGGCCCAGACGGCGCAGACGAGTGGGATGAGCCAAGGACCCCCATCCCGGGCACCCGGGCCCCGAGGCGGCGGAATGGGGCCCGGCAGCCTCCCGCGGCTGCTCCGCACCCTCTGCATCGTCTCGGTGCTGGCCGGGTGCCTGCACCCTGCCACGGCCCAGTGGTTTTCCCTGGGCTCGGAGGACACCACCCCGGACCCAGGCACCAGCCCCGTGCCCCCCACCCTGGATGGGGGGGAAGGTAGGCATGGCGGGATGGGGACATGGCTTTTCCCAGCATCCCAAATTCCCGCACCTCAGCGTGGAGGGGGGACGTGGAGGGTGATGTGCAGGGGACCCTAGAACCAGCCAGGGTCTAGGGCTGCTGGTGGCACTGCTGTGGCCGTGGCAGGTGCTGGGAACTGGGAGTGCTGTGCCACCCTGGTCCCCCTCCAGCCCTGCCGCCTCCCATCCCAGCGCTCCCTTTGCTCCTGCAGACACCGACGCCAGCGTGGAGCCCGTGGGGAAGGTGCTGCTGAGCAAACCTCCTCAGGCAACAGGCCCAAGACGCCGGGAGCAACTCTCCAGGGGGGCAGCCAAGGGGTCAGGCCATGCCCCGCCCCGCACACGAGGCAAGGTGCTTTTTCCCTGGGCAGTGGCTCCCCCTCCGGCTCCTCCAGCCCTCTCAGAATTCGCCAGCTGCCGCCAGGCTCCTTGCAATGTTCTTATCTGTGCCCTGACTGCACACACCAGCCCGGGCACCGTGCCCTGCTCCAAGCCCAAGCGCAGCTCTCAGCCCCCTCTGCCCCCTTGGAGAGAAGTCACGGCAGCTCCCAGTGTCCCCTCACATGGGGCAGCCCCACAGCAGCGCTGGGGTTGGGCCCCCACGCCGGGCTGAGGGCAGCCCCGACTCGGGGAGAGTCCTGCCTGCCCCTCAGGGTCCCCCCGAGCCCTGCACTGAGCATTCCCTGTCTGTCCCAAGCAGCACCGACCCACGGCCGCCCCGGAGACCTTTGAGGGGAGCGCAGTGGAAGAGGAGTTCCTGCAGATTCAGGTGGTGGAGGGGTCCTGGTCCCCGGGGAGGCGTCAGGGACAGCCTGGGATGGACACCCGGGCAAGGGGCGCTGGAAGACACGGGCGGGCAGAGCGGGACGGGATGGGGACGGTGGGAGTGGGGAACGGGGATGGTGCTCAGGGATTTCGCACTCAGCCCCTCCTCTCCTCCACACAGACGACGGCGAAGGGGCTGCCCCGGAGGGTCCCGTCGGCCCCGGGGACGGACCCCGCCCTCCAGGTGAGAGGTGGGCGCGGGGCACCCGTGTCGGACCCGCCAGTCGGGGCTCCGGTCCGCGGCTCATCGCACTCTCCCTCTCCAGGTGCGCAACACCTCCGGCTGTGTCTGCCCCGTGCGCCCCGGCCCTCCCGGCCCTCCAGGCCCAAAGGTGCGCTGGTCCTCGCCGGGGAGGGCCAGGGGGGTGCGGGGACCCACAGGGACACACTGTGCGAAATCCTGATGGTCTTTTTTCTGTGCAAAACCCCTCTTTGGTCAGGATTTGGGCTCTAGCTTTGGGGTCTGGGTTGAGAAGTGACTCGGGTGGCCCCAGGGAGGGAGTCAGCAGCTTCCCGAGGTGGGCTCCAGTGGAGAAAAGTGCCAGAAGGTGGAGCCAGGCTCTGAATTTCCCCGACAGGGAGAGAAAGGTGACCGAGGGTTCCCTGGAGAGAGAGGCCAGCCCGGATTCTTAGGGGAGAGAGGGAAGTCCGGCAGCCCAGGACAGCCAGGTCACCAGGGTCCCCGGGGCCCTCCGGGTCCTCCAGGACCACCGGGGCCCCCGGGACCCCCGGGCGCCTGGGGAGCCCGGAGCCCACCCGCGCCTGCTGCACTCCGTGAGAGATCAGAGAAGGAGGTGAGCACCGGAGCAGGGAAAAGGGCAGGGGATGCCGGGGCTGGCCGCAGGGTCCATCCCCGGCGGGACTGGAAGGGATGGGGACGACTGGGACGTGTGGCTGTGTGGGTGGGCAGGGGGACCAGGGCATGGGACACAGCTCATTGACTCTGCTCCCTCTCCTCTCTCCCTCCAACCTGACAAGCAGCTGGGAGTCTCCAGCCCTGCGGGAAACCCAGGACCCCCGGGTCCCCCCGGGGTGCCCGGCATGCCCGGACCCCCCGGCTACCCAGGCCACGATGGCCCCCAGGGGGCCCCTGGGCGGGAGGGAAAGCCAGGACCCCCAGGCCCTCCAGGAGCTGTGGGGCCACCTGGTTTCCCTGGGGCTGAAGGACTTCCAGGCTCTCCAGGCTCAGCTGGCCCAGATGGACCCCCAGGGGCACCTGGACTCCCAGGGCCTCAGGGTCCCCCCGGGGTGCCTGGGCACGAAGGACCCCCTGGTCCCCCAGGATCTGCATCACTCCCTGGCAAACCAGGGCTCCGAGGGGAGCCAGGATTCCAGGACCAAAGGTAAGGGAGTCCCAGCCCAGTCTGTCCTTGGCCCTGGGATGGGGTATCTGGGCTCACCAGCCCCTTGCCCTGCCCTGGGAAGCAGCTCCATTACCAAGCCCTCAGAGGGCTTCAGGGCTGCCCCAGGACTGCCCAAATCCTGCCACTGTGGGGCCCAGGGCAACACAGGGGCTCAACTCCACACTCACCACCCTGTGCCATCTGTCCTCAGGGTGAGAAGGGCGAGTATGGGCTGCCAGGCATGCCAGGAAGCCCTGGCCGGACTGGAGAGCCGGGGTCCCCGGGGCTGCCCGGTCCCATGGGGCCACCAGGACCACCAGGGGACTACAGGGTGAGTAGGGAGTCCCGAGCTGTGGGTCCTAGGGAGGGGGCAGCCCAGTGTCACCCTACACATCCTCTCTTTGCAGTGTGACTCACGCCACGCTGGGCACCGTGGAATGGCCGGGCTGCCAGGCCCCAAGGTGAGCTGGGCAGTGGCACCACGGGCACTGGAGCAGGGGCACAGGCACAGCACCGGCCATGGCACCCTGACCAAACACCTCCGTGGCAGAGTGACACCCTGCTGTGAGGCACAGCACTGCCTGGGGGGCTCGGGAGGCCTGGGGACCCCCCAGAGCTGGGCACTGACAGGATCTCTTGCTTCCCTTCCAGGGAGAAAAGGGCGACCCTGGAGAGCCGGTTTGTAGACACCAGCAGCAGTGTGGGAGAAGCTGCCTGGGGGGTCCCATCCCCACCCCTGAGCCCCCCTGTGCTGCCTTTGCTCCCCCAACACCCTTCACCTCACCCTGGGGCACAGGGTGGGGGATGAGGGACACAATGGCACATGCAGAGGCACACGTGTGCACACCTGTGCCACCCCCAGCACACCCCATCCCCGCCAGCACAGCACGGGCTCTAATCCTGCCTCTCTCTGCTGCTCACCCAGGGGTGCTGCTACGGGGAACGTGGGTGCAAACCAGGCCACCTCCCCTACGCCAGCACTGGCAGCCAGCCTGGCTCCTGGGGCTCCATCAACAGGTACCAGATGGTGAGTGGCCAGGGGAGAGGGACCCCAGCCCAGCCTTGGGAACATGGTTCACCCCACCAGCAACCCCACAGGACCCAGATGGGGTAGAGGAAGGAGGGAGGGAGAATGGAAAATACGGAGAGGGAGGATGGAGGTACAGAGGACGGAGATCAGTCTGTCTTCTCCCTCTTCCTTTGCAGGATGGCAAAGAGGAGCCAGAGATTTACGGAGCGATCATCCCCCATGTGAGAGTCCCTGCCTGGCCGGTGTCTGTGCTGCCCCAGCCAGGGACACTCAGCCCTGGAAGGGGACTGGAGTGGGAAGTGTGGGGGACATCAACTGGGTGTCACAGCTGCCCCCCTAAAAGGCAGCACCAGAACTGCCCAGTCCAATCTCCACACTGCTCTACTGCAGGGTCTTCGAGGTCCCCCTGGGAACCCCGGCCCCCCTGGGCCCCCTGGCCCTCCTGGCCCACCAGGTCTCCTCTACCTCAACGTAAGGCCCAGCACTGGTGTGCACACACCTGTGCCAGAGCACACACACACACATGTGAGTGTGCACAGCACCAGGGCCCCCCCAAACCATTCTGCTTTCCCTTCCAGAGGGTGCACCCCGTGCATGCCCAGCCGCCCTGCAAGCAGCCGGTAAGCAACAGCCTCACTGTCCCCAGGAGTGTCCCCATCCCCTCCCTGTGCACCAGTGTCCCTCTCCCTGTGCCCAGCAGCTGACACAGGCTCCATTTGCCCTCACAGGCATTTGCAGACCGCAGCTGGCCACCAGGTGAGGGTGTTTCCCAGGTGTTTGGGGGGCTCCAGCCACCTTGGAGACACCATTCCTGAAGTCATGCCTCCCTTCCCCGGGCGCCAGGACCGTGACTGCACGGGTCCCTGGCACCACTGCTGGCTGTGCCACCCACTCCCACCGCATCCCTGTGGGGCCAGCTCCCATGGGAGCACCCAGGCCCTATGCTGGGACACCTGGTGACCCCCCACCATCTCTGGGCTCTCCAGATGCTGGTGTCCCTCAGACAGAGCCATCGGACCCCCGCGCTGACCTCCGGGTGCGTTCAGGCTGTGGCCCCGGGCAGACCCCGCCAGCTGCCCCATCCCACACAGCAGGACCCTCACCCTCTGCATCCCCCCAGCGCCAGACGTGGGTTTTCAAGTCCAAGGAGCTGATGGTGAAGGCGAGCAGTGCTGTGCCCGAGGGGAGCCTGGTCTATGTGCAGGAAGGGAGCAACGCCTTCCTCCGGACCCCCACTGGCTGGAGCCGCCTCCTGGTAGGTGTGGGATCCCTTGCAGGGCTGGGGGGCAGGACCCAGGGATGGATTTGGCACCAGGGCAGCAGATCCCCAGGAAGAAGAGGATTCCCCCTAACCTGTCCCTCTGCTCGTGTCGTTGAGCAGCTGGAGGATCCAAACTCATTCTTGGCTGGTGATGATCCTTCTGCCTCCACCCCACAGTACCAGGTGAGGGGTGCAGGAGCTGCAGGGTCCACTCATGTCCCTGTAAAGGGACAGAACCCTCCTCTGCATGATGGAGGGGAAGGACCTCACAGGACTGTTCTCTCCCTCTTCTTCCACCTCTCCATCCAGGAGGTGAAGAGGGTGCAGCCAAGAGGTCCCAACATGCTGTCACCCATGCAGTCTCCAACAGATTCACTGGTGAGCCCTGCTGAGGGTCTGGCCATGCTGGGGGGGATGTGCCATAGGAATGGGCTGGATGTCAGCAGGGCAGTGCCAGCTCGACATGAGCAGAGCCTGGGGTTGTGTTGGTCTGGGGAGGGTGCCCCCCACTCATGGCACACGGATGGGTGTCCTCAGGCTGACCTGAGCTGTGTTTTTGCAGATCCAGAAGGAGGAGGAACAAGGTCTGCCCCAGATTCTGCCAACCACCGTCACCCCACGGATCCCATCTGTAAGGAATGCCTAGCCCCAGGGTGGCACGAGTGGCCAGTTATGGGAGAGAGGGGGGAGAGGTGCCCAGGAGACCCTTAATCCTGGCCAGCACTGCCAGGGGCTTGCACCCTCTGGGAAGTGGGGAGCAGAGACCTCAATTCCTCCCTGCAACCCCCCAGCTCCGCCTGGCTGCCCTCAACGTGCCCCTCTCTGGTGACATGAGCGGGATCCGGGGCGCTGACCTGCAGTGTTACCGGCAGTCCCAGGAGGCCGGGCTCTACGGCACCTTCCGGGCCTTCCTGTCAGCCCCCAGCCAGCACCTGCTCTCCATCGTCAAGAGGACAGACAGGACCCTCCCCATCGTCAACCTGAAGGCAGGTACCCCCTCCCCAGGGGGCTGTGGGGAGTAAAAGCCTCACGGCCCCCACGAGCTGCAGGGACCCCCACCCGGTCCTGCTCTGGAGCTGCTGCACTTGAGCTGTGCTCAGGGGTTTTGGGGAGCTGACAGAAGCAAGAGGAGGTTATTGTCCACACGTGGTGGGGACAAGGGCATTCCCCTGGCTCAGCACCACGGCTTGTTCCCACAGGGGCAGCTGCTGGCCAAGTCCTGGAGCTCCCTCTTTGGGGGTCAGTCTGGTGCTGCCCTGCAGGGTCCCATCTACTCCTTCAATGGGCGCAACGTCCTGATGGATCCTCTCTGGTGAGTCTGGACACAGGGTCCTGCACGGATGCCCCTGTGGGAGTGGGGGGTCTGTGCTGGGTCCCTTCCCTGCAGAAGTGCAGGAGCAAAGAGCAGGGGGTGCCCCAGGGTGCCCTCAGCCCCTCTCACCCCATCCCCACCCACAGGCCCCACCGGCTGGCGTGGCACGGCTCCACACCACGGGGTGGCCATGCCCGCCGCTGGGATTGCCAGGGCTGGCGCAGCTCTGGCACGGCCCAGGGCATGGCCACTGCCCTGGGGGAGGGCCGGCTGCTGGCCGGGCACCGGCACAACTGCTCCAGCCCGCTGGCCGTGCTCTGCATCGAGGTGGCTTTTCCGTACCGGCACATGTGGTGACAGCGGTGACACCCAGCCACGCGCCCCAGGCTGGGGAATGTCCCTGGGAGCACCATGGGTGGTGTCGGAGATGTGCTGGAGCACTGAGGGGACACTGGGTCCCAGCCCCAGCTGTGCCACCCCACGGATCCCTGTGCCATGGGGCAATGCTAGGCTGTGCCTGCCGCCTCCCACCCCCACTGGAGCCAACACGGTCACCACTCAGAAATAAAGATACAAGAATGTTGGGTTTTATGACAACATGCTTTGTTCTTGGGGGGACATGGCCAGCTGCAGCAAGGGGCTGAGGGGACACACCCAGGAATGGGAATGGGGACTGGAGGGACTGGGAGCGGGCTCCAGTCCCCTTGGGAATGGCAGTAACTGGGCAGGGACATCCTGGCTCAGTCTCCTTGTCAGTGAGGTCTATGCTTTGGTCCCAGAACACAGTGTGTTCCAGTATATCCCAGTGGGTTGCCAGGTCCTGCTCAGTGTATTCCTGTGGGTTCCCGAGGCCCTCCCAGTGTATCCCAGTGGGTGTCCAAGGTTTGTCCAGAGCATCCCAGTGATTCCCAGTGTATCCCAGTGCATGTCCAGGGCCTGTCAGTGTCTCACTCCAATGGGTATCAGTGTGTAGCAGTACCCCAGTGGGTGCACAGGATCTGTCCAGTGTATTCCAGTGTGTGCTCGGGGCTTCCCAGTGTATCCCAGTATGCCCCAGTATGCCTCAGCACCTCCCAGTACATCCCAGCACCAGCGGCAAACGCGCGGCCCCGGCACCCTCCCTCTCGCTCCTCTATTGGTCGATCCTGCTGCCCATCTCGCCGCTCCCCCTCCGGACTGGCCGGTTTGAACGCGTTTGCGGCCTCTGATTGGTCGGAGGGCGGGCAGAGTGTTAGCAGTGTGCCCGCCCCCGCACTGCGATTGGCGAAGCGCAGGGGGCCGCGAGCGGGGATTGGCTGCGGGTTTCGGCGGGACGAGCGGAGGTTTGAAGGGGACGTTGGCGCCTCCATCGCCGCCTCATCCGCTCTCGCCGCCTCAGCCGCTCTCGCCGCCGCCGCCGCCATCGCCATGGAGCTCTCGCAGCCCCCGTCTCCCCTCCGGGTGCGTCCTGGCAACCCCTGCCCCCGACCCTGCGGGGCTTCGTGATCCCCTGCTGCACCGTCCTTCCAGGGGCTCGAGCCCCCCTCAGCCCCCGCCGGGCACCCTCAACTTCTCTCTGGACCCCTTCAGGATCTTCCCGGGTCCTTCGCAGCCGCCCTTGGGTCTCCTTCAGGGTGTCCCCAGGCCCCTCTCTCGGCTCTTTCCTCAGCCCTCCCTCTCCTCAGATTCCCCGCTCCTCTGCGATTCCGGTTCTCTTCGCCTCCCCAACCCCGGCCTGGCCCCCTCGCGTTCCCTTTGTTCACCCCGCTCACCGCCGCTGCCTCTCCCGCAACAGCCCGCGGACGAGAACATCCGTGTGAACAAGCCCGATGGCCCCAAGAAGCTCACGGTGGAGCACATCTACCAGAAGAAGACGCAGCTGGAGCACATCCTGCTCCGGCCAGACACCTACATCGGCTCCGTGGAGCTCGTCACCCAGGTAAGAGCAAGGGGGAGCGGGGCTGAGCCCCCCGAGCACCTCGGGGTAGGCTGGGAGTCGTTAGCAGCTGTTTACAAAGCACAAAACATCTGCTTATCAGTCACAAAACACCTGCTTTACAAACGGATGGCAGGGCTGTACCTGGGCACTTACAAATTTCTTTTTTTTTTTTTTTTTCCAGCAAATGTGGGTTTATGATGAAGGCATTGGCCTCAACTGCAGAGATGTGACCTTTGTGCCTGGCTTGTACAAAATCTTTGATGAGATTCTGGGTAAGCTGACAGATCCGTTGAGTCACAGGTTGTTAACGGGGGTTGAATGGAAGAAACTGGAACTAAACATAAATTATCAAGAACTTATTAGCACTACTTAATAGCAAGCCATTCATGGGAAACAAACGAAAAGAAAAATTTCAAAAATCCAATTACAAACTTGATTTCCTTCTGCCCAAAATCCTCCCTTTTATGTTCGTGGTTGCACTGGAGGAATTCAGAGGTCATTTCCAACCTTCATAATTCCGCGATAACTTGTACTCCTCTTTGTAATTTGCAAAATATTTTCATGCTGAGATGATTATTAGTAACACTGTAGTGAGTTTTTGTGTTCATTCTACTGGAACACTTCATAACTCAAGCTTTCCCTTGATTGAGGATGTAATAAAAAACCAATATTCTCTTTCCTTTCCAGTCAATGCCGCAGACAACAAGCAGAGGGATAAAAACATGTCATGCATTAAAGTCACAATCGATGTGTAAGTTTGGTTTCGTTGTTGTTCATTGCCTCCAGCTGTTCTGCAAAGCTGAGGTGGCACTGCAGGGCTGATCCGAGATGGCCCAAATTTAATTCCCCAGTTGTGAAAGCCTTGCTCTCTGCTTAGTCCCCTGGCCTCTTGCAGAGGGCTGACTGGGGAAACCACTGCTCTTTCGTTGCTGTTGTTTCCTCCCTTTCCATGCTGGCTGAGCACAGGCGGAGGGTTTTGTGTGTGGGTCCATTTCAGAGCCGGTATGTGCAGAGCTGGGCATTTCTGTGTTGCCTGTCCCCCCTCTGCTGGCAGCAGCTGCACTTGCTGAGCACTGATCTGTTCCTGGTGAAACGGTGCCTTTCCCCAGAGCCTTTTGGTGACTTCTTTCACAGCTCAGCCATTTGCAGCCTCATAAGCAGACTTTTCTTACCCTCCCCAGAGAGAATAACACCATCAGTGTGTGGAACAACGGGAAAGGTATCCCTGTTGTTGAGCACAAAGTGGAGAAGGTCTATGTGCCTGCTCTGATCTTTGGACAGCTGCTGACATCCAGCAACTACGATGACAACGAGAAGAAAGTTACAGGTGGGGAAGCTGAAGTATGCACTGATATCTCTGAGCAGCTCTAAGTGTGGGACCTAAACCAGAGCAGGCAGGAAGGGGGTTCTTGGTGCAGCGTGAAAACTGAAAGAGGGGAAATCTAGGTAAGATACACAGAAGAAATCCCTCTCTTTGAGGATGCTGAGGCCCTGGCACGGGTTGCCCAGAGAAGCTGTGGCTGCCCCATCCCTGGAAGCATCTAAGGCCAGCTTGGACAGGGCTTGAAGCAACCTGGGCTAGTAGAAAATGCCCTGCCTGCAGCAAATAGTGGGACTGGATGGGCTTTAAGATCCCTTCCAATCCAAACCATTCTGTGATTCTATGAAAATTACATTCTGAGTCTATCAGAGAAGGCTCTGTTTCATTGTAATAACAGTGCAAACATGGGAACAGGGAAAATTCTTTGGACAATCTCTTAAACCCAAATTAAATCAAAGTTTGTAGTTGTGTACTGAGCTTGTAGAATATTGTTGCTTGTTGACCATTGTCTTTGGATTGAGCTGACGTTGACAAGCTCCAGTCAGTCTTGGATTCTTTTAGATGGTTTTGGACAAAGAAAATAACATAAGTCTGTGTTCCTTCTAATTCCAGGGGGGAGAAATGGTTATGGAGCCAAACTGTGCAACATATTCAGCACAAAATTTACTGTGGAAACTGGATGTCGTGAATACAAAAAGTTATTCAAGCAGGTAGGAGCACTTTTATTTCCAGGGAGTTTATACCTGAGATTTTCAAAGGAGACCCTCAATTTTTGTTTCAAAATTCTGGGCATACCTTGCAGTCAGTTCACTGTGATTAGAGTAAATTTGTTGTTCCACAAAATATAATTCAAGAGAATAATGAAATTAGCAGACAGCATCAGAATCTGGTTTTTAACCAGAGTATTTTTTGTTTAATTTAAAGGTATCTAAAACACATAAACCATCTTACTGCTTTTAAAAACTAAGGTAGTTATTTGTGTGTGTTTGACTTGCAACTTACCAAGGCTCCTTTCCTCAGACCTGGACAGACAATATGGCAAAGGCTGGAGAAATGAAGCTGAAATACTTTGATGGAGATGATTACACCTGTGTTACTTTCCAACCTGATCTGTCCAAATTCAAAATGACCATTCTGGATAAGGACATTGTAGCACTGATGTCTCGAAGAGCATATGATATTGCTGGATCCACAAAGGATGTCAAAGTTTTCCTGAATGGACAGAGGCTTCCTGTAAGTGAGCATTGAAAAGAAACACAAACATCTGCATTTTTCTGTGCCATTTAACCAGTGAGATTCTCTCGAGGCCGTTCCTGTCATCACACAGAGCAAATGAACACACGCAGGAGGGATTTCTGCACCCGCTTTGCAGGAGAATGTGAATTAAGTATTTATAGGAGCTGTTATCAACCAGTTGTCTGCTCTCATCTGCACGCAGGTGAAAGGATTCCGCAGCTATGTGGACCTCTATCTGAAGGATAAGGTCGATGAAACTGGGAATACACTTAAAGTTATCCATGAAGAAGTCAATTCCCGATGGGAAGTATGCTTGACTTTGAGTGAAAAAGGCTTCCAGCAAGTCAGCTTTGTTAACAGCATTGCCACCACAAAGGTAACTCCTTAGTGTGTTTAGTCAAGCTACTGCCATGTTCTTCAACGTTAATATTCTTGGCTATTTGTAACTTTAATGTTGCAAAGAATGTGCTTAAAGTTTTAAGTAGATGTTTATAGTTCTGTGGTTTTAGTGGCCTCAGTCCCAGGTCCTTGTCCCATTCTCCTCAGGGTGGCAGACACGTTGATTATGTGGCTGACCAGCTCGTGACCAAACTCATTGATGTTGTGAAAAAGAAGAACAAAAATGGAGTTGGAGTGAAGCCTTTCCAGGTACAGTGTCAGAATTTTCCAGGTGGGAAACACAACTTGAGCATTACTGCAAATTGTAACTTCAGCTTAATGCATAACTGCACTAATTAGTAACACATTGCCATTGTACAGACACTATACATAAGATTGCTAATTACAGAAGTCTCATATTGTCCAATTTAAGCCAATTAACTTCCCTTTGCTTGAGCAACGTGTTTTGTAGTCACTGTAAGTCAGTGTAGATGCACTAAACCTCAGTACCTGTTAGATAACAACTATTGAGGTGGAGAGATGCCAATTCCTTGACATCCCAAACCATCTAACACTGTTCATGAGTGTTCATTAGCTGTTCAAAATTAACAAAATATATACAAAAATTCCAAACCCTACAGTGCTGAGTGTTCCCTCACAGTGTGATGGACTAGTGAGCTGAGCCTGTGCAGTGTGTGATCCTTGTTGTATTTAACTACAGGTGAAGAACCACATGTGGATTTTTGTGAATGCCTTAATTGAAAACCCAACCTTTGACTCTCAGACTAAGGAGAACATGACTCTGCAGGCAAAGAACTTTGGCTCTACCTGTAAACTGAGTGAAAAGTTCATTAAGGGTGTAAGTCCTAATGTACACAGACAGTCACAATGTCTGTAAAAAAAACATAACAAAAGTTTCTGTCATTGTTGAGGCTTTTCCCACAACTTTCGGTTGGGTTTTGCATTGCAGGCAATTGGCTGTGGCATTGTTGAGAGTATCCTAAATTGGGTAAAATTTAAAGCTCAGAACCAGCTGAATAAGAAGTGTTCAGCTGTGAAACACTCCAAGATTAAGGGTGTTCCTAAACTGGATGATGCCAACGATGCTGGTAAGTGTTTGACATCCTTTGTAGCCAATTCATTCAAAAACAGTTAAAACTTGTTTGTTAAACAAAAGATTTGTCTCCTAAGGGAAAGTGAGAAGAGAAAACCTGTCATTATAGTTTTACCCCCATTTTGCAGTCCCATTTATTATGATTATCCCCACTTACTGCGTGCAGTGCCAAAAAAACTGCGTTCAAAGATTATTTATACTTGTTCAGTCATGAATGTGCAGCCTTGGATTTCATTGCTTAAGTAGAAAACTGACTCGATTTTCTTCTTTTTTAGGCAGCAAGAATTCTCTAGATTGTACACTGATCCTGACTGAGGGAGACTCAGCCAAAACTCTGGCTGTCTCTGGTCTGGGAGTGGTTGGTAGAGACAAATATGGAGTATTTCCTCTTCGTGGGAAAATCCTCAATGTCAGGGAAGCTTCTCATAAGCAGGTTGGTTGGAAAATGGTTACAGTTACGTGTTGGAAGGTGTGGTGTGATTTGTGCAATGAGTCAGTGCAGCTGCACCTGGAGCACTGGAACTCTGAGGAGCAGTGTCTTAAACACCTGAGTCTTCCCTCATCTTGAGCCTGCCTCACTGGTTCAGAAGGAATATTGGTGAAGTCCTGTTCAGTGATTTGCCTGAGGGGATAATGTTCGTGTTGTGGATTGGAAAATGTTTGGAATTATCTAGAGTAATTTAACTATGAGAAATTACAAGTTTCTAAACAGAAAAAAACACCAGCAGGACAGAACTCTGCCAATTATTCACTTACAGATAACTTTATGTTTTCTTGAGCTACATTTTGAGTCTGAAAGACAAGTTTTTATTCTGTGTGATCTCTTCCAGATTATGGAAAATGCTGAAATCAACAACATCATCAAGATTGTGGGTTTGCAATATAAAAAGGACTATGAAGATCAAGAATCTTTAAGAAGTCTTCGTTATGGAAAGATTATGATCATGACAGATCAGGTTAGGTTCATTAAAACTGAAAGTTGGGAGAGGATAACAATTACCACTTAAATAAAGATAGGAAGAAAATATTTCTCTAACTACTGCTATTGGGTACAAACCCAATTCTCTGTGTTTCTTTTTCCCATTTTACATTTTTGTGGGTCATAATATCTTTTCAGCCACAAAAAAGTAAAATGGTGAGTTACATCAAACAGATAAACACTGTATTTCCAGTCTGCTGATTCAAAGTCCTTGACCAGTTCTTGACACCTTTTTTTCATCAAGAATCCACCTTTTCTGTTTCTCTTAATTTTCAGCAATTAGCACATGGACACCTTTTTAAAGGTGAAAGTTAATAGGGTCACTTAGCTGGAATTACAGTCATTTACTACTAAGCCAACAATTGTCATTTCCAGCATTCCGTGATAAAATATGGTTTGTTTTTTTCTTCTATAATTCAGGATCAGGATGGATCACACATCAAAGGTTTGCTGATTAACTTCATCCATCACAATTGGCCATCTCTTCTAAAACACAATTTTTTGGAGGAATTCATTACTCCCATCATAAAGGTGAGGGCTGGGGGAGGATGAGATGAATGACTGAGGATCCATTATTCAAAAATGCCTTTCATTTCACACTTAAAATGTTTGTCCATTGTAGGCCTCCAAAAACAAAGAAGAAATTGCATTCTACAGCATTCCTGAGTTTGAGGAATGGAAATCCAGTACACAGAACTACAACTCATGGAAAATCAAGTACTACAAAGGTTTGTAAAAACTTAATATGGTGAAACTGATCCAAGTCAGAGCTTCGATGATTTAATGCAGTCAGTCCTGCTTTGCAGACTGGATTTGGACTGGGTGTCCTCCAAGTCTCTTCCCTCCTAATATTCCAATTAGATTTCAAATACTTCCAGGAATTACAGACAAAATCCAAAACTTCTACATTCCACTGCTCACTTAAATGTAATTCCTGTGACTTTTGTGATACATCTCACTTTGAAGTAACTTAAGTTTTCAGGAAGTCCTCTTCACACTGTTTGTTCATACGATGCCTCACAAAAACTGGGCATAGCAAAATATTCCTTTGAATTGGAACTTAATTTAGGCAAAAAGTCATTAGGATTAACTCTCCTGTCCCTGCAGGTTTGGGTACCAGCACGTCAAAGGAGGCCAAAGAATACTTTGCAGATATGGCAAAACACCGAATTGGCTTCAAATATTCTGGGCCTGAAGATGACGCTGCGATCACCCTGGTAACTAATACTTGATTTAATTGCTGACTTACTACCTTTGGTATTTCACCTTGTAGAGTGCTCTGTATTTTCTCTTAAAATGCTCTTCGAGGCCTTTGGGCTGGAGACAATCTCTGTGTTACCAAGGCTACAGCTTTAGTTGAACCAGGAGCAGCGAATCTGCCCCTCGACCTCAGGGCAAGAGTACCCTTTTAATGATGGGCTTTAAATATAGCTCAGAACAAACTAATCACTACAAACCAATTGACATTTTCAGACACAATAGTAAATATTCCTTGAACATTTCTCTGAGTATTCTGCTGCAGTTTTCTCCAAGTCAGATCTCCCTTTCCTCCCCCAGTGCAAAACGGTGGATTAAAACAGTCCTCATTTTCACCTGAGCTGGTCTTTGATTATTAAATATTCAGAGTTAGGCAATGCCAAAAAATCAAGTTTTCCCCCAAAATATTAATTTCCCCTCAAATCTGCCTTAGTCTTCTGTTATTATATTAAAAATCTATAAATTTAAACCTAACTACTCTGTCTTCTACAGAGTGGTGGAAATTATGCTCTTAATATGTTTAGCTACAGAAACCTTTTATTGCATTTCTTGGGCTCTTAAATCAGCCTGTTTAGCATGTTGTTCTCCTGGGTAAGCTCTTCCTTTTTCTCAAGTGATCCAATAGTGCACGACCACAGAATGTTCTGGAATTGAGTTTTCATTTTGTAACATCCAGGCCTTTAGCAAGAAGAAGATAGAAGAGCGAAAGGAGTGGCTGACTAATTTCATGGAGGATAGAAGACAACGGAAGCTGCACGGTCTGCCAGAGGTAAAAGGTTTATGTTTATAAGGAAACTGGTTTCCAGTCTCTGCCTGGGGCTGTTCTCAGCTTCATCCCGGCACGCCAGAGCTGCACACAGCTCAGTCAGTGAGTCAGGTCCGGATTATAGGACGTTGAAAATGTGTCAGGATTTTGCAGAGCAGCTTCTTCGCTCATCTTATCAGTGTAGCCTCGTTGTCAATTATCCAACTGTCAATTTCGTTTTTAACTCTTATCTTTCAAGTTACTGTGTCAATAGGAAAATGATAACTCAAGCAGAAGCAAATGAAGTCTTTATTGCCCCCTTTATTAAAATTAAGGCAATCTTCTCTCTGTTTTTCCTAGGAATACCTGTATGGGAAAAACACTGAGTACCTGACATACAATGACTTCATCAACAAGGAGTTAGTGCTGTTCTCAAACTCAGATAATGAGAGATCAATCCCATCACTGGTTGATGGTAAGTGATTTCTAAGTCGTAGTTCTGCATGCTCTATCCCCAGAACTGAGGAAATGGGTGTTTGATGTCACATCACAGCAAGGGAACCTGCTAAGCTTTCAGGATCAGTATCCTGAAGTCTGTTTTCTGCTGTCTTAAGTTTTTTCATCTTTGGATGAAATGTCTTGTCCATTTTATAGTCTATTATTGCCAGTACCTTACTCAGCTGGTACAGAATCTTTAGGTGTATAAGTAGTTCTTGTATCTCTAGAGAGCAGAAGCCAAGTGCATCACATTGCATGTTCTAACCACGAGGTCTTTTCTTTTTTTGTACAGGTTTGAAGCCAGGTCAGAGGAAAGTTTTGTTCACCTGTTTCAAACGAAACGATAAGCGGGAGGTGAAGGTTGCTCAGCTGGCTGGTTCTGTCGCTGAGATGTCCTCATACCATCACGGTGAGGTAAGAACCTGCCTGGCTGTGCAAAACACTTTAAAGGGAAGTCAAAAAACCCTTCTGTTGGTGTGAGTTACAATGCCTCTAAAGCTGAATTAGATGAGTGTGTACACCAGCTGTTTCCACATTCATTTAATCTGACATTGGTCACTCTGCCTGTCCTGTCTGGACTTCATGGGAGCATAGTTCATTCAAAAAGTGGAATAACAAAACCCTGCTCAGTTTGTGATGGACTTAGGCAGATGTTAATAAACTTTCTGCCTGGGTCAGGACAAGTTAAGCACTACCACAAAGTTCTCTGTGCAGACTGACAGAATCTTCCACTGGAGGTTTCAGAGCAGGTAGGCAGCAATAGGTAGAGACATAGGTTAGCAACAGATAGAGACATGGGTCACTAGAACATTTCAGATGGTCTTGGGACACATTTTCCTTGACTTTCCTCAAGTATTTCATCAATTGTGTTTATCCTCTGTATCAATTAAGTTCTTGGTGTGAACGTTGCCTTACTTTGTCCATCCCCTGAACCGTTCTGCATGTTCAGCTTTGCACCTCCTTTACTGCAGGCTGCACTGATGATGACCATCATTAACTTGGCTCAGAACTTTGTGGGCAGCAACAACCTCAACTTGCTCCAGCCCATCGGTCAGTTTGGCACAAGGCTGCACGGAGGGAAAGACTCTGCCAGCCCTCGATACATCTTCACCATGCTCAGGTCAGCACTCCAGAGTTCCTACTGTCTTAAAGGACTCGATTTTACAGCAATTAGAATGAAAAACAAACTGGATTTTTCCCTTTAAATCTTGGGGCTATACTTGCATGCTCAGAGTAGCAACAATTGAAGTGAGATTCAGGTGCTAGATTCCATTCTGGAAACGTGGCTATCAGTGAAGAGAATATGAAAATGGAAGCAGAACTAAAGAGAGAAATCTGGGTGGGGTAATAAAAACTAGGGAGGTTTCTTTCTGTGTGGTGGTCATGTTCTGTAACAAGAATTTTAATAAATTCCCTTCTCCATTCCAGTCCCCTGGCACGCTTGGTGTTCCCACCAATGGATGACAACATCCTGAGGTTCCTCTACGATGACAACCAGCGTGTGGAGCCAGAGTGGTACATGCCCATCATCCCAATGGTGCTGGTCAATGGGGCTGAAGGGATTGGTACTGGCTGGGCCTGTAAGATCCCCAACTTCGATATCAGAGAAGTTGTGAACAATATCCGTCGGCTGATGGATGGAGAAGAGCCACTGCCAATGGTAAATGATATCATTAAAAAAACAACTGTCTTGCTTGTTAGTTTATTGAGCTCATACTGAGCATTTTATGGGCATGCTTAAAATAAGAGACATCCACACAAAGCTGAATACAGTGTTTTTTCTCCTCAGCTTCCCAGTTACAAGAATTTCAAAGGCACCATAGACGAGCTGGGGCATAATCAGTACGTGATAAGTGGTGAAGTGTCCATCCTTGATTCTACAACCATCGAGATCACTGAGCTGCCTGTCAGAACATGGACACAGGTATTAAACAGGGAATCTGCTCTGGGTTTGTACACTTTGCTCTTTAAAGCAAAAAGCGAGTAGTGGGGTTTGGGTCTGACTTTGTTTCTTTCCTCAGACATATAAAGAGCAGGTTCTGGAGCCGATGTTGAATGGGACTGAGAAGACCCCCCCTCTAATCACAGACTATAAAGAATATCACACAGACACCACGGTGAGGTTCGTGGTGAAGATGGCTGAAGATAAACTAGCAGAAGCTGAAGCTGTGGGGCTGCATAAGGTCTTCAAACTCCAAACAAGTTTAACATGCAACTCCATGGTACGTGACAGATTTTGCTGAAGGAATTTCTTGGTTTAACTCAGACTCTGTGGACAGCTGCAGTCGTTGCGTGAAACAAAAATCCTCTTTGGCAGTAACCTATTCACTTTGATTTTTCTGCTGTTACTGGTTTTAAATCAGCTTTCAAAGGTCAAGAGCCTGGCTTAGGAGTGGGCCCAGAGTGGATGGTTTGCCTGAAGGAGGCAAAATGATCTGAAATCACAGTTTGCTGAGCTCTTTGAGCCAGCAGCAGGGGCACTGAACGTCTGGTTCCTGACAATGTGTGAAGCTTTGATGTGAGATGTTTGTCCTGCACAGAGCTCTAAGATCCAAGTAACCTTAACTCTACTGTGTGTATTCAAGAACCCTGAAATGCTAAAATTGTCTCTGCTGCTGTGCACACAAACCAAAGTATTCTAGAACAACAGTGAGATTTGATAATTTGTTGGTTAATAATTCAGTGATACCATCACACCTGTGTTACAGGTAGCTTTCAGTGGGTTTGGAATCAGTTCTATCATCATAACACCCGTGTTCTTTCATTTTCCTCCAGGTCCTTTTTGACCATGTCGGCTTTCTCAAGAAATACGACTCACCCCAGGATATTCTTAAGGAGTTCTTTGAACTCCGGCTCCGATATTACAACTTGAGGAAGGAATGGCTTATTGGGATGCTGGGTGCTGAGTCTGCAAAGCTGAGCAACCAGGCTCGCTTCATCCTGGAGAAAATAGATGGCAAAATTGTGATTGGTATGTTGTTCTTGGTGACTGGGATTGTAACCAGGAGAGCTGGGTGATCTCTTGAGCTCTGTCAGCACCCCCTCAGCCCCAGGCTGGCTTTTACAAACCACACCAGGGCTTATCTCTGTTCCGGCAACATCTGAGAGGAAAATGCATCACAGAGTATCCTTGGTCTGTGTATTACACACATTATGATGACAATGGGATGCTTATGCAGCTTTCCTGCTCTGTGTGTGAGAATTTTTGAGAGAATGTTTTAATTTTAATTTAATTTTTTAAGTTTAACAATAATTCCCATTTATTTCTAACTTGGTAGGAGTAAGAGTTAATTATTTGTGGGTTTAGAAAAGGCAGTGTTTGCTGTTAAATGCATTCTTAAGAATCTGTACCTCTCTCCATTATCTTTGTGAACCTCTGCAAAAATACTCCAAATCACGTTCTGAGTGGACTTGGGGGTTCAAACTTAGATGATACTCAAGCCAGCAGCATCTGAGAATCATGAGCTAGAAAAAGAAGCAGATCTTTGTTCCCAACATGCCCATTTTTCAATCAACTTTTCCCCCTCGGTGTAAAAGCCGGGCTGTGTTCCGCTGCCTTCACGGGGGATGCGGCCAGACAACGTGTCATAAGATGCTTTGTGGTTTGTGTCTGAAGGCAGCCCAGTAATCCCAGCAGCCCGAGTCTGTCTGACTGAACTCAGGAAGAGAAATAATTCCCCTGAAATGCATTTTCTTGGGGTTTTTTTTGTAATAAGTAGTTCCAAGGCTGCCAGAGCTGGTTTCATTTGTATTTGTGTCTCATGGTTGATGGCTTCTGATACCTTAAAAAGGAGCAAATTCCAGCTGAAGCATTTCCAGTGGTTGAGCACTTAGAGCATAAATTTCCCGAGTGATGTCTAATGAGGTGCAAGCTATACCAAGCTATCAAGGGTTTCTTTCTCCACCTGCCTGTCATGATAAAACCTGTTTTATACCATCATACCTTTTTTTCCCCAAGTTCAAAAACTTCTTAAAGCAGAGGAAATGCATGTATGGAAACAAAGAAAAATACGAACATTGTTTTGGCTGGTGCAGGAGCAATGCTTCCCTGACAAATCACCTGCTAAACAGGAGTTTTTCAGGTGTTGTTCAGGATTTTCCACATGTCCCAGCTGTGATGTGGGAAGGCTGGTTTGGAGCTCTGTGGGATGCTGAGCAGCTACAACCACAGGACACAAACTGTAGCGCTCATCTGTCGCTCCTAACAGCGACTGGTAGTGGGCACTCAGTGACAATCCTGAAATTGTCTGTTTGCAGAAAACAAACCCAAGAAAGAGCTGATTCAAGTTCTTATCCAGAGAGGGTACGAGTCTGATCCGGTGAAGGCTTGGAAGGAGGCTCAGAAAAAGGTAATGCCTCAGTCATCCTCTGAATATGCCCAAACTGGCCCCGAGCTCTGAGGCTTCATAATCCTTAGAGAGGCCCAGGTTGCTTTTCAATTAGCAGGATTCAAGAGCTTCTGTGTTTGATCAGTAGCCTTACCCATGTGTGTCGGGATTTTTGTTGACTATGTTTGTTTCAAATCCACACTTAGGATGAAGAGGAGGAGGAGGAGGAAGAAGAGAGTGACAAAGAATCAGCTGCAGCCTCTGGCCCAGACTTCAATTACCTGCTGAACATGCCCCTGTGGTATCTGACCAAGGAGAAGAAAGATGAGCTCTGCAAGCAGAGGGATACCAAAGTAAGTGCCTTCCTTTCCTTATGAAAGCATTATATTTATAATATATTACGTGTTATACAGTTTATTTTTGGCTGCTGGATTCAGATGTATGACTAATGATTCTGATCTGTGATTCTCTTTAGGAAAAGGAGCTGGAAAACCTGAAACGCAAGAGTCCCTCCGACCTGTGGAAGGAAGACCTTGCTGCCTTCATTGAAGAACTCGATGTATGTCAATGATCAGTGCAGACAATCAACTCCCTCATCTTATCCACCAGCCCTTTATTGACTTCTGTGATTTTTTGTGTTATTTTATGCTCTGCAGGTAGTGGAGGCCAAGCAAGCACAGGATGAGAGCGCAGGGGTTGTTGGCAAACCTTTGAAGGCGAAAGGAGGGAAAGCAAAGGTGAAGAAAACCCAGCTGGCAGAAGTAATGCCATCCCCTCACGGCATCAGGGTTGTTCCTCGGATCACTCCTGAGATGAGGGCAGAGGCAGAGAAGAAAACTAAAAAGAAAGTAAAGGTAAAAAGGAACATTCCAAATGCTCAATCTTCCTTTACATCCTCTTCAATACAGTCCTAAAGAAATGTGAGTCCTTGTTAGCTGGACTTGTCCTATTGAAGCAGTTGTTCAGGGGGAGAGACAGGACCTCAGGATTTAGGAAACACTGGGAATTAGGAGTGTCTCAGTCTGAAGGAGAACAGACTCACATATCAGGGGATGGCTTAGAGGGAAATTTTTGGCACATTGCAGTGCCAGGGATGGGCTGGTAGCTCAGAAAAGTAAGTAAGGTTGTTCCAGGTGTCTTGGGAATTTGATAAACCCTCTAGCAGGCAGGAAGCACAGCCAGTACATTCCCTTCTCCAGAACAGCCTTTGCATTCCCAGCAATGCTTTCACCCACTTAATGCCATCATTGTTCTCCGTATCAAGGAGATAAAAAAGATTGAACTCTTTTTATAGGACTAGTTGAAATTGTGCCATTCAGCCATTTCCAACACAGAGATATAACCCATCCCCTCACCTGTTTGGCCCTGGGAGCCACAAAGGTCACTCTTTTCCTCCACATGATTCCACCCAACAAGTTTTTCCAAATAACTCTCAGTTTTGTTTTTATCCCACCCTGTCCAGTCCTGCCTCCCCTTCCCCCCCAGAGCCAGCACACAGCAGCAGGACCAGAGTGCTCAGGAATGGGGCCAGAGTTCCTGTTTTTGTTCATGTTGGATTTTGCCTTTTGAGTCACCTGATGGGGGGCAGATCCTGTCCAATTTACAGATCCTGTCTGTAATCAATTCTACACACAGTTTATTTCATAGACTTGGGTTTCTTGTACCACTAACTTTTACATGGCTAAAACAAGCTGCTCCTTCCTCCATTACCCCATGTGCCTCTGCTGTGTGAGCTGACTCACTGTTTGGTATCTGCTTGCATCTGCAGAGTGAAAAAACTGAATTTGATGAGAATCAGGATGAAAACACATCCGGAGAGAAGGACTCTGCAAACCTGAAGCAGAGATTAGCACAGAAGGTGAAGACTGAGCAAGGTAAATGCTTTGATGTTATTCCCTCCAAGGAAAAGAGGGAAAGGATTGTCAGTTTGGTTATCTGACCTCTTCCTGAAGGTGGTGAGCAACACCTAGGCTCAGTAGTTTAAAAACTAAGTGAGAAAGTGATCCTGGGTAACAGTCAAGCAGGATAGATCCCAATTTCTCTTTGTTTAAGCCAGAATCATCTGAATTCAGTGTATTTCTAAGCTGAGCTTGAACTGCTGAGCCTGAACTACACAAGGAAGTTTGCTGGTTCATCCTGCCTCTCAATATTTTTCAGGAGCTAAGAGACAGGCCACTCTGCCTTTCAAGCCATTAAAGAAAGCCAAGAAACGAAACCCTTGGTCTGACTCAGGGTCTGACTCAGAGTGTGATTTTGAAGCACCTCCTCAAAGGGAGCGAGTGGTTCGCCAGGCAGCAGGTGAGTGAGGACATGGATGCAGGAGAGGGATGGTCCTCCTTGTGGAGGAGATAATGCAACAGACTATTTAGGGACCTCCCAGAGCCTCAGATCACATTTACAAATCATCTTTTAAAGGCTTCTTTATTTTACTGTCTGAAACTATTAAGTATTTCTACCATTTGTGCACATTTTCAAGGAAAAGCAGAAATGGGCAACTAGAGAAATATGGCTATTAGGTTTAATTACACAACTGTCTTGGCAAATTAAATGTGTTGTGGGTGAGGTTGGAAGACTCCAAATGACAGAACACACTTGTCATTTGGAGTCTTCTCCCTGGCAGTCTCAGCATCTGCTTGTTTTTATTCAGATCTTTATTTTTTAATAGCTGTAGCTAAAATATTGAAAAAGAAACAGAGCTGCATATTGCCAAGTGTGTAAAATAACACATCTGTGTCCTTCCATCAGCCAAAGTCAAGCCCATGGTCGTTTCGGACTCGAATCACTCCAGCTCAGATGAGGAGTCTGAATTCCAGGGTGACAGTGAAGGCAACTCTGACTCGGACACAAACTCTAAGAAAAAGGCTCCTCCCAAGCCCAAACCTGCTCCCAAGTGAGTATTTTTCCACAATCACTGGAAATTAGTAGTGCTTAATGCTACACAGAAATTAAAAGGGATTTTTTTCTAATGCCTTCCTTTAGTGCATCATAAACTGAATTAAAAACTTGAGGTTTTGTTTTCCAGGGAAACCACTGAAAAAGCAGCAAAAGCTCCCAAGCAGAAGGCAGTGCCAAGTGCTGTCCCTAGTGAGTGTGAGCCCTCTAAACCATGTGGATTGCTCTGTAATCCCTCAGCAGTGCAGAGGGGATAACGTGGCTGTTTCAGGCTGACTTTCTGCTTTCCTTATCCCATTCCAGTCCAAGATGTCCCTGAGGACAAGGTGAGCCAGGCTCCCGAGGCTCCGTCCGTCCCGGAGCCAAGCACCAAGGCCGTGGCCAAAAAACCTCCTGCAGCCAAGAAGGCCAGAGCCACCAAGGGTAAGGGCAGCTCAGCAACATCAGTTCTAGAGAACAATTATAATTCCTGTGGGAAACAGTCCCAGTGATTTCACTTGGCGTTCCAAGGCCTGGGCAACTGGAGTTTGCATTTCAGCAAAGATCTGAGGTTTGTGGCAGAGCTTCTCTGGTTGTCATGTTTGAGGTCCGTTTCCAAACATATCATGTTCTAGTTCATGTTGGACATGCTTGGAGGGAGGGAATTTTAGTTTGGGAACAGGAAAAGTGAATGCTTCCTACAGTGCTATGTAATACTTGGCAGGGATAATCCGAGTAGAATTTGTGTCTTGCAGTCCATGTCCTACTTCGTGTCTTTTTGGGAAGGAAAGCTGCCTTGCAGCAGGCAGGATTTTGGGGGTAGTTTGATCTATTCAGTGCTGGCTCCATCTCATCCATCTCCAGCATTTGACTGGGGGTTTCATAAACTCAGCTGCCAGACTTTGACACTGTTTTGTGTATTCCAAATGGAATCAACTCGGTGTTGATACCAGCAGGAAAATAGTGTTACTTCCACTCCTAAATTAAGAAAGCATGTTATCACTCAGAAATGGCCTGAAATGAGCTGAACTGCAAGTTGTGCTTCAAGATGCTCTTTTCAAAAGTGAAAATGTAGGTAAGAAGGAATGAGTGAGTATTTGGGAAATTCCTTCCTCCCTGTGCAGGAGTTTGAAGGTCTGAGATGGGTTACAGAGCCTTGAGAGATTGGGACTATTCAATCTGTAAATTGCTTTGGGGACTCTTTAATTTGATCCTCTAAATGTAGCGGAACTGAGCAGATAAACAACCTCATTCCTCACCATCTGTGGGAGAGGGGATCTTTCTAGAAAACCCAGCTTCAAACGGAGACGACCCGTGCGCTGACCCTGCGGCAGCGCAGAGCCTGTTTCTGTTGGAAGGAATTCCCAAACTGGGAAGGAGAGAGGAGCAAACCAGGGGCTTTAAAAGGAGCAAACCAGGGGCTTTAAAGGAGCAAACCAGGGGCTTTAAAAGGAGCAAACCAGGGGCTTTAAAAGGAGCAAACCAGGGGCTTTAAAGGAGCAAACCAGGGGCTTTAAAAGGAGCAAACCAGGGGCTTTAAAAGGAGCAAACCAGGGGCTTTAAAGGAGCAAACCAGGGGCTTTAACACCGTGTTCTGTTCCAGACAACCAGCCCTCCATCATGGATATCCTGGCCAAGAAAAAGGCTGCGCCCAAACCCAAGCCAGCGGCGAAGGAGGGACCCCAGCACGCCGGGGGTGACAACGCCAAGGGGAGGAAGGTTCTGAAGAGGCAGCCAAGCTCTTTGGATTCAGATTCCGATTCAGATTTTGGCTCCAAGCCTGCCAAATCTGTTGCATCAAAGGTTTGTGCAACACCATCAGTGCCGAGGGAACTGCGGAGCGTGGGGTGGGTTCTTCTGGCAGGAAGAGCTGGTGGAGGTCGAGCCTCTACCTGGGAATGGGGAAGAGGGGGGTCATAGGATCATGGAATATTCTGAGCTGGAAGGGACCCACAGGGATCATAGAGTCCAACTCCCAGCTCTGCACAGGACACCCCAGCAATCCCACACTGGCTGAGGGCTGGTCTCCAAACCCTCCTGGAGTTCTGGGAGCCTTGGGACTGTGACCATTCTCTGGGGAGCCTGTTCAGTGCCTGAGCACCCTCTGGGATAAGAACCTTTCCCTCCTAAGGGTCAGACACCCTGGATCCTTGCTCTGCTCCCAACACCCACCATCCCCTTGGCACAGCAGGCATGCTGTGCTCATTGTGTTCCCTATGAGTGCTCAGATCCATGATTCCTTTCCTGCTTTCCCTCCAGAAATCCAAGCTACAGGACAACACCTTCACCATTGACTCCGGTGACGAAAGCCCCGTAGCTCAGCCCCGTGCCAGGCCTGGCCGCCTCAAAAAACCTGTCCAGTACCTGGAGTCCTCAGAGGACGATATATTTTGAGCTTTTAGGAAATGTTTTAAACTCCAGATCCACAACAAGCCTTCAGCAGCGCTCCAGAGCTCCCACCAAAGACCACCTCAGCTTAGGAATTCTTCACCAAAAGTGAGCCACTCCAAAAAAGTTCATTACAGGTGAACAGAGCTCGTTTTTTCATGGTTTTAAATGTTAGATTTGTTTGAACTGGAACTTCCCCTCTTTGGTGAACACTGGAGCCACGTGCCCAGCGAGTGCTGCCGCACTTCCCTCTTCCCCAATATTTGACATTTTGTGGTCATTTTAGTGTTAAAGTTGACTTCAGAATATACCAAATCCTTTAAAATTTATACATCTCTCTTGAGATATCTTACAGTACTAAAATACATTAATTTTTAATTCCACCGTCCAACACAGGTGAGCTGGAGTCAGTTTTCCAGCCCTATTCCTTCACTATGTAAATATTTTCTGTGTTTTTTCTTGTTGTCCTGAGTCTGTTCATTTAAATGTTTGTCTAATAAAAGTATTTTTACTTCTTTTCTTCACTGAATTTGTGTGTTTTTAGGGAAATAACAACAGCAGAGTTTGTGTTAAGCCCTCCCTCTCAGAGCAGAGGGCTTGGCACAAGCTCTGTGGGGGTGCTGGGCTGGTTGGCCACTTCCCTACTGTCTGTGGCCACTGTGGCTCCACTGCTGAATTCTTGTGAACACCCCTGTGGTCCCAGCACGGGGGGAGCTGCTTGCCCAGAGCAGCTGTGGTTGCCCCATCCCTGGAGGTGTCCAAGGGCAGGTTGGAGCAACCTGGTCTAGTGGAAGATGTCCCTGCCTGTGGAAGGGGATGAGCTCTAAGCTCCCTTCCCATGCACACCATCCCATGCAGGCCCAGGGCCCCCCGCACTATCGGTGCTTTGCTGGAACCCAGTCAAGTGTGGAAAGCACTGTCAGATTTTCCACTGGCTCTGGAGAGCGTCTCCGGCGCGTCCCCTCCGAGGGCCGGGCTATTTACAGCTCCTCTTGCTGCAGAACACGACCATGAGAGCCACGGGTGGGTTCTGGGGCTGCTCAGAGCTCTGGCATCACCCTGATGTGGATGTAGAGCTCTGGGGACACACATTGGACCATGGGGTCTGTGCCAAGAGTTTCCCTGCTCAAAACCTTGGATGGGGTGCTGGGGATGTTGTTGGATGGGAGATGGGCTCTGTGGCACCAGGTACTGACCCACCCTGGGCGTTGCACATCCCCCAGGGGTGAAGGGGGGTCTGAGGGTGACCTGGGTTTCATTACTGCAAAGGGGATTTGAGCAGCCACCAGATGCTGTCAGCACTGGGCAGGGGCTGGCAGGAGCCCTGGCCGTGCCACACAGGATTTTGTAGGGATTATTCTACATGTGCCAGAGCTGGGGGACAACCTGGGAAGATCCCTGGGACTCCCAACAGCCCTGGCACAGCGTCCTGGGGCAGAGAGGGCTGGGGCCGGCCGTGAGCTGCCCCCAGGCACTGCAGGGCTGCAGCGGTAGCAGCAGGGCTGGGTGTACCCAGGCTCTGAGGGGTCAGGGAGTGATGCCAGCTGGGGGGGGCCTTTTGGGGGCTGAATGCTGTGACCTGGGGACCCTGAGGCCCTGTGGGTTTGGGAAGGACAAAGCTTGGGGGCATTTCTGCACTGTGGGGAGGCACCACCCCTCTCCCAAACCGCTGCCCCGGGCAGCTGCTGGCCCTGGGCAGGGCGGCTTTTGTCCTCGAGCCCCACCGGCAGTGCTGAGCCCTTCCCTCCCTCCAGGCGCCCCTGCGGGTGCTCTGTCCCTTTAAAAGGACTCCAGGCGTGGCTGTTGGGACCATTATCCCATCCCAGCTGGACAAAGAGACTGGACAGTCCTGGACAGCCCTGGACAGCCGGAGCCAGCAGCGCTGGCACACCGTGGACCGCAGCCTCCGCAGGTACGGCGCTGTTGTGGAGGGCCACAGCTCTGCCAGGCCGAGCAGTGGAGGGGGACAAGGTGTGGGGACTCTGCTGGTGTCCTTGGACCCATCCCTGGGGAGCGAGTCCTGGGGGGACACTCCTGACTGGGCTGAGCTGGGCTGGCAGTGCCTGGGCACCCTCCCGTGAGCAGGAACACCGTGGGTGCGTTTGGGAATGGTGGGAGGAGGATGGAGAGCTGGAAGGGGCCGTGCTGCCGCCGGGGTCCGACCTGGCGGCCACTGCGTCCCCCCTCAGCGCTGACCCCGCTCCCGCAGCGCGGCCATGGGCGAGTGGGGCTTCCTGAGCTCGCTGCTGGACGCCGTGCAGGAGCACTCGCCCATGGTGGGCCGCTTCTGGCTGGTGGTGATGCTCCTCTTCCGCATCCTGGTTCTGGCCACCGTGGGCAGCGACGTCTTCGAGGACGAGCAGGAGGAGTTCGTGTGTAACACGCAGCAGCCGGGCTGCAAACCCGTGTGCTACGATGCCGCCTTCCCCATCTCCCACTACCGCTTCCTCGTCTTCCACGTCGTCGTGCTCTCGGCGCCCTGCCGCCCTCTTCGTCATCTTCGCCGTGCACCAGGCGGCCAAGCCGGGGCGCGGGGGGGCTCCGGGCCAGCGCGCCCGCCGCCTCCAGCCCTTCTACGTGGGCAGCGTGGTGGCCCGGATCGCCGCCGAGCTGGGCTTCCTGCTGGGCCAGGCGCTGCTCTACGGCTTCAGGGTGCAGCCGCTCTTCGTCTGCCGCCGCCGGCCCTGCCCGCACCGCGTCGACTGCTTCGTCTCCCGCCCCACCGAGAAAACCGTCTTCATCCACTTCTACTTCGTCGTGGGGCTGGTCTCGGCGCTGCTCAGCCTGGCCGAGCTCGCCCACCTCCTGCGCAAGGGACCCCCGGCCCGGCCCGGCTGCTGCCGCCGGCCCCAGGAGCGGGGCCCGGCGCCCGGGCAGCCGGCGGGGGCTGCGGACGGGCCCTGCGCTCCCCACCCGCGGGGAGACCTCACCGTGTGACCGGGGCCCGGTTGTCGCTGCTGGGATGAGCTGTGGCCGGTCTCAGCCCGGCGGCGGCTGCGGATCTCCCTGCCCCCGAGAGGGGTCTCGGCCCTCGCCGTGCCGGGGAATCCGGGCCGGGCCGGGCTGGGCTGTGCCCCGCTGCCCCCGGTTCCTGTTGTGGGCGGCGGATGGGCCTCACCCGGCAGCTGCTGGGGAAAAAAAAAAAGTACGGACAAAAGAAAACAAACAGGTCCCATCCCTGCGCGGTGGCAGGAACACCCGTGACCCCCCAGCCCAGCACGGGGAGGGCCAGGGCTGCCCCCAAACGCGGCGCTGGGAGTGTCACAAATGCATCAGGGCTGGCTCCTGGCATGGAGGGACGTGACTGTGGCCTCAGGAGTGGAAAGGTCAGAGCTTTAGGGTGCTGGGGGGACCCCAAAGGGTTCTGTGGCAGCCTTTGGGGGTAACCAGACAAGGAGAGCAGTGGAGGGGGTCGTGGGCTGCCCTTCTGCAGCAAAGAACACCCCCCCCCCCAACCAGGACTCGGGGTGCCACAGCCTGACCATCTCCTCCCCGCCCCTGCACCCCCTTCTCCCCCGGTACCCCCACAAGAATAATGAGCCGGGCACTAGAATAAATAAACTTTATTCTGGAGCCAGCCCCCCCCGTCCCCCCCTCCCCATCCTCCCCGTGCCGGCAGGGCCGGGCCCCACATCCCCGCGAGGCCGGGACTGGCACCACCCTGTGCCCCCCACAGTCCCCTCCCCGCCTGGGGGGCCAGGGCAGGGCCCGCCCGGTGCCCCCCGACTCTAAATCCACTAAAATCTCAACAACAACAACAAAAAAAAGAGAGAATTTAATAATAATAAACCGTGTGCCCCCCCCCCCCCCCTCCCCCGGCAGCGCCCGTCGTGCCCCCCTCCACCTGCACAGGCCTAAAAACCCCTCCAAACTTTTACAAAGGTTTTAAAACGTATTTATAGATATTTATAGATATTTATATATATATACTTTGCTTTCTTTTCTCTTTTAAATGACTCTGCTTTCCTCGGTGTGCGGGGCTGGCCGGGCACCCCCCCCACCGCGGACGGCCGGGGCGCGGGGAGGGGGGTGGGCGGGGGTGGCTCGGTGGTCGCGATCCCGTGGGTGCTGGTGCTGGTGGGGCCGGGGCGTCCCCGGGGCCGCGGCCGAGGTCCCCGTGCCCCTGAAATGTGACTGGGCCCGGGGCTGGGGGGGGGTTCCCCGCGGGGGCTGCTCCGGCGGGGGCTGCCGAGGAGTCCGCCCCGGGCGGGGCTGCAGCCGGGCCGGGCCGGGCGCAGGGGCTCCCCCCGGTGCCGGCGTGCCGGGCTCTGTCCTGGTGCGCGCCGGGCGCGGGTCACGGCGAGTGCGTGGCGGGGCTGCTGCGGTTGGAGCTGGGAGAAAGGCTGGGGCTGCAGCTGCCCGGGGGGGGCCCCAGGCTGCCCCCGCGGGGGCCACCCGCCTGCCCCCCCAGCGTGTCCATGCCCTCCGAGTTCTCCAGCATCTCCTGGATGAGCGGCGGCATCGAGCCCGGGATCTCCATCTTCAGCGTGATCACCCGCTCGGCGCCTGTGGGAGTGTCGGGGTCAGCAGGGTGTTGCTGCCAGAGATTGGCACTCCCAGAATGGCACCATGGAACTGGCACCCCCCCCCAAACGGCACCCAAAAAAAACCCAAAATGGCACCACCAAAATGGCACACTAAAACTGGCAAACCCCCCAAATGGCACCCAAAAAAACCCCAAAATGGCACCCCTGAAAAGCACCTAAAAAAATCCCAAAATGGCACCACCAAAATGGCACCCCCAGAATGGCACACTAAACTGGCAACCCCCCAAATGGCACCTAAAAAAAACCCCAAATGGCACCCCCGAAAGGCACCCAAAAAACCCCAAATGGCACCACCAAAATGGCACCCTGAAACTGGCAGCCCCCCCAAATGGCACCCAAAAAAACGCCAAATGGCACCCCCGAAAGGTACCCAAAAAACCTCAAAATGGCACCCCCAGAATGGCACCCCCAGAATGGCACCTGAAACTGGCAGCCCCCCCAAACGGCACCCAAAAAACCCCAAAATGGCACCCCCGAAAGGCACCCAAAATGGCACCCCAAAAAACCCCAAAATGGCACCCCTGAAAAGCACCTAAAAAAACCCAAAATGGCACCACCAAAATGGCACCCCCAGAATGGCACCCTGAAACTGGCAGCCCCCCCAAATGGCACCTAAAAAAAACCCCAAATGGCACCCCCGAAAGGCACCCAAAAAACCTCAAAATGGCGCCACCAAAATGGCACCCCCAAAATGGCACCCCCAGAATGGCACCCTGACACTGGCAGCCCCCCCAAATGGCTCCCAAAAAACCCAAAATGGCACCACCAAAATGGCACACTAAAACTGGCACCTCCCAAATGGATGCCCACAAACTGGCACCCAAAAAAAGGCACCCTGAAAGTGGCACCCCAGAACCAGCACCCCCAAAACGGCATCCAAAAAACGACACCACCAAAACAGCACCCTGAAAGCATCAGCCTCAGACTGACACCCTCAGCTTTGCTTCTCCCTGGGCACTGAGGACAAGGGACGTGGTCACATCCCCAGCATCCCTGGAAGATGCAGTGCTGGGTGTGTTTCATCCCCTCTGGAGGATCCAGTGTCCCCTGGATGTTCCCTCAAGACCCAAGGCCTGTAGGAGCCTCACCCTTGGCGCTGATGCTGCGCAGGTCTGTGATCTTCATGAGCATCTTGGGGAACATGTGGGGCTTGTTGGGCCTCCTCTTCCTCACGTAGATCTTCAGTGCCTCCAGCAGTGGCTCCTGCAGCTTGTCCACCTTGTCGGGCTGCTCCAGGTCCTGGCGGTCTGGGGAGGGGGGCACACAGTGGTTGGGGGGAACAGCACATCCCCCTTGGCCATCCTGTGGCTTCCCAGCTCCCACTGCTTGGGACTTCATTTGGGGTCTCCTGACTCAGCCACTGGGGGAGGACGGCCGGGCTGCACCGGGGCGGGGGGAGGGTGCCCGTCCCTGCACCCACCTCCGCAGATGAGGCAGATGGCACTGAGCAGCCCGGTCTCGGCGTCGTCCATCTCCAGCGGCAGCAGCTGGTTGGCGAAGGCGAAGACCAGGTCGGTGAGGGGCCCGAACCCCGCGTTGTGCATCTGCGTGCGGTTCAGCGTCAGCCCGTCCGAGAAGGTCATGGTGTCCTGCTCCGGCGTGTAGCGCGTGCAGATCCGCAGGATCTAAGGGGGCAGAGGGCGGGGGGGGGGGGCTCAGCCTGGTGTCCCCTCCCCGTCCCCGGCCCTGGCCCCGTCCCCGTGCTCACCAGGATGTCGAGGCAGGCGGCTTTGAGGAGGGTGATCTGGTCGGCGATGGTGAGCGTGGTGAAGCCGGGGAGCTGCTTGGCGAACTCCACCGTCTTGATGATGCACTTGGTGGACAACTCGCTGAACTTGTCCCACAGGTCGATGTCCAGGGACACGCGCTGCTCCGAGCTGTTGTTCTGCGGTGGGAGGTGGGGGATGAGGGCCCGGGGAGGGGGGGGCCATCCTCCCCAGCCCCCCAGGACCCCCGGGACCCCGCCACACTCACCGTAGTGTATTTGCCGAGCTGGCAGAGCGCGGGGAAGGTCTCCTGGTGGGCTTTGCGCACCTTCTCGATGAGCTCCTCCACCTCGGGCGTGATGATGTAGCTCTCCGAACACTCCGGCTTGGGCACGTCCTTCTTCTTCTTGTTCCGGTCATTGCGGACCGCTGCAGGAGTGGCAGGGTCACTGTCACCTGTCCCCAGTGCCACCCAGCCCCTGCCCCACCACACTCTGCCCCTCAGGGCAGGATGGGGGAGCTGCCACCAGCAGTGGGCTCAGCTGTAGTGACAAACTCCCAGCGGAGCCATCAGCCCCATAGGATTCCTTTAAACAACCCCCAAGTCATTAGGAGCAATTAGGGGTGCAGTTAGACCCTGCACCCTGGGGGGCCCGCACCCCTCGCCAAGGGGACAGTGCTCTGCAAAGCCAACACATCAGAGAGGGACCCCAGGGACAGAGAATGGCAGCTGAGCCGCTGGGTGAGGGGCATGGGAGGGAGGAAGCAGCTGGGAAGGGAGGAGCAGCTGGGAGGAGCCCCAGCCCTGCAGGGATCAGCCTCTGTGGGCTGAGAGGGCCGGGACCCCTCTTAGGTGCAGGGTGAGCCCCTGGGATGCTGAACCCCCCTGGCAGTTCCTGGCCCCCAGGCTCTGCCAGCTCCTCCCAGGGGTCTCAGACCCCCAGGGGTTGGCAGATGGGGCAGGACTGAGGGAGGCAGCTGCGCCTCAGCAGCCCTATCCCCCGGGCACCCACCGCGGGGGCACAGCCAGGCACCATGACAACTGCCAGCAGAGCCGGGAGGCCTCCTAAGCATCATTTATCTCTGACATTATCAATCACGTGTTGCCCGGGCAACTGCCAGGCTGTGACACAATCCCAGGGGGTCCCCAACCCCCCCGGGGCCTTGCTGGGCAAAGTGGGGGCTGCTGGGATGGCCCATCACACCCAGAGCCCCCTGACCAGCACACCAGGCAGGGCGTTCCCATGCCACCCCTGGTGTTCATCCCTGTCCCCGTTCCCATCCCTGACCCCGTCCCTGTCCCCGTTCCCATCCCCACTCACACTCCTTGGACATCCCGACTTCGAAGCACTTCTGGAGCCGGCAGTACTGGCACCGGTTGCGCGTCACCTTGTTGATGATGCAGTTCTTGTCCCGGTGGCACGTGTACACCATGTTCTTCTGGATGCTGCGGCGGAAGAAGCCCTGGGGACCCCAGACAGCCCGGTCAGCGCCCGGCACGGGGACCCCCAGCACCCCGGGGAGCTGTGGCGGCGGGCAGGGCTCACCTTGCAGCCCTCGCAGGCGCTGACCCCATAGTGGTACCCCGAGGACTTGTCCTGGCACACGAAGCAGGGCTTGTAGATGCGGGGCAGGGGCGGGGGCGAGGGAGGGCTGGGCACGATCTCCTCCGAGCTGGTGCTCTGCGTCTCGACGGCTGTGGGGAAAGGGGCAGCACTCAGGGCACGGAGCCCCCCCGGGCAGGGCCCCCCCCGACCCCGCACCCCACGGCTGCTCCCCGGCTCCAGGGGTCCCGGCAGCCCCGGCCCCGCGCTGCCCGGCCCGGCCCTGGCGCCAGGTCGAGCGGGGCCAGCGGGGAGAGGACGCGTGCTGGGAAGATGCAACGTGACATTTCCAGGTCACGGAGACGATGTGGAATTCAGGCAGACAATAAAAAAAAAAGGAAAAAAAAAAAAAAAGCAAAGAAAAGGGCCGGGATCCCAGGAGCCCCCAGCCCAGGCGGCAGTGCCAGCGGAAGGAGGGGACAAAGGGTGCAGGGCCAGCCTGGGGGGGGCCGGTGCCACACACTCACTCACACGTGTGGGCACATGTACAGGGTGACACCTGCACGTACAGGTCACCCCCTCTTGGACAGTGTGACCCACACAGCCCGAGGGTCACCCACCACCCCCAGCCAAAGCATGGCCCGCCCAGGAGGGGACAGCCACTCTACTGGCCACCCCGAGGTCGCCCAGTGGAGGACATCCCCAGGGGCAGCACTGCCTTTGTCCCTGTAACAAGCAGACCCTGGCTCTGACAGCACAGGGGACACAGCGTACCCCTGCACCCCAACACCTCATGGAACATGAGGTTTTTCCCCTCCTGCACCCCAAAACTTCGAGGCATGTGCCTCTTGCATTCCAGAAGCACCCCAGGACCCTGCAGGAGTTGCCCAAGACCCCCAGGTCAAGCCTTGGCCCCTGCCCTGGCACAGTCTGGGTGGGGTGGGGGGAGTTCACTGCAGTTGGGGTGCACCCCTGGCACGGGGTGGGGGGCTCAGCACAGTTGGGTGCACCCCTGGCACGCAGGGCAGGGGGGTTCAGCAGGGTCAGGGTGCACCCCCGGAGCTGGGGAGGGGCTCAGCACAGTCGGGGTGCACCCCCGGCGTGGGGCGCAGCCAGGCAGGGGTTAAACGCTCCCCGGCTGCTCCGGGATGTTTGCAGAATGTTTTTCTGCAGCGGAGCCAAGCGAACCAGTCAAACAGGATATTAAAGGCCAGGCCCGGCGGGGGAGCCCGGCTCCCCCCCGCCCCGCCGGCCCCTGCACCCCAAAAAGGGCCCCACGGCCGCCGGAGTCCCCCCGGGGCCAGGGAGCCACGGGGAGCCCCGGCCGGGGACACCCAGCCCGGGGAAGGGGCCCCAGCGCAGCGCGGGGCTCTGGGGAGGGAGGGGTGGGGGTCCCCAGCCCAGCAGCGCCCTGGGCCACTCGCCAAAGGCCACGGGATGGGGCCAGGGAGGGGACGACAAGGACAAAGCCACCCCTGGCGCTTGTCCCCAGGCGCCAACGGGGACAGGGAATGTGCGGGGTGTGACGGGAGCGTGCGGGGCACGGCGAGCAGTGCGCGGGGTGGGGTTTGAGGTCACGGGAATGAGTGTGTAAGGTGGGATAGGAGCGTGTGGGGCAGAAGGGGAATGTGTGAGCTGGGATGTGAGGGCACGGAGGGGATGGTGCAGGGTGGGACATGAACGTGTTGGGCACCGGGGGAGCGTGCAAGGCAGGGTACGAGCGTGTGTGGTGGGCTGGGAGCGTGCAGGGACGGGTGTGAGCGTGCAAGGTGGGATACCAGGCTGCGAGGTGGGACGTGGGTGTGCGGGGTGGGACACCAGGGTGCGGGTGGGACACGGGCGCGGGGGCGAGCGCCGGGCAGAGCTCCCGGGCTGAATAAATCACCGCTGCCACTCGAGGGAGCGCAGCCATTAAAGTGACTGAGCGAACGTCGTCTATAATTTATCGCCTCTTTTATATAATTTAAGAACTTCCTCGTGGAGAGCTGCACTCACAAAACGCGGATTTGACAAGATTTTGATGTGCTGGGTGCGGAGCGGGGGGGAGGGGACCCGGCTCCCTGCGCATCCTTGCGCTGGCAGAGCTGCGCCAGCACCTCGGGAATCCCCTGCCACCCCTGCCACCTGCCAGCGGACCACGGTGCCACCGCGGAGGGGACACGGACGCCTGGCCAGCTCCCCAGGAGCCCCCCTCATGGTGGCATCAGGGCCACGAGGGGGGCACAGAGCAGCCCCCAAAGGCGCTGAGCAGGGCAGGATGGGTGCCAACCTCCCCTGCTGGGACAGGGCTGGGTGACGCGGTGCAGCTGGGGACACGGTGAACCCCAAAGCCCCGGCTCATCCCGCCCCCCGCAGCAGAGGGAACCCCGCTGTCCCCCCCGGCCGAGGCAGCGGAGCCCGGCTCCAGCTGCAGACCAGATGCTGCGGCTCCGCCAGATCCCGGGTGAAGGCTGAACGCGCCGCCCCCGCCCGCGGCCCCGCCGGCTGCTTCCTGCCCGCGCCGGGGGACCCCGGGGCACCCCGACACCCGCACCCCCGCCCTGGCGTGGGAAAGCGCCTGCGGGGACACCCCCGTGTGCCAGTGCCCCGCGGGGACACCGGCCTGCGCCACGGCTGCGGGACAGACCCCGGCCAGAGCAGCAGGGAGGATCGGGATGGGGGGAGCAGAGAGGGGAGCCCACCCGAGGGTCGCAGCGGGGGTCACCGGGGTGGCAATGCCGTGCCAGGGGTCACAGCTCCCCGCCCAGGAGAGTGGAGGCCCACCCAGGGCTTCCCTGCGGATGAGAACCCCACGTGCCCCGAATTCCTGCGCCTCTGCAGGAGCCGGGGGAGGGAGGGAAGAAGGTGCCGGGAACCCTGAGCCGTGGGGTGCCCGGTCCTGCTCAAGAGCCACGGGGCTCAGCCCACCTGGTCCCCGCGGGGCATCCTGCCCAGGAGCCGGTGTCTGTACCCTGCCAGTCCCCAAAACCCCGACACACCCATCTGTGTGTGACCCGCGGCTTTCGCAAGGCCATGTGAGGCCAGCATGTGCCCCGGGGGAAGGGGTGTCCCGCACAGCCCAACCCCACGTTCCCCTCTCACACCCCCAGAGCCCTCCAAAAACCCCCGACAGCACACGGCCCCACAGGGGCAGGGGGTCCCCACTGTTCGGGTGGGCTCCTACAAGATCTTCCACCACCCCCAGCAGCTGCCTCGTGCCTCCGTTTCCCCACGGTGGCAGCTCCAATCCTCTCTGGGGGTGTGGGTGGGCTCGCCGTGCCCCCCGAGCAGCTTTGGCTGCTGTGCCAGCGCAGCACACACCCCGCCGGGCAGGGCAGTGCCGTGCCGTGCCACGCTGGGCCAGCAGCCAGCACCGCGGGGCCAGCGGGCACAGCCACAGCTGGCTCTGAGGAAACTGAGGCACGGCACGGCTGCCCTGACACCACCGAGCCCTGCCCGGGCTGGCACCCCCGGGCTGGGGAGACACGGCACCTCGTGTGACGTCGGGAGCAGGGCACGGAGCCAGGGAGTCCCGCCAGCGCCCGCCGCCCGTGCGCTCGCCAGGTCACGGTCACCGTGACCAGAGCCCCGAGGTGCCCCAGGCCAGGGCAGGGGACCCACGTCCACCCCACGGAGAGGGGGTGCCGACCCCCGCAGGACTGGGGGGCACGGAGAGGGGACAATGGCTCAGGACAGTCAGAGCCGGAGGGCCCTGCGCCAAGGGGTGGCACCGGAGCCCGGCACCCCCCTGCCCACCCTGCCTGAGCGAGGCCCCGGGGGCAGCCCCCACCCCTCAGAGAGGCAGCGGGAGCCCCCGCGTGTCCCCGGCGCAGACAAAGGGCCCTCGGCCGCGCTCGGTGCCAGCGCAAAGGTCGAGCGGCCCCGAGACAATGAGGGCAGTGAGACCGGGGGTCCACGGCCACACACCCCCTTTGCACAGCGCCGGCCACGGGCACGCCGCCAAGGGCCCCCGCCCTTATCGGGGTGAAAGTCCCACGGAACCCGGCCGGACTTTCCCTGGCCGGACTTTCCCTGGGCCGTTGTGGTGGTCGCTGGGTGCCAGGTCACCGGCTGCCCACAGCGGGGGCGCGGGACTCCTCCAGCCCCCCCCCCAAACCTCACTCGCCCCCCACAGCGTGGGCACAAACCACAGCAGCAAGGGCTCCACATCCCCGCGGGGGAACAGCTCCCAGGCTGGCCGGCACTCGGAGCGCGCTGCCCGTGCCCCCCCCGCCGCCCATCCCGGTACGGCCGCGTCCTCACGCCCTCCGTGCCCCCCCCGCCTTGCACAGCGCACGGGCATGGGGGGAACACCGAGCCGTGACCCCTCCAGGGACACGAGGCAGGGTCCCGCCAGCCGGAACGGGGCTGCTCCGGCCTCACATCCACACCCAGGACCCCCCGGCCCAGGGGGAACCTCCCGATCCGCGGCAGGGTGGGGGCCCAGGCTGGGGCTCCCCCGCGCCTGGGCAGCAGCGGCGGCTCCGTCTGTAGTTAATTGGATTTTCCCGGAGCCTTTATCAAGAGAGAGCGAAATTCCCGACGGAGCCGGCGCTGCCTGGACCCCGCTGCGGGAAAGGGGGGGGGGGCGAGAGGCGACCCCCCCCCCTGCCCCCCTTCACCGACTCGGCCCCGACTGCCCCCGAAATAGGGCAGGGGGTGTTTAAAGAGCCGGTGGCTTCTGCGCATGGAGCCGCTGGGGAGGAGGCTGAGGGGGCTGAGCCCCGCACTCTTCCAGGACCAGCACTCAGCTCAGCCCCCCCGCCCACGGCCAAAGCCCCCGCACCCAGCCCCGCACCCCGCACCCATCCCCGCAGCCCCCGCCCCACACCCGCCCGGGTTTCGGGGCCGCTCTCCCCGGCCCGATGCGGCGGAGCGGGGGGGGCCCCGTCCGCCCCCCAGTGCGCGGGTACCTACAGCGGCCGGAGCTGCTCCACGGCGGGGGGCGGCGGGGGGGGCAGCCCCGGGGGCCCGGCCCGTAGAAATCCATGCGGAGGAAGGGGCCGGGGGGCAGCCCCGCCACCGCCGCGCCCTCGTACATGGTCCCGGGGCGGCGGGGGCGGCTCCCCCGGCCGGGGCGGCCCCGGGCGGTCAGTGCCCCCCCCCGCGCCCCCGGGGCGCCCCGAGCCGCGCTGCCATCGCCCCGCGGAGCGGCCCCGCCGCTCGCTCCGCGCCCGAGCGGCGGGAGGAGGAGGAAGAGGAGGAGGAGGAGGAAGAGGAGGAGGAGGCGGGGGGAGGGGAGGAAGGCGCAGCCCCGCCGGCTCTGCGGCTTCGCCAGCCCCGGTCCCTCCCGGCACCCGCCGCCTCCCCGCGCTTAACCCGCTCCGCGCCGCGGGGCCGCCCCGGCACCCGCACGCGGGGGGACACGGACACGGGGGGCACGGACAGGCGGGGGACGGGCACGGACACGCGGGGGAGAAATGGACACGCGAGGCGGGGCACGGACACAGGACAGGGACAAGCACATGCGGGAAGGGGGGCACGGACACCGAGGGGGACACAGACATGCCGGGGGGTAACAGGGGGCACGGACACATGAGGTGACACGGACACGCAGGAGGACACGGACACGCGGTGGAGAAACGGACACACGGAGAGGGCACGGACACGTGGGGGCAAAGGGGCACGCAGGGGGACACGGACATGCAGAGGGACGCGGACACGCGGGGCCAGCGCCACGCGGGAGCGAAATGGGGAGGGGCTCAAGGCGGGGCTGGGGGGTCTTGGGGGTCCCGGGGGCTGCCCGGCAGCCGCGGCTCATTTGCCTAATGGGATGCGGGTGAACTGCGCGTGAACCCGCGGGAAGGGCTCACCTCGGCCTGACCCTCGCCCCCCACCCCGCCCCGGTTGGGTGGGTCTGTGTACATGCATGTGCACGTGTGTTCACGCATGTTCCCCGTGCGTGACGCGTGTCTGCATCCCCGCTGCAGAGGGGCCGCGTGTGCTCCCGCTGCACAGACACACGGGGAGGTGCGTGTGCCAGCCTGTGCGCACACACGTGTGTGCATTCGCCCTGCACACACACACATGCACGTGTGTGTGTGTGACACCATGTCCCACCGAGCACGGGAACACGCGTGTGCGCGCAGCCCGCTGTATCTGTGTGCGTGCACACGTGTGTGCTGGCGTGCAGGGCAGAGAACCGTGTGCCACCACACCACCCCAGCCCTTCACACGAGCCCCTGCTGGAGCTGACACCACCAAGCCGGGGAGCCCGGAGCGGTGACAGCGCTGCCAGCGCAGAGCGGGGACGGTCACACGCCAAGGACAGGCCCCGGGGGTGCCACCTCCCCGCCGCACAGCGGGCACGCCACGGCATCCACACTGCCCCTGGAGGGGGAGGAGCCCCCCTGAGCCCCCAGCCGGGCCTTGCCGTGAGCAGGAGGAGCACACGCGTGTGCACGGCTGGACAGGGACGGGAGGATGCGGGCGCTGCCACACACGGTCTGCGTGTCCGTGTGTGCGTGGCTCTGTGACTGCGTGTGTGTGTGCATGTTACTGTCCTGTGGGTACATGTGTGGCTGTACACGTGTGTGCCTGTACATATGTGGCTGTACATGTGTGTGGCTGTGCACGCCTGTGGCTGTCTCTGTGTGTGTGGCTGTACACGTGTGGCTGTACACACGTGTGGCTCTACACGTGTGTGGCTGTACATGTGTGTGGCTGTACGTGTGTGTGTGTGGCTGTGCACACATGTGGCTGTACACACGTGTGGCTGTACATGTGTGTGGCTGTGCACACGTGTGGCTGTGCACGCCTGTGGCTGTACATGTGTGTGGCTGTGCACGCCTGTGGCTGTACATGTGTGTGGCTGTACACACGTGTGGCTGTGCATGCCTGTGGCTGTACACGTGTGGCTGTACATGTGTGTGCGTGCCTGTGCACGCATGTGGCTGTACACATGTGTGTGTGGCTGTACATGTGTGTGGCTGTACACACATGTGTGTGTGTGGCTGTACACACGTGTGGCTGCACATATGTGCGTGCCTGTGCACGTGTGTGATTGTACATGTGTGTGGCTGTACACACGTGTGGCCGCACATATGTGCGTGCCTGTGCACGCGTGTGGCTGTACATGTGTGTGGCTGTGCACGCGTGTGCGTGTCCGTGTGTTCCGTGCGGGGCTGCGCAGCGCGGCAGCGCCTGTTTAAATAATAATGGCAAGTCGGGGCTTTGCTTAGCCAGCAGGTTTCGAACAAAAGCCCAGCGCTGCTCCAACTTCCTGCAGCGAACATGACAAATGTCTGCTCTGACTCATTTACCAGCGCTGGAAAGAATGTGGCTGCGATGGAGGGGACGGAGGGGACGGCGCAGGGGACGCGGGCGGTGGCACCGCACGGCCGGGCCGTGCCGGCGGCCGCCCCGACGGGCAGCGCTTCCCATCCCGCATCGCTTCCTGCACCGCTTCCCACATCCCTTCCCGGCCCGCATCCTCTCCCGTCCCGCGTCGGCGGCAACAGGAAGAAACAGAGATTAAAAAAAAAAAAAAAACAACCAAAAAAACCAACAAAACCTTAAATCCAAAGCCAAGAGGAACTGGGCGAGGGGACACCCCTCACGCAATCCCGCAGTGTGAGGGGGACAGGGACACCCCGCCCTCAGCCACATCCCACCAGCAGCCTGGGGAGACGAAAACAGGGCCCTTCCAGCAACATCCCCAGCCCCGCATCCTCCTGGCCCCGCTCCGTGAGCGATGCTCCAGGGGGATGGAGATGCCTCCAAAAGGCTGATGAAAACCCCATGGAGGGCTCCCCGTGCCCGGAGGGGACGGCTTTGGGATCACAGGGTCACAGTCCGCACGGACAGGGACACCCACACAAACCTCGCCCCCAGCCCAGCCCGGGGTGCTGGCGCAGCCCTTCCCCCACCGCCGCGCCGGCACCTCGGGGCCCCGCAGCCCCCCCGGGCCCCGCAGCCCCCCTCTCGCCCGCCCACTTCAAAAGACCCCATTTATCCCCTTCAGCCGCTTTTGAGCCCGGCGAATTCCCGGCTGGAGCAGGCGGCTCCCCCCGGCCCCTGACAGTGATAGAGAACCTCCGCCTAATGGGCTTTCCCAGGCTGGGGGCCCAGCGCCTCATCAATCTTTCCCGGGCAGGGATGGGGGGGGCCGGGGGGGGTCCCCAGCTCCGCACCCCGCGGGGCTCCCCGGCCACTGCCCTGAGCGGGGCCCCTCGGCCCCCCCTCCCCGGCCCCCGGCCTGCAGGGAGCACGTTTTGCTCATTAATTTTTAAAAATTAATTAATTACGGGGCGCTGCGGGGGAGCGGCTACGGCGCAAGGAAACCGGAGCCAGCGGGTAGGGTGACAGGCCAGCCCGGGCGCGGGGCCCCCTGTCCCGGCAGCCCCGAGCGGGGCCGGGGGGGGCGCGGCTGCAGCGGGGGCTGGGCTGGGGTCCCGCTTCCCGCAGCCAGGCCTGGGAATCAGGGCGAGGGAGGGTCCGGGGAGAGGGGGGCGGCTGCACTGGGAGCCCCTGATGGACACCCGAGACGTGCCACGGGCCAGCGCTGGGCGAGGGGAGGGGATCTCCGGGGACAGGCAGGCGCCACCGAGCCCCCAGGGATGGGGATGAGGGCACGGGCGCAACCCAGCGCCGCCACACGCGGCAACACGCGTGTGCACACCTGGCACAGGGACACGGCAACCCAGCTCTGCGTGTGTCAGCAACACACAGGCACAGACACTGACACACACACACACACACGTGTGACACAGACGTGCACACCCTGTGCAGCCCCAGGTGTGCACGCACAGCTGTGTGCCACGGACACGCAGCTCCACGCACAGGCACCCAGCCCACAGTGGAGGGCACACGCGTGTGCAGCCACCGTGGGGGCACACGCGTGCCCACAGGCAGCTCCCAACCCACCAGATCCCCAGCCCGACACCCGCCGGGGCTGCCCAGTCCAACCCCGAATCCTGGGAGGGGCATCTGCACTCCCGTGAGGGCCCAGCCAGCTCGGCCCTGGGGCCGTGCAGCTGCAGCACATCTGGCGAGGGCCGGACACATGGTGAGGAGGGGGTGGCAGCACCGGGCCCCCCGCAGGCGGGACACGGACACCGGAACCTCCCTGCAGCAGCAGCAAGAGCAGCAGCACCCCACGGGACACCCCAATATTGCAGGAGCCACCCAAACAGGGCACCCACCAGGCTGCGTGGATGCTACGGGGGGAGGCGGCCAAGACGTGGTGCTCCCACCCCCTGCAACCCTCCAGCACCCAGCAGGGAAGGCCGAGGGGAAACTGAGGCACAATTCACCGGTTGGCCACCCGCCCCAGGACACCCATGGCCTTGTCCTCAGTGTCAGGGAAGGGGGGGGACACAGGCGGCCCCCCCCCAGCCTGTTCCCACACGCCTGGAATGGCCCCAGAGCCAGCGCGGGGGAGTGGCCCCACCCGCCGACACCCAGTCGCTGAACTGGTCCCACTGGGTCCCACCGCCGCCGGGGCGGCTCCGGCGGGGGACAGCACCCAGGGCCGGCCCTGCCCGGACCTGCACCGGCCCCCGGGGCCAAGGACGGGCCGGGGGGGCCCCGCCACACCCCGACCCACGGGGTTCTCCCCGGCAGCCGGTGCCGCAGGGCACTCATGTTGCAGGGAACAGGCACCACGGTGGGGCCGGGGTGAGAAGAGGTGTCCGGCAGCCACCCCACGGCATCCGGGGAAACTGAGGCACCACCCCTGAGGGGTGCTGCTTCGGGGGGATCCCAGGTGGGAGCCCACCTCCAGCGGCTCCCAGCTGCCGTCATGGCAGGCATGGTGATTACCGGGGCCGTGATGGACGAGCCTGTCACGGGGAAATGGAACCGGGAGCAGCCGCGATGATGATTGTCCTCATCGCCTTCATCGCCTCCCCCCACGGCAGCCCCGCCACCGGCGAACAAAGAACCACCACGGGGTGGGACACAGCACCCACCGAGCCCACTGCCACCCAGGCTGGTCACAGTGAGGGACAGGGACACTCTGGCGAGGGCCCACAGGCCATTAATAACCAGCATGTAAAACAACCACTAACGAAGGCGGCCGCAGTTAATGACACAACCCCACCAGGGCCGCTGACCGCTCCCTGCCTCAGTTTCCCCAGCAGCAGCACTCACGTGGGAAAAAGCACCTGGTTTTTGCATCACGGAGCCCCCAAAATCAGCCCCCCACAGGGGAGCAGGGAGACCCTCGCCCACCAGTGCCACTGCCCCAGGGACACATTATGGACCAGCCTGGGACTGGCACCCACATGCCATGCTGGGGGCAAAGCCTGGCCCAGAGGGGTCCCCACCCCAGCACTGGGGGTTCCACCAGCTGGGGGTACTCACTGGCAGGTGACGGGGTGCTGTATCCGCTGACGGGGAGCTGGTGCTGGATGCCAGCCAGGGTGCTGGGCGGCGAGAGCCCCCCCAGCATGTGTGGGAAGAAGAAGGCGTAGGGGGGCACGGGGTAACCATTGAGGTGCCCCCCACCCGGCGTGGGGCAGGAGCTGCTGTTGCTGGCCATGGTGGGCTCTCCGGTGCGGGGGGCTCTCAGGTGCGGGGTCCCGGGGGCAAGCAGAGCATGGGGCCCGCGGGTGCCCTGCTGCCGGGCTGTCCTCACGGCTGGCGCTGGTCCTGCAGCACTGCGGGGGAAGCAAAGAGGGGCATTAGCAGAGGGGCTGGGAACACTGACCCCCACCCCGCGGGGTCACCCGCCAGCCGTGCCTCAGTTTCCCCACACCTCCCCACCCCCAGGATCACATCCCCTCCTGGCCCCAGGAGGGCGCAGCCGGCCGGGTCTGGGGCTCCGTGCGGGATTAACGCCGATCCCCACGATTAACGACACCGGGACGGCGGCACCGGCAGGCGCAGCTCACTAATCCCAGCTTAGCTGAGTGGGGGGGAGAGATGGGGGGATGGTGTGGGGACGGTCTGGGGACACTGTGGCCCCACGGGGCACCCCCTCCAGCCAAAGGCCACGCCGTGATCCCAAACCTGCTCCGCCAGGTTAGGCATGGGAGACAGGGCACACAGCGGGGCCTGGGAGCAGCAGCCCCTGCCCCAGCCTGGGGGGGTTTGCGGGGCAGCTGGGGACAAGGCGGGGGGGACACGGGCACACTGGGGTCCCCTGAGGACAAGGGCTCGGCTCCAGGCCGGCTCTGCCGTCACGGCCACGCGCCCACTCCGGCTCCTCTCCCCCCCGGTGCCTGCGCGGATCCCGAGGGGGCTCAGCCGCCCGGCCTCAGAGGGAGGGGGCTCAGCCCCCGCGGGACCAGCACCGGGGGGCTCAGGCAGCTGCAGGGCTGGGCCGTGCCCGTCGAGACGCAGCCCCCGCCCCGTGCCGTGTGCCACGTGCCAGGCCATGCCCTGCGCCGGCAGCTCCCAGGCCGGGCCGGTGGGCACGGAGGCTTCGGCCCCGGCCGGTCGGGGGGCGGTGGGAAGGGGGGCGCGGGGCTTTCACAATCCCGGGCTGGCTGTTTATTTAAGTGCTGGCGCGGGGCCCGGCGGGGGCTGTTTATTTGCCGAGAGTGCTGGCTCCCGGCCCCGTGGAGGCGGAAAAGGATCCAGAGGAACAAGGCTGGGCCGCCCGGCAAGGCGCTGGGGAGGGGCCGGGATGGGCATGGCCCTGCCCGCCCCCCCCCCCCACCCAGAAACCAGCTTGCTGCACCCACTGGAGGCAGGACCCCCGCTCTCCCAGCTCACACCAGCACCCACTGACCCAGTGTGAAGCACCCATTGGGAGACCTATGGTCAGGGTGGGCATCCATCAGTGGCTGGGTGGGGGTCACATTCCCCCCAGCACGGGGTGCCCCAGTGAGTGTGGGATTCCCACAGGCATTGCCAGGGAGCGGTGCTGGAGACCAGCTCAGCATCACTCTGGGGACAGCCCCTGCGTGGTGTCCACACACGGCACTGCAGGGACCCTGATCTGCGGCGTGCGGGGCTGCCCCTGGCCCCCCCGGCCCCCGAGTGCTGCTGGCCGGGGGGAGCCAGGGGAGGGAGGCGCGGGAAGAACTGTTTATGTTTGCCGGTGCCAAGTGCTTGCTGGGCACCACGCCAGCCGTGCCGGGGCCCAATTACTCAACCCGCTCAGGCCCCCCCACACAACGCCGGCCAGGGACCGAGCGAGGCCAACGCCGCCGGGCTGGTCACTGTGCACCGCAGTGACCCCCCCTTCCCGATGCTCCACAGGACCAGCCGTGGCCAGGAGGGTCTGGGGATCACAGTCAGCCTTGCTCCCGTGGGTCCTGGTGGGCAGGAGGAGCTGCTGCCCGGAGGAGCTCCCCTGGGACCATGCGCTGTCACAGCCCCCAGCGCACAGCTGCTCCCCAGCTGGGGGGTCGTGGGCATCCCAAATGTGGGTCCTGGGTGTTCTGACCAAGCTGCATTCCCAGAGCCTGCCAGGTCAGCAGTGTGGGGCCAGGGGCCGTGCAGCCCCTCAGCAGGGCCCATGCTCACCCGCCCCAACGCCTTTTCCTCCAGTCCCTGCAGGAGCTGGACGAGGCCCGGAGCTTCCTGGAATCCAGCGCCTCGTTCCAGCCCCGGAAAACATTGCTGCAGGGCCCGGGCCAAATCCAGCCATGAGGAACCTCCCATCCAGGCCGGGGGTGGCCCCCGGGAGCGGATGGACAGACGCACGGACACGCAGATCAGACCATTCCCAGGGCCAGCAGCAGTGGGGCTGGTGGGAGATACAATTTGGGGGGCCATGACTGGTGGAGGAGGACACAGCTGGGGTGGGACGCAGCTGCACAAGCCACCATCCCACTGTGACCCCAAAGAGAGCACAAAGCCCTCTGCAAAAACGCGTGCACACCCAGACAGGCAAGGCAGCACTGGCACAGCCCCCCAGGAGACCCCTCCCAAAAAGGCAGCCCCCCACTGTGACCCCCCAGGCTGGGTTCAGTGCCCACAACCACATCCAGCATCAGCTGCAGAGCAACCAGGATCCCACCAGAACGGGCAACACCCCCTCCCCAGGGACCACCCCAGCCAGCTACACCTCCAGCCTACCCTGACACTCCCCAAAACCCCCAGCGCAGGCAGCACCCCGGCCCGTGTCACACCCCCAAACCCAGCGGTGCTTCCTGTCGGGGCACACGGCGATGGCAGCACCAGCGCCCGGATGTGACACGCCGGTGTGGGGGGGCTCCACCCTGGCACCCCCTGCAGCGGGGGGCCAGCGGGCCCGGGGGTGCCTGGGGGTGCCTGGCAGGGCAGCGGGCAGTGACCCAGCCCTTCCTGTCACGCCGGCGGGCACCGCGCTCCAGGCCGCAGCTTCCCCTTGCCACTCTCGATTCCCAGGCAGACAGGTTTCAGTTCAGCCCTGGCCCAGTTGTCAGAGCCCCCGTCACCCCAGAGTCTCTCACCCTGCTCCCCTAGAGCCAGTTGCACCATTGACGCATCACCCCATTGAGTAATGACCCCACTGACCTGCCACCCCGGGCCCCTGTCCCTGCTGCCATCCCAGGGCTCACCACCGCAGCATCCTGCACTCCCCACATCTGGGGCAGCTGCCGTGCACGCCCCCCACCCTCACCAGAGCAGGCAGTGGGGACCCTCCCCGTGCCAGGCTGCCCCCAGGGCGTGTGGGCAGAGCGGGGTTGCCGTGCTGGGGTACGGGGGCACAGGATGGCAGCCTCCGGGCAGGGCAGGAAGCGCCTGCGGAGCCACTGCGGTTGCAGCCTGCGGTTTCCTCGCTGGCAGCAGAGGCAGCCCGGGGTGGCCTCGCACGCGAGGCCAAGGGCCTGGCTGCCCCCGCTGCCCCCCGCCACCACCGGCCCCTCCGGGCCCCCCCGGGCAAGCCAGCGTTGTGCAGGGGCGGTGAGGTGCCCCCCTGACAGGGCCGCTGAGAGAGACCCTCTCCCGGTATCCCCAAAGCTCTCCACGGTGAGTCACCGTCACGTTTCTCACGTCCCCGGGCAGGCGTGAATCATGCCCAGCCTGCGGCACGGCCGGAGCCAGCGGCGCACACTCGGCCAGGCAGCCTGTGCCGGAGTTGAGGCTGCTGGGAACAGGAATCTCAGGATGCTGAGGCCAGCGCAGACCCCAGGACCTACATCCTACTCCCCGGGGCCAGCAGCCGACCCGGGGGCTTGCTCAGCCCCACGGCAGGTCCCTGGGCAGCACTGCTATTCCCACATCCCAACACCAACTGCAAGATACACCGAGCCACCACCGCTCCCCCAGCACAGACACGGGGCCAGGGACACCACACTGACCCACGGGGATGCAGGGACGGTGTCCACGCTGGCCTCCGCAGCCCACGGAGGCACATGGACAGCCTAGGGAGTCACGGCTGGAGCTGCAGTGTGGGTCAGCACCCCACATCCCGCTGCAGCCAGGAGCCACAAACTGAAATTCCACCTGTTGCGGCCGGGCCGACTCCGGTTACGCCGGGAAGGCGCCGCTCCGGTTACACCTCCCGCACCCGGCAGCAGACGCGCCATTCTTGTGCGGGAACAGGTGCCCCAGCCCCCGCCACGGCCCCTGGGATGGCCACAGCTGTGCCACAGCACCACCAGCACTGCCCCGGCCTGGCTGCACCCTGGGCGCCTCCAGAGGAGCAGGCCAGTCCCAAAGGTCCAGTGGCGTCCCGGCCAGCGTGACCCACCAGCCCCTCACACCGCGGGCTGCCCCCACAGCAGCACCCTGGGGACACACACCCTCCCCCACCACCGCCTGGCCATGGAGGGGATATCCCCAGGCACAGCCCAATCCCCACCCTGCATCCCAACCCTCAGGATGAAAGCAGGAAAGCACAGGCCCAGGGCTCGTGGTCCAGGAGGAGTGCCTCATCCCAGGGGTGCTGGAATGCCCCATCCCAGGGGTCCAGGAGTGCCCCATCCCAGGGGTGCTGGAATGCCCCATCCCAGGGGTCCCGGAGTGCCCCATCCCAGGGATCCCGGAGTGCCCCATCCCAGGGATCCTGGAGTGCCCCATCCCAGGGATCACGCAGTGCCCCATCCCAGGGATCCCGGAGTGCCCATCCCAGGGATCACGCAGTGCCCATCCCAGGGATCCCGGAATGCCCCATCCCAGGGGTTCTGGAGTACCCCATCCCAGCTCCCCAGGGGCTCCCGGGAGGCAGGGGGATGGTGCCCCGGCAGCCACTCGCGGCAGTCCCGGTTGTTTTTAGCCGAGGCTGCGGCGGCAGCCGGCGCCCTGGGAATGGCGTGCCGGGAACAGCGCGGCCCCAGACAGCCCTCGCTGGCTCGGCGACAGCCGGCAGACAAGTGCAGCTGGCACGGGGCCGCTCGGGACACGGCGCGGGGGGACCCGGCGGGCAGGCGGCTGCGCGACACCCCCGGACACCGGGATTCGGTGGCACCGTGCCCCCAGCCCGGGCAGGCTCCCGGGAAGCAGAGGCTCGATGTACCTGGGGGGGGCCAAACCGCTCCGTGCCGCAGCCGCCGCGACCCACCGCGTCGCGCCCGGGCTGGCCGCCCTGAGCCGCTGCCACGTCCCCTTGCCATGTCCCTTGTCACCGCCTGGCAGCCGGGGGCTCAGCGGGGACAGCGGAGGCCACGGCGGGCGCACGCGGCCCCTCGCCGGGCCCTGCCACGAGCTACCCCCCGCTAAGCCGCCTCCAGCCGCAGGGAGATTAACCCATTTTCCGTAATCAGCACATGTGTCACCGCAGATATGATCGCACACCCCCCCCGGGGCCGGCGCTGCCAGGGGGCCCTGCGGCACAGGGGTGCCCCATGGCACCTTCAGGCTCCGAGCAGGCACTGCGGGGGACTCGCAGTTCCCACAGCCCTGCCGTGCTGCGGCAGCGCCCCAAAAAAGGGCTGGGGGGCCCCCAGAGCCCGGCCATCCTCTTCATGGCAGCACTGGCATCGGCGCTGGGCATTGCCAGGACAGCGGCTCCGGGCACCAGCGGCCAAATGTGGCACGCTGTCACACCAGAACCTCCCGGATATAAATAGATGCGGAGCGGCGGGATGGTGAATCCCAGCGCCGCAGGGCAGGCGGTGGCACGGTTGTCCCCAGGCTCCGCGGCCGCGACGCTGCTCCTGCCACAGGGACGGGGACACAGAGGATGTACGAGGACAGCTGGGTGAAGCCAGGCGTCCCTGTGGGATGGAGCAGCCCGCAGGCACCAGGCAGCGCTGGATGAGGCGCAGGGCGCTGCTCCTGCCATCCCACTGCCGGTGACACCACCGGTGTCACCTGGGAGGGCTGCGAGCAACGGGCAAAGGGGCCAGACACCCATCGGGGCGCCCACGGGCATCCCTGGTGCGAGCACCCACGGCAGCAGGCGCATCCCCGAGCGGCAGCAAGGTCACCCCCAAGGGCAGGGTGGGGGCCCATGGGTGACATATGGCCCGGGAGCAGCGGCCGCGGGGCCGCTAAGCCACCGAGCCGTCACCCGCTAATCCCGGCGCGGGGACGCGGCGGGTGCTGCACCCGGAGCCTCCAGCCGGTGCCTGCCCGGCTCCCCGGAGCCGGGGGGACCGGCTCGGGGAACCCCCGTGTCCCCCCCCAGCACCCGCCGCGCTGCGGGGCGGCCCCTGCCACCAACGAGGTCAAAGGTCAGAGGAACAGATTTGGGGGACGGAGGCACAGATTTGTCTCCGCACCGGCCCGCCCCAGCCTGGGGCGCCGCTCCCCGCTCCCGGGTGTTGGGGGGTCCCCCCTCTGTCGGGGTCGAGCACCCGGGGGTCAGCACCCCCATCCGCCCACTCTGCCCGGAGCCCGCGGGGGCTCCGCCGCCCCCGGCCCGGCCCCGGGCAGCTGCCGCGGGAGGGAGGCGGCGGTCGGCGGTCCCTTACCCGGCCCCGCCGCCCCCCGCCCGGCTCCCCCCGGGCCCCCCCGCCCGCCGCCGCCCTGTCAGCCGCGCAGAGCGATGGCTTCCTCCGCCCGCCGGCCAGGAAACGGCGCAGACGCCGCTCCCGCCCCCCGGCCCCCGGCCCCCGCCGCCCCCCGCGCTCCCGGCCCCGCTCCCCCGCCGGGCCCCGGCCCCGCCGCACCCCGAAAAGGGGAAGCGGCCCCGGCCCTCCCCGCCGCGGGAAGGTTCGGGGGTGGGGGGGGGGGGGATGTGGCTCCGCGCACCGGCGGCCCAGGGGAGCCCGGTAATCCCGGAGAGGTCTCCCCAGCACCGCGCTCTGTGGCGGTCTTCCGGTCCCCGGTGGGCTGTAGAGGCTGCTGGAGCCTCCCCGGAGCCCGCCCCGGGGTTGGGGGGGGGGCAGCGCTGCCGCTCGGGAGCGCCCAGGCGGTCGGTACCGGGAGAGGGGGAACTCCGGCACCCCCAAGCCCGGTGTAAGAGGCAGAGGCCAAAGCCGCGATCCCGAACCCGCTGCGGCTCCGGTGCTCCCGGCAGCCGCAGCCCGGCGGAGTCCCTCCCCCGCTGCGGGAACCCCGGGATCACCCGTTACCGGAGGGGGATCCCCAGAGGCGGTACCGGAGCCGCATCAAGACCCTCCTTCCCAACCCCGCTCCCACGGGGCAGATCCAGAGCCCCCCTCATTACCTGCTCACGGAGACTCCAACACCGAAATCCTTAAACCCGCGGTGTTCCCGGTGGTGGCTGCATGGCGGCGGCACCGGGAAGAAGCGGGGGGAAGGGGCGGGGGGGGGGGGGGTTCTCCCCGGCTTAGAGGGGTGAGGGAGGGGTGGGGTGGGGGTTCCCGGGGTGTTCACCGAGCGGCGGCCGCGGCCATTGCGAGTCATGTGCTCGCGGGGAAACTTTACCCGGGGCTGGGCCGGGCGGGGCGGCGGCGGCGGCGGCGGCGGCAGCGGAGGGCGGCGGGGGGGGGGGAGCGGGAGGAGGCCACGCCCCTCCCTGCTGACCACGCCCCCCGCTCCGCCCCGCCGGCCAATGGGAGGCGGGCGGGGGCGGGGCGGGGGCGGGGCCTGCCCGGCTCTGTAACCCTTTGAAGTCTCCAGAAAGCGGAAGGGGAGAAAGTGGGTGCGCGCGCCGCGCCGGCGGGGGGGGGCTCTTAAAGGGGCCGCGCACCGCAGCCCCGCTGCCCCTCTTACCCTTCCTCCCCCCCACACTCACAGGAGGAGGTGCTTCAGCGACCCCCCCCCCCGCACCCAGCCCGCTTCCCTCTTCTCTGCCTCTGGATTCCCATCCCCACCTCCCCGGGTGGAGGATTGGGGCACCCAGATGAGGGAAAACACAGGGGGTGGGTGGTCCAGGGGTGTAGGGGAGAGATGGGAACACGCTGGGGGGAAGAGGGGAGAGGGATGGGGAGCTCCTGAGCTGCCCCCCAGGCTCAGAGGGGAAGGGCTGGGGGTACCTATGGCACCCTGGGGGTATAGAGTGCCTGTACCCAGGGGGATTCCCTGCTCTGTCTGTCCCCGGAGAGATGCTGATCCTAGGAAGAGGACGGCATGGAGGACAGACATGGACACAGGCTACCCACCCACACTGGGGGAGGCCAGAAAGGCACCCAAGGCCCTGCACCCACCAGCACAGCCCAGACCCCACGGCACGAGGGCTGGTAGGGCACTGGGGCAGGAGCTCCCGTGGGAAGACACAGATGTGAGGAGTGTAGGCAGCCTCAGCACATCCCCCGGAGCAGGGGTCACACTGGACCCCCACCACCCCTGGGTGCCTGTCAGGAACCCACGGTGCCCACACAGGAGGGTGGCACCCACCGGGCCACTCAGCACATCCCCGTGCCTCAGTTTCCCCCGTGCGCTCAGCACAACGAGGTTGGACACCCTGGCCGGCCGTGGGCAGCCAGGCCGGGGCCACCCCGGGCCGGGAGCAGCCGCCGGCCCCCTCCCCGCACACCGGGCCCAGGCGCCGGCATGTGCTCAGCCCAGTGGAATGCGCCAAATCACTCCCAGATGTGCGGGGCGGCCAGCCCGACCCCCGCCCCGCTCCCACCGGGGACCCCGCCGAGCACAGCCCCACGGGGACCGAGCCCATCACCGGCCGGACCCCGCCCGGTCACAGCGCCCGGCCCCGTCCGTGCCCTGGCGGCGTCGCGGCCCCGAGGCCCGGCAGGAGCGGGGCGGGGGTGGGACGAGGACCGGCGGTGGCCGCGTCCCCCCGGTCCCACCGAGGCCCCGGCGCGGGCTCGGCGGGGTCGCGCGGGGTCCCGGCCCCGCAGCCGCGGCCCCGGTGCCAGGCGGGAGCAGCCGAGCGGAAGGAAAGGGGCTGTCAGATGGAATCTGGGTGCCGGCGGTGACGGCGCGGCGGGAGGCGGCCGTGCCCGCCACGTGGCCGCTTATGTAAGGGAGAGTGCAAGGGAGGACAGCCAGGCAGCCGGGGCACCGGGGACACCGCCGAGGGGGACACCGAGCCCCCGCCGCCCGCGGCGCGGCCCGGCCCCGTGGGCACGGCACGTGTGTGCGGGGACAGGGGACGCGGGCACACGTGTGCTGGAGTACGGGGGTGGGGGGACACGGGACCCCGCAGCGGCCCCTCGGCCTCCCCGCATCCCTCCTGGGTGTCCCGGGGTGTCCCCCCCTTGGCCACGCCGCTGCCACCGCAGCGCTGCCACCCGCGGTGACGAACGGCTCCGGCGGGAGCTCCGGCACCCAAGGCGCCCGGATCCAGCTGCGCCATCGATTTTTCATCCACTGCGGCAGCGTGGAGCTGGGGCTGGCACTGGCATGGCCAGGGGGGCCGTGTCCCCTACGCTGCCCCGCTGTCCCCATCCCCAGGGACAGTGGCAGCACTGGGAACCCTCCAGCCTCACCGTGGGGTGCCCGCCACGGCCAGCCTGGCCCAGATGTGGGAGCGTCCCCGTGCCCTGCTGTGCCACCATCACCCTCACCAGGGGGGCCGGGGATGGAGCAGCCGTGGGGACAGAGGGAGCAGGGTGCCTGCCTGCATCAGCAGCACGTCACCGCAGACCCACACGCTGCCAGGTGCTTCCTTCCTGACACTGTCACTGTCACTGTGTGCCATGTCACCGTGTGCCACGGGGCCGTGCCACTCCCCGGGGCTGGCACAGGGCAGGACGTGGGCACCGTGATCCTTGGGGACCCCAGGGCAGGATGACACCAGAACCCGCTCAGCCCCACAGCCTGCTGATAGATGGCTGGGTCACAGTGCCCGCCAAGCCCCACGGTGTGGGGAGGGGCAGGGACAGCGTCCCCCCAAGGTCCCTGATGTGGCGAGGGCACCGGGACACAGCCCAGAGCAGGCAGAGCCTGGGCTGACCCCGGCGCCCGCCCGTGCCGCCGCACACGTCCGACACATGGCAGGCAGGGCCGGCTATAAATAGCGCCGGCAGCCGGGGCTGAGCCTGCTCGGGGCCCTCGGGCCTCACAGATTCCCCCGTGCCCCTCCCCGCCTCGGTTTCCCCACTGCTCCCCACGGCCAGCGTGTCCCCAAGCTGTCCCCTGGCCCTGCAGTGGCAGAGAAAGGGGGCTGCCCTGTTCGTGGTGGCACCAGGCTCCCCTTTCTGTCCTTGTCCTGGGCACCCGGGGGAAACGTCCCCGTGTCCTGCAGGGATGCCACAGACCACGGAGCTGAGGAGCTGGGACATGGCAGGGCCACCCCCTGGGGCCGCAGGGAAACTGAGGCACACTGGGGACTCTTCACATCCTCCCCCAGCACCAGCCCCCCATCCCTGGCCAGGAGCTGCTGAGGGGCAGGCAGAGGTCCCGGGGGACAGGGTGGGATGGAGGGGCTTGGGGCACAAGCAGAGCCTCATCTCCTCCCACCTTCCCCCCCCATTTGGAGCCCCCAACGCCCCCCCCGCCACGAGGAAGCTGCAAAATTAGGTCAAAGCGTCCATTATTTAACAGAGATGGAGGAGCTGGGGCCAGGAGCTGAGGCTGGGGGCTGGAGCCCGGGAGAAGGGTTGGGGAGGACAGGGCTGTGGGGCAGGCAAGGGACTGGGGGAACAGGGGTGAAACAGGGGGGACAGGAGCAAGAGCTGAACCAAAACGACTTTATTTCATGGCAGGAGATAAAGGGATCCCCCCTGTCCCCCCCAGGGGTCCCTGCACCCCCTCTGCCACTGCCAGCACCGGGGACCAGAGCAGGGCTGGCACTGGGAAGATTCTCCCCACAGCCAGAGTGGTCAAGAAGGTTCAGGAGGGCCTTGGAAGGCTCTGAAAGAATTGGGAGCAAACATGGCCCGGGACTGATGGCAGGAACAACACCAGACCTCAGGATCACACACCAAGGGGGGGAAGGAGGGCCAGGAGCACCAAACCACTCCCTGAAAAGGAGCTGGGGGGGCCACAGAGGGGCTGGGGGTATCCCAGCCTCCCACCTAAGCTCACACAGAAGCCACAATATAACATTAAAAATATTATTATATTAAAAATATTAATAAAAAGACCCCAGACTGAAAGCCCCAGGGCAGAACTTGGCAAATGTCCAAGACCTTGGGAGCTACTTGTCTGCTCTTGCCACAGCAGCGAAATCCCCCCCTCGGGGCCACGGGGAGGGGGTCGCTGGGGGGGTTAGTGCAGCCCCTGAGCCAGGATGCTGCCCACCAGCGCTGTGTCCTGCAGCCTGTGCTCCAGCGCTGCCTCCTCCAGCATCAGGGAAACCTGGGTGGGAGAACAGGGCTGCTCAGCACCGTGCTGCCAGATCCCCATCGTGTCCCACTCCTGGGTTGTCACCAGAGCCTGCTCCACCACCCCCCGCAGTACCTTGGCCAGCCGGGCCTCCTTGGCCCTCTTGAGCTCGAGGACGCCACGGGACTCCAGGAGGGTGACAAGGGACAGACACTCGGCCTGGTCGATGGCGGGGAGCTGCTGCCGCCGGCACACCTGGCTGTAGGTGTCATGGAGCTGGGGAGGGGCAGGGGGAGGAGGTTACACCACAGCAAAGCACCCGGGAGACACCCCAGGGACACCCACCCGCCGCCCAGGTCCCACCCTGAGAGGGTCCCACCGCCACTCACCTTCCCCAGGGTCACCTCACGGGCGTGTGAGTGCCGGGCAAGCAGGAGCAGGGAGCAGAGCAGCACCTTCTGCTGCAGTGGGAAGGTGTCCTGGGCCCCCTGGGAGCGCCCTGCCAGCCGGTCCCCAAACACCTCCGAGAGCACCCGGGAGATGTGCGGGAGCCCCACACGTTTGGGGACAGGGGACGCCGGAGAGTCACCTGTGGGACAGAGAGAGGATCCCATGGAGGTGGGGAAAGGGAGGTGGCAGTGGAGAGAGGTGCCCCACAAAGGGAGCCCAGACTCCCACTGAAGTGACCCCAGAGGAGCCCCCGCAGGGTTTTGGCTCTGGCAGCAGTGACTCACCCCCGGGCAGAGGCTTGAGCAGGGTCTGGCCTCGCACCTCCAGCTCCACCACCTCCACGGCTCGCCTGGGGAGGGACAGACCTGAGCACCAGGCAGAGCAGGCACCCCTGGTGGCAGGGAAGCCATGGAGACTCACAGGGACCTGTGACCACAGGGTTTTGGGGCACACACTGACCTACAGACATCCAGGGCCTTGCGAGCATCACCGGAGACTGCGGAGACCTTGCGGGCACAGAACTGGAGCGCAGCAGAGTCCACCACGGGGTCACCAGCCACCTGTGAGGCACCAGGGCCCTCAGTGCTGCCACTCACTTGGGCAGAGGAGCCCCTGTCCCCTCCCTCTGCCCTCCCTGTGCCCCCACCTGCCCCAGCCGCTCCTGCAGGATGCGGGTGAGCTGCTCCTTGGTGTAGGGTGGGAAGTGCAGCAGCTGGGGGCTGCCGGCTGGGTGGGCTCGCAGCCTGGCCAGGCTCCTGTCTGTCAGGTCCAGGGCATTAGCCAACCCTGCAGAGCGAGGGGAAGAGGAGGATGAAGGCTGTTCTCCAAGGAGGGAGCAGGAGGGGGCTGCAAAGGGAACCTCCCCAAAAGAGGGAGGGTGCCCAGGGCAGCAGTGCTACACCCTGGGTACTCACCCACGAGGACGAGCCTGGAGCTGGGCAGCTGGGGCCACTCAAAGAGGGTGTAGAGCACGTCCTGGCCTTTGCTCTCCAGCTGGTCCAGCTCATCCAGCACCAGGAGGCTGTGGGAGAGCCCAGATCAACCCCTGCTCCGTCCCCTCACAGCACTCCAAGCAGGGAGAGCATCCAGGGGGATCCCACTCCACCCACCAGAGACTGGGAACTCACACCATGGGCCCTTGGGCTGTCAGATGCTTCTCCAGGCTCCGGACACGCTCCCGGCCGGTGGCCACAGGCAGCCCCAGGTGCTTTGCCAGGGCAGGGAAGACGCTGTGGGAGCTGCCCAGTGCCATGCAGTTCAGCACCACAGTCTTGCTCCCAGCCAGCTTATCCTGCCAGGAACGGGAACGTTACACTGGCCCCGTCCCACTGCCCCCCTCAGCCCCCGCAGCAGCCCCACCACCGTGGCCACGGCACACACCTTGCAGTCGAGCAGAACACGGCTCAGACAGGCTGTTTTCCCAGTTCCAGGGGCTCCGGACACGTAGAGGCTGCCGGGCCGGCGCCCCAGGACGTGTTCCTGCAGGAACTGCCGCAGGATCCCCGTCTCCCGCTCCCTGCCCTGAAGCTGCTCGGGCACGGCCGCGTGCAGCACCTGCTTGGCCTGCTGGTAACAGGTAGCTGCACGGGGAGCAAGAGGACTCAGGGAGGGATGTGGCACAGCTGGGACCCCATCCCAAATGATCATCATCCCCACCCATGTCCCCATCCCCATCCCTGCCTTCATATCTACCCCTAGCTTCATACACCCATCCCTACCCCTGGCTCTGTCCCACCTTATCCCCATCCCCATCCTCACATCCCCAACCCCATCCTTTGCTCCACCCTCAAACTCTACCCCTACCACCATTCACATTCCCAATCCCTGCCCCATCTCTGCATCCCCCTCCCATCCATAACCCCACACTCACCTTCCTGCCTGAAGAGCCGGGTGCGTGGCTGCTGCCCCGAGCTCCGAGGGGTCTCTGGCCCCGAGCTCCGTGGGGACGGCTCCAGGCCCTTGGGCTGCTCGGGGGAGGCCGAGGGGTCTCCAAAGAGCAGCCGTCGGCCCCGGTTCTCCTTGCTGCGCTTGGCCGGGGAGCCAGGCAGGGCATGGGGGACATTGCACAGGTTCTCATCGCCTGCAGAGGAAATAGGCTGGTGGTGACACGGGGCTGCTGTCCCTGGGGGACTTTGTGCTTCAGCTCCCCAAAAAACCCCGCGGGAGCAGCTCTTCCTCCCCAAATGGGGATGAAGCCACAAGCGCAGCTGGACCAGAGCCGGATGGGGCTGGGCCCATCTGTCTGTCCCACCCCCCCGGGGTGAGAAGGGGGATGCGCCCCCCGCCATTCCCGGGGGGTCCCGGCGGAAGGACTCACCCAAGCGTTTGCGGGGGCTCAGGGGCTGCACTTTGGGGCTCAGGGGCTGCGCTGCGGCCCGGCCGGAGCGTGTGTCCGAGGTGGCCTGGCCGGGGTCGGAGAGGCCCGAGGCCTTGGAACGCGGCGAAGGGCGCGGAGCAGGGGCACCGGGGTCGCTCTTGGCCGAAGGGGCAGCGAGGCGGCGGGCGCTCCTCGTGCGGGGGAAGCCGATGGTGGGCTGGCTCTGCGGGCTGCTGCTGGCCATGGCGGGGCTACGGCTGGAGGACAGCGGTCAGAGGGCGGGACCCCGGCCAGGAGAGAAAGACCGCCAGCCCCGCGGGTCCCAGCCACCCTCTGCCCCCCTAGTCGCAGTCCTCATCGCGCTGCCCCCATCTCTGGCCCCCATGTCCCCCCAAGCCCCCCTCGGGTCCCCTCCGGGTCGCCCCCGCTGCCGCCACCAACCTTCTCGCGCCAAATCAGCCCCGCTCCGCACTTCGCGCCACCAGGCCGAGCCGGCCCCGCCCCCTTCGCCCCATTGGCTGCGCCGCCGCCGCCGCCGCCAATCACTGCCGTCGAAGGAAGGGCCGCAACAGAGCAGCCAATCAGCGAGCGCACCCGAGGCACGGCGGAAGGTACCGAGCGCGGCGCGCGGGGCATGCTGGGAGCTGTGGTCCGCTTGCGGGGACTCCGCGCTCCCAGTACCCCCAGTGCTCCTGCGGCCCGCGACCCCCACCCCAGCATTCCCAGTGCCACCAGTTCCTCCCATACTGCCTTTCAACTGCCGCCCAGTCTTGTCTCTCCATGCTCCCAGTAATCCCCACCGCGCTTCCCCCGTGCTCTCAGCGCCCACACCCATCAATCCCCCCTCCCCCTGCTCCCAGTACCCACAATCCTCCTTCCCACTGGTCCCAGTGCCACCAGTAACCCCGATCCTGCCTTTCTGCTGCCTCTCTGTGCTCTCAGTGCCCTCCACCCTGTCTGCCGAAGTGCTCTGCCCCCAGCCCTTGGGGCATCACCTCCAAGAAAAGGAGTTCCTGGGGACCTCCCCCTTAGACAGTGTCCTTGACATCATTTATCACTTTATTACTTTTATTTAAATGTAATTTCCAGCTCCTCCAAATTCCTCTGTTCCCTTTTAAAAGGGCCCCTCGCCGCAGGAGGGGCAGAACCGTGTTGAACTTTTATTAAACCCAAAGGGCAGCGCTGGGGGAGGGGGGCTCATTCTCCAGAGAAACCCCCCACTCACCCCTCACCCACCTCGCTCCAGCCTCAACAGGGGAAGGTCCATCATCATAGAAAAAAAAGAAAAAATCCCCTGAATGAGCCCCAAACCCACCTGCAGGGGTGGCCCCCCCTGCACCCCGTGCCCTTCCTGCTATGGTACAAAGAGATCAGTAACTACGTTAGTGTCACCCCCGCCGCGGGAACACCGAGGGTCCAGCCGGGACCACCCGTCGGACAGGGAGTGTAAGGCAAAACATCACCGGCCCCCAGGGCCCCCCATGTGCCCCCTGATGTGCCAGACCCAGCACGAACAGCCCCCCCCCCCAATGTAATTAGTGTTTTCTTGTTAAAATGCTCAAGTTTGGGGGGGGGTCAGCAGTGAGAGCCAGGAGAACCCCGGGGGGGAGTGCCAGGGGAGCAGCGGTTTTGAGGGGGGCACATGGAGGTGGCCCCCCCTGTGGGGTCAGAGAAAGGGGGTCCCCACCAGCCCGGCGCTGGTCCCACTCACGTTCCCCCCCTGCTTCTACTGGCTCCTGTGCAAAAAAGCAATGGGCTGTGCCGGGATAACAAGGTCCCACCAGGACAACGAGGCTCTGCCAGCCTGCCCCTGCTTCTCCTCACTCTGGGGGTCTCGCAGCGTGTCCATTCCCTGCTTGACCCCAGCCCCTCTCCATGAGCCCCCCTCTGGTCCCAACAGCCGGCACACGGCTCAGCCTCAAGTCCTGTGCCTGGCTCCCAGGCAGATCCCAACCCAGGATCCGTGAGGAGGAATGAGGGATGGACCCATCCAGGCTTGCCACGAGGTCAGAGAGTCCTGCGGGGTGCATAGATGAGGCGGGGCTGGCGGAGCACGCTAGACTGGGGGGATCTGCTTGTCCTGGGAGAACCGGAGAGGCTGGAAGTGTGTCATGCAGGGGCTGGGAGCTGGGGGGGTCCAGCCGAGGAAGGGGAAGGAGGTCCATGTCTCAGCTCTGGAACAATCCACCCGCACAGCCCGGTTTCACCTGGGGATGGGGGGCAGCGGGGGAGCCCCACGCGTGGCTGGAAGACAAGGAAGCCTGTTGGAAGCAGAAGCTCCGCAGAGCCGGATCCAGCACGTCTGCTTTCCCTCCTCCACACCCCCGCGCCAGCTGCCGGCCCCCCCCCCCCGACCTCCCCGCGGAGATCTGGAGCCTGGGATTTGCGCCTGGCAGCAGCCGCTGCAGCCGCACCGAGCTCGGGGCTTTTCAAACCCGCATTAAACATTCATGGCTCTAAAAATAAACGAGCATCCCATTCTCCCCGGAGTCTCCGCCGGGATCCGCAGCGCTGACGCGCAGCACCAAGGGCACTTTGAGCTCTGCCGGGTCCGAGCGCCGCTGCTCGGGGCCCGTCCTGGGATAGGCGCGGGGTCTGCGTGGCCCCAGCCCCTGCCCAGCCCCGGCTCCGGGGTCCTTGGAGATCCCCTCCGGTACCAAAGGGGCTCAGAAAAGGCAGGAATGAGCCCAGCAGGCAAACCAGGAGCAGGTGGGTTATGGCATCAGCACAGCCCAGATTTCTGCCCCCACCCTGCAGCACAGAGAGCTGCCTTCAGGGCTTGGTACCCCTGGGAATGGGGCTCAGCACCCCCAAAACACAGGCAGGGCCCAGGGCATGGCCACTGCACCACCCACCCAGTGCAGGGACAAACAGGACAGTGCCAGCCCCGAGAGCACAGGAGGGGAGAGAGAATTTGGGACACCCCCTCCTCCTCCTCCTCCTCACCTCTGTTTGTTTTGCTGGGGTAGATCCTCTGAAAGTATTTATATTCCTCTGGGGCTGGGAAGTCTTCAACGGGATGAAAGGAGTATTTGGATTCAAAGTCATCTGTGAAGAAACGGGAAAAGGGGGCAGGTGAGGGAGGGGGGCCCTGGGGGAGCCTGGCCAGAGCGCCACAGGGCTGGGCTCTGAGGGGGATGGATCCCTGCGGGGTTCCCACTCACCCAGGAATGCTCTGACGGTGGAGATGGAGTCCCGGTGCCCGTTCCGCACGGGCGGCGGGGGCGGCGGCGGCCCGGCCGGGGTCCGGGTGGGTGGCGGCGGGGGCTTCCCCCGGCTGGGGGGCTCGGCGGGGCCGTGCACTCTGTAGGGAGGCGGGGGCGGGGGGGCGTCGCGCCCTCCGTTCCGCAGCATCGGCGGCGGGGGCGGCGGAGCTGCGGGGACACAGCGGGGTCAGCGCCGTGCGTGGGACACCCGGGGCAAACCCAGGGACATCCCCCCGAGCGTTCAGGGCCAGCTGCTGCGCCAGACCCAGGCCCAGGGATGCTCCTACGCGTACCCGGAGATTTCCTGCTCGCTCCTGACATCTGCATTCCTCATCCCACCAGCTGCAGTGCAGGGACCAGCCAGCACCGCTGCCCCACCGGCTCACCGCCCGGCCCAGGGGCTGCTCCAGCCCACACTGGGCACAGCTCCCTCTGCACCAGAGGGGATCCCAGGAGCAGCTACAGTCCTGCACATCCCTGAGGCTGAGGGCAGCAGCTCCACATGGAGCCAAGATGCTGCCTGCCAGAACTGGAAGCCACCTCTGCAGTTGTCACCAAGGCGGTGACAGGATCCACAGCCCCTCTGACCCACCTCTCACTCCTGCCCAGCCTCCCGCCGAGGCTCCGTGGCACTTTGTGCTCCTCATTAGCCTAATTACACCCGGGCTGACAGCGCAGATCCCCAGCTGTAGCTCTGAGGAGGGATTCTGGCAAGGCCAGAAGGACGGAGCGGCTTGGCAGCGGCCCAGGCAGGAGCTGCGGTCTGGACGGGGAGCCCAGGAGTGCACGGGGGGGCACCGGGGTGCAGCCAACACCAGTCCCGGCCAAGAGGACACCCTCCTGAGGGCTGCACATCCAGGGAAAGGCTTCTCCCTGCTCTGCCATAGCATTTTGCACCCTCCCAGTGACATTTAGGAAGCTCAGGGGAGCTGCGCTCTGCCACATTCTCATCTCCCACACCAGGAGAGCACAGGCAGGAGTTTGCCCAGCCACAACCTTCCATCAGCACCAGGCTTGGAAGGAGCTGGCCGGTCATGGACGTGTGTTAGACGTGGCACTGCAACTCCTGCCCCAGCTCGGCCCCTACACCACATGCAGAAGACTCGCTGTGTCCCGAAGCCAATTCTTGCCCGTCACCTCCTGCCACGCCCTGCTCACCCCCCAGCCGCCCCCAGGCACCGCAGAGCGAGCGGCCCTTACCTGCTCCACGGCTCGGGGGGTCTCTGGCCGGCGGCGGGGGGCGGCTGCTCTGCAGGGACGGGGAGGCAGCAGTGGGTGGCGGCGGCGCCAGACCCCGCAAGGGGCCCGGCGCTTTCCTGTGCAAGGAGTTGTGTCTCTGCGGCAGCTCCGGAGCCAGCTCGCCGCTGGGGCTGGAAGGGCCGTTGGGGACACCGGGGGGTTGCCGGTACGGGGGAGGCGGAGGGGCCAGAGACTGGCCCTGAGCGCCCGAGCGGAGACTGCCCGGGGAAGGAGGGGGTTTGATGGGCGGCGGGGCGGGGGGTCCGTCCCTGCCGCCGGGCGGGCGCTGTCCCGGGGTGGGCGGCAGCGGCTTCTCCCGGTTGTAGGGCGAGGCCTTGGCGTGCGCGGCAGGGGGGGCCGGGGGGGCGGCGGCGCGGCGGCCCGGCGGCGGGGGCGGCGGGGCCGAGGAGCTGTGCTTCATGCCGGTGCCGCCGGTGCTGCCGGGCCGGGACAGGTCGGGCAGGGAGGGCCTCTGCGTGCGCGGCAGCTCCGGCGGGGACCCCCGGCTGCTGTCGGCATCGTCCTGAGGGCGGCTGTTGCCGGCCGGCACGGGAGGCCTGGGAGCAGCTGCTCGGGAGCCAGGGACTTGAAGTGTTTGTTTAGTGGAGCTGTCTGCGGGGAAGGAGAGCACAGTGAGGGGTCAGGCACGGCACGGGAGCAGGGCGCTGTCCCTGCACACAGCCACGGCCGAGGAGGGCCGGGCCGCAGGGACGGCTGTCTGGCACGTGCAGGGAGCTGACACCGAGCACGGCCACGCACAGCTCCTCTCTCACCCCTCTACTCTGTGGCCACCACAGAGAACACACGGAGTTCAGCAATACACGAAACTCCTGCGCCCTCCAAGAGGTCTGTGTGTGGGACTGAGGCTCAGGGAGGGCACAGGTGGCCTGTGCCATGCATGGGATGTGAATTGGGGTCCTGCCTCCGAGCAGCTGAAATCCCCAGGGATACAGAGTGAGATCCTCAACCCCTTCCTGTTCAGGGCCCTCCCCAGGGACCCCCACACAGCCCACAGGCCTGTGGCCATTACCTGAGCTGTCCTTGGCTCCCACAGGTCTGAGCTTGGGAACGCCGCCTTGGAAGAGGCCACCCTTGGGCTGGATGGCAGCTGAGCCAGAGCCGTAGCTGCTGCCGCCGCTGCCCTTGGGCTCTGAAAGGAGGGAGGCAAAGAGGTTAAGCCTGGAATTATCTGCTCCTCCAATGAGGAGCTGCTGGGAACCAGATGGACAAGCGCCCTGAAGGGCACGGCAGCGCCCAGCATGGGGCCGGGAGCCTGCCGGGGACTCACTTTCCAGGATGGGCGCACTCCGGTCATTGATTTGGGTCACTTTCCTGAGCTTGGTCCCTTTACAGATGTCCTGCAGGAGGGCCCCACGGCCCCGCTGCTCCTCCCGGCTCAGCTTTGGCGGTTCCGTGTTTGCCTGCAGAGGAGCAGCAGCTCAGCACCTCCCCGGGACCCCCCGGCACAGGAACAGCCCAGCTCCACACTCCCACCTCCCGGAGCACCCCACCCCTGCCACAGCCAGCCTGCTCCAGGGGCAATTCCTCTGGCAGGTGGCCCCAGTGTGGGGACAGGCCACCTCCCCGCCCAGCGAGGTGACCCCTACCTGGCTGAGGGTGGGGGGAGGCGGGGGGCCGGGGGGCGGCGGCGGGGGAGGAGGGATCGGCATCCTGGCGGCTGCGGCTGCTCAGCGCTGGGGGCAGGCCTGGGCGTTCATGCCTGCGGGAAGGGAGGAAGCGGTCAGGGAACGCGGGGAAAGCCGGCGGTGAAACACGGCCCCGGGGGAATTGTGCTGGTGTGCCCTGTGCCCGGAGCTTGTGCAGAGCAGCAGCTGGAGCTGCTCTCCCAGGCTGTCCCAACAGACTGGAGCAGCAGGTCCCTGAGGTGGGAGCCAGCACATCCCCACCCCAAATCCCCAGGGCCCCCACAGCGCCTGCAGTCAAAACCCAGGACGTGTCTCACACAACCCACCTCGCTCGGCAGACAAAACCCGGCCGAGCTGATCCTGCACCATCCATCCAGCTCCTCCAGCTGCAGCCAGAGGCTGCTCACTTGGGAGTGTGACAGTAGCCCACCAGCACTGGCACGTGGCCCCATGGCCTCTCCAGCCACAACCAGAGTAAATCTGCCAGATGGCTCCGGCTCCACAGCAGCCAGAGCGGCACGAAGCGCCACGGGACTGTCATGTGGCTCCCATCGCCGAATTTCTTGACCTCCCAGCACTGAAGACTCTCTGTGCCCCACAACTCCAAAGCCCCCTCAAAGATGTCCATGCAATCAGGGAAACCAGCTTTCCCAGCAGAGATCTGGAGCCACTCCAACTCAACTCACCAGAAGCCCAGAAGGAACCTGTCTGGCACCACGGCTCACCTGGAACAGCTCCCGGGGCTCCGCAGGGCCCGGTAGCTCCAGTCAGCACTGGGGATGGAACACAGAGGGAGTGGGGACAGGAAGAGGAGCCTGAATCACTGGGAGGTCACAGGCCCTCGTGCCACTGACAGCAGTGCTCAGGTAGGGCCTCCCGTAGCACCGGCTCAGGGAATAGGAATGTCATGACTGGAGGCCTTGCTCACCACATGGAGAGTCCCAGGCACTCAGGGCAGACTCTCAGGCAGGGGATAAATGTCTCTCTCTGGGCCACAGATGTCCTTCCCACAGGGAAACCTATTCCACAGTCACTAATGGGAACTGCACCACCAATGGGAGGAAAGGACCCGGCAGTTTCACACCTGAAACTTCTGATTTCCGAGCCCTGACCTCCAGGGCAGGTGACAGAGGGCACAGGAACAGCCCCCACCGCAGGGAAAGTTCCTTTATGACTCACATTTCTGCCAGGTATTAACAACCAGATCCCTTCTCCCACTCATCTCCTGCTAGATAAACTACAACTTCCTAATCCCACAGGACACACGTCCGTCCCCTGTCAGACATTCCCAAGGTGTGAGAACGGGAAGCAGGGAGCAGCAGCACGGCTGCCCTCGGACAAATCACTGGCTCTGGGGTTCAGGGAAATAAATAAACACCTAAACTGCCTTTTAATTAAAATCAGCTTTTTCTACCCTGTGAGAACTCCATCAGGAAGACGTTCCTCCCTCCATCTTACAGCATTTTCCAAGTCACCCAAAACTCCCTCCTGTAACAAACGTGGTGCTCCTTCAGCCCAGCCCGAGGCCTCGCACGCAGGAGCCGGCGTCCATCGATCCCTGCGGACACTGCAGTCGGGAACAACGCCCAGCAAACCCATCCGGCCTGTGCCTTTCCCACTGGAACAGGATCACAGACGGCTCTGAACGTGCTCGTCTGGGACGTGCTGGAACAGGAATGCTTTTCCCTACGCTCCTTCCCACCCGCAAGTGGGATCACAGGGCCAGGGCGGCACGAGTGGCTCCGGGCAGAGCCCCAGCCGCGCTGGATCAGCTGCCGGAGGGAATTAGCAGGGATCCAGCCGAGGAATGCGCCAGGTAATGAGACTCCTGACTCGGGGTTCGTGTGTCACAGCCCTGAGCCAGCACAGGAGTGATGCCAGGGCCACCACCTCTGCTTCCGACCCACGGGAACGTCACACGGCTGTGTCCCCGCTCTGCTCCGGTGCCAGCTGGTTACTCCCAGGGTGACACTTCCCTTGGTGGCCCCTGTGACAGGGAAGCATCTCACAGACAGACAAACAGGGGTTTGTCAACGGGCACAAACCATCCAGTGCCACCCGTGCCAGGCCAGCCAGCACTGCTGGGGTCTCTCGGTGTGACCTGCTGACACCCTGCGACAGGCACCAGACAATCCAGAGGGACAACCCACAGGGACCTGCAGGACAAGGGGGGCATTTCTACAAACAGACCACGAGTCACTGTCTCCCCTCTAAGGTGTCCTTACAGCAAAACCTGCACTCAGTTCCAGGCTCTGACCTAGAAGAGCGAGAGGAAGGGAGAGGAGAGTTTAAGCTAAAGCAGCTTGAGGATAAACTGGAGCTGAATTCCCAAGAAACAGGTCATTCCATTTCGGCACACGGCCCCGTTAGGGCTGGGGATTAACAGCAAAGGTCACATTGAAAAACCAAAATCGAGAGGCCCCGAACTCAGCACACGGCTGGGAAAAGCTGAGAGCTCCGGGTGGGAATGGTGCCTTTGAAATACAGCCTGGATCTTTCATGTGCAAGAAGACAGACACAGCTGATACAGATTAGGGAGACAGGAGCTAAATCCTCCAGGAAAAGAAAAAAGGGGGAGTTTTCCTCCCAGCACCCCTTCATGCCTGGCAGAAGCTATCCCTGCGAACAATGCTCCGACTTCTCCGCACTCCTTCTCCTTTGTTCTTTCTTTTCTACCAGGACCCTTCCACCAAGACACATCCGAGCCTCTGAGGGCTCCACATGCCGTGGTGGCAGCTCCCTGTGCTGGCAGGGAGAGCGGCTGGGAAGAGCTGAATCCACAGACACCGGCAGATAAAAGTTGGGCTGAGGCAGGAGGGGCAGCTTTACACAGTGCCTTTGCTTTTCCTATCCAAAGCAAACCTCAGGAAAGCTCTGAGCAAAGCATGAGGAAAACAAGGTGTGAAAAGCTGTCCCTAGGGAGGAGGGAGAGATCAGGAGATCCAGGTCACCCTGTGGAAAGCTGCTTCAGAGCTGCTGTTCCACAGGCTGGAGCCCACCACGGCCACAGACCCCTCGGCAGTGTTTTGGATCAGCACTTCCCTGTCAACCTTGGGATTAAAACACCACTAAATCGCAAGAACTTGACATTCAGCTGCCCCTTGTCCCCTAAAAGCAGCAGGATCGGGCAGATCCGGCCCAGCCAGGGAGACACGCCACGTTTTCCAGGCATTTTTCAAGTCCCTGTTTGCTGTGGAGGGAATTGAAAACGCCCTCCCCAGCAGCAGCCCCCATTCGGCTCATCCCGGGGGGGATTGCTGCTGGAGCAGGACAGGCAGCAGCAGTGACCTTCAGCCGCCTATTTCCTCGCTTTTCAGGGGGATTTGGGCTCCGGGCGGATTTTTATTTCACATTTGCAAGCCCGAGCTGCAGCGCCTCATCCTCAGGGAGGCTTTGAACTGCAGATCAAGAGGAATTTCCACCCTCTGATGTCGGTGCAGAAATGCGGCCGCACCGGTTTGGGAACGACTTCCAAGGCTGGACCTCTCCAACACCCGCCCCCGCGCCTTTATCTTCCCTCTCTTCCCATCCAAACCCGCAGTTCCTCGTTACCCCCTCCCAAATTCCAACCCTGTCCTCCCGCAGCAGCAGCCTGACATTCCTGCCCGCTCCCGAGGAGGAGCTGAGGATGCTACATAAATAATTTATCCTGAGCGACAGCCATCGCAGGATTTAAGGTCATTCAGGCTTTTAAAATCCTATCAGCGTGCTTCCCGAGCCCAGCCTGCCAGCTCCATTTGGAGCATCCCGCGGAGCCGGCGCATCCCTGCGTGCAGACAGACAGACACGCTCCCACCCCGCGGGATCCAGACGCTCCCTGTGAATTATTAACAACCCGCAGGCTCTGACGAGGCGTTTTTAACAAAAAAAACCCCAAACTCCAGAGTTTCTGACTCCTCGGGGGACGAGCTCCACCGCCTCAGTTTCCCCATCCACCCACGGCGCCTACAACCTCAGTTTCCCCATCCATCCGCAGCTTCCACATCCTCTGCTTCTGCTCTCCACAGCTTCCCCATTCCCAGCTTCCACAGCCTCAGTTTCCCCAGCCCCGACCACAGAACCCCCGAGCTCAGTCTGTCCCCTGCTCCCATCTCAGGTCACTCAGCAGAGGAAACCTTTAATCAGCAGCAAGGAACTGCTGCAAGGAACCCGAAATCCCGCTGCAGCGAAGGGAAGAGCAGGAAAAGCCTGTCCTGCCAGGCCCTGCCGCTCCCCCTTGGCCGAGGAGGCGAAAGGAAGCCGGGAAAGGGAGAGGTGGCACACGAGGGGCCGGGCAGGAACCGCGGAATTATTCCGGCGGGAGGAAGCGGCGGGAGACGCGGGGGCTTCCCGGTTCCTTTCAGGCGGAGCTGGGAATTCCGGGTGCAGGGATCCTCCTGACAGCGATCCCAATAAACCGGGATCCCAGCTCCGGGTCTCCCCATCCACGCCCCCCTGGGCACGGTGGTGAGGACGGCCGCTGCACTGGGAGCAGGGGGAGCCCTGGATTTATTTCCCTGGAGGAGCAGGAGGGACAACTCAACCCAGAAAAGCTGTGGCTGCCCCATCCCTGGAAGCGTTCCAGGTTGGATGGGGCTTGGAACAAGCACCTTCCAGTGGAAAGATGGGATTTAAGGTCATTTCCAGCTCAAGTCATCTCAGGATTCCACAGAACTCCGTGTGCATGGTCATCCCCTAAAGCCACCATAAGATCCAAAGGGTCTGCCCCTCCTTCTCCTGGACCCCAAATAGGGTCCCCCCCTCTCCCAACCGGCCCCAGTGCATCCCAAACCCCCACTGGTCCTGGGCACCCACAGGGTAGGGGTCCAGGAGGGTCCTGGGAGTCAGTGTGAGGGTCCCAGGGGTCACAGAGGGGGTCCAGGAGGGTCCTGAGAAGGGTGGAGGGGTCCAGGGGGGTCCTGGGAGTCAGCGTGAGGGTCCCAGGGGTCACAGAGGGGGTCCAGGGGGGTCCTGGGAGTCAGTGTGAGGGTCCCAGGGGTCACAGAGGGGGTGCAGGGGGATCCTGAGAAGGGTGGAGGGGTCTCAAGGGTCATGGTAGAGGTCCCAGGTAGACACAGGGGTCACACTGGGGGTCCCTGACCCCTGGTCCTGCTCCACAGGGGTCTTGGGGAGGGCACCCTGAGGTGACCCAGGAGTCAGGGGGGAAGGGTCAATGGGGTCACGGTGGGGGGCTCAGAGGTCATAGGGGGAGTCCCAGGGGACACTCTGGGGTCAGAGTCTCCATGCTGGGGGTCCCCAGCACCTACCCCCACCATTTCTGGGCTGTGGGTCATGGGGGGTCCTGGGGAGGGGTGGAGGGGTCCAGGGCATTAATATGGGGGTCTCAGAGGGGCGCCAGGTGTCACAGTGGGGGTCCCACACCCCCAGCTCTGCCAGCTCTGGAGACCCTCAGGTTGGAGGGTCCTGAGGATCGGTCCCTGCAGTGACCCAGGGGTCAGGGGGCAGTGTAGGGATCTCAGGGCAGTCCCAGAGGACACACTGGGGTCAGGGTGGAGGTCCCAGACCCCTGGGCCCGCTGGTTCCAGCCAGCACAAAGACAGGAGTCCAAGGAGGGGCAGAGAAGCCCAGGAGGGCAGTGTGGGGATCCCAGGGGGTCCCAAGGCACTGATCCTGCCAGTTCCAGGCACACCCAGGACGAGGGTACAGGGAGGGTCCTGGGGAGGGATCCCACGTGTAATTCAAGGGTCAGGGTGAGGGGTCAAGGGACAGTACGGGGGGCTCAGGGGGGTCCTGGGGACGGGTCTCGGAGGAGACACAGAGGTCAGAGTGGGGGTCTCCATGGTGGTGGGGTCAGAGACCCCCAGACACGGGGCACACCCAAGCTGGGGGTGCAGGGCAGTTCTGGGGAAGGGTCCCTGACGTGAGCCGGGAGTCAGGGAGGTGGGAGATCTCACAGCCGTAACAGGGGTCAGGGGCTCCAGCCCCCCCCCCGGCCTTGCCGGTTCCTGGCACTCCACAGCCGGCACCGCGGACCCTCAGCCGGCCCCAGGGACCCCTCAGCCGGCCCCGGGCACCCCCCAGACCCGCGCAGGCCTCAGCGCACTCCCCGCCCCGCCGGTCCCAGGCTCCGCACAGGCCCCGCGCGCCCACCCCAAGCCACCACACCCCACAGAGGGGTCCCGCGGCCGCAGCCCCGGCCCCCCGAGTCCCGGCCCGACCCGGCCCCGCCGATTCCCCCCCCGGCCCTCCCCCGCTCACCCGCGGCTCCTCCCGCCGCTCCAGGCCCCGGCCCCAGCCCCGCCGAACGAAATGGCGGTCGCGCCCCTTCTGCGCCTGCGCGGCCGAACCGGATGTGGGCGGGGCACGGCGGGGCGGCAGCGCCATGATGAGGAGGTCGAGCGGCCATGAGGGACGGCCCCGTTATCGCCATCTTGGGAAGGTCACGCTGGCTTCGTGAGCGTCCGGCGCCGCGGTGTCCCGGTGACCGAAGGCAGAGCGGCACCGCCAGGAGGAAAATCCCCGCGCTGTGCCGAAACTCTTCTGAAGGCCCGTGGTGCCGTGACAGAGCCGGTCTGTGCCGCCTGACCCGCCCTTCCGCCATATTGAGAAGGTCAGCGGATCGCCCCGGCGGCGGCCATGTTGGGAGGGTTGACGGAAACCCTTCGCGGCCGCCATGTTTAGAAGGTCAAAGCTTGACCCCCGCGCCGCCGCCATTTTGGGAAGGTCGGCTCCGCCCTGTCCGTCCTGACGGCCGTGACGTCACCGACAGCGCGCTATGACGTCACTCCCACCATGACCTCAATCCCTAGCATGACATCAGAGACAAGTGCCGGGACAGACTTTTTATTGGGGCTCCCTGCCCCACCCCCAGCTCGATTTCTTTTTTTTTTTTTGATTTTTTTTTTTGCCTTTTTTTCCTCCTTTTTCTTAAAAAATAAATGTACAATTCCGGACAGCGGCGGTAGAAAATATACACGTCTGGGGGAGCGGGGCCACACATACAAAAATAGAGGGGACGAGGCGAGGGGGGGACAACATGGCCTCCCCCAGGGGCCCCCGTGCCCCAGCCAGGGGAGGGGGCTGGGCAGAGAGAGGGGGATGCACTGGGGGGGTCCCCAAACCCACAACCCCCCCCTGACCCCACACCAAGGGCGGGGGCAGCACCCAAGGGCCGGGGCTGGGCAAAGTGCGTCAGTGCTGGGGGGCTCCGGGCCCCCCGGGAGGGTCCCGGGGTTTGGGGGTCCCGGGGCGGACCCCCCCTCACTGGCTGCCGGGCTCCAGCTTGTAGGAGAGCTCGAAGAGCAGGTTCTGGTTGTCGATGACGCGCAGCTGCCGCACGTAGGCCTTGGTCTGCAGCTGCGCCGGGGACGCCTCCAGCTCCAGGCCTGGGGACGGCCCCGGGACGGGATCGGAGAGGGGGGGACAGGGATGGAGGGATGGGGGTGGGGAAAGGCAGTGGGGGAACGGAGAGGGTGGGGATGGAGGGAATGGAGGGGATGGAGGGATGGAGGGGATGGAGGGGATGGAGGGGATGGAGGGATGGGAAAACACAATGTGGGAACGGAGAGGGGGGACAGGGATGGGGATGGGAAAACATGGTGTGGGAATGGAGAGGGTGGGGATGGAGGGGATGGAGGGATGGAGGGGATGGAGGGATGGAGGGGATGGAGGGGATGGAGGGATGGAGGGGATGGAGGGATGGAGGGGATGGAGGGATGGAGGGGTGGAGGGATGGGGATGGGGAATGGAAGTGGGAGAACGGAGAGGGTGGAGATGGAGGGGATGGAGGGGATGCAGGGATGGAGGGGATGGGGATGGAAGGGATGGAGGGATGGGGATAGGAAAACACAATGTGGGAACAGAGAGGATGGGGATGGAAGGGATGGAGGGGATGCGGGGATGGAAGGGATGGGGATGGGAAAACATGGTGTGGGAATGGAGAGGGTGGGGATGGAGGGGTGGAGGGGATGGAGGGATGGGGATGGAGGGATGGAGGGGATGGAGGGATGGGGATGGGAAAAGGCAGGGAAAGATAAAAGATGGCAGTAAGAGAATGGGGATGTGGGAATGATGTGGGAATGGAGAGGGAGGGGATGGAGGGACGGAGGGAAGGAGATGGGAAAACACAATGTGGGAACAGAGAGGATGGGGATGGAAAGGGATGGAGGGATGGGGATGGGAAAACGCGGTGTGGGAAAGGAGAGGATGGGGATGGAGGGGATGCAGGGATGGAAAGATGGAAGATGGCAGTAAGGGAATGGGGATGTGGGAATGATGACGGAGGGACGCAGGGATGGAGGGAGAGGGGTGGAAGCATGCAGGGGTGGGAAGGCAGGGAATGTGGGGATGCAGGGGGTGCAGGCAAGGTGAAAGTGGGGATTGAAGGATGGGAAAGGTGCAGGGGGTGCAGGTGAAGGGACAGCGATGCATGGACAGGGTGGGGATGAAAGGGCAGCACGGGAACGGGGACGTGGGGACAGGGATGAGAGGATGGGGATTCAGGCACGCAGGAATGGGGATTTGGGAATGGGGATGCAGGGATGCAGAGTGAAGGGATGAGATGAGGAGGTGGATGAGGGATGAGAAGGCAGGGATTCAGGGATGGAGGGACACAGACAAAGAGGTGTGAAGGTGCTCTGGCCACATCCCCCTCCCCCAGGGCCAGCACTGCAGGTTCAGGGCCATGTGGGCCCCTCCAGCAGTGCCCCCCCAGCCCTGGCAATGCCCCCCCCAGCCCCGACAGTGCCCCCCAGCCCTGGCAGTGCCCCCCCAGCCCCAGCAGTGCCCCCCAGCCCCGGCAGTGCCCCCCAGCCCCGGCAGTGCCCCCCAGCCCCGGCAGTGCCCCCTCCCCGTGCCCCCCACTCACAGAGGGGGCGGCTCCGGTACTTCCGCACGGTTCTCACTTTCTCTGCGATGCAGTGCTGGGGCACAGAGAGACCCTCGGGTCAGCCCCAGCCCCCCCAGGGACCACTGACCCCCCAGGGACCACTGACCCCCCCAGGAGCCTCCTGCACACCCCCCACCCTCAGGGACCCCCCTCGGATCCTGTTCTGCACCCGGGAGCCTCTGAACCCTCCCACCCCCCCAAGAAAGGGGAGCCCCAAACCCTCGGGGTGGGGGGCTCCTCCAGCCCCTCAGGGGAGCCCCCTCTCCCCTGCCCTCACTCTGGGGGTCCCTCTGCCCCATCCCCCCCTAGAACCCACCAGTTTCTCCACGTTGACCAGCCCGTCCAGGAGGGTCTTGCTGCCTTCATGCAGGAAGGTCAGATCTGGGGCAGAGAGGGGGTGACTGGGGGGCGGGGGGGTCCCATGGGGAGTCAGAGGGACCCCAGCCCACCGAGGGGGAGCCCCTGAGAGCCCCCTCACCTTTGAGGATGAGCGGCACGAAGGGGATCAGGGGGGGCTTCATCTTGGCCAGCACCTCCCTGTAGGTCTTGTGGTTCCTGCAGGGGTCCTGGGGGGGGGAAAGGGGGGGTCAGGCTTTGGGGGGGCTCCCCAGGGGTGCCCTGGATCCCCCCCCCCATGCTGGTGACCTGGGGGAGAGGTGCAAAGACACCCCAGGACACCTCAGGAGTGTCCCCTGCTCACCAGCACCCCAAACACCCCCAGGGGAGGCCTGGGGACCCCCCCAGCACCCAGAGCAGCCCCCACACCTCTCACCCACCGTCAGGTTCTCAAACTTCCTGAACAGATTCTTGAATTTCCCTGGCAGCTTCTGGAAGACAAAAGGGGAGGGAGAGGGTAGGTAGCATCCAACGGGGCCAGGGAGCACCAAAGGGGAGGGCAGGAGAGCCCAGGAGGTTCTGGAACAGGCCCAGGAGGTTCTGGGAGCACCCAGGAAATGGTCAGGGAGCATCTGAGGGTGTCCAGAAAGGCCCAGGAAGGTTTGGAAGCGTCCAGGGGTGGTCTGGGAGCACCCAGAGAATCTCTGGAAGCACTGAGGTGGGGGTGAGAGCTCCTGGGGGGTTCCAAGAGCACTCAGAGTGGGGTCAGGAAGAGCCCAGGAGAGGTCTGGGAGCAGCCAGGTGTGGGCACGAGCATCCCCAAGGCTCCTGGGAGCACCTGGGCGGTGTCAGGGAGCACCCAGAGGTGATCTGGGAGCATCCAGAGGGTCCTGGGAGCACTGGAGAGTGGGGTGGGAGCACCCAGGGGCAGTCCAGGAGCACCCAGAGAAGTTCTGGGAGTACTGAGAGGGAAGGGACTTCCTGGGGGGGTTCCAAGACCACACCAGGGAGGGTCTAAAAGAGCCCAGGAGGGGCTCTGGGAGCAGCCAGGGGTGGGCACCAGCACCCCCAGGGTCCTGGGAGCACCTGGGCGGTGTCAGGGAGAACCCAAGGGTGGTCTGGGAGCACCCAGAGAAGTTCTGGGAGTACTGAGAGGGAAGGGATTTCCTGGGGGGGTTCCAAGACCACACCAGGGAGGATCTAAAAGAGCCCAGGAGGGGCTCTGGGAGCAGCCAGGGGTGGGCACCAGCACCCCGAGGCTCCCAGGAGCACCCAGGGGTGCCCTGGGATCACCCAGGAAAGGCTCAGGCAGCCCCTGGGGGTGTCCAGCAAGGCACAGGAAGGTCTGGGAGCAGCGTGGGAGGGGGCTCAGGGGCGCTCCCAGCCCTCACCTCCCAGGTGAGGCGCAGGCGGCTGATGGCGGCGTTGTTGAGGCCGATGACGATGGCGTAGAAGGAGAGCATGTCCTGGTTCTGCTTGCAGCTGGTGGGGGACAGCGGCGGGGGAGGGGGTCAGGGGCGGGCTGGGCACCGCGGGGACCCCCCCCCTGCAGCCCCTCGAGCTCACATGGCAGCGATCTTGATCAGCTTCTTGAGCAGGTGGGCGCGCTTGCCCAGCCCCTCGCAGAGCAGCAGCTCCGTGCCCACCCAGTGCTGCACCTCGCTGCAGCGCTGCAGCAGCAGCTCCAGGTTCGCCGTCTCCCGCCGGCCCCGCTCCCCGTGGAACACGTAATCCACGAATTCCAGCTGCGGGGGTGGGCGGGGGGATCCACAGATTGCATCAGAGCCCCCTCCCCTTCCTCAGCAAGGCCGCTCCTGCGAGGCCCCCCGAGCCCCCCGAGCCCCCCTGAGCCCCCCTGAGCCCTCCGAGCCCCCTCCAAGCCCCCCAAGCCCACCGAGCCCCACCCGAGCCCCCAGAGCCCCCCCGAGCCCACCAAGCCCCTCCGAGCCCCCCGAGCCCCTCTGAGCTCCCCGAGTCCCCCGAGCCCCTGAGCCTCCTCCGAGCCCCCTCCGAGCCCCCTCCGAGACCCCCGAGCCCCACCCGAGCCCCCCCCGAGCCCCCCGAATCCCCCGAGCCCCCCGAGCCACCTCCGAGCCCCCCGAGCCCCCTGAGCTCCCCTGAGCCCCTCCGAGCCCCCCGAGCCCTCCCCAAGCCCCCCGAGCCCCGGAGCCCCCCAAGCCCCCCGAGCCCCCTGAGCCCCTGAGCCTCCACCGAGCCACCCGAGCCCCCTGAGCCCCCGAGCCCTCCCCAAGCCTCCCGAGCCCCCTCCGAGCCCCCCCGAACCCCTCTAAGCCCACCGAGCTCCCTCCGAGCCCCCTGAGCCCCCCGAGCCTCCCGAGCCCCCCCGAGCCCCTCCAAGCCCCCTGAGCCCCCTCCGAGCCCACCGAGCCTCCCCCGAGCCCCCTGAGCCCCTTTGAGCCCCTCCAAGCCCCCTGAGCCCCCCCGAGCCCCCCTGTGCCCCCCGAGTCCCCCGAGCCCCCCGAGCCCCACCCGAGCCCCCCGAGCCCCCTGAGCCCCCCCGAGCCCCCCGAGCCCCCCAAACCTCGTGGATGCAGCGGAAGAGCTCCCAGTGGAAGGCCGTGAGGTGGTTGGCGACATCCTCGGGCTCGGCGCGGTGGATCTCGGTGTCCCCCGGGACCACCTGGATCTCCTCGGGCAGCGGCACCTGCGGGGGGGGGACACCGGGCCGGGCACTCAGGGGGTGCCGCGGGCTGGCCGGGGCCGGGCAGGGTCCCCGCCGGGGGTGTCCCCACCCCGGGGCTCACCAGCGAGTCGAAGGTGTCCCTGGTGCAGGCGAAGAGGTGGCTGTTGATGCCCAGGGTGGTGAACACGCACTCCTCGCTGGGCTGCAGCACCGCTTTCTCTGCCGCGGGGCACAGCCTGGGGTCAGCACCGGCCGGACCCCCTCCCCACCCAGAGCCGCCCCCCGCAGCCCCTCGGGTCCCCCCCGGGCACCTCCGGACGAGGCCACGGTGACGAGGATGAGCGCGTCCCCGCGGGCGCTCTGCTCCTCCGAGTACTGCAGCTTCTCGGTGACCGAGGCCAGGATGTCCTGCACCGAGGCCGAGAGGCGGCTGCGGATGGTGACGTACGAGTGGTCGGGCATGTACACGCGGCAGAAAACTGGGGGAGAGGGCGGGGGGTCAGCGCCGGGCGCCCCCGCACCGCCCCGGGCACTGCCCGCCGGGGAAACTGAGGCACGGAGCGCAGACTCGGAGAGGGCGCGGCCCCGCACAGCAACTGGTGGGTCACGGAGAGGAGGGGGGGGTCTCAGCCCCCCTCAGCTGCCCCCGCAGTCACTCACTCTCGTCAGAGCCCCGGAACGCCACGCGGGTCTGCAGGCAGGAGTCGATGCGGCGGAAGTGGCGGAAGAGCGGCTTCACCTGCTTGTTCGGGGGAGGGGTCTCGTCGGCCACCCTGGGGGGACACAGGACGGGGCTCGGGCGGGGCCCCCGGAGCCGCGGGGGCTGCACCCCGAGACCCGCGGGGTGCCCCGGCAGCCCCCACCCCCGGCAGGTTGGGCACAGGGGGGCACAGTGAGGGTGGGCACAGGAGCAGGGTGGGCACCAGGGTGCGGTGGGGAGGGGTCCGAGGCTGCACATGGCGAGGGCATGAGGGGGGCACAAAGCTGGATGTGAAGGTGCCGCCAGGAGGGCACCAGGGTGGGCTGTACTGACCCCTCCAGCCCCTGGGCACCCCCAAGGGCCACAACTCCTTGTCCTTCCTGGGGACTCCCTGACCCACAGGGACCCCCGGGACCCTCTGCCCTCCCCAGGGAGCTCCTGACCCAGAGGGAACCCCAGGGCTCCCTGTCCTCCCTGGGCATCCCTTGTCCCACAGGGACCCCAGACTCCACAGGGCTCCCTGCCCTCCCCGGGACCCCTGACCCACGGTGACCCCTGACCCACGGTGACCCCTGACCCACGGTGACCCCTGACCACCAGGCACCCCCAGGACCCCCTGACCCTCTTCTCACTTGAGCTCCACGGTCTCCACGAGCTGGTGCAGCTTGATGATCTCGTCCTCCAGCTCGTGGTAGAGGGACGTGTCCTTCATGATGAGCAGGTAAAGCTCCTGCGGGGCGAGAGGGGGCTCAGGGCAGGGGCTGCAGGAGGCTGAGGGGCGGGGGGACACGGGGAGGGGACACCCACCTTGATGACCTTCCCGGCGCTCTCCTCCTCCTGCAGCAGCCCCTTGTAGGTTTCGAGGAAGTGCAGCAGCACGGCCAGCACCGCCCGCTTGCGCCGCAGCCCCGAGCCCTCCTCCCAGCGCGCCGGGGGGCTGCTGCCCGCCGCCAGCACGAAGGTGGCACTGTCAAGGAGGTGCCACGGCAAGGAGGGACCCTCGGCCACCCCCCAGCACCCGCTGCACCCAGGGACCTCGCTGAGGGCGGTTGTGCCCTCCCTGGTGGCACACACTGCCCAGCTTGCACCCAAACACGCAGCCCACCCCCACGGCACCCCCATCCCCTTCTTGCTGCCCCTCCACAGCACCCGCTGCCCTCTCCATGCCCCACTCCTCCTTGCAACCCCACGCCCACCCTTTTGTCACCCTCGTGGCCGATTTGTGCCCGCTCCACGGCACCCTGGCGCCCTCCTGGTTGCACCCTCGTGCCAACTCTTGTGCCACCACCGCGTCCCCTTCATGGCCCCCTGATGCCCGCCCTCACCGCACCTCAGTGCCCCCCTCGTGCCCAGCCTTGGACCCCTCCCCACTGCGCCCTCGTGCCCTCCCTGTGCTCCCCCTCGACACCTCCCTGTGGCACCCACCCCTCTGCCCCTTCACAGCGTCCCTGTAGCCGCCCTCACTGCACCCCAGTGCCCTCCCCATGCCCGGCCTTGGACCCCTCCTCACGCCCCTCGTGCCCACCCCCAGGGCCCCCCAGGATATTGCTGGTGCAGCTGCTGCAGGAAGCGCTCGGTGGGCAGGAACAGCGAGTGGGTGAGCACGATGTCATCCAGCAGCGACTCTGGAGGGGGGGGGACAGGGGGACAGGCGTGGGCACACCCCCCACCCCAGAGCCCCCCCAGAGCCCCCCCCGTGCCCGGCAGGGTGGAGGGGTGAGGACGGGGATTCGCGGGGTGACACCGGGAGAGGCCGAGCCCCACGCCAACCCCCCCGCGCCGGCGCTGACTCAGGGCCCGCTCCCAGCCCCGAGGCAGCCGGGCCCGGCCGAGCCGGTGTGGGGGCAGAGGCGCCGGCAGGGCGGGACCGGGGCCGCGACGCCCCGGCACACCCGGCAGCCCCGTGAGAGCCCGGCTGCAGGCACAGCAGGGCACGGCGAGGGGGAAACTGAGGCAGGCAGCTTGAGGCGCGCGGGGCGGGTGCCACTGCCGGGCTGTCTCGGGCAGCGTGGGTGGCACCACCCTGTGAAGGTGTTTTGGCAGGGCCGGGTGAGCCCAGGGCCCGATACTGGCATCAGTCACCACCACGACCTTTGGACGAGGCACCGCTCCCTCATCCAGAGCAACCCTCGGCCCCGAGCGGGCCCCCAGCCGGGGGTGCCCAGGGAGTTGAGCCCACGTGCCCCGGGGATACTGTGGTGGGACCCCAGAGCCCTCCCAAGGCCCGAGGACCTGAGACACGGAGGGGCCGTGCAGAGCATCCACCCAGCCACCCCCCAGACCGTTAACCCGGTCACGGATCAGTGCCAAGGCAGGGCAGAGGGTCCCCTGGCACTCCCGAGCCAGGCTCAGCACCCACGGGGCATCAGCTGCTGCTGAAAGCAGGACACGGCAGTCTGGGGCACTGGGACAGGCAGGGGCACCAGCAGCACGGGGGAGGGTGCAGGTACACGGCCCTCAGCTCTCCCAGCCCCCTGCCCTGAGTGCAGCCCCCTCCCAGGTTCTGCCTGTGGGGCAGGAGTTGAACACTCCCCCCCATCCCTTCAGGCTGCAGCCCCCTCCAGTCCTGCCTCAGTTTCCCCATCCCTCTGCAGCACTCAGCCTGTACCCCAGAGTCACAGGGAGGTTTCCCCGTGTCAGGACCCCCATGCTGGCTCCTGCCCCCCTGCTCCCTGCCAGCCCAGGCACCAGCAGGCCTGGCAGCGTGTTTGTGCAGAGAGGACCTGATGCTGCCAGTCCCAGCTCGCCTCTACCCCAGGGCTCCTCTTGTCGGTGGTTGCACCCAATCCCAGCCCTGGCATCACTGGAGCAGGGGGGCTGGCACTGGCCTGGGGTCCCCGACGGCCTCTGGTCCAGGCAGCCGAGTGGGATTGGCCAGGACAGGGATCCCCGTGGCGTGGGAAGGCTCCCACCCACCTGCACCCAGCCTGGCTGCCACCCAGCTCTGGCACCGAAACCACCCCAACACCTGGGCACGGTGGGACAGCACCGCGAGGCCTCTGCCAGGGGAAAGGGGCATCCGACCGCCCCCCCCCCCTCCACTGCAGCTCCAGTCGGGGCTAATTTTAGCACCAGGAGGATGTTAAGGACCATCCAAGCGGGAGGTGGATGCTGCAGTGGCCGCCGGCGCCCGGCCACCCCCGGCCCCCACCGAGCTGGTGCTGCCGCTGAGCCCACAGCCCCTTGCCAGCCCCTCTGCCGCGCTCTCGCCCGGGGAACCCCCGCCCACCCCACAGATCCCTGCCCTCCCCGCTGCCACCGACGGGGCAGCCTTGACCTTGTCACCCCAACCGGGCACCGCTGTGCCCTCTGCAAGGCCACCCCGCCTCACCGGGCACGGGGGTCGCGCACGGCGCTGTCTCCCACCCCGGCATCCAGCAGCGCATCCCCCCCCGCACGCAGCGGCCGCCCCCGGTCCCTCCCCGCTCCGCCGCATCGCCCGCGACCCACGCGCTCCCCGCCCCGGGGCAGCCCCGCAGCCCGTCCCGGCGGTCCCGCGGCCCCGTACCTGCCCCGCAGCCCCTCCCGTGTGCAGCCGCCGGCAGCCGGTCCAGGAGCGCGGCCAGGAGCCGCTCGGGGGGCGCGGGCGCGGCGGGGGCGCAGCCGCAGCCGCAGCAGCACCGGGCGGCGGGCGGCGGCTCCGGGCTCGGCGGCTCCCGCTCCCGATCTCGGTCCCGGTCCCGGTCCCGTTCGCAGCCCGGTGACGGATCCTCAGGGGAGCGAAGCGGCGCCTCGGGTGGCCGTAGCTCCAGCCAGCGGCCCTCGCCCCCCGGTACCGGCCCCGCGGGCCCCGCCGGCTCCTCGGGGGAGGCGGGAGGGCGCGACAGGCTCTGCCGCCGCGGCGCCGGCACCGACCCCGGCCCCGGCACCTGCCCCGGGGGGGCGGCGGGGCGGACGGGCAGGTGCGAGCCCGGCTTCTTCAGCAACTTCTCCAGCGGCTTCATGGCCGCCCGGGCGCGGCGGCGGCGACGGCTCAGGGGCCCATCGGCGGCGGCGGCGGCTCCGTTCGGCTCCGCTCGGGCCGCGGCGCCGCTCCCCGCCCGCCCCGCACCGGCTGCGCGTTGCGCCCGCCCCACACCGGCCCCGCCGCCAGCACCGCCCCGCCCCGTTACGGCCCCGCCGCCGCCGCCGACCCCTGCACCTGCCCGCCCCTTTCCCCCGCACCGCCGCCGCCCCCGGCTCCGCCAACGGCAGCTGCCCGCCCCCTCCCCGCAGCACCGCGCTCGGTGCCGGACCCGCCCCGGGGCTGTGGTGACACCGGCTGGCACCGGGACACGGTCACCCCCCGCGTCCCCGCACAGGTGATGCATTGCACACCCCCGCATCCATCTCCTCGCATTCCCCTGTCGCATCCCCGGGGTACCAACACCCGCCTCGCACCCCGCACACACCGCACAGCCTGCGGGGACACAGCCCAGAGCCTGTCACCCCCCCGCTGTCACACACCGCGACCAGGGGGGCACGGCCCCACACCCCCCGCACACCCGCACAGCTCCCCCGTGCCAGCCCGGGGGCACACGGCACCGCCCCTCCCCAGTGTCCCCTGCACGGGGGGCACATCCCCGGCTGTGGGGTGACCCACCCCCAGACCCCCAGCCCGGCTCTCTGCAGCCGCCGCAGCGTGGGAAAAGGCCGGGGGTGGGTGCGAGACCCCCCAGCCTGGCACCCCTGGGGCCGGGCTCCCCCGCGGGCAGGGTGGGCAGGTCGGGGTGGCTGCCAGACCCCCCCCCCCCCACCGCCGCCTGCCAGGCTGGAACGGGCCCCGGCGTGCCGGGACAGGTGCCGGGGCAGGTTCCGGGGCAGGGCAGGGCGAGATGTGGCGCTTGCCTGGGGCTGATCCTCCTGCCGCGCTCCCGCGGGGTGCTGAACACCAATCCTGCCCGTGCCCGCTGCCCCCAGCCCCACCTGGCACCCTCTGGGCAGGCCAGCAGGTGCCAGTGCTCTTGTCCCGGGTCCATCCCCCTGCAAACCCACGGCCCTGTGGCAGCTCCGGGCTGGGATGGTGGCAGCGGCCGGGGGACACAGCAAGTGACCCCGTGGCCTTTGCTGGGCCCCACTGCTCGGGGGTTGGGGTAGAGATGGAGGAACGAGGGTCCCGGCAGCTCCTGCTTTGTTCCCGCTTCGCCTCCACCCGGCAGTTGCCTGGCAACTCCATCCATGCGGCTGCCACAGAGCGGCAAAACACGTCCCCACATCCCCATCCGCGGCTGCATGGTCCTGTCGGGATGGCACGGCACAGCACGGCCCGGCACGGCCCGGCACATCCCTCCTCTGTTCCTGCAGCCTCCAGATCCCCCACACCCCATCCAACACCCCCCAAAAATCCCGCTCTGCTGAGCTCCCCCACCCCCTTTCCCCACAGCATCTGGACAAGCGTTCTCAGACCCGGGTGCAGGTGGTGCTGCTGGCCAGGCTCAGCCACACGGAGAGGGGCTTCTCCCGACAGCAGGAGGGGAAACTGAGGCACGGAGAGACCCTGAGACCCCACTGGCTGGTGGCAATGGGGATGCACAGGGCAGCAGGGACCTGGAGCCCTGTGCCATGCTGAGGGCAGCGCTCCCCCTGGGACAGATGCCCCAGATCTGGCCTGTCCCATCCCCTCTCCCCGTGTCAGCAGGGATGGGGGCACCGCTGGCGCAGAGCGAACTATTGGCTTAATTAATTTGCTGTTATTTCTCCTAACGAGCTGGGATCTGGAGCGGGCGCTTCCCTGGGTTGGCAGCCAGCGCGTTCCCCCGGCACGGCAGCGAGCCGGGGGTGCGAAGCCTCCAGGCACTGCTCAAAACAGACCGTGTGTAGGAGGGAAAAATTACACCCCGGGAAAAATCCCTCCCCAAGCCAGCGCCTTAACCCACTTCCCAGCTGCAGCGCTGGGAGAAGGGAGCCAGGCGTTTGGGGAAGGGGAGAACCACCACGAGATCGGGGCAGCTCCTCCATCAGGTGCCCGTGGAGGGCTGAGCCAAAGCCTGGACCATGCTCAGACCCGATCCTGCTGCCAGGGAGGGAAACTGAGGCAGTAGCACGGGGGAGGGATGGGGTAGCACAGCAATGTGGGCAGGAAGGTGATGCCTCCTCCTCCTGCTGCTGCTGCTGCTGTTGGAACTGCTCTGGCACCGCCATCCTACTGCCAGAAGTGAGGGCAGGAATTGGGAGGCCTGAAGGGAAGGGAGGAAAAGGGGCTGCGATGCAAAGGGGGGCATTGGGGTCCCCCCTACCCCTCAAAGTCACCCTTCCACCATGGCACTGGCAGGGCCCACCAGCACCCTTCCCCTGCCCAGGCTGGCTGCAGGAGGGCAGAGCTCACCGTGATGCTCCAGCCCCAGGATCAGGGTGCAACAGGAGCGGGGTAGGTGGCCCCCACCTCTATTTGGCGTGGGCAGGTGGGCGGGGGGCTGGCAGGAGGCTGCTGCTGCTGCCGAGGCGGAGGCAGCACGGCACGAACGCGCAGGTGGCAGCTCCCACACCACCAACACAACAGTTGGTGCTTCCCCATCATCCAGTGAGGCTGAGGGAGCAGAGGGAGCTCACATCAGCCCCCAGAGAGACAAGGGGGCTTCCTCCAGCCCTGCTACTGGGACAGAGCTGGGCTGGGGACAGGTGGCAGCTGCTTCCAGGGATGTGGGGTAAGGGTGGCTGGGGCCAGGCACAGCAGAGCTGTAATTTCAGTCCCACTGTGAGGTCTTGAGAAGGGCAGAGCTGTACCTAGAAGAGCAGAGTGGCTCCTGAGGAGGGAGCAGAGGTGGCACTGGTCCTGCCAGGGAAGCTCAGATGGACACTGTCCCTGTGGGTCTCAGCCCCAAGGACACACAAAAGCTGTCAGCTTCCTACAACGCTGTTAGGGATGTGCATTCCAGCAGATAGGAATCCAAATAACACCAAAACCCCAGCATGGGGTGTAAAGGACCAGGATTTCCATCCTGTGACCAATGTGTCAATGACACACTGTAACATCTAAAACGTGAGGGAATTCTGCTTTGGGAATGTGGCTTCGGTGGCTGAAACAAGGTCACGGAGTCACCAACATCAAAGAAAGAAGGAATTTCTGCTGGAGAGCCAGGCATGGAAGAGGGATCCACACAGAGAACGAGCAGGTGGGTGCCAGTTCCCCATCCCGGCCATCGTGCCACCGGTGGCTCGGTGACGTCCCCCTGACCCGGTGCCTGCGCCGGCAGCTGGCACATCCCCACGGCGCCCCGGCACGTGCTCAGGAGAGCAGCAGGAATGGGCAGGAATGGGCAGGAATCAGCAGCCGGCCCTGCCAAGTTTCCTAATGCAATTTGCAAACGGCTGTGAGGACGTGGCCAAGCCGGAGCCGGAGCGGGGCCGGCGGGATGCGGAGCGGCGGCACTGCGGCACGGGAGAGCCAGCCGGGAGCAGCGTGGCACAGCTGCGGTGACAGCCACCCCACAAGGTCAGGAATCCCCAAGGGGACACGAGGCTGCCGTGGGGAACTGAGGAAGCAGGGCTGAGGTGTTTCCTTGTGGGGCCGGAGCCCAGCCCGGTGCGTTGGGGCGGGTTCCAACGCCCTCCGCAGCCCCAGCAGCAACACCCAAGCGCTGGGAGCAAAGCCGGCCCTGCCGAGCTGGTTTGGGTGCTGGCTGGGCTGCTCGGGCAGCGTCGGGGTGCTGGGTGCCCACAAACCTCCCCCTCTCTCTGAATTTGGCAGAGGGAGGGAGGAAATGTCCCCTTGTGCTGCTGGGGGGGCAGGGATGGGGATGGATTCCCACCTGAGAGCTCACACACACCAGTTACCAACAGTTTGTTGGGAAAAGAAGCACGAGGAGCTCCTAAGTTAAGTGGTTCCTGCCCAGGCAGCGCATTCCTGTCAGCTTCCCACAGCTGCACTGCCCTTCCCCTGCTCCAAGAGCTGCAGAAATCAACTTGCTAATTGAAAAGAGAATTGAAAAGAAGAATGAACTGGGGTGGGGAGATGGCACTGCTCCTTAACCGAACGAATGAAAACAAAACACCCAAAAGAAACAAATCAGCTTTACTGAAGGAGCTGCTTCATTCCTTAAATAAAAACAGAGACCACGATCAAGCCAGCGGAGTTTGACACCCCAGGAGGGAGCGGGGAACGTTTAGTAACGGGGGGAAGTCGGGAGAACGCGTGGCCAAGGACCGACTGGGGGTTGGTTCTTTGGCGGCCCCGGCGCAGGGGAGAAGGGGGGTGGGCAGCAGCGAGATGGATTTTGGGAAGGCACCGCTCGGGCCACGGGGGAAGTGCCTGGTCCTGAGCACAGTGCAGGTGTCTCATCCCGCTGCCTCACCTCCGCGCAGGGAAGGAGCCGTTCCAAGGAGCAGCTTCCTCCTCGCCCAGGGGCTGAGTCTGGTGCTGGGATTCTTGTGGCCGTGCCCCCTACGTGTTGCTCCTCTCCTTTGATTTTTCACCTTTGCTGTCCTGGGAGGGGGGAAAAGGGAAAAGCAACAGAGGTTTAGGGCCCCCCAAACCCCTGCACGGGGGAGCAGTGCTATGGCTGGGTCTTGCCAGCAACACCCACCCTGGGTAGCAGCCCCCCGCCCACCTCTCCGGGCACAACCAGCCCCCTGTGCCAACCTCTCCTCGTGGTTCCAGATTTTTCCATCACGAGGCCTTTACAGGGCCCCTCCATCAGACAACTGGCTCCTCAGCCCTCCCCATGTACAGGAACCCACCGGCACATGCCTGCCCCGGTCTGGGCTTGCTTGGCTCCCATACGTGAAGAAGGTATGGAAAGGGAAACCAAAAACACACATGGCATTCCAACACGCTCACACATGCACAGCTCACAGCACTGGAGCAAGGAGACCATTCCCAGCACAGGGAAGCACTTGCATCCTCAAAAACCTTTAACTCTACTGTCTGAATTATCTGCTGAGTTCTCAATGTTTATTCTTCCAGAGAACTCCCTGCCTCCTAGCTCCTCCAGCCAGGGCTGGATTTTTCCCTCTCAAAATCGTAGTTTTTCTACCCTCAGCAAATAAAATAAAAAAAGGAATCGACTTCAGACTTACTTTTTACGTGGTTTTAGTTTTAAAGATTTAAGTAACTCAAATTAACTGCAGCCCTGCTTACCACCTGCAACGAGAAGCTGAGGTTTGGGACAGGTCAGAGACGAGACAGTTTAAGATTTCCCCTTACAAACGAACAAATGTTATTTTTTTGGGGATGGGAGGGGGAACTGCAGCCTCACACACACACCAGTGACAACACACACACACAAGGAATGACAGTGAGGGGATGGTACCTCTGGAGGGGGTGGCTTGATGGTCACAGGCTGGGACGTCCGGCGGGGCGGGGAGGGCTTGGGCTGCACCTGCTGCTGGACAGTGTTGTAGTAGGTGACCCCCCCATAGACCTGGGACTGCGCCTGCAGGAGCAGCAGGATCAGAGCTCCGGGCTGGGGGGCCCTGCAAGCCCCTCCTGGCACCCACTGGGGTGGGACAGCTGCCCCCAGACAGAGCCAAGAGGGGCTGTGCCCCCCCAGAGGTCAGCTCCCCAAGGCTCTCTGGATGTCCCCACCCCACTCTGGCAGGGACAGGACACAGCCTCTGCAGATTGGATTCCCACACCCTGCAGTCCATGGAATGCCTGAACTTCCCAACAGCAGCTTTTCTGCCTGGACACAGCTCCCCTGCACCTCCAGCCCTGCAGCCTGGGGGAAAACTGCCCTCAGAGCAGGGTGAGGTCCTGCCGGGATCAGTCGGAGCAGTGGGAAGGGCAGGGAGGGTTGGGAGCTCAGGGAACATGCAGCTCTCCAGCCTTCCACGGCGTGTCAGCCCTGCTCCAGTCACAGCGTGTCAGCCCTGCTCCAGCCACAGCACCACGATCTGGTCTGCTCTGGTCTCATCTGCCTTTTCAAGGATCTGGTCTGATCTGCCTCCTCAGGGATTAGGTCTATCTGCCTCCTCACAAGGATCAGACCTGGTCTGATCCTCAGAGAGATCCAATCCAACCTGCCTCCTCAGGGATCTGATCTGCCTCCTCACAGGAATCTGGTCTGCTCTGATCCATGTCCCTACAGGAATCTGGTCTGATCTGCCTTCCCAGGGATCTGAACTGATCTGCCTCCTCAGGGACCCACTCCAATCTGCCTCCTCGCTGCCCAGCAGTGACCTTAGATACGGAGCTGGGCCATGGAGCAGGAAAATCCATCCCTGTGCTGCTCACACCACTCAGTTCCCAGCCTCCATCTCAAACAGAACTGACTTCCAAAGCCATTCCCAAGGTATCCTTAGCTCAGTAGAGTCCTGGAGGGGCTGTTTTCCTGTTCCACAAGGGAACACCTCATTTCCAGACCCCCCAGGACAGGATATCACCTGCTGCCTGCCAAGCTCAGGGAGCTGCCCAGCAGCCCCGAGAACAATCCTTTCTGGGACAACAGCAACCTTTCCCCATGGAGCAACCCAGCTACTCCACATCCTCTCCCAGGAACACCTCAAAGAACACAACCCCACACTCCACAACATCCCATCTGGGGAGCATGAAGAACACAACCCCACACTCCACAACATCCCATCTGGGGGGGATGAAGAACACAACCCCACAGCCCACAACATCCCATCTGGGGGGCATGAAGAACACAACCCCACACTCCCCAACATCCCATCTGGGGGGCATGAAGAACACAACCCCACACCCCACAACATCCCATCTGGGGGGGATGAAGAACACAACCCCACACTCCCCAACATCCCATCTGGGGGGGGATGAAGAACACAACCCCACACTCCTGCCTGGGAAGGAGCCGCGGCGCACCCGGCTTACCTGCGTGTTGGAATAAAGATGAGGAGGGGGCGGAGGGGGCAGAGCTCCAGGGGGATAGGGGTAGCCAGGATTCCCGAAATTCATCACTCCAGGGGCAGAGAAGTAAGTCGGAGTGAGCAGCTGCTGTGGCGGGGGCTGGCCCGGGGGCATGGACACTGCTGGGGGGTAGAGGCCGGGGTTTGCCATGGCAGGGGGCGTCTGGTGGGGGTGTAAACCTGGAGGTGACGGGAAGCAGAGGCATGTCACCCAAAAAGCCAGAGCGTCCCCCCTGGGTAGCAGCAGGAAGGAGCAGGCTCTGCTGCTCCAAGGCTTCCCTGCAGCCCCAGGCTGGGGAGGGATGCAGAGCAGCAGAGCACAGCCCCCTCCCCGGTTCTGGATTCGCCGGAACCAGACGTGGCCCCGCCGCAACTCCACTGCAGGAAACAATTTGTGTGGGCAAGAGGAGAACATGTTTGACAGCTCCCAGTTCTGCTTTTTCCTGAGCTACAGGGCCAGGGAGTCAGGAACCAGCCCAGTGCCCACGGAAGGGAGTGGCCCAGCCTGGTGAGGCCCCACAGGGCCCTGCAAACATCCAGCTGGGAGCTGCCAAAGGTTCAGTTTCCCTCGTCCTGCACCGTCTGGAAGCTCCAAAAATACCTACTTTTTCTTTCCTTAAAATTGATACTGGTTCAGCCTCACTGCAGGAGGGAGCAAGTCTCTTCCATGTTGTAGAAATTAAGGAAGATGGATTCCCCCCCGGATAGAGGCTGTGGGAGAGCAGAGTTCCCTGTTCCCCAGGTCCAGGGATGTCCCACTGGCTCCTCACCTGGATGAGGGAGGTGCATCTCCGGCTGCACAATCATCCCTTGGGGCGGCAGCGGGGCTGGGTTCTCACCGTGGGTGTAGATTGGTCCCTGGAATTGTACTGCAACAACACATGACAGGCTGTGAGGAAAAGCTCCACGGAATTTCATTCCCCTGAAGCTGAGCACACACAGCCCAGCCCGCCCCGAGGGCTCCCACAGCACACAGAGGCTCCCGGGCTCACAGATGCCACATGCTCCCTAAAGAAAAGCCTCCTACTCCCTTTAGAAAGCAGGAAAATACTCAGGGAATTTCTTCTCTAACACTTTAAATGCTGGAGGGAATTCCTAATCCATCCCGTGTTCTCCCCACGCTCAAACCTCAAAGACCTGATTTAAAGTTCAATCTAAATCCCAGTTCTCGGGAAGAATTGGGGTGTCTTAAAGAGCCCCGGCACAGAGAGGGGTAACACTGAGGATAATTCCATGGCTTTAAACACAACCAGGCAGGCTCCCAGCTGCCTTTCAGACACTGGATGAGGGGACAGAGTGCCACTACAACAAACGAAAGAGAAGATGAAGCCCCAACCCCGACAGGAGTGGGGGGTGTCCCTGCTCCAGTTGCTCAGCTCTGAGCACACGTGGAGCAGGAAGGAAAGACTCACGTGGGTCGTAGTAGTGCCCCTCCACGATGCTGATGTGCATGGGGGGCGCGGGCTCCGGCACGGGGGGTCTCTGCCGCTGGGAGGAGTAGCGCTTCACACGGCCCCCCGGCACTGCCTGCAGGAGTACAGGAGTCAGGGGGGCTGCAGGGCACCCACCCGACACCCTCGACCCCCAAAACCTCCCCTGGGTCACCCCCAAACACCCCCACAAGGGAAAGGCTGAGGTATCTGCCTCGGTTCCTGCACCCCTGGGTGTCCTGCCAGGCTGGCACTGAATCCTCAGTGGGGAAACTGAGGTGAGGACGAAGACAAAAGACAAAAAGTGCTCTTAATCTCAGGAAGAGTCCCACAGTTTAGTGCAGAACCTACACCTTGAGAGTCCTGAAGAGAGTAAGAGCCCGAGCACGTGGCTCAGAGTGGTTTTGTGCCCTTTGGGAAGGGGAGGGGGAAGGTGAGGGGTCAGTGGGGACTGACCCAGGGGGAGGTGAGGCACAGGTGGTGTCAGGTGAGGGTGATTTCTGGGCAAGGTAGTGCTGTACAACATTTTGTGTCGATTTATATATATATATAACCCAAACCACCCAGTGCAAATATAACAAAACTACTTAGTGCCACACAACAGGCACCAACAGCCTGCTTGTTAAGGAGCACAAGCCCAGCACAAGCAGAGCCCGTCTCACGCCCCGGCAGCGCACGTTACCATCTCCTCCATCCGGTTGAACTGCGGCGGTGGCCCAGTTCCCACGTGCATATGGTTGGGAATACCTGAGGAAGGAACAGAGTGGTTATTACCGTGCTTTGTGCTGGTTCCCAGGCTGGAGCCGCCTGGCCTGCGGGCGTGGCTGCGCCTCAGCTCTGGCTCCCATGACACAGAACCTTTGGACTGCATGGCCCCGGTGATTTTAAGCATTTTGGGACAAATTAGAGGCTGTTCTGTCGCTGCACGCTCACCCACGGTGCTCAGCAACGCCTAAATCCTGCTTCGAAATTAAATCCCCAGCTTGAAACTCAGGCCCTGCTCTGAGCTCTGTGTCTGCTGAGACACAGATCTTTTCCAGGTGGATCAAGGATCCATATGGGATCTGAAGCTGCAGTTTAAACTCTCTGCAGGGTGTAAACGCTTTTATCACAGGCTCCTTTGGATTCAAACAGCAAACTGAATCCACGTGAATTCACAGCAAAGCGTATTTTAAACCATGGCTTAAAACCACAGTGCCAAGGTGATCACAGGTGAGTCCAAGGGAGTGAAAATGGACAAAACAAACACTGGAAGTGCTCATGGATCACTGACAGTGCAAATACAGGCAGAGGGATACAGAATGGACTGATGAGAGCCAAATGCTTCCCAGAATAACTCCTCCCTTCTCTGCTAGGGACAAAAAAGGGACAGCAGAGTCATCATCCTTCTCACAGCAGAACACCATGGTGTACCTGCAGTCAAGAGCTGGCCTGTGGGAAATTTGGGAAGATGATTCATTTCTGCGCATTAAAAAAAAAAAAACCCAAACCAGACAACCTCAGCACTTCTGAACTCTCATCCACTGTGATGTTTCCAGCCTGTCCAGGGGTCTGTTCTCACAGACTTCACAGTCCCACCAGCACCAAACGTCTTCTGGTTCCCTGACCTCAACCTCACAGATGCTTATGAAAGCAGCAAGAAGCTTCCTTCTCCTTGCTCCAGTTTTACTCCCCTCGGGAAGCATTCTAACACTTCTCAGAACACACTCTAATTCTGCAAGGGGATAATTATACCTGGATGACCTCTCTGTGGATGTGCAACTGGAACTGTCCTCAGCTGGCACCAGAGTAACTCTGTCCCATGTCCCTCCCTCCTCCCAGGCACACAGGGATTTGCCAATCCCAGCCAGGCCTCGGCTATTGGCAACCAAATCCCAGTGCCAGGAAATGAGCTGATAAACAGGGAAAAGCTCCTTCCTGCTCCGAGCAGGACACCACAGAGCCCAATTATTGACCCTTATGTCAGCAGGGGTCAGTCTTGCCGTGATTCACATGACAGGGAAAGGATTTCTCACCCTTCCCAGCCCTAATTCCATTCACCTACACCGAAATGTTTAACTTCCCTTTTTCTCTGCTGTTGTATCCATACTGCACCATCTCAGCAGGAACCATCAACCCTGCACCCACCCTGGGATGGGGCTCGGGCAGAGACAGCTCAGCTCCAACCAACTGCACAGATCAGGAGGCACTGGGCTTGCTGGAAAACCAGGAGGCTGCTCCCACTTACCCCTCAGCTCCCGGGGCGGGATGAACTGGGACTGCCCCGGGCTCCAGTTCTGCTCTGTCAGGTTCATCTGGGTCATCTCCTGCTCAAGTCCATCCACGCTGGATTCCACTGGTGACTCCCAGTTGCTCTTGGCTGCTGGGGGGGAGGCCTCGGCCGCCGTGGGTTTTGGAACCACGGGAGCCAGCCCCTCAGAGGCAGGCACCTCCTCCGCCAGCTTCCCCGCCTCCCCAGCCTTGACTCTGGTCCTTCTTGCCCGGGAATAAGATTTTTTCTCAACTGGTCTGTCCGGCGGCGGCTGTGCAGCATCAGCAGCCGTGGCTTGGTTCTCCAGAGCCCCCTCCTCCTTCCCAGGGCTGCCATGGACATGTGCCACCTCCAGCTCAGGGGACGTGTCCCTTGACGGGCTCTGCTCCGCACGCTTCCCACGGTAGCCGCCCTCCTGCTTGGCCTGGTCCCCGTTCCGGTGTGGGACAGCCGCCTCGGAAGCCCGGTAGCCAGGACGGGTCTCCTTGTAGCCCCCCATCCTGGGGTAGTTCCTGGCAGGGGGCATCCTGCCAGCGCTGGCAGAGCTGCGGCTGTTGAAGGACCGCGGGGGAGCTGAGGGGCTCTTGGCACCCTGGTGCCTCGGGGGCTTGGGGGGCCTCTCGTTGGACCAGTTGGGGTCTCGCTGAGGGGGACTGCCAAACCTGAGGGAGAAAAATAGAACAATTCACTAGGGAAACAAAAAAACAAAACCCTGGGTGGGAGGAATCACTATGTCAGGGAACACCTCCCCAGCAGGCACATCTAGAAACCCCAGGAACGTGGTCCCACGTGAGAGGGCTTCCTTTCCCTCTTTGGAGCTCCAGCCCTGGCCCCTCTCCCTGGGACACTCCGGGGCTCACCGTGGTTTGCGCATCCTGCGGGGTTTGATGTCGTCGGGGTTGTGGGCTGAGCGGATGTCGTACCCGTACAGAGCAATCAGCTCCTGCCTGGTCTTGGGGGCCTGCTCATCCTCACGGAACTTGTCGTGCTCCCAGCGCCCCTCGTCCTTCCACAGCTTCCGCTGACGACCCTTTGGCCTGGAAAAGGGAGGCAGGAAGGAGAAAGGGGCTGTAAAGGCCAAGATGTGGCAGTTTCAAGCAGTTCCACACACGGAGCTCGAGCATTCTTGGGGCAGGGAATGCTCAGGAACGCAGCATTCCTCCTTCCTCCTGCTCCTCCTGCTCAGCAGCTGCTGGTGACCCACTGCTATTTGGGAACAGCACCTCTAAGAGTCATGGCTGCCTGGCACGAGACTTTTTTTGCATCTCTCCTTCAAAACAGAGAGCTGAAATGTCCTGGCAGGACACAAAGCAGGTAACAGAAGCACAGAGCTTCCCAGTGCATCCCACTGAAGCAAGGAGCCCCACTGCCAGAGGCTGGCCCTGAAGCTGGCCTGTCCCTCCCAGAGCCCCAGGGGGACACTCACATACCTGACCTCCTCCTCCTGCGTCTGCCCCCGGAGGTCGTGCTCGAAGAAGAGCCCCTTGCGCGGGATGTACGCCGGGTTCTTGCGATCCTCGTCGTCATCCAGGTGCTTGGGAACCTTCTTCCCAACCTTCTTCTCCACAGGCTCCGTGCTCTCCTGTCAGAAGCAGGGAGCTCTCACCACTGCAGCAGTCCTGCTGCCAGCCCCCAGCCCGGAGACGTGGGACACCCACCTGCCCGTCCCCGCTCTGCCGCTCGCCCGTCACCGCTCCCTTGGGATCCGCCTTCTCACTGCCCTTCTCCCCTCTGGCCACCGACTCGCAGGAATCGTTGCTGTCCTGCTTCAGCTCCACCTTGGAGCTTTCTTCCTCGCTGTAATCCTCTTCCTCTGCCTGGGAGACACCCAGTGACTCAAATGTGCTCTGTTAGCAACAGATCTGCCAGGAATCTCCCCAAATCTGGAGTTAGGTCCAGCAAGAGATCGCCCAGAAATTCCCTCAATTCTGGAGTTAGACCCCTGTTCCATGTTAGACATGACTCTTCCAAAGCAGACAGTTAGCTCCTAAAATACTTCCTATCCCCTGTATCTTCACAGGAAAAGCAAAGGTTAAACCCAACCTCTCCCAAGAGGAGGATCCAACAGGCTTCCTGGAATGGAGCTGGGATCAGCTGCCCCAAAAAGATGCAGCATCCCACTACTCCAAAAAGGCTTCTCCAGACTGGGAAGACTGGTGAGCTGAGGCTCTTCCTTCCCTACTGAGGGCCTGGATCCAGCCAGGGCCACGTTTCCAAATTCCCTGGAGTTCCTCAGCTGACTCACTCAGCTCAGGAGCATGACCTGGTTTCACCCCCAGGAGCCTCCGGAGGCTGGAGCAGAACTAAAAATAGCTCGGGGTGATTAACCAAACCCTGCTCCATTTTCCTCTTTCAACACAGCCTTTGCACATGGGCTGCTCCTGGTGTTTACTCCGGGGAAGCCCAGGCCGGGCATTATTTTTAGGCACAGGAACAGAGTCATCCCGGCACGGCAGTGATGCAACAACCCCGCTGCCACCGGGAGCCTCCCCGCAGGATTCCAGGCTGGAGAGAGCTCTGGGAGCTGCCCCGTCACTCCTGCAGCCTGCGGCGCTCCTTCCTTCCTAACAGCACGGATTAACTCCCAAACTGAGATTAACTCCCAAATAAGCAGCTTGGATTTCCTCTGCCTGCTGGTTTGGATGTTCTCTAGCCACTGTTTCCCCTCAAGATTCTCAAAACAGAGATGTGTTTTCCTTAGAAAGTCTTCACTATAATCCTTAGAGAGCAGAACTTCTCTCAACTCCCTGTACATCTCAAGCTTTAGAGCTCTGAATTAAAAATCCAGGAGAACCTACAGCCCCCAGGCATGGGTGGGATGGGATTCCCTGAGCATCTCCCAACTCCCAAAGTGCATCTCCCCCTCTAGCTGCTCCCTCAGAACAGAGGCAAGCCCCTGGGATGCTCCCAACCACCACTTTGCTTTTTAATTCCAACTAATTAAAACCCAACGAGCATCCCACACTCCTCCCACGCCCTTCCTGGCCACGGCAAATCCAGTTCCAGAAGGGTTTTCCCCTGCAGACACTGGCCCTACACCCTCCTCAGCAGCACAGCCACACTGGTCCCAGTTCAGGGGCTGGGACTGGGGGAGGCCATTTCCTCAGCAGGCAGAGGAGTCAGCAGAAGAGATCCAAGGACACAAACTGGGGTTTGTGCTGAAATTCCATGACATTCCAGTGGCTCAGCAGGCCTGAGACGGCCCTTACCTCCGAGTCCTCGGCGCTTTCATAGTCAGAGAGCACGGCTGTGGGGAGGGAAAGGAGCTGGGGTCAGGGCAGGGCTGGGCACGGGACCAAACCCCCTCCAAAGGGCATCTGGGGGCCAGCACCACCCTGGATCAATGCCACAGCCAGCTCAGGAGAGGGTTTGGGACACTGTCCCTGCACCCCACGTTTGCCTGCTGTGGGGTACGAGTGAATATTTGGCGTGGCAACAACCACAGGATTCTTGGGAAAGCCATTTTGTCTGGTTTTTACTTTTTTTTGCATGCAAACAACCCTGCCCAAGAGCCAGCACTCACCATCTCCCTCGATGCCATCCTCACTTTCCTGCAGAGAGAGAAGAGAGGGGTGTTAGAGGAGGGGAGGGCAGCAGCCAGGTCCCAGGAATCATGGATCCATAAAACCATGGAACAATTGAATTGTTTAGATTGGGAAAGATCTTGAAGATCAAGTCCAACCTTCAACCAGCACCAGCCCCACGTCACCATCAAACCACGTCCCCAAAAGCCACATCCACACTCTTTGGACACTTCAGGGATGAGGATTCCACCCCACCACGGGCAGCCTGTGCCTGACCACCCCTTCCATGAAAAAAAATCTCCCTCAAAACATACTTTCTTAGTCAAAACATACTTTTTTAGGATCTACTACCCTAATACCTTTTCCTAACAGCTACTCTTTTAAAAAATGTCCATTTCTCCTAATACCCAGCACCCCATGGTCCCAGACACGATGACAGCAAGGTCTGGCCCTGACCCTGTTGCATCCACCCTCAGAAGTTCAGCTCCAGTGACCAAGAAGAAACAAACTCCAGGCTCCCAGAGCCTTTCCCCAAGAACCTTCTAGAGCAGCTACAGGGGGAGAATATCGAGAGCAAAGCACAGCCTGTCAGTGCTGGGAGGCTCCAGAGAACAAAGTGGCAGTGACAGGGCAGCCAGGATCCCTCCCCTGCCAAGCCAGAGCCAGGGAAAGGGCAAGAACAGGGAATAACAAAGAGAGGCTGAGCAGGACCCAGCTCAGGGCAGGGGCTGGATGCGGTGAACAGCTCAGAGCAGGAAAAGTGCTGAGTAAAACTGCTGCCCAGGGAAGCTGGGGCTGTTCCATCCTTGGAAATGTCCAAGGGCAGGTTGGATGGGGCTCGGATTAAACTGAGCTACTGGGAAGTGTCCCTGCCCCTGGTAGAAGGATGAGCTTTAAGGTTCCTTTCAGACCAAACCATTCTGTGATTCCAGCATAAAAACAAAGATCAACCCAACTGCAGAGGAAAAACAACCCCAGAGCACAAACAAGCTGACCAAGGTGACAAGATAAACCCAAAACCACCACAGAAAAACAGGCAGAGAGTCAGGGGGAGCTGGAAATAACCAGCCCTGGAAGCCAAAACAGGAAAGAGCTGGAAATAACCACCACTAGAACCCAAGCCAGGAGGGAATTGCACCTGGATGTGAACAGAACTGCACAGAGGGGTGAGACAGCAGCACCCACCCCGCACCTGCCCTTGTTGCAGGGAGCCCAGGAGCAGGGACAGGATCCAGCCAAAGGGCTCAGGGAGCCCGGGCAAAGCCCCTTGCCTGCTCCTGGCAGCTGCAGTGCCCACCCCACCCGAGGCTGCCCCAGACCAGCTCTCCCACGCACACTGTGGGGGAGTTCAGCCCAATTTCCCCAACTCCCCAGACTGGTGCTGCCTCAGCTCTCCACCCTCACTCTATCCCCAGCGTCCCCCACACCCCGCAGGTTCTAATATCAGTTCCCCACCATCCCCAACGCCTCTGCGACACCAGAGCCCCCCAGCCCTCCCACGCCTCCCCAAGGCCCTCCTTAGACACCAGAACCTTCCTCTCAGCCCCGGCCCTGCCCTGGGTCCTCAGAGTCCGACCCCCCCGGGCCCTCCGACACCAGAACACCCCTCACCCGCTCCCACCTTTCCCCAGGGCCCCCACCCTGACCCCGATTCCCGCAGACACCAGAGCACACCGCGCGGACCGCTCCCTCCCCAGGCTCCTCAGTGTCCCCTCACCCCCCGCCCCTCACTCACACACTCCGACTCGGCCGCGCTCTTCCCCCCGGCCCCACCGGCGCTCTCCGTCCCGCGGCCCCGCGGCCCAGCGCCGAGGGCCCCGGCGGCGCCGCGCGGCGGGCGGTGCGGCAGGCGGGGCGAGCCCGAGCGGGAGCGGGAGCGGGATCCGGATGCCGAGCGGGAGCGGGGGGAGCGGGCGGAGCGGGGGGAGCCGGGCGCGGAGCCGGCGCTGTCGGAGGCCGCCGAGCCCTCGCTGTCCTCGCTGTCCTGCGAGGCGCGCTGCCGCCGCCGGTCCGCCATCTTGGCCGCGGGGCACCACGGGAACGCCGCGCGCGCGGCGCCCCCCCCCCCGCCCCCCACAACCCGCCCCGCCAGGGGGCGCGCGCGCGCGAGCGCCGCGCGAGAGGTGACGTCACCGCCCCGCGGAAATGACGTCACGCGCAGCCAGGGCGGGTAAATAGAGGTGGGAAGGGGGGGGGGGGGTAAGACACCAACACCCAGCGGCCTTTTCCTTGTTTATTGTAAAAAAAAAAACCAACAGAAACGACAAAAAAAAAAAAACCAAACCCAACAACGAAAAGCAATAAAAAACAATAAAATAAAACCAGCGAGCGGGCGCGTCCGCGCGTGACCGCGCCCCCTCCCGTAACGTGTTTAGAACTCGGCGGTTTTAGAACTTTATCGATTTTTTAACAATTTTCGGGTTTTTTAAAGTTTTTAAAGTTTTTTTTTCTAAGTTTTTTTTGTTTGTTTTTTTTTTTTGTAAACGAGTTTGCCGGCGTTCAATAAGCTCGGGGTTAATTATAGAGAGGGGGGCAGTGGGGGGATAAGACTGGGGGGGGGCACAGGCTCAGTGTAGGGAGAGGAAGAAGGGAAGAAAAGGAAGAGAAAACATGGAAAAAAGGGGGGGGGGGAAGGTGAGGATAAAGGAGATAAGGAGAAAAAACAGAGGAAAAAAAAAAGGAAAAAGGGGGACACATGGAGCCCCTGCCCATGGAGCCCCTCCCCACCTATCCAGCACCAAGAGGGTCCAGCAGCACCCAGGGGCTCGGATAGGTAACAATCGCCCCCCCTCACAGCAAACCCCTCACCCGCCTCAAAACATTTAAATTACATTAAAAAAAAAAAAACATGAAAACCCCCCAAATTGTGCGCACAGGGTTTCTATTTCACAAAAAAAAAAAAAAAAAAATTTTTGCTTTTTAACTCTCCCCTCTTGCCCCGCGCCAACCCACTCCAGAGAGAGAGAAAAACCCCCCAGAGAAGGTGGGGGAAAACCTCCCAAAAGAGAATCCCAGGCGCTTCCCAGTTTCCCCAGCCGGCTCCAACGCAACCCGCTGTCTTATCCTGCTTTCTAACTAAACACAACATGAAGGCAGCAGCGGGGGAGTCCCGGGGGACGTGGCACCCCCCAGGCACGGGATCTGGTGCTGGTGATCCCCGTGCTCCCACCAGACACGGCGGGAGCCCCAGACCCCAAGGCCACGGGCTGTGGGGTGGCAGGCAGGGGACTCCAGGGTGGGCTCGGGGTCTTGCCCCGCTGCCCCCCGGGGGGAGTGGAGCTGCTGGCCGGTGGCACTGGGAAGTGCCAGTGCTGGGGGGAGGGGAAAATGAGTCCGGGGAAATGTTCCAAAAACCCAAACGAACAAAACTGGGATGGCAGAAGAACCAAACACCATCCGTCAGCACGGAGCAGGCAGCAGCTGGTGGTGACCCCGGTGACGGCAGAACTTCTGGTGCCGTGGAGGTGTTCGGAGCCCGCCGAGGACGTGCGGAGCCTCCTGGAGGTGTCTGGAGCTCCTGGAGGTGTCTGGAGCTCCTGGAGGTGTTCATTTGGAGCTCCTGGAGGTGTCTGGAGCTCCTGGAGGTGTTCATTTGGAGCTCCTGGAGGTGTCTGGAGCTCCCAGCATCTCCCTTATTTCCGACAGGTCCGGTGCGGCGTCTGCTTCTTCTGCACCTCCAGCCGGCAGCGGCTGCGCTCGTCCAGCCAGGGCAGCTCGAAGTTCCTGTGGGCACAGCTGGTGTCACTGACCCCAAAGGGCACCATCCAGACCCCAAAATGGGCAGGGCACCTTCCTAGGAGAGACACCAGCCCCATGCCCTCCCGCCCCCGGTACTCACTGTGGGGTCAGTTTGGGCAAGGGCCGGCCAAAGGCGACAACGGGCAGGTAAGGGGTGATGAGCAAGCTTTCCACTGTGGAGAGACACCAGAGCGTGTGAGACCCCCTTGTCTGCACCCCCCACCCCCGACAGCCCCTTCCCAAGCCTCACCATCATCTGGCTCAGGGAAAAATGAGGTAACTTCAGGTTCCGACTCCTGAATCCCTTTCCTCTTGTACATTCGGAGCTGCAGCCGCTGCAGGATTCTCTGTTCCCTGATCCGCTGGATGTCCCACCTGGCAAACAGGATGGCTGGGAAACTCAGGGCCCACGGGCAGTGCCAGACTTCCCCAGGGTGATCACGGGGCTGCACTGGCTGCCAGCGGTGTGAGAGCATCCCTCCTCCTGCAGCGTTCCTGGTGCCCATCCCAGCTGCGCCCTGCCCTGCCCCCTGCTCTGAGTGACACCCCAGGACCCTCCCCTGTGAGCCTGGGACTCCAGACCCTCCACTGCTCCCACCTTTTCCTTCGTTTCTCATCCAGCTCCAGCTTTGCGTGCCGTTTGGAAAAGACGCTGTCGTCCAGGTTCTGCAACAACACCGGACGGGGATCAGTGCATCATCCTGGGGCCAGATCCCCACCTCAGCCCCCCAGCCACAGCCAGGGGTTATGCTGGATGGGGGGACGAGATGCCAGCAGCTCTGGGCGTGTGGGACAGCCTGGAAAGCCCCTGTGGCACCGCCAGCTCTGATGGCTCACGTACCTCCAGGAGGTCTGAGGGGTTGGGGTCTCTCAGGGGCTCCACGACATGGTCCCTCCAAGACGGAACTGCAGGACAAAGGAGGAAGGTGTTACCCCACACCTGAATCCCCACCACCTCCCTGCTCCCTTCCTGCCCACCCTTCCCCTTGGAGCACAGCTTGGGACGCCCCAAACCCCCGTCCTGAGCCAGCAGTAGGAGCCACCACGGGACAGCAGAGCTCATCTCCACCCCCTTGGCCAAGCGCACAGGCAAAGCTGAGCCACTCCCAGGGGTGTGCCAGGGTCTATCTGAGCCACCTGGCACAGCCCAACTCCCATCGCTGGCACCAACCTCGCTGGGCCCAAGGCAGGATAAGCACCGGGTTTGGGGACAGCAAGGTGACCCCGCTGCTGTGTCACCATGGCCATGAGCCACAGACACGTTTCCCACCCACCCACAAGTGGCTTCACCGCTTGCTCCAACACACACCAGCCAGGAGCCCTGCCCAGAGCGGGGTGAGCCCGAGGGGAGATTGGGGAGAGCCCAGAGCCGGCACCCACCGAACAGAAAGAGCCAACAGCGAACCAACACCCACCGAACAGAAAAGCACCTTTCCCAGCACCACAGGCACTCCCTCTGCCAACCTGGGAGCCATCTCCCAGACTCAGAGCGAGGGTGCCCAGCCCTGCTCTCAGCCCCAGCAGCTTCTCTGTCCTTACTTGCTACGGTCTCCTCCTTTTTGGGAGAAGGCTCCCGCAGCGGCAGCGGCGACGGGGGCGGCTGGTGCCAGCGGCACAGGTACATCTCCGTGGTGGAGAGATAGGGCAGGTCGTCGGCCTCGCTGACAAAGCCCTTCTCCTTGGGCTGGCTGCCGGGGCCCTTGGGTGGGGCTGACGCTCTGAGCGGGGTCTCCAGGAGCGGCCGGGCTTTTTCTGGAGTCTCTTGGCTCCGCAGTTCTCGTTTACAAACAGTTTCGGCCAAGGAGCCGCCCGACTCCTCCTTCCCCGGGGAGTGCTTTGGAGTTTTACTCTTCACTTTGGAGAACTCTGACACGAGTTTTTTAACAGGCGTCTTCCTCTCCGTGCTCCCAAACGTCGGCTTCCTGCAGGAGGAAGAGGAGCTGAGCCGGGCACATGGATCCTCACCCTGCACCAAGGGGTTCCTGGCACCCCCAAACCAGGGCTGCTGCACCAGGGCCAGACTTAAGCAGTTTTCAGAGGGGCTTCCCCAGCATTTTGGGACCCTGCACTGCCCCCATGGGCTTTCCTGAGGTTCTCCTGGACACAGGGATGTGTTCCTGGTGCTGGGTGGCCTCCCCAAACACCTCAAAGGCCGCTGGGCAGTGCCAGCCCCACAAACAGAGGGTGAAGCCGTAGGGAGTGTCCCCCCTTCTCCCCACACAGCTCCCCCATGCACTCTGTACCTTTTATGCCCCTTCCCGTTCCTGCCGTAGGGGAAGTGCTTGGGCTGCAGGGTGGGGGGAGGCTCCAGCAGGTCCTGGGGACACTCCAGAGGCAGCTTCTCACACGCCTCCGCCTCTGGCTTCTCATCCACCTCAAAGCCCTGGAAGATGCGGTGCTTCTCCCGCTCGCTGTCCTTCTTCACCAGCTGCACCCGCCTTTCCATGCGCTCGATCCGTGCCAGGAGCTGCAGGGAGGGGAGGGAGGGCTCACCTTGGGGTGGGGTCACCCCCGTGGGCACCCCGGGGCAGCTGCCACTGGATGTCCGGTGGCACAAAATGGCCACTGTCCAGCTGCTTGTCCTGCTCCAGCACTGCCCGTGGCTGTGTCCAGCTGCAAACCCCAGTCTGAGGGGGGGATTTCATCGAATCAAAGAATCCAGGAATGGTTCGGGTTGGAAGGCACCTTAAAGCCCATCCAGTCCCATCCCCTACCATGGGCAGGGACACCTCCCACTATCCCAGGTTGTTCCAAACTCCGTCCAACCTGGCCTTGAACGCTTCCAGAGATGGGGCAGCAGAAACCAGAGAATTTGGGGGGTCCCACCCTCTGTCAGGATGGAGCTGGGGGGAGGTTTGCAGTTAGCTGTGGGCTTAAAGAGCACCTGGTGACCCCTGCCCATGGTCACCTGCCCCCAGCCCCCCCAGCCCCATTTAGAGGGGTTGCTTTGGGGGGTCCCAGCACCCCCCGAGACGTGGCTGTGGGGGAACCTATCCCTGGGGAGCAGAGCCCGGTGCACCCAGGGTGTGGTGGTCCCACCTCCCCACCAGTGCCACCCCAGGAGGCCTCCCTGAAGGGGCAGCCCCTGAAGTCCCGCCACGGACTTGCCGCAGTGGCTCCTCCATGTCGGGGGAACGCGGCGTCACTGCCTGCGGTGACATCACGTGGGGTGTCCCCGTCCTTCCTGCCACAACCGGGGCCACCACTGCTGACACAGACACTGCAGCCGGGCACGGCCACCCGCCGCTGATGGCACCACATGGCCACGGGGCTGTGGGGCTGGCAGGGGGGTGACCCATGGCTGTGGGGCAGGGGGGGAACATGCAGCACCTGTGGGGTGACACAACACCCGTGGGGGCACAACACAGGCAGGGCAATGTGGGGTGGACTACCTATGTTGGGGGCACACATGGCATCTCTGGGGTGACACAGGGCAAGGGGGGGGGGAAGGAGGGGGCACAGCTCAGAAGTGGGGACCCCACAGTGTCCCCCCCTCAAAGCTGGCAGCCTCTCGTGGCTGTGAGGAGCCCTAAAACCCTGAGGGGTTGGGGGTGCAGCTGCCAGCAGCGGGGCCATGTCCCTCGTGGCCGTGTCCCGGCCGGTGCCCGCGGTGACGCGGCCCCTTTAAGGGCCCCCCCCGCGCCGTCTCCATGGTGACGGGCGGCGGCCCGTTAACCCCCGCCCCGCCCCCGCCCTTTGTGCCCCCGCCGCTTTGTCTGGGGGGGGGGGGGGCTGCGACCCCCGGGGGAACCCGCGACCCCCGGGGGGGAACCCAAGCTTGGGGGAGGCAGAGAGCTCCGGGGGAGCCCCCCTCACCCCTCGGGAGGGGCGGGCAGAATTGGGTTTAACCCTTTAGGGAGGGGGGCATTAACCCCCTGGAGGGTTTTGTGCCCCCCCCGCCAAGGGTACCATGGGGAGGGGGCCAGACGCCCCCATTGAGGGATCGCTTCTCAAATAGGGGGGGTATTAACCCCTGGAGTGCCACGGGGGGAGAACAGTAACCCCCAAGGGGCGGGGAGGGAATTAACCCCGAGATGGGGGCACGTTAACCCCCAAGGGGCGTCCCCCCCCCAACGAGGGGAGAACAGTAAGTCCCGATGTGGGGCATTAACAGCCAAGGGGGGGGCATTAACCCCTGGGGTGCCACGGGGGGGGCAGGTTAACTGCCACGAGGGGCACATTAACCCCCAAGGGGGTGCACTAAGCCCTAGGGTGACACGGCAGTTGGACGTTAACCCCCATGGGGGGACATTAAACCCCCCCAAAAAAGGGGGACATCAACCCTCGAGGGGAGCAGAATTAACCCTCAAAGGGAGGTGCAATCAACCCCCAAAACGGGGGAGGGGGGCATTAACCCCAAAGAGGAGTGCAGAATTAAGCCCCAAAGGTGGGGGGCATTAACTCCCATGGGGTGCAGAATTAACCCCGGTAAGGTGGTGGAATTATCCCCAAAAGAAGGGGGCACATTAACCCCTAAAGAGGGCACTGAATTAGCCCCCCAAAAAGAAGTGAAATCAACCCCCCAAAAAGGGGGGGTATTACCCCAAAGAGGGAGGCATTAACCCCAACAAGGGGGGGTAAATCAACCATCGAGGGGACGGAATTAACCCCCAAAGAGAAGTGAAATCAATCCCCAAAGAGGGGGGTATTGACCCCAAAGAGGGGGGCAGCATTAACCCCTTGGGTGTCACGGGGAGTGGGAACTTTCTTCTGGGTGGGCAGAATCCCACCACAATCCCAGGGACCCCTGGGTGGTGTTGGGGAGCCATTAACCCCAGGGGGAGGGGGCATCACTCTGCGGGAGGGGTATTAAAGCTGGGGGTGGTTAAATCTAGGGGGGATCGCCTCATGGGGAGGGGGGGTCACCCCAGAGGAGGGTGTTAAACCTAAGGGTGGTTAACCCCAGGGCTGGGGTCACCCCACGGCGGGGGGGTTAACCCTGAGAGAGGTTAAACCTAAGGGGGGTTAACCCCGAGGGGGGGGGGGGTCACCCCACAGGGGAGTGGGTTAAATCTGGGGGAGGGGGGAGCAGGTTAAACCCAAGCAGGGGTTAACCTTGGCGGGAGTTAACCCCTTCCATGCCGCCTTCCCGCCCTCCTCCCCGGTGCACCCCCCCCCCGCCTTCCCCCGCCGTACCGTGTCGCGCTCGGCCCGGAGCTCCTCGATCTGCCGCTCCTTGGCCTGCAGCTGCTGCTGCTGCTGCTCGATCAGGTCCAGCTGGAGCAGCAGGATCTGCCGCAGGCAGGCGGCCTGCCCGGGCGACCCTCCGCCGGCGCCCATCGCTGCGCGGGCCGCGGGCCGCCGCTTCCCCGGCTCGGCGGGCCCCGCTGCCGGCCCCGGCCCCGCTCCCGGCCCCGCCGCCGCCGCCTCCCCGGGCAGCCCGCCCGCATCCCCCGCCGCGGCCCTGCCCCCGCCGGCCGCCGGCCCCGCCGCGGCCCCGCTCCGCTCCCGCTCCGCCACCCCGCAGCCGCGGCCCGTGTGTGCCCCCAGCGGCGGCGGGGCCCGGGGCCGCCGGGCCGGCGGAGCGGGGCCTTCCTCCCCCTCCTCCCCCTCCTCCTCCTCCTCCTCCCCGCCCGCCCCTTCGGGCCGCCGCCGCCCGCCCCCCCGGAACGCCGTGGACCGCATGGCCGGGCCCCCGTTACCGCCCGCCGGCACCGCAGGGCGGCGGCGCGGGGGGCGCCGGGGGCATGGGCGCGGAGCGGCCCCCGCCCCGGGGGTGACCCGCGCGGGGATGAGCCGCGCGGGGGGGGGCGGCGGGGGGGGCTGGGGTCGGTACCGGGCACGGGACCCCGGGTACCGGCGGACGGGGCTCGGCGCGCATGCGCCGGCGGCGGTGGGGGCGGTGGGATCCCGGGGGGCGAGGAGCGGGGCCGGTCCCCGCCTGGGGACCCCCGTGACGGTGCCCGCCCGCGCCGCTTCCCCCCGGGCCCGGGGGGGGGGGGGGGTGGGGGTGGGCTGGGGTGGTCGCGACGCGCGGACACGCGTGGGGCGGGGGTCCCGCGCCGCAGTACCGGGGGCGGCCGCTCGGGGGCCCCCGAGCGCGGCGGTACCGGCCCTCGGCGCCCGCCCCCGCCCCACGGGGGGGTCCGGGGTCACGGGCCGGTCCCGTGGCGGGAGGGGACGCGGCGGGGCGGGGGGACACAAAGGGACCCACCGCTACGAGCCCCCCACGCGGGGAGGGCCGAGAGTGGGGGGGGTTGTGCTCTGATTCTTGGGGTCTGCACCTCCTCGTAGGCGTGCACACCCCCCCCCCGACCCCACGGGGGCTGAATCCCCTCTCGGGGACTGAAACCCCCGTGCACACACACAGCGAGCTCTGCAGTTCCTGCTGGACGCGTGCAAGAACGTGCACACAGCACGCACGAGTTCCGCAGCACCCCCTCTGCAGAGGCTGCAGCCCCGGCACGCCGGTGCGTACACGGACACGCGCGCACACGCACACGCGTGTCCCCCTGCAGGCAGCGACTGCAGCCCCCACTGCAGCACAGGCGCAGCCCCGCAGACGCTGCAGCCCGTGCACATGCACAGCCCCGACCGCAGCCGCAGAGCACACGTATGCACACGTATGCAACGCTCGTGCACACGTGTGCACACGCGCGGCTCGGACCGCAGCCTCAGAGCACACGTATGGACGCGTGTGGGCATGCACGGACACGTATGTACGCGTTTACACACACAAACACACACACACACACACACAGAGAGGATCCTTTCCCCCTCTCCCGGCTGAAACTCCACCCCCCCCAGCACACGGGGACGTGTCACCGGGGACACACAGGGGACACGCGTGGCACGTGCTGGGGACGCACAGGGGACACGTGGGGGACGTGCCTCTGTGCAGAGCTGCGTTCAGGGACACACAAACACGCGCGGGGGGGAGATCCCCCTTCACCCAGCCCCCCCTGCGAGCAGCAGGGCACCCCTGGTCGCGGTGGCCGGGTCACAGTGGCGGTGCCACCCCCGCGGAGTGGCACTGGGGAAGCCCCTCCGTGGTTCCTGCCGTGCCCGGGGTCACATCAAGCCCTGCCAGCAGCGGTGCCCACCAGCACGGGCACACGTGGGGCTGTTGTTCACACACGGGGGGGGCTGTGGTTGTACCCCCGTGGGATTGTGCACACCCACACACCTGGCTGTGCCCACGCACACGCGTGTCTGTGTTTATACGTGTGTGTAGCCATTCTCACACACACACACAGAGCCGTGGTTGTACACACACACACACGGCTGGGCTCGCACACATGCGTGGTCACGTTTGCACACATGCGTGGCTGTTCTCATGTTCATGACCGTGGCTGTGCTCACACACGTACACGACTGTGGTTGTACACACATATGGCTGTACTCACACACACATGTTGGTACACACAGAGCCATGTTCACACACACACGTGTGACCATGTTCACACACATGACAGTGCTCAAACACACACAGCCATGTTCACACACACGTGACCATGTCCACACACGTGTGATCATGTTCACACACACAGAGCCATGTTCACACACGACAGTGCTCAAACACACACAGCCATGTTCACACGCAGAGCCATGTTCATACACACATGTGACCATGTTCACATATACACACAACCATGTTCACACACACACGACCGTGTTCACACACACAGAGCCATGTTCACACACGTATGATCATGTTCACACACACACGTGACCATGTTCACACACAGAGCCATGTTCACACACATGACAGTGCTCACACACACACATCCATGTACACACAGAGCCATGTTCACACACACACATCCATGTTCACACACACACATCCATGTTCACACACACACATCCATGTTCACACACACATCCATGTTCACACACACACACACACAGAGAGCCATGTTCACACACAGAGAGCCATGTTCAGACACACACACATCCATGTTCACACACACACACACACACAGAGCCATGTTCACACACACACAGAGCCATGTTCACACACACAGAGCCATGTTCACACACACACACACACACAGAGAGCCATGTTCACACACAGAGAGCCATGTTCAGACACACACACATCCATGTTCACACACACACACACACACAGAGCCATGTTCACACACACAGAGCCATGTTCACACACACACAGAGCCATGTTCACACACACACACATCCATGTTCACACACACATGTGACCATGTTCACATACACACACACACACAGAGAGCCATGTTCACACACACAGAACCATGTTCACACACACACACACACACGCCCGTGCCGGCACTCAGGTCCGTATCCGCACACCCGGGCGCCGTGTCCCCGCCGTGCCCGTCCCGCCCGGGCCGGGGCCGGTGCCGGTGCCGGTGCCGGTGCCGGTGCCGGTGCCGGTGCCGGTGCCGGTGCCGGTGCCGGTGCCGTGCCCATCCCCGCTGCGGCAGGCCCACGTGCCGGCCGGCGCCCGCCCGCACATGGCTCTGCAGCAGGGAGCCTGCCGGGGCTAAAAATGGAGCAGGGCGCACATGCCAGCGCCACGTGACGCGCATGGAGAGGGCTCCCCGCGCGAGGAGGAGGAGGAGGAGGAAGAGGAGGAGGAGGAGGAGGAGGGAGCCCGCTCACATGGGCTGGCACAGATGCCAACCGGGCCGCCGGCCACGACGCCGTGGCCTCTGCGTGACCCGTGGGTTGGGGGGGCTGATGGGGTCTCGCCCCCCCAGCGCCCTCCCCCCCCCCCCCACTTCCTCAAACAATTGACCTTTGGGAAGGTCAAAGATGGAACGGGAAAGGGGAGGAGGGTTCGCAGGTGGTGGGTCTGAGGTGGGGGATCTGGAGGCTGAAGGAGTTCCCCGTGCTGTCCCGCCCCCTACCCCCCTTCGCTCCCCCCCCGCCGTGGGGTCCCAAGGCTGCAGAGGGAACACAAACATCAGCACGTGAGACCTTGGGGGAGGGGGAGGCAGGTGGGAGGGCTCCCCACCTGCCATGACTGCTCCACCTGAGGTGGCTCCCCAGACCCCCCCCACATGATGAACACACTGGGGTCTCCCCTCCCGCAGGGGTCCTGCACCCCTTTTGCACCCCCATGTCACAGTATCACCCCAGTTCCTGCGTCTCTGAACCCCCCTGGGGTCCTGGCACTCCCAAACCCAATCCCAGTGCACCTTTCCTGTGGCCCTGCACCCCTGAATCCTCGTGGGGTCCCTGCACCCCTTGACCCTGCATCCCCTTTTGGGGTCCCTGCAACCTCTGGGGGGCATGAATCCCTAAATCCCACACGCCCGTGAATCTGTGCACTCCTGCTCCCCCAAATCCTGCATCCTCCTGGGGGATCCCTGTGTCCCCAAACCCTGCACCCCTGCATCCTGCACACCCCCAGACCCTGCACACCCCCAGACCCTGCCCTTACTGGAGTCTCTGCCCCCCAACCCCGGTCTGCCCCATCCTGCAGTGCCAGGACACCGTGGGGTCCCCCCCTGCCTCGGGGTGCCCCCACCTGCCGTGGGGTGCCCCCGCCCGGGGCCAGCCTTGCCTTGTTTACCCGATTTTTTCCGTTCCCGGGGAGGGAGGACGAATTCTGGCAGCGAGAGCCGCTGCCCCAGCCAAGAGCCAGGGGCCGAGCCAGCGCTGCTCCCGGCACAAAAACACCCCCAAACCACCCCAAACCCCAGCCCCCCAAGCACTCTCCTGCCCCCCGCACTGCTGCACTGGGGCTCCTGTCCCACCCTTCCCCCCCTCCCAGTGCCATCAGTGAGGACGGGTGAGAGGGGGGTCAGGGGTGCAGGACCCCCAAATTGGGTGGGACTCAGCACCTCTGGATGCCCCCCCGAAGTACAGCTACGGGTGGAGAAACTGAGCTTCGATGAGTGTAGGGTGACACGGGGACACAGCTGGACCCGGTGTCCCCAAACCCCCAGAGCAGCTGCAGCCCCACGGTGGGGCTGGGGGTGCTCAAGTGGGGCTGGGGGTGCAGGGCTGGGAGCCCCCGTCCCCTGCCAGCCCCCGGTGTCCAGCCTGGGGGGGCCGAGGGGGGCGACAGGCAAGAACGAACCCCCGCTCCCGGCGGAGACGCCCCCCTTTTCCTGGAAAAGGTTCAACAAGGTAAACAAGGCTCCAGCCCCGAGTAAAAATAAACCCTCGGCACGCAGGCGCCGGGCGGGAAGCGGGGCGGGCGTCACGCGGCACGGCCACGGCACCGGCACCGGCACCGGCACCGGCACCGGCACCGGCACCGGCACCGGGCACCGGGCACCGGGCAGCGGCCTCACCCCGCGCTCTGACACCGTCCCCGCCGCCCCTCTGCTGCCTCCCGCCCCCCGGAGCACCGCCGGGGGAGGGAAATGCGGAACTGCACCCCCCGTGGGGCTGTTGAAGTCTGGGGGGGGGGTCCAGGGGGTGCAATTGGGGGGACACGGCGTGGGAAGGGCAGGGGCACAGCCTGGCACGGATGGGGTGGTCTCTGTGCCCCCCGACACTCCGCGCACCCCACGGCGGGTGGGGGTACCCCGTGGGGTCCTGGCACGGTGGGATGGGGCAGACCTGGATGGAGGGGTAGAGACCCTGGGAGGTGCAGGATCTGGGGGTGCAGGGGTCCCAGGAGGGTGCAGAGATGCAGAGTTTGGGGGTGCAGGATGCGGGGGTGCGGGGTTTGGGGGTGCAGGGGTGCACAGATCCGTGGAGGTGCAGGATTTAGGGTGGCGTGTGATGACCTTGAGGGGCGTTCAGGTGCCCCCTCTGCGCTCTGGACTTGTTGGCACGGGCACTGCCGCGATGGGGGGGGGGCACAGGGAGCCGCGGGAAGCCCCCCGAGGCACAGACCCGGCCTCCGGGGGCGTTCTCGGCGCACGTCAGCCGCAGTGCCCCCCTGTCCCGGTGGCTTTGGTGGCCCCTCTACCTCACCCTGCTCCCCATGGGTGGTCCCAGAGTCGGGATATCCCGGAAATATCCCAGCTGTGCCCAGCCCGGGGTCCCTGCTCAGAGCACTTTCACCAGGACCCCCCGTGCCGGGTTCCCAGCCTCACGGTGGGACCCCACAGAGAGACCCCCAGAGGTTTGTCCCGTCCCTCCCAGCCCCAGTCCCGTCCCGGGGATTCCTGGGGGGATCAGGGTTTCAGGCGAGCATCCCCGGCGCCGTGTGCCGCAGCGCCGTGCGCGGGGATGTTTTTCCCGATCCAGACGTGCGGCTGAGTCACGGATAATCAGCGGGAACGTGCCGGGAGGGGAACGAGGAGCTGCGCGGGGCCGGAGGCACCTGCACGGTCCCGGCACGGCCCTGCGGGCACCGGGTCCCTTCACCCCAGGACCGGCGTTCCCCCCGGGTCCCCCCCGTTCCCGTGCCAGCCTGGCCCCACACATCCTTCCGGGAGCTGCCGTGGCACCGTGCAACCGCCCCGTGACTCAGGGCACGGGCACGTCCTGTGGGGTATCGGGGTGTTCCCACCACCCCAGTGCCTTGGGGAGCCCCAAAATCCGGGACCACCCCCAGCAACGCCCGGACACCCCCAGCCGAGGGGTGGTCTCGTCACCCCCGGGGTGCCAGGGGGTCTTTGGGGTGCAGAGCTCTGCTGTCCCTCCCCGGGGACTTGGCACAGCCGGGGCACCGGAGGCCTCCCCTCCTGCGGGATTAGCTCGGAGGATTTCCCGGCGCTGGCACACCCGTGCTCTGCTACTTCTCCTCCTGGCTGGGGGCCAGGGCAGCGCCCGGCACATGGCACCCGGGAGGGTGCTGGCACCCCCAAAACGCTCCCCGCGGCGGGAGCAGGAGCACCCATGGGAGCTCCCGGTGCCACCGGGCTGGGCTGGCCTCGGCCGGCGCCGCGACCCAGATCTGCCACCAACTCCGTCCTGGCACCGCGCTGCCGCAGCCCCCGCGGCAACCGGGAGCGGGGCCAGGCTGGGACGTGGATGCCAGGCACGTGCCGCAGCGGGCACCCGCCGTGGGCAGCGTGGGGACAGCAGGGGCTGGGCAGGGGGACATCGGGAGGGGGCAGCGGCTGGGCCGGGGGCTGCACCGTGCACGGGCATCCCCGGCGCGGGGGGGCTGCGGTGCTGGAGCCGAACAGGTGGGCACAGGAGACGGTGCCGTGCGGGGTGACAGGGGTAGCTGGGTATCCTCAGTGCAGGGGACAGTGCCACGCGGGGTGACATCAGTGTCCCCGGTGCTGTGCGGGGTGACATCGGTGCCCAGGTGTCCCCAGGGGTGACATGGGTACCCAGGGGAAGGTGCCACGCAGGGTGACAGCGCTGTGCCTGGATATCCCCGCTGCAGGGCACAGCCGCGGTCAGGTGTTCCCAGTGCAGGTGACAGTGCTGTGCAGGGTGACAGGGCTGCCACTGCCGTGACTGGGGGTCCCCGGCGCGGGGGGACAGTGTCGCGCCAGGTGACAGATGTCCAAGCGCTGCACCCAAGTGCCCGCAGTGCGGGGGGACGGTGCTGCGCCCCGGGGGGGGGTTTCCCCGCGCAGGGACCCGCGCCGTGCTGCCCGACGGGGTCCCCGGTGCAGCGAGCGGCGCGGGTCCCCATCCCCGCGGCCCCGGTGCGGGGGTCCCCGCCGAGCCCGGGCTCCCCGGCGGCGGCGCGGGGCCGGGGCCGCCGGCGGAAAGTGTGTCACTGGGGCACGAGGCTGTCCCCGGGAATCACATGGGGGAGGCGGCGGCGCCGCGTGCGGCCCAGTGCGCAGCCGCGGCCGGGGCGGGGGGCGGCGGGGCGGGCGGCGGGCGCACAACAGCCCGCACCGGGCGGCGGCGCGGCACGGCTCGGCGCGGCTCCGCTCCGGGAGGCTCACGGGGCCGGGATAGGATGGCGGCCCCCGAGGCCGGCAGCACAGGTCAGTGCCTCGCCGGAGCCCCCCCCCCGCTCCCGGGACCACCCTGCGGGCTCCGGCACCGGTCCCCCGGCACCGGAGCAGATCGGGGGGCAGCGCCCTGGGACCGCGGCGAGGGGCTGCGCGCTGAGACCGCGAGTTGGAGGGGTCCGGACACGGGGACCGAGGGGTCCCGCACGCCCGACTGGGCAGGATGCGCACCGGGACCGCGTCCCGGAACGGGGCTCCGTCCTACCGGGACCGGGGGGTCCTGCAGAGCGGGGTAAGGCTCGGACAGCGGGGCAGGGGTGTCCCCAGGAGGAGGGTAGGGGGGGCTGCGCGCCGGTACCGGGAGTCTTGCACACCGGAGCGACGCGAACACCGGCACCGGGGCGCTTCGGTGGTCGGGGCAGAAGGGATGGAGACCGGACCGGGGTGTCCCGAACGCTGGGGAGTGCTGGACGCGGGGGTAGGAAGGTTGAGAACAGAGATCGGTGTTCCGGGCTATCCCGGGCAGCGGGACCAAAGGGGAACGCAGCGGGACCCGGGTGTCCCGGAGACCGGGACCGAGGATTCCCGAGCGCCAGAGAGTGCTGGACGCAGGGGTAGGAAGGGTGAGAACCGGGATTGTTGTCTCCTGGGCAGCGGAACCGGGAGGGGAGTGAAGTGGGTCCGGCGCAGCGGGACGGGGGTGTCCTGGGGACCGGGACCACAGGGCAAAGCACAGGGATCGGTATGTCCCGGGCGGCGGGACCGCTTAGGGTGACCGGTTAGGGTGACCGGGGTGTCCCTATCAGCGGGACCGGGGTGTCCCTATCAGCTGCACCGGGGGCCACGGGGACCGGGCAGCCCGTGGACGGCCGAGGCGGTGCCGCGCGTGTCGGGGCTCCCCGCGCACCGGGAGGGACGGAGGGGGGGACCGGAGGCGGTGCCCCCCCCTCCCCCGTGTCCCCCCCCCCGCACGTGTCCCCCTCCCCGCCGCTGCCACGTGCCGAGTTTGTTTTCCCCGCAGCCCCGCCCCGCCCCCTCCCATTGGTCGGCGCGTGACATCAGCGGTGACGTCACGCGCGGGACCGGGGACGCCGCCGTTCATTGGGGGGGGGGGGCAGCCCTGTCTCCGGGGCAACCACGGGGGCGGGGCGGAGCGTGGCCAATGAAAGGGAAGTGGGCGTGGTAAAGCGTGAAGGGGCGGGGCCTAGGGGGGCCACGTGCGACTGGAGCACGTGGGGCGGCGGCGTGAGGCCGCCTGAGCTCGGGGGGGGCTGCGGGGAAGCTGTTTGGGGGGGGGGTTCCCTCTGTTTTGGGGTCACGAAAGTTTCCCTCGCTCTGGGGAGAGCCCTTCGGGGGAATCCCCGCTCCCCGAACCCTAAAACGGGTGTCCTGAGGCTTTGGGGTGCGGGGATCCCCCCGTTATTTTGGTGTCTCAGCAGCGGGGGGTCCCCAGGATCAGCTGCCCTGGAGGTGGGACCCACTGTCCCCAATTCAGTGACCCCCTTTGGAGGTGGCTCGGTGAAGGGGGGATGGTGACAAGCTGGCTCTGGCGCGTGGCATCTGTGCCAGCAGCACCGTGTGCGGCGGGAGACACATGGCCCTGGTGATCCCGTGTGTCCCCGACATCACCGTCCACGTGTCCCAGCCCGGAGTCGTGTCCCGGTGCTGCCGTCCCGGCCCCGTGAGTGGGGTGACAACGCCTGTGGCTTCAGCCAGGGGCCACACATGTGTCCCCCCCCATGCTGCCCCCCACTCTCTGGGGTCCTCAGCTCCTCAGTCCTGCCGTGGGGCCGTATCCCCCCGAGCTGGGGGGGCTGCGCTGGGGGCACCTCGGTGCCGTGGGGGGCTGCACCGGGAACACCCCAGTGCCCTGGGGGGCTGCATCATGGGGGGCTGCGCCGTGGTTCTGTCCCGGGAGCTGTGGGGCAGGAGCCCGGCTGCGCTGCTGGCAGGGAGCCAGGAACGGCAGGAGTAACTCCCGTGACCTCCTGATTTCACCTCTCCAGAGGGTTCCCAGCCCACATTCCTCCTGCAGGCAATTCCGGGGTGCCCTGCCCGTGTCCCCAGCCGGCACGCACCCGGATAAACCCGGCTGTCCCCGTCTCACGTGGGGCCGTCGCCCGTGGCGGCCGCTGGGTGCGGTGCCTGACTCAGGGTGGGCGGCACACGTGCGGCGCAGCGGGATATCCGTGGATCCGGGATGCATCCGGGGTGCTTTCCTGGAGACCCCACCCCGCGTGGGGCTGCGATTCTTCTCCGGGGGGCTTCCGCCCCCCCTACCCCGCGCTGGGGGAGGCTGAGCCTGGTGGAGCTCGGTACATAAGTGGCCCACCGGGATGCCCGTGGATCCCGGGATGCACCCGGGATGCTTCCCTCTGGATTCCACCCCACCTGGGGCTGCAATCCCCCTCCGAGGGGTTTCCCCCTCCTCAGCCGGGAGAGGCTGAGCCTGGCACAGCTCGGCGCGCGTTTGGCTCCGCGGGATGCCCATGGATCCTGATTGCCGACGGATTCGCGGTGCTTCCCCGGGCATCCCACCCACCTGCGGAGGTTCCCACCTCCACCACGAGTCGGGGGAGGCTGAGCCCGGCACAGCTCAGTGCATGAGTGGCTCTTTCTCCCCGCAGGTGGGGTGATCAGCTACGTGGGCTCCAGCGGCGCCTCTCCCACCCGCACCAGCCCCGTGTCCCTCTGCAGCGACAGCTCCAACAGCAGCTCTCAGTCGGGCTCGCAGCCCTTCCCCACCTACTTCCCACCCTCGCCCACCGGCTCCCTCCAGGATTCCCGCGCCTATGGCGGAGCCACGCTGGCCCCCCATGAAGACGGCTCTCCTTCCTCCTCCTCCTCCTCCACCTCCTCTTCCTCGTACGGCTCCTCGGTGAATTTCCCCGGGGTGCAGCCGGTGCCCGCGGACGAGCGGCGCCGCAGCTCGCCAAGCAAAGCCGGCAGCACCGTCACGAGTGAGTGGGGCTCGCGGGGGGCGGGTGGGGGGCGGGTGGTCTCCCCACCCCCTGGGGACCCCGCCCAGGCACCCCCGGAGCCCGCTGACCCCCACCCCCCCTCAGAGCTCAACGGGATGGTGCTGCTCTGCAAGGTCTGCGGGGACGTCGCCTCCGGCTTCCACTACGGTGTCCACGCCTGCGAGGGCTGCAAGGTACCGGGATGGGACCGGGGATGGGGCACCGAGCCCCCGTCGCGCTGCGGGGACCCCCAGTGATTCCTCCCCCTGGCCCCGCAGGGCTTCTTCCGCCGCAGCATCCAGCAGAACATCCAGTACAAGAAGTGCCTCAAGAACGAGAATTGCTCTATCGTCCGCATCAACCGCAACCGCTGCCAGCAGTGCCGCTTCAAGAAGTGCCTGCTGGTCGGCATGTCCCGCGATGGTGAGCTCCGAGGGACCCCCGTGATGTCCGGAGCCTGGGATTCCCCCCGGGGGTGGGATTCCCCGTGGTGCCCAGGCGGCTTGTCCCTTCCCGGGGTGTATCCAGGGCTGCACGGGGCCCCCTGCCTGTGCTGGGTGCTGTGCCTGTCCCACGGGATGTGTCCCCCTTTCCTGGGGGCTGTGTGGCCCTTCCAAGACTGGGTGTGCCCTGTGCCCAGAGCTGATGTCTCCTCCCGGGATGGGTCCCCCGTGGCCAGGGCTGTGTATCCCCTCCCACACAGGGCCCCCCAAGGCTATATGTCCCTTCCTTGGATGCGTCCCCCCGCCGTGCTCAGGTGTCTACATCCCCTCCCGGGATGAATCCCCCTCTCTTCAGGGCTTTATGTCCCCTCCGGGACCGGTTCTTCCCATTTTTAAGGTTTCGTGTCCTCTCCCGGGATGGGTTCCCCCCGTGCTCAGGGCGGCGTGTCCCCTCCAAGCCCGGGGGAGGGATGCAGCCCTGCTCCTGCCAGCCCCCGGCCCCTCCTGCTGCAGATCTGGGGGGCGGGATGGGGGTCACCGTGCCTGCTGCCACTGATGTCCTCCTAACACCGCTGTCCCCCCCTCCCCCTCAGCCGTGCGCTTCGGGCGCATCCCCAAGCGGGAGAAGCAGCGGATGCTGGCCGAGATGCAGAGCGCCATGGGCGGCATGGCCGGTGCCCCACCGCCGATGCCGGGGCCCGGCGAGGGTCCCGCCGTGGGCGGGGGCCGTGCGCCGCCCCCCGGGCCCCCGCCGCTCGCCCCCCCGGCCTGCTTCTCCCAGTTCCCCCAGCAGCTGACGCCGCCGCGCTCGCCCAGCCCGGGGGGAGGCACCGAGGACGTGATCGCGCAGGTGGCCAAGGCCCACAAGGAGATCTTCATCTACGCGCACGACAAGCTGGGACCCCCTCCCGCCTGCGACAGCGGCCTCCTGCGCTGGGACGCGCCCCCCGCCTGGGCCCCCGGCCCCCCCGAGCCCCGGCTGTGCCCCGCCGCCTACCCCGAGCCCCCGGCCCCGCGGGGGTGCCCCTGGCCCCGCGGCCCCAAGGACGTCCTGCCGGTGAGCGCCCGGGGGCTCCCGCTCCCTCCCGGCTATTTTTAGCCGCTAATCACATTAATCCCTTTGTCGGTGCCCCCCTCCCTCCCCTTCCTGTGGCGGCGGGAGCCCCGCAGAGCCCCGGGGGAGCCCCCGGTGCCCGCTGACCGCCGGTCGCCCGCAGGCGTGCCCCATGAACAGCCACGTGCCCGGCCGCAGCGGGCGCTCCGTGCAGGAGATCTGGGAGGATTTCTCCCTCAGCTTCACCCCCGCCGTCCGCGAGGTCGTTGAGTTCGCCAAGCACATTCCCGGCTTCCAGGCGCTCTCCCAGCACGACCAAGTCACCCTGCTCAAGGCTGGCACTTTTGAGGTACATCCCCGGAGTGGCGAGGGCTTGGGGGATGGCGCGGTGCCCCGTGGCATTGCCTGTGCTCCATGGGCTGGCACGGAGCCCCAAAGCATGGGAACAGAGCAGGGCAGGAGTCCCGTGGCGCTGCAGTGCCCCACATTTGGGAGCCACGGCGCCCATGGCATTGCCTGGTGCCTCCCGGCGCTGCAGTGCCCCACATTTGGGATCCGTGGCACAGAACACGGTGTCCCTGTCGTGGCACAGTGCCCTGTGGACTGGCATGGAGCCCTGCAGCACTGCAGTGCTTCACAAGCAGGAGTTGTGGCACGCAGCACAGTGCTCCTGGCATCACACAGTGCCTCATGACGCTGCAGTGCCACACTTTTGGGAGCTGTGGCATGGAGCACGATGCCCCTGGCATGGCATGGTACCCCACACTGGGGAACCACAGAGTGACACAAAGCCTCGTGGCACTGCCCAGTGCCCCATGGCATGGCGGTGCCCCACATTTGGGAGCTGTGACATGCCACACAGCACCCCTGGCATTGCACAGTGCCCATGGCGTGGCACCCCACATTTGGTAGTCACATTATGGATCACAGAGCCCATGGCATGGCACAATGCCCCTGGCATTGCCTGGTGCCCCACGGCATGGCAGTGTCCCACATTTGGGAGCTGTGCCATGGGGACTGATGTCCCAGCATGAAGCGTGGTGCCCATGGCTCTGCCTGGCGCCCCGTCCCACGGCCTGCCCCCCGCCCGCAGGTGCTGATGGTTCGCTTCGCGTCGCTCTTCGACGTCAAGGAGCAGACGGTGACGTTCATGAGCCGCACGCGGTACGGGCTGGAGGAGCTCTGGGCCATGGGCATGGGAGATCTGCTGGGGGCCATGTTCGACTTCAGCGAGAAGCTCAGCGCCCTGGAGCTCAGTGACGAGGAGCTGGGGCTCTTCACCGCTGTCGTCCTCGTCTCGGCAGGTGGGCACGGGAGGGTTCGGGGAGTTTTGGGGGGGATTGAGGAGTTCGGGGCTGGGAGCAGAGGAGTTTGGAAAAGAACCAAGGGGTTTGGGACTGGGATCAGGGGGTTCATGGGGTGTTCGGGGCATTCAGGGATGGAATTGAGTGACTGGGGTGGCGTTGAGGTGATAGCGGGGGAATATCTCAGGTTCGGTGCTGGGATCAGGGTGATGCTGGGGTGCCATCGGGGGGTTTTGGGGGTGGAGCTGGGGTGTCTCCTCCCCTGCCCCTGACCCCCTGTCCCGCACAGACCGCTCGGGCATGGAGGACACGGCCTCAGTGGAGCAGCTGCAGGAGACGCTGCTGCGGGCCCTGCGCGCCCTCGTGCTGAAGACGCGCCCGGCCGAGACCTCGCGCTTCACCAAACTGCTGCTGAAGCTGCCGGACCTGCGCACCCTCAACAACCTCCACTCTGAGAAGCTGCTCTCCTTCCGCATCGACGCCCAGTAGCGCCCCCCCGGACCCCCCCCCCTCCCCGCGCCCCCCTGTACATACACCACAGCGGGGGGGGACACACAGACTTCCCCCTCCCCACCCGGGGCAGCACCGACCCCGTGGCGCCTGTCGGACTTGCAGGGAATTCACCCCAAGGTGGGCGCCAGGATGCTGGGACACCCCCCCACCCCAAATCGGGCACCACCCCCACGGCTCCGCTGGCAGCGCCGGGGGGTCCCCTGGCCCCGACACCCCCGTTCTGGTGGCCGGGGGTGGGACACAGAGGCCGCATCCAGCCGCGCTGGGGGGGGAGGGGAGGGGGTGGGTCGGGGGGGGCGGGGTTTGGTTGGTTGGTTTTCTTTTTTTTTTTCATCATATATTTATTACATAAATATATAGTAAAATAGACCAGCAACAATTACCATAAAAATATCTTTCTTTAAAATCCTGACCAAAACACAAAAGGGTTTAAAATCGCACGTCACAGACTGTGATTGTCACGGGGGCTCCGCGGTCCCCCCCCCCGGCCCGCGCCCCTACATTCAGCGACGCCGGCCGCGGCCCCCCCGGCACCCTGCATAGTGGGGGACCGCGCGTGGGGCGCGCCGAGCCGAGCCGGGCCGGGCCGTGCCGGGGCTGTGCTGGGCCGGGTGCCGGCCGGGCTCGACGCCCGCGGACAGGGGCAGCTCCGGGAGCCATGAGGTATGTGCTTGGGGAGGGGGGCGGGAGGCGCGGGGACGGGGGGGACACGCGGGGCGGGGGTGGCCCGGGGGGAGGTGGCGCAGGGGTGGGGGGCACCGGTGTGGCCCCCCCGGGACCGACGCTGGATGCTGGACGTGCGATGGCGACGCGAGACGGAGACGCGGGGACGGCCCGGGGGGGAGTACAGGGTGGGGGTGGGGGGCGTGCGGGGGGGACAGCGGGTGGGGAGGGCCGGGCTGAGCCCCCCCACCCCCGGGACAAGCTGCCCCAAGGCCCCGTGTGGCCGCTCGGGGCGCGGGGGGGGGTCACGGGGGTTGATTTAAGACACGTCCCGCGACGGCGCTGCCGCCGTGTCGCGACGGGAGCGCGCGGTGTCACACGGGGTGTGCGCGGGGACACGCGGGCAGCGCGGGGCCATGGCACTGGCACCTCAACGACATGGCACGGCACCGGCACCGGAACCGTCATTGCACCAACAGGAGTTGTTGCCGTGGCACTGACGTGGCACCAACACGCGCGTGGCCGTGGCACCGGCACTGCAGCGACGTGCCTTGCACTGGCACCGACATGGCACGGCCACGGCGCTGGCACAGCACCAGCGACGCGTGGCCACGGCACCGGCACGGCCACGGCACCGTCACGGCCACCACCGGGCGCGGGGGGCATCGCCCCGGTGCCGCGGCCCCGCCCGTGGCCCGAAGGCACGTCTTGGGGCCGGTGCTGCCAGGGGTGGGGGGCGAACCCCCAGAACCCTGTGCCCCCCCGCCAAGTGCGGGCGTTGGCGTTCGGCTCCTGCACCGCCCGCAGCCGGTGCTGCCGGGCCCCCCCGGGCCGGGCCCCCCCCCCGAGCCGGGCACCCGGGTGGGGGTTTAAGACATTTTGCACCACCGGCGCTGGTACTTGGGGCTGGGGGCAGGCGTCCCCCACTCAGGGCACCCCAGGGTGCCACAGCCCCGCTGTGCCGCCCCCCAACCCAGCTGCAGGAGGTCTGGAGGGGTCCCCCCCGACACGACCCCCATGGTTTTGGGGGAGTCTGGGGTGTGGGGGGAGCCCAGCCCGGCCCCCTGTGCCTGTGGGGGGCGGGGGGGGACGTGTCTGGTTGTTGGGATTTTCTGCTTTTAAACGACCCGTAAAAAGATTTTTTTTTTTAATTACAAAAATTATATATTTTATATATATTTATATATATATATATATATATTAGCTTAGGTGGGCCCGGCCTGCCTCGCCGGCCCCCCCCCGGCCCGCACCCCCCCTCGGCCTCCGCCTGAGGTAAGAAAAAATTCACAAACCTAAATTTTTTTTTTTTTGGGGGGGGGGGGTTTAAAAAGGTGATAAAACCATTCCCGGGTGCCCCCTCGCAGCTGTGCCCCCCCCCCAACAAAGCCCCCTGTGGGACTCCCCCTGCCGGCCCCCACCTCAGCCCGGCCCCCCCGGGAGCACTGGGGGGGCGGTTGGGGGGTGCAGCCCCCCCAAAGTGCTGCTGCCGGGGGGCTGGGGCAGTAGTGCAGTGGGGGGTCCCGGGGGGAGCCCCCCTGCCAGCGCCTCCGGGGCCTTTGCAACTCCTGACGGACACGACAGAACCCACGAGGACGAGGGGAAAAAAACAACAACAAAAAAAAAGGACAACGGAAAAGTTGGGGGGGGGGGGTTTGGGGAGGGAGTGGTCCCCCCCAGTGTCCTGCAGCGCCCACCATCCGCGGCGCTTGGCACAAAATCGTCTCCTCTCAGCCCAAAAAAAAGACAAGAGAACCCCCAAAACCCCAAAATCTGGCCCCAAAATTGGGGATACGGGGGGGGGGACACAGGGGGGTCACCCCAGCCGGGGCAGACCCAGCGGGCTGGAGGGGGTCCACCAGCCCTGCACCCCGATGGGCTGGGGTCCCCCTTGCCACCACTGTGCCCCCCCTGTGCCCCCGCCCTGCTGTGGGGGGGGTCCTGGCCCTCACCCCACTATGGGGGATGGGGGTCCCAGCCCCTGCCCTGCTATAGGGGGGGGGTCCTGGCCCCCACCCCAGCCCCCCAAATTGCTGCCCGGCCAAAAGTGCATATGGCCACGGCCCCCCCGGCTGGGGCAGCCTCTCCCTGTGCAGCCCAGAGCCCCCTCCTCTCCTCCCTGCTCTTCCTCCTCCTCCTCCTCCTCCTCCTTCCAAAGTGCAGTTAGTTTAATATTTTAGCCTCTCAGGGAGGGAAATAAATGCTTAAAAAATAATAATCTACGAAGAGAAGGACAATAAAGGGAACGCTCGACCGTCGGGGCCCTTCCCTGTGCAAACAAACAAAATTCATCAAGTCCTGGGGCGGGGGGGATGGCTGTTGGGGGGCACAGCAGGACCCCCACCCTGGGCACAGCATCCCCTTGTCCTTACAGGGGGACGAGAAAGATTTGGGGGGGGGTGGGGGGCCAGAGCGGGGTTTGGGGGGGCGCACAGGGCGGGGGGTGTCAGCCCTACACCTCCTGGTCCTCGAAGACCTCGAGGAAGAGGGGGGGAAAGAGCTCGGTGGGACACTCCACCTTCATGTGCAGGAAGCGGCTGGCGTGGCAGGCGCCGATCATCCGCAGATCCGTCACCTTCATCAGCAGCTTGGGCCAGAAGTGGGGAATGTTGTGTTTGCGGTAGTTGATGTAGTGCTCAAAGGCCAGCAGGTACGTCTCCTGGCACTTCTCGATCTTCTCCACGCAGATCAGCCCCGTCCGGTCTGCGGGAAGCGGGGAGGCGTCAGGGGGTGGTGGAGTCACGGAGTGGTTTGTGTGGGAAGGGACAAAGCTCGTCCAGTCCCACCCCTGCCACGGGCAGGGACACCTTCCACTACCCCAGGCTGCTCCCAGCCCCATCCAGCCTGGCCTTCCAGGGATGGGGCAGCCACAGCTGCTCTGGGCACCCTGTGCCGGGGCCTCACCACCCTCACAGAGAGGAATCTCTTCTCAGTACGCCAGCACAATCTCCCCTTTTTAGTTTAAACCTCTCCTTGTTATCCTGGCATTCTCTGCCCATGGAAGAGCCCCTCTCCCAGTCCAGCATCTGCAGGGATTCTCCCTCCCACAGGGCTGAGTGTCCCACATGCCCCCCTGGCTGTTGGGGGTGCTCCCACCCCACAGACCCACGTCCCCAGGGGACCAAGAGGCTCAGCCTGTGCTCCTGGGTACCAGGGACTGGCGTGCCCAACTTGTGCTCCTGGGACCCTTCCTCAGGCTACCTGAAGCTCTGGGAAATTGGGGTGCCCACCCCAAATCCACCCAAAATCCAGGGGGGCATGGTGTCCCACCCAACAGGCCCTGAAGAAGTTGGGGGGCTCTGGAATCAGAGTGCCCATCCAACACCCCCCCAGGACAGTGAGGACTCTGGGGGTCAGGGTGGGTACCCACCCAATGCAACCCCAAATTCTGGGGGCTCTAGCATCAGGGTACCCACCCGACACACCTCTAAGATAGTCAGGACTCTGGGCATTGAGTCCCAATGCACCTCCCAACACTGGGAGTTGTGGGCAAGGGGGTGCCAACACAACAATGCCCATGGACAGCCCCTGGGCACGGGGGTGCCCACCCAATTCCCCCTGAAGCTGCTGGGCATCTCTGGCCTCAGGACGCCCACCCAACACCTCCCCAGGACAGTGAGAACTCCGAGCATTGCGGTGCCCCCCCAATTCCCCCTGAAGCTGCTGTTTTGAGCAATCCAGACTCGTTTTACAGCATTTTCTGCCAGCTCAACTACACATTTCAATATACATGGTAGGCCTTTTGCATCCAGATAGGCTGGATTGCTCACATCTCCCCATTTCTGGAGGAAATGCTCCACACTGCTGGGCATCTCTGGCATCAGGGTGCCCACCCAACACCTCCCCAGGACAGTGAGAGCATCGGGGTGCCCCTGCCCAAATTCCACCCACCATTACCTGAGGACATGAGCAGCACAGCCTGGAGCAGGGCCACCTCGGTGTCATCCAGGTTGAAGGCAGAGAGGGACTTGCCCAGGTCGAAGATGGCATCGGAGACGACGCCGAGGCCGCCGTTCTTGAGCTGCTCGCGCTTCACCGCCATCTCCCCGCTCAGCGTCAGCGTCTCGCTCTCGGGGTCGTAGCGCACGGCCGCCCGCAGCGACATGATCTCCATGCAGCACCCCTTCAGCAGGATGATCTGGTCCTCGCAAGGCAGCTGTGGGGGGCAGGACGTGGGGGGCAGTTGTGGGGAGGGGTTTTGGTGCGGCTCAGAGCGGCCCAGGCCTCCCCCCGGCTCCCCGGCCCGCCGTTACCTCTGAAAACATGGGCAGTTTTTTGGCAAAGTCGACCACGCGGGTGATGGCCGGGGTGATGATTTTTGTAAACTCGCTGAACGCCTCCAGGTCGACTTTGTCCCCGTCGGGCATGGAGGCCATGGGGGACTGGCCGATGTCCTCAGGCTATGGGGGACATGGTGGTGTTGGGGAAGGGTGATGGCACCATCTGCCCCCCCTGGGGACCACCATGGTGGCATCGGGGAGTGTGGGGTGACCGGGTGGTGTGACCGTGTCACCCCTGGGACACCCCACAGCAGACAGGGAATGGGGAGTGTGGTGTGACCGTGTCACCCCTGGGACCCCCCAGCAGACAGGGAATGGGGAGTGTGGTGTGACCGTGTCACCCCTGGGACCCCCACAGCAGACAGGGAATGGGGAGTGTGGGGTGACCGTGTCACCCCTGGGACCCCCACAGCAGACAGGGAATGGGGAGTGTGGAGTGACCGTGTCACCCCTGGGACCCCCACAGCAGACAGGGAATGGGGAGTGTGGTGTGACTGTGTCCCCCACGGTGGGCAGGGGGGTTTGGGGGTGCAGTGTGACTGTGTCACCCTCTGGGACCCCTGTGGTGGCATTGGGGGTGTGGTGTGACCGTGTCCAATCTGTGGTCCCCCATGGTGGACAGTGGTGTTAAGGGGTGACAGTGTCCCCCTCTGGGACCCCCATGGTGGGCAGTGGTGTTGGGGGTGCAGTGTGACCCTGTTCCCCCTCCCTGGGACCCCCAGGTGGCCGTGATGTGACCCTGCCCCGCCTCTGGGGCCCACATGTCACAAGGAACAACCGTGGCAGGGCGGGTGCAGCAGCCAGGAGAGGGAGCTGCGTGACAGGGACAGCGACAGGGCCAGCGGCAGGGCTGTGGCCAGGGCCACCTGCGGGCACAGCTGTCCCCTTCGGTCACTGCTCACCCCTGAACCCTTTGGGGGTGACCAGCTCAAGGACACTGAGCAATGTCCCAACCCCCCTCGCCTGCCCAAGGACACCGGTGACATCCCAAACCCTGGCACGGCCACCCTGTGTGTGCTGAGTGTGCGAGTGCTGGGGTCAGGGTGGGGGCTCCAGAAGGTGACAGAGACCCCTCCACTGCATCCCCTCACCAGGAATTTCCGCTTCTGCTTCCAGTGGCTGCCCTGGGCATTGGTGCTGCGGTGGGCTTCTGTCACGACGTGGATCAGCTCCCACTCCTCGGCGCTGGGGTTGGGGCGGTGCTGCAGGGATTTGATCATCTCCTCCTTCCGCCGCCGCTCCCGGTTCTCCTCGATCAGCTTCCGCTTGGCTACCCGCTTGGAGTCATCCAGCACCACTGCCGGGACCCCAGCATCAGCCAGATCCCCCCGGCCACGCACCCCACAGCCACTCCTCTGGCTGCTCTGCACCCCATAGAACCCCAAAGCCCCCCACTATCATCTGGGACCCCCCATTCGTGCATCCCACGGCCACTCCTCTGGCTGCTCTGGGCACCCCATAAGACCCCAAAGCCCCCCACTATCATCTGGGACCTGCCATTCATGCATCCCACAGCCACTCCTCTGGCTACTTTGGGCACCCCATAGGACCCCAAAAACCCCCCAGTATCATCTGGGACCCCCCATTCGTGCATCCCACAGCCACTCCTCTGGCTGCTCTGGGCACCCCACAGGACCCCAAAAACCACCCACTATCACCTGGGACCCCCCATGCCTGCATCCCACCCCGCTGCTGCATCACAACACCTGAACATCCTGCTCCTGCAGCTGATCTGGGTACCCCCCCCACGGTGCTGGGACCCCCAAGCTGCCCCAGCAGCCGAGCAGCCCCGTGCCCCCCAACTCACAGTCCATGGCCATGCCCACGGAGATGCACTTCTTGAAGCGGCACAGCTGGCACTGGTTGCGGGTGATCTTGTCGATGACGCAGCACCCATCGTACTTGCAGGAGTAGGTGGGGTGCAGGTTCTTCTGGATGGTCCGACGGAAAAATCCCTGGGGAGGGGGCAGGGGGTGCCACAGTGAGCCCTGCTGAGCTCCCCTGAGCCCCCCAAGCCCCCCCCCCAGCCCCCACTCACCTTGCAGCCCTCGCAGGTGATGCAGCGGTAGTGGTAGCCGGTGGCCTTGTCCCCGCACACCACACACTGTTCATCTTTGTCCAGGTAACTAGGGATGTACCCTGCGGGGAGCCTCCAGTCAGGGACCCCCAGGGCACCCCCCCGCAGCAGGGACTCCCATGACAGAGACCCCCAGAGCACCCCATGGCAGAAATTCTCATTTCAGGGACCCCCAGGGCACCCCCCTGCCGCAGGGACTCGCATGACAGAGACCCCCAGGGCACCCCATGACAGAAATTCTCATGTCAGGGACCCCCAGGAGCCCCCGGAGTGCTCCATGACAGGGTAACCCCAGGGAACCCCAAATCAGGGACCCCCTGGAGCACCCTGTACCAGCGACCCTCCCACATACCCCACATCAGGGACCCTCAGAAACCCTGAGTCAGGGACCCCTCTGCACGCCCCACATCAGGGCCCCCCCAGGAGCCCTGAGTCAGGGACCCCTCTGCACACCCCACATCAGAGACCCTTGGTACATGCAGCATCAGGGACCCCACACACACCCAGGAATGCCCAGTATGCCCTCCCCTCCCCGTGCCTCAGTTTCCCCTCTGTCTGCACCCACCGTTGTCTGTCCTGCCAGTTCCCCTGCCCCAGCACGGGAAGGGTTAACGCTGGGGGTGCCCGAGCCCCCTGCACCAATAAAGCCCCCATTATCTGTCTGGGCACCGGCAGCGGGGGGGGTCCCTGTCCCCCCTGGCACACAAAGACCCACTGTCCCCGCCGTTGTCCGGGGTCCCCCTGCCTGGCCAGCACCCCCCCAGAGTCCTCCCAGCCTCCCCAGCACCAACTGCTCAGGGAAACTGAGGCACGGATCATCCATGATGCACGCGGTGGTTCCCAGCACCCTGGGCCCCTCGTGTCCCCCCCCCCGCCCCAGGAGCCCACCCTCGGGTTTTGGGGGGGCTGGAAGCGGGAATCCCCGAGGGGTGGGAGAGATGGGGAGGGGGCTGGATGCCTGGGTCCCCCCTGTAGAGAGCACCCATAATTCGGGGGGCCGTCCCCAGCACCCCGGGAGCGCCGCGCCCACCCGGGGATCCCACAAACCCAGGCGTGGGGACCCCTCGAGCCCCTGCAGGCGCTGCCTGTGGGGGTCCCCGGGTGTTCCCTCCTCCCCCAGGGAGCGCGGTGGGTGCAGGGGATGGGCGGGAGCCGGACGCCCGGGTTCCTCCCGGCCCCCCCTCCCCGGCAGGTCCCGCCGGCGCCGGCCGCTCCCCGCCGGGGAATGGGGCAGGGCGGGGGGCAGCGCCCGCGGGGCCCCCCCTTATCGCCCACCCCAGGGCGCTGCCGCCCTGATAGCACCGCCCCGACCCACGGGGCGCGGACGGGGACGCGGGGGATTGGGACCCCGGGAGACCCTGCGGGGATCTGGGGGTGCCCGGGTGACACGGGGACCCCGGGCTCTCCAGCAGGGACAGGGGATGGTCCGCGGGACCCTGGCAATGGCAGGGAGTTCCTGGGGTGCCCACAGGGGACGTGGGGTGTCCGTGGGGCTCCGGGGAACCCAGTGGAGACCTGGGGTGTCCGTGGGACACGGGGGTGCACGGACACGGGAATCCTGGGGTGCCCATGTGGGACGAGGGGTGTCCACAGACTTTGGGGGCCCCAGGTGACACATGGAGTGTCTAGGGGACCCCGGCAAGGACTCGGGGCCCCCAGGGTGGCCACCACGACACGGGGTGCGTGCAGAACCCGGCGAGCACACGAGGTGCTTGGGTGACCCGGGGGTGCCCGGCGGGGTTCGGGGTGCCCGGCGGGGTTCGGGGGGTCCCCCGTACCTGACATGCTGCTCTTCACCAAACATTGGCTGCTCTTTCTTTTGCGCTTCCCATCCAGCCACCTGCGGGAGCGGGGCGGGGGGGGGGACAGGCTGGGAGGGTGCCCGCGGATTCCCGCTGCCCCCCCGCAGCCCCCCCAAAATCCCCCTCGGGCCCCCTTCTCTGCCCCCGCCCGGGGGTCCCAACGCGGCGATGTCACGGGTGGGGTCCGGCCCTGGGGTGCGGGATGGGGGGGGTAGGAGAGGGACCCCCCACCCCGAACCCCCCCCTCCCGGGACCCCCCCTCCGGGACACGGCACCGCCCCGGGGAGGCCGGGACCGGGCTGGGGGGGGGGAGGGGGAGGGAGGGGAAGAGAAAGGGTGGCGGGTGGGGGAGGGGAAGGAAAAGGGTGGGGGGGGTGGGGTGGGGGAGGGGCGGGGGAAAGGTTGGGGGAGGGGCGGGTGGGGGGAGGGGCTCATTCACAGTCAAAGACAAAATGTCCTTTTGGCTGAGCGGGGAAGTGACGTCATCGGGGGCTCAGCCAATGGCGGGCGGCGGGGGTCCGCGCGCGCCCGTCCCCGCGGGGGGGTGGGGTGGGGGAGGGGCCGCGGGGATCGGCACCTGCGGGGGGGGGGGGAGGGGAGGGGGAGAGAGCCCCGGGGACCCCGCACCCCCCCAGGGGACCCCGCACCCCCCCAGGGGGGCTCCAGCCCAAGGTGACCCCCCCGGGCCGCCACCCCCCACCCCGGGGGGCCCGAAACAGCCCCGGGAGGGGAGGGGGCGGCTGGGAGAGGCTCGGGTGGAGGGGTCACCGTGGGAGGGGGCACGAGTGGGGACACGTGAGCGTGGGGACACCTGGGCACGGACACACCTGGTGACGTGTGGGGTGCAGAGGGACCCCCGGGACACGGGCACGTGTGGGGATACCCAGACCGTGGGGGCACACAGGGACACTCGGGGACATGTGGGGTACAGGGGGGGACACCTGGGGATGCACAGGACACGGGGACAGCCAGGTTCGGAATACACACGGGGACACACGGGGTGGGCACGGGGACACAAGGGACACCCGGGACACAGGGACACACGGGGCACGGACACATCCACGGCCACACAGGGACACGCGGGGACACAGGGGACACCCAGGGCACAGGGACACACGGGGCACAGACACATACACAGCTACACAGGGACACCCGGGACACAGGGGGCACGGACACATCCACAGCCACACAGGGACACGCGGGGACACAGGGGACACCCAGGGCACGGACACATACATGACCATGCATGGGGACACACTGAGCACGAGGACACGAGGGAGGGACACACCAGGCACGGCGATACGAGGGACACAGTGGGCACAGAGCTGTGGGGACACCTGGGGACGCAGAGGGCACGGCCGGGGACGCGCAGGCACGGTGCCACGCGTTGTCCCCCGCCGGTCCCCGTGCCGGGCTGGGGGCTCACCGGGTGTCCTCTGGCTCCGACAGCGGGTCCAGGGTGCTGGGCTTCTGTTCCATTCACCGCAATTCCATCAAGGAGCGCTCAGCACCGACCGAGGGGGCTCCGGCGCCACGCGGGGCGGCCACGGCGGGGGGGCCCACGGCGGGGGGGGCCACGGCGGGGGGCTACGCCGCGCTCCCCATGGTGCCCCTCAGTGCTCAGCACCGCGCAGCATCCCGGGCCCGACCCTGCCGGACAGCGGCGTCAGGGAGCGGGGAAAGCCACCAGCCCTGGGGTACACGGAGGGGACAGCCCGGGGAGGGGTGTGACGCCATGGGGTACCCCCCCACCCCCAGTGAGTGTGCAAGAATGCGTGGAGAGTGCAAGGGCACCCAGGGCTGGGCAAGGGCGCGCGAGGGACGTGCGAGAACACAGGGAGGGAGCGGCGTGCGGGGCGTGTGCGACAGCAGCGGGGCTGGGCCAGAGGGCACGGCGGGGTGAGAGTGTGCACGGGGGGGGGGGGAAACGCACAGGTGTGCAAAGCTGGGAGAGCACGAAGGGAATGGAGGAGTGTGCAGGGCCGTGGAAGAGCATGCAGAGGTGTACAAGGACGTGCACGGGTGTGCAAGCGTGCGTACAGCTGTGCCACGCTGTGGGAGAGTGTGCACAGGTGTGCAGGGCATGTGAGAGTGTGTACATGGGTGTGCAAGAGCATGGACAGGTGTGTGAGAGTGTGCACAGGTGTGCAGGGCACGTGAGAGTGTGTGCATGGGTGTGCAAAAGCATGGACAGGTGTGTGAGAGCGTGCACAGGTGGGCAGGGCACGTGAGAGTGTGTGCATGGGTGTGCAAAAGCATGGACAGGTGTGCAGGGCACGTGAGAGTGTGTGCATGGGTGTGTAAGAGCATGTACAAGTGTGCAGGGCATGTGAGAGTGTGTGCATGGGTGTGTAAGAGCATGGACAGGTGTGTGAGAGCGTGCACAGCTGTGCGAGGCTGCGGCAGCATAGCAGGCGTGTAAGGGAGTGTGTGGAGGGTTGTGCAAGAGCACGCACAGGTGTGTGCAGAGGTGTGCAAGGCTGTGTGAGCGTGCACAGCTGTGGGTGGGTGTGCAAAAGCACACCCAGGGGTGCAAGGCTGTGTGAGCGTGCACAGCTGTGGGTGAGCGTGCAAAAGCACACCCAGGGGTGCAAGGCTCTGTGAGTGTGCACAGGTGTGGGTGGGTGTGCAAAAGCACACCCAGGGGTGCAAGGCTCTGTGATCGTGCACAGCTGTGGGTGGGTGTGCACAAGCACACCCAGGGGTGCAAGGCTCTGTGATCGTGCACAGCTGTGGGTGGGTGTGCACAAGCACACCCAGGGGTGCAAGGCTCTGTGATCGTGCACAGGTGTGAGTGGCCGTGCAAAAGCACACCCAGGGGTGCAAGGCTCTGTGAGTGTGCACAGCTGTGGGTGAGCGTGCAAAAGCACACCCAGGTGTGCAAGGCTGTGTGAGCGTGCACAGCTGTGGGTGGGCGTGCAAAAGCACACCCAGGGGTGCAAGGCTCTGTGAGTGTGCACAGCTGTGGGTGGGTGTGCAAAAGCACACCCAGGGGTGCAAGGCTGTGTGAGTGTGCACAGCTGTGGGTGGGCGTGCACAAGCACACCCAGGGGTGCAAGGCTGTGCAAGGACATGCCCAGGGCTGTGAGTGTGCAGCAAAGCACCAGCACACCCAGGGAGTTCCCCCCCGCTTTGGGGCAGGGCTGGGGGGGCCCCCCAGAGCTGGGGGCACCCGCTGGGGAGGGGGCGCAGAGGGCAGCCCCCCACCCCCCAGATGCTCTGGGGCGCCAGGCTGAGCCCTGACACGCTCATTGCACACCCCAAACCTGGGGCTGGGGGTGACTCTTGGGGAGGGGGCGGCCTATGGGGCGGAGGTGACTTATGGGGCAGGCGGCAACTTACGGGGTGGGGGGCGCCGGGGGTCCGGGCGATCCCTCCTCTGCGAGCTCTGCTGCGGCAAAGACACGTTCGGGGGGGTCAGGGCACGGGCAGCACCGGGGGGGGGGGGGGACACCCCCCGACCCCCCCCCACGGCGCCCCGTGACGGGGACACCGAGACAGCGGCAGCACCCCCGGCCCTTCCACACCCCACGGACACCCAGCACCCACCCAGCACCACGGCAGGAGGGGGGGCCCGGCTCACAAACCCCCACCCCCGTGACCCCCCGGTGACCCTCCCGGCGCGGAGGGGTGTGAGGGGCGCGGGGGGCCCTCGGCCCGAGCCGGGGTGGGGGGCCCGGGGGGGGCCGCGGCGGGCGCGGTGCCCAGCCCCGGGCTCCTCCGCTCCGCGCGGGGACAGCAGAAAGTAGGTCACGTTTGTCTTGGCCGCCACAGAAATTCCTCCGGCGGATTTAAAACGCGGCGGACGGGGCTGGGGGGGCCCCCACAACTCCCCCACGCTTGCTGGGCGTCCCCCCCCCCCCCAAGCCGGGGACACCCCGACCAGCGCAGGGTGGGGGGGGGGGGGGTGAGAGATGCTGCACCCATGGGTGCACAGAGCACCCCGCGCTGCACGGGGGGGTTTGCACGAGGAGTCCCCCAGAACGCCTGAGGAGGGGGCGTCGCCTGCACCAACCTCCTCAGGGAAACTGAGGCACCGCACCGCATCCCACCGCCCCGGGGTGCACTCCCCACCTCGGGGCGGGGGGTGGGGGGCTCATGGGGCCTGGGCGCCCCTCGCCGCAGCCTCAGGCCGGGTTTGGGGCCGGCGGTACCTATGGAGCCGGGGGCTGCAGCAAATGTTTGTTCCATATGGGAACGGCGCGCGGAGAACTTCCAAGTATAGGCACTGGCGGGGATCCAGAGCTGCGCGGCCCCCGCCGGGCACCGGCCCCCCCGCCGCCCCCCGCCCCTCTCCCCCCGGGACCCCGCGCGCCGGCAGAGCCCCGACACGCTCGGTGCAATGTGTGGGGCTCGGGGGGCAGCGCCCCGGTGCTGAAATCACTCCGGGGTGGAATATGGGGTGTCCCCCCAAAGCCAGCGGGCGGTGGGTGGGCTCGGCCACCCCGCCTCAGTTTCCCCGTTGAGGTGGCCCGGTGGGTGCAGCCCCAAACGAGAGGGGCTCAGGGCTAAAGCCGGGGCGGGGCAGCGGCGACAGGTCGGGGTTCGCCACCCCGGCGAGACCCCAGCGGCCCCCTGACACCCCCGGCATCACCGGCACCCTGGGATCGCCCGGCGGAGCCCGCGGTGCCGCTCCAGGAACCGTCACTCGAGGAATCCCGGGCGCGCTGGGGCGGCCCAGACAGACAGACAGACACGGGAGGCGGCTCTTCTCCTCCTCCTCCTCCTCTTCCTCCACCTCCAGCGGGACACGTGTGATGAGCGCAGTCAGGTCTCAGCCCACCCCGCGCCGCCGGCACCCAAACCTGCGCGTCCCACCTGCAGCACCCTGCAGGTGCGGGGTGGGTGCTGGGTGGGAGCGGGGTGGCAGCCAGCGGGAGCCCCCCCGGCGCCCCCCCAGCCCAGCCCCACACCCAGGGGAGCGTTTCTGCTGAGTCGGGTGGTTGCAGGCGGCTGAAAACAACCCGGGGGCAAAGTCCGGGGCTGGGCCGACGGCGGGAGCCACCTCGCCCTTAGCAGGGGCACCCAGCACCCCGCTCCCCACAGACCCCCACCCCCGGAGACCCCCAGAACGGGGACCCCGGACAATGGGACGCCCCTCCACAAAGGCACTGACCGGCTCCACGCAGCCGGACGTGGGTGTCGGACACCGGGGCCGCCCCGCGGGGCCACTGCCGTGTCCCTGCCCCCCAGGACAGATGGGCTCCGGGGGTCCCAGCACCCCCCCCAGCCCAGCTGCCAGCCGGGTCAGGGAGGTGAGGGCCTAAGCGCTTTAGCCACGGTGCCAATTAGCGTGATTAGCGCGGGCTGGGGGCAGGGCAGACCCGCGGCCACCGGCCAGCCATGCCCGGCCAGGCGGGCACTGGGGCAGTGGCACTGCAGCATCACAGTGGGCGCCAGGGCAGCGCCTTGGTGGGCACCGGGGCGGCATCACAGCGGGCACTGGGGCAGCATCAGGACGGGCACCGGGGTGGCACAGACCCGCCGCTGCCTGGAGAAGCCCGGCCACACCAGCTGGCAGGACCGTGCGCCGTGGGAGCGTGGCCAGGCACGGGGCACCTGCCGTGCCACGGCTGGCAGCGCCCGGCACGCGCCGGTGCCCGTGTGCCGGGCCGTGCCCAGCGCCACACGCGTGTCTGCGTCCGGCGCCGCGCGCTCGCCGCACACCTGTGCCAGTGCCCGGTGCCACCCGGCGCCGTGGGCACGTGTGGCAGCGGGGACAGCGCTGCCGTGCCGTGCCGTGCCGTGCCGTGCCGTGCCGTGCCGTGCCGTGCCGGGAGGCTGCAGGAATCCCAGGCATGCGCAGCAGCTGGGCAGCCTGAGCAAGGGGGATGCCACGGGCCTGACATCAGGGCAGCCCACCCAGTGCCACGGGAGCCCTACATGGTGCCTGCTCCCCACACACACGTGGGGTCTGGGCTGTGCTGTGGCACAGGATGGCTGGGCCTGGGTTTGTGTCACGGCTCAGAGGAGGCACCACTCGTACGACGGCTGGCGGCTGCAGGGCTGGTGACCTGTCCCGACACTGACCGGGCACCCGGGGTTGTGGCCTTGAGCCTCCGACGGGTCCTGTGTCCGGCGGGTCCTGCATCACCACAGTGGGGACCTGCACCGTGACCCACCCCCGGCTCTGCAGCGCCCACAAACCCCACAGCACTGCCAACGACACAACATCCCACCGAGGCCACTCCGGCCACTCCTTCCTGCGGTGTCTGAGCGTTCAGCTGTGCCTCCTTTCCCCCATCCCACCTCAGTTTCCCATCCCACTGGAGCTGCCCGGCAGAGGAAGAGCCACGCTCCCATATCCACCAGCGCAGTGTCCCCTGTGCCAGCACACAGGATGTGGCTCACGTGCCTGTGTCACTGCTTGTCCAGGCCACGAAGGTCACCCAGCGGGGACCCCCGAGCACCTGGTGTGTGCTGAGTGTGCCCAGCCTCAGCTCTTTGGGGTGGCTGCGGGCCCCGAGCCCCACGGGGTGCCCCTGGCCCCAGGAGGTGCTCCGGGACGCTGGGAGCTATTCTCAGCCCTTGGCACGGCATGGGACGTTTCTAAATCGGGGGTTCTGGTTCACGTGCACAGGGACGGGGGGGGGCCTCCTGGATCCCCTCCCCGGGGAGCCCTGCTTGAAGCGGGGAGGTGGCCACCACGAGGTGCCCAGCGTGGGCACTGACGAGGGGACACAGGGACAGGCACCGGGACATGGGAACGGGCACTGAGACCGCCCATGGGAGCCCGTCCCCCCTGAGAAGGGGACGCCAGGGACAGTCCTCGCAGTGTTCCTGCAGTCACCCGAGCCTGTCCGAGGGTCTGCAGCACGGGGGACACCCTGAACGGCACCGCCCCTGGGGGCCCGACCCCGCTGCGCCCCCCGCCCGCATCCAGCCTGAGCGGGGCCCTGGGAGCGCAGCCCGCGCCCGCCTTCGCCTACACCGCATCCCCCCCTTCTCCTCCTCCTCCTCTTCCCCCCCAGTCCGGAGGGGGACCCAGGCGTCCGGCCCCGCCCCCAGCACCGGCGGCTGCGCGGGGTCCGGCGGGGCCGGGGGTCCGTGGGATGGGACCCCCGGGGCGGCCCCGCCGCGGCTTCGGTCTCCGCTGCCCCGGGAATGCGCTCGCGGGGCGAGAAGCGGAGCCGGGGGGGGGGGTCCCGCTTCCTGCAGCCGCCGCCCGTCAGGAGGGGTCCGGGGGTGCACCCGCAGTGCCCCCCGTTCCTGCTCCGCGGGGTGCGGGGCACCGGGGACACCCCTCCCTCCGCCAACCCGTGCGCGGGACGACCACGCCGCGGCCCCGCGAAGGTCACGGTGGCGGGAGGGTTAAGGGGGTGCCGGGGAGAACCCCCACGCGAGAATCCCGCTCCGCCGGCCCGCGGGGCCCGCACCCTTGCGGGGGGCACGGGCGGCAGCACGGCGCTGCCGTGGGGAGGGGGGGACGCGCCGCGCCCCCACCCTGCGCCAAGACCCCCGGGCAGGAGAGCACCCGCAAACCGGTTCCACCGGGGTTTGCCCGCGCCCCACGGCGGCCCCAGCCCCCCCAGCGCTCCAGCGGAGCCGCGGGGGTCCCCGGTGCCATCGGGGGTCAGGCAGGGTGACGCGCAGCCCGGCCTCCCGGTAGGGCTCCCCGTGTCGGTGCCGGTGGCAACCCCCGGCGGGGGGGGTCACGGCTGAAGGTCGCGGTCCCGGGGTGACCTTGGCCGTGGCGCCCGCCCGCCCCTGCCTCAGTTTCCCCGCATGGCACAGCGGGGACACGCCGGAGTCCGCTTGGGACCGCATCCCTCAGCCCCGGCAGCGACACCGGACCGGGGGCAGGATCCGCCCCCCCCCGGGGTTGGGGTGGGGGACACCCCGCGGGACCGCGGGGCGCCGTGCAGAGGGGAGCCCCCGCCACGCCCCGCTCAGGGCGAAGCCCGTGGTGCGGGGCTCGAGGCGCCCCCCCCGCCCCGCCGCACCAGGGACGCCCCCCCCGCTGCCCCCGCCCTAACCGGGAGCGGCCGAACCGCCCCCCCCCCCGCCCCCCCCCCCCTCCGCGCTCTGCTCTCGGCGCTGAAAAAAAAAAAAAATTAAAAAAAAAAATTCTAAATTTTTAAAAATAAAAAAATCGCAGCATTCCTGCCGCCCTGCGGGGTGGGTGCGGGGGAGCGGCCACGGGGGCCCCTAAAGCCCTCACGGACACCCCACGGCGCCGTCACGGCCCGGCCGTCCACGGTTCCTCCCCCCCCTCCTCCCGCCGCGACAGGGCCACGGCCTGCCCACGGCCCGGCCCCGCGACCTGCCCACGGCGCGGCCCCGCGCCCATCACCGCAGAGCCACGCCGCGGCCCGGACCCCGCCACGCCGCCACGCCACGGCCACGGGGGGGCCGCGGGGCCGGGGGGCCACGGCTGGGGGGGGGGGCTGCCCCCGTGGCGTGGCGTGGCGGGCGGGGGGCAGCGCCGTGCCCCGCATGCAGCAGCGGCGGGTGCGGTGGGGGTGGGGGGCGCGGTGCCCCCCCGCCCCCCACGGGGGAACGCGGCCCCCCCCCCCCCCCCGCCCCACGCCAAACGCCCGGATTTTCCAAGGAAAAAAAAAATATATATATCTTTCCCCGTGTTTTTTTCCTCGCGGTTCGCGGCCCCCGAGCCCTCCGCGGGTCCCGAGCCGATCGCCCCCCACCCCTCCATTCCACGCACCGAACTGCGCCCGTGCTCAGCCCGGGGCGGGGGGGGGGGTCCGGGGGGGCGGCGGTAAACAACCGGGGGCCGGGGGGGGCCGGCGGGGCCGCTCGGGCCGTACCTGGGGGCGACGGCGGTGGGCGCGGAGCGGCGGCGCGGGGCGCGGAGAGGGCGCGGAGCGGCGGTGCGGGGCGCGGAGCGGAGCGGGGCGCAGCGGCGGCGGCGGCGGCGGCGGCAGCGGCGGCGGACGAACGGCGCTGGCTCCTCCCTCCCCCCGGCCCCGCCGCCCGCCCGCTCCGCTCCGCCGCGGCCGCAGCCCCCTCCGCCGGCCGCAGCCGCTCCCTGCACCCGCCGCGCCCGGCCCCGCGTGGGGACCCACGGGAGAGCGGCGGGGGTACCGTGGGGAGGGTGACCCCCGGGGTGGGGAACGCGGGACGCGGGGTTGGGACGGTGGCCGTGGCCGGGTTGCGGGATGGGAGAGCCCTGAGGGTGCCCACGGGGCGGTGGTGACAGCGACAACGAGGGCGGGGGGTGGTGAGCGCAGGGTGGGGGGCTGCGTGCAGGGGGAGCTAGGGGAGGTGCCCGCGGGGCTTGGGGAAGGCGCCCCTAGGAAGCTGGGGACGGTGCCCACGGGGTCCCCGGGATGGTGCTGGTGGTGGGGTGAAGCTGGTGCCCACAGGAGTTCGGGACGGTGCTCACGGGGATCTCGTGACAGTGACAACGGGGACGGGGGGATGGCGACCACAGCGTGGGGGGCTGTACCCAAAGGGGGACCGGAGACAGTGCCCAGGGAGGCCCCGGGGGATTCCCGTGGCAGGGTGGGGATGGTGCCCACAGGGACTGGGAACAGTGCCCACGGGGATGCTGTTACAGCGACAACCTGGTGTCCACGAGGTCAGGGGACGGCACCCGCAGGGAGCTGGGGCCGGTGCCCACGGGGACGCTCTGATAGTGACACTGGGGACTGAGGAGGCTGCCCCCAGGATTTGGGGACAGCACCCAGGAGGGCCTGGGACGGTGCCCTCGCTGGGTGGCGGTGGGGTGGAGATGATGCTCATGGAGATCTGGGACGGTCCCCACGGGGGTTGGTGACAGTGCCCACGGGGCAGGCGGCAGCTCCACACCCCGGGGTGCCCGGCCCGGCCCGGGGAGGGGCACACACCAGACACTGGGGGGGGTCCCACCCAGATCCGCACCGCCCCGGGCGGGATCCGGCCCCGCAGGACACCCGCACGTCGGGGGGCCCTGCCCCTGCGCCCCCCGGGGGATGTGTGAGAATGGGGAGGACGGGGGCCGTTCTCCGCTGTGGGGCCGGAGCCGCTGTGGGGCCGGAGACGGCGGCGTGCACTGAGAGCCCGGGGGACGGGGGGGGGGGGATCACCGGGGAGGGCGCCGAGGGTCGCCCCCCGGAGGCCCCCGACCCGCCCGTGCCACCCCACCCCCTTCCCAGCAGCCCCTGCCGCCATCCCCCCCTTTTCCTCCCCGAACTACACGTCCCGTCATGCCCGGGCTTAAAGCGGCTCTGCCGCCCACCCCCACCCCCGCCCGGCGCCCCGCAGCTCGGCCCCGGGACCCTCGGGGGGCTCAGCCTGGCTGCCCCCACCCCCCAGCCCCGTGGGTACCCCCATCCCCTCCCCGGGCTGGCACAGGAGCTGCGGGGACACCCAGGGGACGAGGGGGATGGGGGTCTCCCGGGCATAAAGGCTTCTAGGAGAGGAGGGTCCCCGAGGGATGAAGGTTTCCTGGGGAGGGGGGCACGCAGGGGACGGTTTGCCATCCTCGGGGAGCGCAGGCAACGCCCAGGGAACGGGGGTCCCCAAGGGCCGGCGGTTCTCAGGGCACGGCGTTGCTCGGAATGGGGACAACAAGGGGACAGTGCTACCCGGGGATCCCCAGAGGGTGGTGGTGCTTCCCAGGGAGGGTGGTCCCCAGGCAATGAGAGTCCCCAGGGGACGGGGGTACCCAGGACATGGAGCAGTGACCCCTGGGACTGCTGGGGGGTGTCCCCACAGACCCCGATGTACCCCTGGACCTCCCGCAGCCCTGTGATCCCCAAATCCCCCGTGGATCCCCTGGCCCCTGTGTCACCCTGGGGCCCTCATCCACGCGGCTGGCGGTCCCAGCGTGGCGGGGCATCAGCGGCGTGACGGCCCCGCCGCCCCTCCCTGCCTGTTCCGTACACTTTATCCTCAGCAAACACGGCACGGCCACGGCCCCCCGCAACCGTCTGCCCGAGATAAGGCTGCGGCCGAGCTGGCCTGCCCCCAGCCCGTGGGGCTCGGCCATCCCAACACCGCAGTCATGTCCCCAGATCCCCCTGCCCGAGGCTGCACGGCAGCCCCCATCCCAGTGGGGAAACTGAGGCAGGGCTGGAGTTTGCCTGTGGCCCCTCTGGGGCACGGACAGGCGCTTCTCACACTCGTCAGCAGCTCCCCATCCCCCGTGAGGTGCCCCCAGTGCCACCACAGGTCTCTCTGCATTGCCCCAGCAGGGTGAGGATCCCGTGCCCCGTGGCAGACCCTGATCCGGGGGGATTTGGGATTTAGAGGGGCCATGCTGTTCTCGGGGCGCAGGCAGTCGGCCGGAACACGCTCATTAAAATTCATCCCGCTGCTCTGCGGCAGAGACACTAAATATAGCCCCAAGGCAGCAGCGGTGCCCCCTCCCCGGACCCCCAGGAAGGGGATGACACCAGGCACCGCCATCCCCAGCACTGGACACCCCCGTGGGGCAGCACCCGCCACCAGCCGGGGGGTCCGGCTGTCCCCACGGGGGTGTCCCCCCCCGGCCCCGGATCGGATCCTTCACACCCCACCCAACCCCGGCCACCAGCCATGTGCCCCCCAGCAGGACGCGGCAGCGGCCATCCCAGTGACCCCGTGGGAAGGGGGAAGCCCCCCACGCTGGCCCCCGCTCGCCCCTCGCCTGCCCCCGGCGCTGGGAACGGCCCCGGCCCCTTCCGGCCCCCCCGGCCCCGGGCCGGAGGCAGCTGTGCCGGGGCACCCTGCCAAGGCGCCGAAGCCTCGACGCCTTCCCCCCCCCCCCGCCCCACAACCCGGCCGCCCCCGCGGCGCCCCGGGGAGCTGCGACCCCCCCCGAGCACACCCAGCCACCCCCCCCCAGCCCACCAGGGCCAGCAATCCCTGCCCCCAGTTCGGGAGCGCTGCGCCAGGGTGGGGTGTCCAGCAGGGCTCCTCCTGCCCGGGGACCCCCGTGGTGTCTGTCCCCCCCGCCAGCTGTGGGAAGTGTGGGGGCCCCCCCTTGCACAGGAAATCCCTCCTCATGGACAGGGCTCCCCCCCCTCGGGACCCCCCCCCCGCCGCCGGGGCCCCTCGCCGGCTGGGCAGCCGCTCGCCCGCCTAATCCCGGCCCCGGCACGGGGGGATTTGCCGCGCCCCGGCCCCATGAATGATTAACCGGGGAATTAAGGGGCCGCGAAGCCCCCCCAGCCCCCGAACAGTGGGGGCAGTGGGTGACCGAGCTCCCACCCCAGCCCCCCCCGGGGGCCTTCTCTGGAGCTTTGGGGGTTCCCCTGGGGAGTTCTGGGGGTGCTGAGGGGTTTTGGGGGGGGGCTGGGAGTGTTCTGGGGGTGTTGGGGTTGCTGGGGGGTTCTGGGGTGCTGGAGGTGTTGGGGGGCTACTGGGGGCATTGGGGGCGGGTTGGTTGGTGCTGGGAGTGCCGAGGGTGTTGGGGTTCTGGGGGGGCTGCCCCCCCCCCGGCCCCGCTCCCCATCCTCCCGTTGCCATAGCGACGGCTGGCACCATCCCCGGGGATATTTTTAGCGGCTGGTGCTGCAGGGAGGGGGTGGGGGGCAGCCCAGGCCCATGGCGGTGACACGTGTGCGTGTGTGCACACGCATGTCTGCGGCACACGGCCCTGCGCACACGCGTGTGCCCGGCCCAGCACCTGCGCGCACACCTGCCCGGGGGTGCCGGTGTCTGCACGCGTGTGCAGGAACACGCACACGCTCAGGCTCCCGTGCATCCACATGCGTGCACACGCCTGTGTCACACGCAGCCCTCAGTGCACACCCGTGGTTGCACACCCACGCGTGCGCACCTCTGTGCTCGCACGCTTGTGCACGCACTTGTGCTCACATGTGTGTGTGCATGAACACCTATGTACATCTATGCATGCACACACACACACACATGTGCACACACACAATCCCACGTGCCTGCACACGCTTGCACACCTGCACACACACACAGACGTGCTGGGAGACCCGCGCTGCCACCCCAGAGCCTTTGCACACTCACCCCTTTGCATCGTGTTTGCAAATCCCTTGTTTTTACGCTCACCCCGTTTGTACACCCCATTTTTACACTCGCCCTGTTTTTGCACGGCTCCTCATTTTCACACGTACACAATATTTGCACCCTCCCCCCGTGTTTGTACACCCCCGCCTTTCCACACCCCTGCTATTTGCACACCCACCCCTGTTTGCACCCTCCCGTGTTCGCAACCCCCATTTTCACACCCCCGGTGTTTGCACACACCCTCTATTTGCACACTCACAGCCGGTGTTTGCACAGTCAAGCCCTATTTTCACAATCAGCCCCATGTTTCAACACAAACACATCCCGTGTTAGCCCACTCTCCCCCGTTTGCTCACCCACACGGTGTTTGCACTCTCATCCCGGTGTTTGCACACTCGCCCCCCCGTTTCCACCCACGCCTTGCACACCCACTCCCGCCCCCGCCCGGCCTAACCCCCCCCCCGAACTACCACTCCCATCATCCCCCGCGCCCGCCGCGCCCGCCGCCCAATCAGCGCGCGGCTTGTTGGCAGGTGCGCAATGGCGGTGCCCAGGCGCTGAGGGCGGCGCCGGGCCACAGCGAGGGGCGGTGGGACCCTGCGGGACCCGCGGGCATCGGACTTCGGCCGGCTCCGGGGGGCTCCGGGGCCGCTCCGAGCTCCGCCAGGCCCGGGGAGCGGGCAGACCCCCCCCTCCGAAGCCGCTGGGCCGCTTCCCCGCGCTCCCCGGCCCGCTCTGCCCTGCCCGGTGGGGTCAGGGCTCCGTCCCCCTCGCCTTGGGCTGTCCGTCCGCGGGGTGACCATGAAGGTGGTGAACCTGAAGCAGGCCATCCTGCAGGCCTGGAAGGAGCGCTGGAGCGACTATCAATGGGCCATAAACATGAAGCGGTTCTTCCCCCGCGGAGCCACCTGGGACATCCTCAACTTGGCAGGTCGGGGGGAGGCGGGGGGGGCTCCCGCTCCTTACTGGGCACACCGGGGTGTTTTGGGGGTCCCCAGGCGGGTATTGGGGTGTTGCCCCCACTGTTCTCCCCTTTGGGGTGCAGGCAGGGGTATCGTGGGGGTCCTTGTTGCGTTTTGGGCCCCCCTTCCCACACCATTTTTCACACCAGAGTGCCCATTCCCAACCATGTCAGCCCATTCCCCGCTGTTCCCTTGCCCCTTTCCCACCCCGCCGGCTCCATTTTGGGGTCATTCCCTCCTTTTTCCCCGTGGGAGGGTTCAGAGGTCGTCACAGCCTGGCTTTTGGGGCAAGAGAAGCAGCCTCGAGTTGAGCCAGGAGAGAATTAGGTTGGAGATCAGGAGAACGTTCCTCATTGACAGGGTGATTAGGTGTTGGAACAGGCTGTGGTGGAGTTTCCATGTGGATGAGGCTCCTGGGGACTGGGGTTAGTGATGAGATGCTCCTGGAGGTCTTTCCAGCCTTAATGATTCCCCGATTTCCTGATTGTAGCACTGCACAGGAGCCAGGTGCTGCTCCCAAGGCTGCTTCCCAGCCCAATTCAAGGGCATTTCACACAAATCCTGCCAAAGGCTAGGACTGGTTTAAAGATTTGCCAGGCTCTCCTGCTAATTATAGTAACTTGGTGCTGGGATTTTCCCTGTGTAGCAAGTCTCTGGATAAATAAACAGAGCTGGGGGTTGCTGCTCCAGGGGGTTTAAAGGAACCAGCCCCACAAAGGCAGCAGCTCTCACTCCTCTGAGTGTGAGGATCTTTCCCCTGTGGATGTTTTTCCCCCCTCTCTCCATCCTCCCATGGGGTTTTCTGTCAGTGTCTGGTTTTTGTCACACCCTGTCCCTGCTGCTGAGCCGCCTCTGCTGGGTTTGTCGTCTCCGAGGTGTGGCTGGAGGGGCCAAGAGGAGCTGTGGCCGTGGGGAGGTGGATTTGCTGGGGGTGGGGGTGCTTGGCTCGGGGGCCAGTCCTGCTGCTGCCCAGCTGGTCCCCGGGGCTCCCTGCTGCCTGTTCCCACCCTGGTGGCCCCGGCTCTTGCTCTGCTGGCAGCGAGGCCTGCGGGGTGCTTGGCTGGGGCTCGTCTGTGTCTCCCCAAAAACAGACGCAGAGGTGATAATTCCCTGTTATTTCTGCAGGAACGGGTTTCTCCCGGCCCACATTGAGCCAGGGCTCAGTGGCTTCTTTGGGGCAGCTCCTCTGCCAGGAGGGGAAGGAGCCACGTCCCCTTTTCCTTTTGGGAGCCCTGACTCTGAGCATTGCATGCACGCAGGGAGAGCCCATTCCCGAGGTCCCCGTGGCTGGAGCAGCAGCTCCCTTCCTCACCACAGCCTCCCAGGGCTGTCCTTTCCCAAGCTCGTGCCTTTCAGCTTGGGAGTACAAAGGAGGGAAAGCTGGCACGGGCTGCCGGGATCACGGCAGGGCCTGGCAGATCGCTGCTGACATGTCTGCAGCGGGGGAGCAGCATGCGGCTGGCTCGTGGTGACACTCTGGGACGGGCCGGGGAGGGGGACGGCTGCCACCAGCCTTCTGTCCTCATCCCAGACGCTCTTGGCCCGGGATTCAGCCTCGGAGCGAGACCCAGGGAGTCTCTCCCGCCTCCTCCGCGCTCGGGATCCCAGCGGTGGCTCCGCCTCCGCGGCTTTGGGGCGACGGCTTCCCACCCGGCTGCTGCTCCCCCGTTTGCATCTGGGTGCTCTGACCTACTTGCAGCCTGCGCCGCAGCCCGGGGCCTGCTCAGGGAGGTGCTTCCTGCACTCTGCCGTGGTTCAAATGGGCAATTAAAGGCTTGGCTGAGCAGATGGGACGGGCAGAGCCCCTCGGGCCACCGAGGGCCAGACGGGCAGGGCTGCGCCCAGCGCAGGGGACTGGTGGCCCCAAGCTCAGCCCCAGGTGCCTGGGCAAAAGACACTCAGCGGAGGCTGCAGGAGCCTCTTGGCAAGATGTGGGAGGGGAATGTGGAGAGCAGCAGTTTCGGGGCCTGAGCGCCCGGAGAGAGCTGTGTTAGCAAGAGCCTGTGTGCTCTGCCTGAATTGTTCCCCAGGTTGTGCCCATCAGGGGTTAGAGTGTTGTGGGATTCAGTGAATTTAGGAGAAAACTGGTGTGGAGTCACTGTGGTTGGTACAGTTGGACTTTGCCAGCTTCCCTGTGGGATGGGGGGAGAACAGGATGTGTCTGTGTGTCCCCATGTGCTGACCCAGGACCCTCTTTCCCTGCAGAGGCTCTCCTGGAGCAGGCCATGATCGGGCCCTCCCCAAACCCACTCATCTTGTCCTACCTGAAGTACGCCATCAGCTCCCAGGTAAGGACCTGCTGGTGCTGCTGGGGGTCACCTCGCAGCCTCAGTGAGGTTGGGCAAAGCAGCTGGGGTGTTGGTAGTGGGCAGGCACCCCAAATCCCCCATGTGAGCCTTTGCTGGGCTGGGCAGGCACCCCAAATCCCCCATCTGAGCCTCTGCTGGGCCGGGGCAGGCAGTGGAGGGCTCAGCGCGTGCCTCGGGCAGAGATGTTTCCATAAATAGCCTCTGCCATCGCCCAGGGTGGGAATTCTGCCCCCCAAGAGCCTCTGCCACTCGCTGCGAGCTGCACAGCTTTCACATCCTGGCATTTAATATCGCCTAAAGTTTGTGTGAAACACATCAGCCATCACCTAAAAATGTCTGTTTGCGTTTGTGCCGGGTCAGCGCCCCGGCCCCGGCCCTGTCTGCGGTGACAGGCAGCGGGGCCGTGCCCTGACCTTGCCGTTCCTCGGCAACCGGCGCGCGGCCCCCGTGGCACCGCGCTTGTTTTGGCTTTCTCTCTTGTAGATGGTGTCTTATTCCACCGTGCTGACGGCCATCAGCAAGGTAGGGCTCCGGCAGGTGCTCTCAGAGGTTTCACTCTTCACCCACAACCCCACAAATCCCTTTCCCTCCCCACAGCTCCCACCAAATATAGGTCAAGTGGAAAAGCGACGTCCCGGGCTGAGTCAGCAGCGGGCAGGCGGCGCGGATTAGCGCCCGAGCCTTTCCACGTCCCCCTGGGGATGGGCTGCCCCGGGTCCCGGCGGGTTTTTGGGGTTGTGAGCGCCTGGTCCCTCTGCCCCGGGGGGCCTGGCAGGCTCCCGGGCTGTGTGTAACCCCATCCCAACGGCCGGAAACCACATCCCGCTGCGGCCGGCCGTGCTGCCAGCGCTGTGGGGACCGGAGCTGGCCCCGGAGGAGCTGCCAGGGGCCTGGGCCATGCGGCTGCAGCCACACACCACGCTCAGCTGTGGCTTCCCACCCGTGCTCTGTGTCTCTGGGGCACAATGAGCACCCTCCGTGGCTGCCTCTGCGTGGTGTTGGGAAGCCCCTCGCAGGCTGTGACAGACTCCCCACTCTCTTCTTGTCAGGGTCACCCTACTCAGGGTGACCAAAGGAGGAATGATTTCAGAGAGAACGATTTCTCTTCCCCCGCCTCTTTGTTGTTACGGGGATGGGAGGAGAACGCCTCTGGCAGTCAACATTGGAAATTTTGGGGGACTGCAGGCTGAGCTCGGAGTTGTGCCGTGAAGCCCTGGCGAGGTGGGGACCCCTCCAGCGGTCCCAGCGCCGATCCGGGGTGGAGGGCACGCTCCCAGGGGCGGGTAGAGCAGAGACCAGCCCAGCTCTGCTCCGAAGGGCTCGGGCTCGTTGCTGTTCCCCGTTCGGAGGGGCGGGCACAGCGCTGACCTTGAGAGCCGAGCCTTCCTCCTTCAGCGCAGCGTGGGCCCAGCGCAGAGCTGCGGGCAAGCTCCGGCCCGGCGGGGCTCCCCATCTGCTCCGGGAGGAGGCGGGGGGGCTGCGCTTCTGTTGCCCCCAACCCCCAGCCCCGCGGCCGGCCGGGCTGTTGGCGCTGCCAGCCCCACCGAGCCGGGGGTGGGCAGGGGGCTGGCGTCCGGCCACCAGCGCCGCGCCAGGGCAGCGCGGCCCCGGCCCGAGGCTGCGGAGAAAACCCAGCGCCGGCCCTGCTGCCGCGGCCCCACCGCCTCTCGCCACCCCGGGAGGGCACGACCTGGCCGACAGACAGTCCTGACCTACTTCTCATTCAAGTGGCTTCTGGGCAGCTGCCAGGGGGAGTGTCCTGTGGCCGCAGCGCCTGGCCCAGCCCTGGAGGAAGGGCTTGAGCTTGTGTCGGGAGCTGCTGGAGCAGCCCCCATCTGAAGTCTCTCTGTTCCCCTGCTCTAGTTCGATGACTTCTCCCGGGACTTGTGTGTCCAGTCGCTCTTGGAGATCATGGACATGTTCTGTGACCGCCTCAGGTACTGTGTGACGTTCCAGCGCTGCCATCTCTGCCCTGGCTGTGCCATGGGCAGAACCAGGAACCAGATCCTGTCTGATACTCACCCTGGCAGGGGAAGGCAGGGTCCCCCTCCAGCTCTGTGTCCGTTACCAGGTTGCTGTCTTGTGAGTGCCAGCACAGGGACAGCAGAGGGAATACAAACCCCACCAACTTTGTGGGAAGCTGCCAGAAACCCCCCTGTTCTGGGATAAACCTCAGCGTGGCTTTCCTGCCCAGTTCATGTAGATGGGGTGGGTGTAAGACCCGTGGTCTGAGGGTCTCTATTTCCTTTCCCTCTGCACCTTCCCAGGCCCCGGCTGCGTGTCCCGGTCTGGTCCTGCCTGTGCTGCCCCAGGCGCTGCCTTGTTTTCTTCCTTTATGCTCTTCCGCTGGTGTTGCAGGACCCAGGGGAGTCCAGACAATTCAGGCCACAAAAACTTTTTTAGAGAGCTCAGAAATCTTCCTGTTAACCCCTGACAGCCTCTGCTGGGAGGCGGGAGCGCGTGGCAGGGACGGTGGGAGGAGAAGGAGGATGAGGAAGGCTCTTGGATGAGATGAAATGAAGCAGCAGCAATGAATATGCATCAGTGGCAGATGTTGACAAGGAGCTGTCGCTGGCCAACTGCAGAGCCAGCCCTTAATCCGCTCCTGCCTGCTCTGATCCTCTGCTTGATTTGATCAAAACTTCTGGCCCTGATGATTTGTGCATCGGGAGGGGAAAGCGTTCACCTCTCGCAGTGCACTGATCAATGCTGAGCCTCTCTTAGCAAGATAATTTGATTAAAAGCTTGGAAAGTTTCCCTATAGTGGAGAGGCCAGCGAGGAGGCTGCCTGGTGGGGGGTGGGGGTGTCTCCTCCCCCCTGGCACAGCGGGAATGCTGGTGGGATGAGCAGGTTGGGATCTGCAGCAGAGGAGCGGGCTGGGGGAGCAGGACCTGGTTTTGGGTTCCCCAGCCTACCCGACATCCATGCCTCGGCTCCCACACAGCCAGTGAGCATATTGCCCCTTCTCTCCTGTCCCAGCTGCCACGGCAAGGCCGAGGAGTGCATCAGCCTGTGCCGGGCGCTGCTGAGTGCCCTCACCTGGTTCCTGCGCTGCGCCACCTTCTACGCCGAGAAGGTGAAGGAGCCGCTGGAGCAGGCGGCGGCAGAGAACCAGCTGAAGATGTGCCTGGAGCGGCTGGAGAAGGTGCTCAGCAGCACCAAGAACCGTGCCCTGATCCACATTGCCAAGCTGGAGGAGACGTGTATGTCCCTGCCACCTCTCCCTTCCCCCTGCCCGGCTCCTGCCGCATTGTCCCTGCGGCTCCAAGCCTATCCATCTTCCAGCCCTGTTGCTGTAACCGTCTCCTCCCTGGCTCGGTGCCACTCTCTGCCCCCTCCCCTCTGTGCTGCCCTTGGAAGAGGAGCAGAATTAATGTGAAGGCTGCTTGAGCTGTTCCTGGGTGCGTGGAGAGCCCTGTGCTCCGACAGCCTGGCACAGCCCCACGCCTTCATCTGTGCCTGGCCAGGAGGCTGTGCCAGGCTGGGCTTGGGGTGGGACCTGCTGGGAGTGCTCAGCCCCCTGAGTTGGGCTCCTAGCCTCTTCAGCCTGTCTGGGCTGTTGTAGGCCTTGGAGCTGGCCTGCCTGGTTTCCCCATGTGCCACTGTCCCCTCGCTGAATCCCTGCCTTCCCTCCCCAGCCTCCTGGAGCACTGTGGAGCAGTCCCTCGTCAAGCTGGGAGAGAACCTGAACAACCTTGGCAGCTCCCCGCTGCGGAGCCAGGCTGATGACTGCGTGTCCCTCATCAAGAGGTGGCTGTGTGCTGCTTCTCCGTGGGCTCAGGGGGCAAAATGGGTCACTCTGAGTCCCCCAAGCTCCCAGCTGTGAGGACTGAGAGGCTCCTGCCTCCCTCCACACTGGCTCCCTGCTTCCCTGTCCCTTCCCAGCTCAGATCCCTTCTCCAGCAGGGGCTGCCCAGAGGAGAGAGGACAGGGCTAGTGGTGACCTGTTGCAGAAGAGGGGCAACCCAGGGGTTGCTCCTCTGGTGACCCTGAGACATTTTACTATCCCTCAGCTGCTCTGGCCACACCAGAGCTGCTGTCCCTGCTCTGGATCCCCCTGGAGTTGCTCCCAGGTCCCAAGGGCTTGGCTGTGCCCTGGAGCTCCCAGGCACAGGTGTTCCAGTGTCCTGCCCCGGGGCAGCAAAGGTCAGGGCTTTGGCTAGGGAGTGGGAATGGGACAGGAGGAGCAGGAATCTGTCCCTGCAGGGCTCCAGTGACCCTGGGCTCTCCTCTTCCACCCAGCATCCCCACCATGCTCTCAGTCCACTCGGAGCAGCTGAACAAGACAGGCTTCCCCACCGTGCACGCCGTGGTGCTGCTGGAGGGCACCATGAACCTCACAGGAGAGACCCAGCCACTAGTGGAGCAGCTGATGATGGTGAAGAGGATGCAGGTACAGAAGTGACAGCGTGTTCTGCTCAGGCAGCCTGGGGCTGTGGGGCTGGGCCGTGCCATGTGCCTTCCCTGTGCTGGTCCTGGTCCAGGGGAGCAGCGGGAGCCCATCAACACCTCTGCAGGGTGCAGAGTTTGGCTGTGATGGGGGATGTGCTTTGCTGCCAGCCCAGCACTGGGAGGGTCTGTGTGTGTGTGTGTGTGCCCCACAGCGCATCCCCTCCCCGCTCTTTGTGCTGGAGATCTGGAAGGCCTGTTTTGTGGGCCTCATCGAGTGTCCTGAGGGCACAGAGGAGCTCAAGTGGACAGCCTTCACCTTCCTGAAGGTAGGGCCCAGCCCCAGCACCGAGTGCCTGCCTGCTGCTGCCCTTTCCCTGCAGGTCTGCCTCCTGCTGAGCCCTGACCTCTGCCAGAGCAATCAGTCCTTCTCTCATGCAGTGTGCCCCTCGGGGTGCCCACACCCCACAGTGTGTCCCTTGGGATGTCTCCCAACCCCACAGCGTGCCCCTCACCCACAGTGTGCCCCTTGGGATACCCCCTCACCCACAGTGTGCCCCTTGGGATGCCCCCACACCCCACACTGTGCCCCTTGGGATGCCCCCACACCCACAGTGTGCCCCTTGGGATGCCCCCACACCCCACACTGTGCCCCTTGGGATGCCCCCACACCCCACACTGTGCCCCTTAGGGTGTCCCACACCCCACAATGTGCCCCTTAGGGTGTCCCACACCCCACAATATGCCCCCCACTCCCCACAATGTGCCCCTTGGGGTCCATCCCCCCTGAGCCCACTCCAGCCCTCCTGTCACCCACTGAGCATCAACTTTGCTGTCAGGGGCCTCCTTTCAGCCCAGCCTCATTTTGTCTGGAAGAGTGGGTTTTCCTGAGATGCTGTGGGGGAAATGTGGCTCCAGGTGATGGTGGAAGGGCACCGTGGAGGGGAACAGGGGCACAAAATCCCCTGGGTGCTCACACTGCTCCAGAAATGCTGCTTTCCTGGGGCTGGGAGAGCAGCTGTGTGCAGCTGTGTTGGTGTGGGCTGGTGCTGCTGGGGGGTCCCAGCTGTGGAGCAGGGTCTGCCATCATGTCCCTCTCTGTCTTTCAGATGCCCCAAGTGCTGGTTAAACTCAAGAAGTATCCCCAAGGGGACAAGGTGAGGCTGGAGGGCCATCTGAGGGGCCTGTGTGTGTCAGGATGTGCCTGGCCTGCACGGGGAAATGCTCCCTGTCCCAAAAACCTTCCCTGGCAGAGCAGGTGGGGGCAGGGGGAGGTGGGCCTGTGCCAGCAGCGTGGTGAGCTGAGTGCCTGGCTTTGTGTTCATCAGGATTTCACTGAGGATGTGAACTGTGCCTTCGAGTTCCTGCTGAAGTTGACCCCTCTGCTCGACAAAGCCGACCAGCGCTGCAAGTGAGTGCTCAGCATGGCCAGAGCTGCCACGTAGCCACGGCCACCCTGTGCTCAGTGTGGGGTGCTGAGGCAGCTCCTGGCAGGGCTGGGTTAGTTTCTGATCTCATTTCTTCTTCCTGACGACCTGCTGCTGCCACATGAGCGAGGCAGTGAGTGTGTGACAGCTGAGTCACATGTGTGACACCCAGAGCTGCCCTGGACCCTGCAGCACCCTCGGGGGGGGTGGGACAGGGCCAGGAGGGCAGCTCAGGAGTCCCCCTGCCCTGTGGCGCTGTGTGGGGTGATAGGAATGCTGTCCTTGGGGCTACAGCTCTCCTCTCTCTTCCAGCTGCAACTGCATGAGCCTGCTGCTGCAGGAGTGCAGCAAGCAGGGGCTGCTCTCCGAGGCCAACATGAACAACCTCATCGACAAACGGTACAGCCCCACCAAAGTCTGGGAGACCCCCAGAAGTGGGGCTGGAGCACCTGGGTTTGGGGGGAACACGATGGGGCAGCTGTGCTGATACCGGGGGGGCTGCGACTGGGACGTGGCAGCCTGAGGGGATGGGATGCTGCTTTTGGGCCAGGTTTGGTACAGGCAGAGTCTGTCCCCTCAGAGAGGCAGCTGGTGGTGGCCTGAGGCAGTGCCTGTCCCTTGAGGGTGGCAGTGGGTGAAGGGAGGGAGGCAGAGTGATGGATTCCTACACACCGGCCCTTCCTTGGGGTCCCCCAGGGCTGCAGACAAGGAAAACTCTCCGTCCCTGAAATCAGCTGAGAACGCCAACATCCAGCCAAACCCTGGGCTCATCCTGAGGGCTGAGCCCACTGTCACCAACATCCTGAAGGTGAGTGCCCTTCTGCAGCCCTGCTGGGCTGCCTGGGCTCGGGCCTGGAGCCCTTTGCCAGCAGGATCAGTCTAACCAGGCAGCCAGGGCGGTTGGGAGGCGCCGGATTTCCCCCTGCCCCGGGGTGGAGTAGTGGAGGAATCACTGGAGCCTTGCTGCTCCATTGTGGAGATCAGGAGCTCCCCTCCTCCTTCCCAGGAAGCTGGAGGAGCTGTCAGGTGGCATGTCATCAGTGCCAGCAGCCTGAGCCCAGCCAGCTCTGCCCGTCCTGCTCAACTGCTCCCTGTATGCATCGCCCCTGTTCCCTGGGGACTCCTCATGTCCCTGTGTCCCTCTGGTGGTTTTGCTGCTACTGAGTGACAGGGGATGTTTTCCTGCTGGTGGCAGGGGCTCAGAGGTCTCCGTCCCACCTCTCCCAAATCCAGCAGGTCCCTGCTCCTCAAGGTCTCAGGGACAGCTCTCAGCTGATCAGCTCTGTACCCCAAAAGCTGGAGTTTGCTGCTGCTCAGTAGCGCACATTCCCCATGACTTCCTTTTCCTCTTATGTTTTTTTGCTTGTAGACCATGGATGCAGATCACTCCAAGTCCCCTGAGGGCCTGCTGGGGGTCCTGGGTCACATGCTGTCTGGGAAGAGCCTGGACTTGCTGCTGGCAGCAGCAGCAGCCACTGGGAAGCTGAAATCCTTCGCTCGGAAGTTTGTCAAGTGAGTGCCCACCTGGGTGGCACTGTGACTGGTGACCAGGGGGCTGGGGGGAAGAGGCAGCCCCCTAAACTGCCCCCTAGACAGGGCTGGATGTGCCTTTGGCCGTGGGGAGGGCTGGGATGTCAGGGAGGCTACACCCCATCTTTGCCTCTGCATTGAACAGGACAGGGAACTGGAGCCAGCTTGGTCTGGGGGTGTTCAGAGCAGTGAAGGCCGTGGCAGAGCCCTGGATCCAGGGCAGTGTGTCCCTGCTGTCCACAGACACGTGTCCTGCTTAGTGCACACACACCAGCACACACGTGGGGCTGTGTGATGGGCTCCCCTCAGGTGGTTTGACCCACACCAGCCTCAGGGTGCATGGGGGGCCTGTTTGGGGATCTGTGCTCTGAAACACCTGCAGAGCTGGCTTCGGGGAGAGCCCACTGGTGTGGAGTGAGCAGCATGGCTGGGCCTGTGTGGCCACAGGGAGGAGGTGACTCTGTGTCCCTGTGGTGCTGGAGGGTGTCTGCAGAGCTGGGCCTTGCATCTCCTGCCCCTCTGCACTGGAGTTTGGGGGGTTCTGCAGGCCAGGCAGCCCCCTGCTCGTCTCAGGGTTGGGAATTGCCTGGTTGGGCTGATAATGCTTTGCTGCCACTCTCTGTCCCTCCAGGCTGAATGAATTCACCAAGCAAATCACTGGAGAAATCTGTGAGTGCGTGTGCGTCCGTGCGTGGGGTGATGGGAGCTGTGCCCCCCCTGCTGCCTGTGCTGGGCTGCTCTGGGGCCTGGCTGGTTAAACTGGGGCTGGCTGTGGCACTGGAGCAAGCTGAGCTGTGTGCTGGGGGTGCTGGCAGGGAGGGGATCTGGGCTCCTGGGGACACTCTGCCTTCATGTGCACGTCCATCCCAAATCTGGGGTGTTGCCATGGGCTCCCTCTCCCCAGCTGAGCCTGGGGGCCCCTGGGCTCCCTCCCTGGAAGGGGTGATGTGTCAGCACAGCCCAGATAAGGACTCTGACTCCGTGTGATGAAACTTGCAGAGTGCTCTGACCTTCCGTGGTGAGGGGGGCCCCACTTGGGCTGGAGCTTCCCAGAGGGAAGCCAGAGCTGCTCTGGGGGCTCGAGCAGAGGCAGATGAGGTGGGAGGAGGCGCTTGGCACATCCCGTTGTTCACACAGAAGCACTGGGGGGGCTTAGAAAAGCTGTGTGGGGGAAGCAGGGCCCCAGCCCCCATGCCCGTGGGGTTCTGCTTCCCTCCTCCTGCTGAGGCCAGAGATCCCCAAGGTCTTTATTTCTCCTCCCTCAGCCAAGAGTGGCCCAGTCCGGGCTCTGCTCTTTGACATCTCCTTCCTGATGCTGTGCCATGTGGCCCAGACCTATGGCTCAGAGGTAAGGGGTTGGGAGGGTGGGACTGGATCCTGTGAGGGAGGGAAGGATGAGGCTGGATCTGCCAGCTCAGCCCCTGTGCTGCTGCAGCCTGTCAGCCTCCTCTAGTGGCCAGCCTGCCACTGTCGCCACTGTCCCTCCTGTCCCTGCAGCCACTTCATGGCCCAGGGCACAGCACCCAGCACCTGTCACCTGGAAATCTCTCCCTGGGGCTCTCTGGGTGCCAGGTGGTGGAGTGGGACTGGCTGTCACCTCCCTGAGGGCTTTGATGGGCAGAGGGATAAGTGGGAATGCTGCTTCCAGTGGCTTTGGAGCTCGCCCAGTTTGCCCCTCCAGCGTGGCACTGGTTGGCTGGGGGGTTGCATGGCCAGGCAGTGCCAGCCCTTCCCGTCCAAGGAGGAACTCAGAGCCCTGCTCAGGAAACAGCACTTCAGCTGCATGAAAACTGTGCAGGTTTCGACATCTGTGTGTGTCAGGAGGAGAAAGGAGACTGAAACCCTGGGAGTGCAGAGAGGGGGGGAGAGGGGTCCTGCCCAGCCGGCCCTGGGAGCAGGGAGGGGGGACCAGGATGTGCCCAGGGCTGTCCAGTGAGATCTCATCCCCCCCTCCCAGCCCGATGACTTTCCTGCCCAGCTGCTGCTGAACAGATGTGCAAAACTTTTTTTTGGATAAAAATAGTGTCTCCTGGGTGACACAGGCTGAGGGGGAGGAAGTGACGTGTGGGGTTCCCAGCTCATGGCCCCCACAGGAGCCTCCCAGCTGGGCTGTGTGACCCTGGCCCCAGGGACCCTGTGCACAGCTTGGACTGGGTGGGGGGACAAGGGAACTGTTTGAGCCTGACATGGTGACCCCGTGGCCACACTCGCAGCTGGCCTGGCATCTCTCCTCTGAGCTGGGCTGTGTTCTGCCAGGGAGCCCTCTGGTTCTGGGGGAAACCACAGCCCACAGATGGGAAACCAGTGCCTCTGAGGGCCTGACCAGTGCCCTGCTGGGGCCTGACCAGTGCCCTGCTGGGGCCTGACCAGTGCCTCTGAGGGGCTGACCAGTGCCTCTGAGGGCCTGACCAGTGCCCTGCTGGGGCCTGACCAGTGCCTCTGAGGGGCTGACCAGTGCCTCTGAGGGGCTGACCAGTGCCTCTGAGGGCCTGACCAGTGCCCTGCTGGGGCCTGACCAGTGCCTCTGAGGGGCTGACCAGTGCCTCTGAGGGGCTGACCAGTGCCCTGCCGGGGCCTGACCAGTGCCCTGCCGGGGCCTGACCAGTGCCCTGCCGGGGCCTGACCAGTGCCCTGCCGGGGCCTGACCAGTGCCCTGCTGGGGCCTGACCAGTGCCTGTCTCTCCCTCCGGGCCACAGGGCGGCGCTGTTCTCTCGGCCATCAGCACCCCCGGGTGGGGACAGGCCCCTGGGTGGGGGTCCCCAGCAGGGTCCCCGTGGGATGCAGACCCCCGTGCTGGTTCCTTTCCAGGTGATCCTGTCGGATTCCAACCCTCCGGGGGAGGTGCCTTTCTTCGAGACCTGGATGCTGACCTGCATGCCTGAGGAGGGGAAGATCCTCAACCCCGACCACCCCTGCTTCCGCCCGGATTCCACCAAGGTGGAGTCCCTGGTTGCTCTCCTCAACAACTCCTCCGAGATGAAGCTGGTGTAAGAGCCCACCCTGCCTGGGAGCCCCCAGCCCAGCTCCCCTGGCCCCACAGCTGTGTCTGAATCCCCATCTCGCCCTGACAGGCAGATGAAGTGGCACGAGGTGTGTCTGAGCATCTCAGCCGCCATCCTGGAGATCCTCAATGCCTGGGAGAACGGAGTCCTCACCTTTGAGTCGATCCAGGTGGGGCTGGTGGCGGGCAGAGTGGGGCTGTGCTGTGTTCTGAGGAGGGGCCCAAAGGTCCAGAAGCTCTGGGGTACCCTGTTCTCCTGACCTGATTGCCCTGGCAGCTGCCTTGGAGCTTGCTGTGACTTGGAAGTGGGAAACTGATGTGGCTCCAGCCCCTTGTTCCTGCTCCAAACTGCCCTGTGGGTGGCAGTGGGACTGGCAGGGACAGGGGAGAGAAAAGGAGGAGAGAAGAGCTTGGACCCTGCAGCCAGGACCCACAGCCCTAGGAGGTGATGGCTGTGCATCCACCTGGCTGTGCTCATCCTCTGCTCCGTCTCCTCTCCTAGAAAATCACGGACAACATCAAGGGGAAGGTGTGCAGCATGGCGGTGTGTGCCGTGGCCTGGCTGGTGGCCCACGTGCGCATGCTGGGCCTGGATGAGCGGGAGAAGTCCCTGCAGATGATCCGGCAGCTCGCCACCCCCCTGTACGGGGAGAACACGCTCCAGTTCTACAATGAGCGGTGAGCTGGGGGGCACGGGCCTCCTCCTGCCCTGCTGCTGCTGCCCAGTGCCACATCTCCTGCCCTGCTTCCCCTTTTCCACTTCCCGATGCTGTCCCATCTCCTGCCCTGCTTCTGCTTCCCGGGGCCGTGGCCTCCTGCCCTGATTCCGCTTCCTGATCTCATGTCATCTCCTGCTCCATTTCCACTTTCCAGTGCCATGCTGCCTCCTGCTCCATTTCCACTTTCCAGTTCCATGATCTCCTGCTCCATTTCCACTTTCCAGTGCCATGATCTCCTGCTCCATTTCCACTTCCCAGTTCCATGATCTCCTGCTCCATTTCCACTTCCCAGTTCCATGATCTCCTGCTCCATTTCCACATCCCAGTTCCATGCTGCCTCCTGCTCCATTTCCACATCCCAGTTCCATGCTGCCTCCTGCTCCGTTTCCACTTCCCAGTTCCATGATCTCCTGCTCCATTTCCACTTCCCAGTTCCATGATCTCCTGCTCCATTTCCACTTCCCAGTTCCATGATCTCCTGCTCCATTTCCACTTTCCAGTGCCATGATCTCCTGCTCCATTTCCACTTTCCAGTGCCGTGATCTCCTGCTCCATTTCCACTTTCCAGTGCCATGATCTCCTGCTCCATTTCCACTTTCCAGTGCCGTGATCTCCTGCTCCATTTCCACTTTCCAGTGCCATGATCTCCTGCTCCATTTCCACTTCCCAGTGCCGTGGTCTCCTGCCCTTCCTCCTCTTCCCAGTGCTGTGCCATCTTCCCTGTTTCTGCTTCCCGGTGCCATGCCCTCTCTTCCTGCCCCGATTCCACTTCCCTGGTGCTTTGTAAACCCCTGTTTCCCTTTCCTGCTGCCATGCCATTTCCTGCTCAGCCTACACCTGCCAGGCTGTGCCATCTCCTGCCTGCTGTCCCTCCCTGTGCCCGCCTGACGCCGTCTCTCTGCCGCAGCGTGGTGATCATGAGCTCCATCCTGGAGCACATGTGCGCCGATGTCCTGCAGCAAACGGCCACGCAGATCAAGTTCCCTTCCACTGGCATGGACACCATTCCCTACTGGAACCTTCTGCCCCCCAAGAAGCCCATCAAGGAGGTGCTGACCAGCGTGTTCACCAAGGTGCTGGAGAAGGGCTGGGTGGACAGCCGCTCCATCCACATCTTCGACACCCTGCTGCACATGGGGGGCGTCTACTGGTTCTGCAACAACCTGGTCAAGGTATCAGGGGGCAGGAGGGAGCCCTAGGGATGGGTGGGGTGCTGAGACCAGGACTGGTGGGTCCAGTTTGTGTCCCTGGGCTGGGTGCTGGGACAGTTCTGGCACTGGAGGGGCGTGGGGCAGGCCCACCTCTCCCCTCTGCCCTGCAGGAGCTGCTGAAGGAGACGAGGAAGGAGCACACGCTGAGGGCCTGTGGAGCTGCTCTATGCCATCTTCTGCCTGGACATGCAGCAGCTGACACTGACACTGCTGGGCCACATCCTGCCCAACCTGCTGACAGACTCCTCCAAGTGGCACACCCTCATGGACCCCCCTGGGAAGGCCCTGGCCAAGTAAGACCCCAGACCCATGGAGACTGTCTCCTCAAGGCTTGTCTGAGGAGATCAGGGGATGGTCTGTGCTGGCAGGAGGATCCCAGCTGCCCAAATCCCTCTCTAGCTTCAGCAGATCCCACTCTGGTCCCTATTCCCCGCTGTCCCCTTCTGCCATGTCCCACAGCCCTGTTGCCAGGTGGGCTGGCAGCACCTGGCCGTGTCCCTGCTCTGTCCCCAGGCTCTCCGTTTGGTGTGCCCTGAGCTCCTACTCCTCCCACAGCAAGGTCCAGGCCTCGGCCCGGCAGAAGAAGAGGCACCGGGAGGACATCGAGGTGTGTCTGGGTGGAGCAGGGGTTGGCTGGGGGCTCTCTGTGCCCAAAGGCAGCAGTGGATGGAGAAGGTGAGGGTGGCAGGAGTGGGTGGATAAAGCCAGACCCCCTGCCCAGCTCCTCCGGGTTCTCTGAGGCTTTCCAACCTTAAAATTCAGGGTTCTCCCTTCTGTTTTCTGGGCAAGGGGCTGTAATGAGCTGCTCAGCATGTGTCCAGCCCAGACTGGGGTGCTCTGGGTGAGCAGAGATCAGATCCTGGGCTGTGCAGAGCCCAGGGTGAGGGGCTGCTGGGGCTGACCCCCCTCTCCCCCCAGGATTACATCAGCCTGTTCCCGCTGGATGACACACAGCCCTCCAAGCTCATGCGGCTGCTGAGCTCCAACGAGGAGGATTCCAACATCCTCTCCAGCCCCAGTAAGTGCAGGAGGGGAGGGGGAACGGCTCCCCTGCCTCGCTCTCCCTTTTGGGTGTGAAATGTGTATTTGCACAAAACCCCTTCCCTTCCCAAACCGGCCAGGTGAGGATTTAGAGTTCTCAGGTGTTTTTTTTTGAGTTATCTTGGAGCTTTTGCATTTGGGAAAGGTCAATTTCTTTATTTTTTCTGATCAGAACAGCTTAAAAGGATGAGATTACACCTTTCTTTTGTGCCAGTGCCCCCCAGCCCAGCACCCCACACCCAAGGGGCTCGGGGGCTTTGTGTCCCTCCAGCCACCCTGCATTGGCACCACAGCTGGAGGTGACATTCCTGATGTCTGGGGCCAAATCTGACATTCCAGTGCTGTTAACAAGACCGAGCAGAGCGGATGAGGCCCCTGGTCACATCCGTGTCCCTGCAGTGTCACGGGTTGCGACAGCCCTGGCAGGGGATTTGCTGGGGGGGTCCATGTCCTGCCCAGTGGGTGCTGTCACCATTTCCACATGCATTTTCCACACTCCTGGGCAGTGAGTCAGGACATTCTCAGGTCATTGTTTCTCCCCTTATCCCAAATTACTCTCTATATATTAGTTTTTGACACATCCGTTGACCTTCGGTTTCGGTTTGGTTTCGTTACTGTTGAAATGTGGGCTTTTCCCTTTATTTCACTGATCTTCTTTTACCTCCTGAGGCAGTCCCACCTCTTCCCAGTGACATTCAGGACTTTTTTTGGCCATTTGCTGCAGCGATGTGGAAACGCCGCTTCCTGCAGCCACCGTGTAACTCATGTGATTCCATGAGAAAAGTGTGGGAGGGCTTTGCTTTTTCTGGTGAGCATCCTCAGAGCAGCACAAGGTGGATCCTGCAGATTCGGGCAGGGGCTGTGGGATGTGCACAAGAGCCTTCCCAAAGGGATTCCCATCCCGTTGGAGAGGACCTGACCCAGTTCTTCCCACAGGAGTGCCCAGCAGCGCTTCACAGCTGGGGTCAGCTCAATCCTGCTGGTCTGTCCCAGGATTTGCTGCTGGATTTTGGACGTGCCTCAGCTCTGATAGCTGGATTGCACCCTGACAGTGAGATGGGAGGGCTGCTGTGCAGCTGTTGAACATCTGGCTTGCACACAGGATGTGTAACGCGTGTGTCGCTGCCGTTCCCCGCTCCTGATCGTGACACCACGCATGACACCCCAAAAGCAGCGTGGGAACCCTGCCTGGGCAGGGCAGAGGGGACAGGGATGGGGCAGAGACCATCTCTGCTGTGTTTCTGGGGTGCCCCACTGGCACTGGGTACAGAGGGCCTAAACCTCTTCTGCTCCACAGAGTTGCCTGAAGGCAAAGCCCCTCCCAGAGCTGGGTGAGCTCCAGTGGCCAGAGCTGGCCAGTGTGGGCACATGGGCTCAGCCAAGGGGGCCGTGAGGCTGCTCCTGACCCTGTGCTCCTGCCCACAGATCGCTCCATGAGCAGCTCACTCTCTGCCTCCCAGCTCCACACCGTCAGCATGAGGGACCCGCTGAACCGGGTGCTGGGTAAGGTGGGGGTGGCTCTGTGTGGTCACATCCAACCACTGGGGCCACCAGGGAGAAGTTCAGGCCACCTGCAGCCTTCCCAGAAGTGACCTGACTGTTGCTCTCTCTCCCTGTGTCCCCACAGCAAACCTCTTCCTGCTCATCTCTTCCATCCTGGGGGCCAAGACAGCCGGCACCCACACCCAGTTTGTCCAGTGGTTCATGGAGGAGTGTGTGGAGTGCCTGGAGCAGGGCAGCCGTGGGAGCATCCTGCAGTTCATGCCCTTCACCATGGTGGGTCCAGCAGCTGTGACACCCCTGTCCCTGCTGGGGGGGTGCACCAGGATGGGCACGTCCCAGGCTCTTGCTGCCCCTCACCCGTGCTTCTCCTCTGTCCCTGGGTAGGTTTCAGAGCTGGTGAAGGTGTCCACCATGTCCAGTCCCAAGATTGTCCTGGCCATCACTGACCTCAGCCTGCCCCTGGGGCGCCGCGTCGCCGCCAAGGCCATCGCTGCGCTGTGAGCGGGGCTGCTCCTCCCAGGGGGAGCCCTGGGGAGATCTCCCTGATGCTCTGGGTGCCTGGGATGGCCCCTGGCCCTGCAGCTGCTCCCTGGGCACACGGAGACATCTCCTTCCTCTGCCTCATGGCACTTTTGAGACTGAGACACCCCCCATTTTTTTTTTTTTATTCTGTAAATCAATCCTTTTGTACAACCAGCTTTTGCCTCGTGTACATTTGGGCTCCTGGGACTCCCCAAAACCTCTCAGTCTGGGGGGTGATGGGGAGCCAGTGGCCAAGCCCTGTGCTGGGCAGGAGGGGAAATCTCCCTCCCTCTGTCCTGGACCTGAGGGTGGGTGGTGGGCTGCCTGTGCTGCTCTGGCTGGGAGTGGGCACTGCCCTGGGTGTGGCAGGGATGCTTCCCTGCTGTGCTGGCAGCCACAAGCAGGGTCTTGTTGGGAATTCCACCACCTGAGCATGAGTTCTCCTTGGAATTCCTCCCCATGAGTCTGAGTTCTCCTTGGAATTCCTCCCCATGAGTCTGAGTTCTCGTTGGAATTCCCTCCCATGAGTTCAGTCCCTGGTGAGCACGGCACGGGCAGGGGATGAGTGACTGTGGCATCACCAGCACCACAGCGGCCTCGTGCTGGGGCAGGCTCCCCTGGGACTGACCCCACACCCTGTCACCCTCCAGCAGTGAATCCTCCCAGAGCTGTCACCAACTCCTGTCCCTGAGGGGGTGGCAGGGCTGGGGCGGCTGCACCTCTGCCCCTTCCACTGGTGTTGACTCACAAACGGAGCCAGCAGGCACCAGCCCTTCCCTCGGGGCACTGTGACTGCCCCCCTCGGCACCAAGGGGTTCCCAGCCCTGTTTTGGGAGGCTCTGAAGGGGGATGGGGCACAGGGGGATCCTGGAGCAGGGCTGGGGTCAGTGCTGGCTGGGCATGAGGCAGCAGGACGGTGACTCAGGTCCGGGCTGACCCCGTCTGATCCCGGGATCAGTTCAGCTCCTGGCAGCTCCCAGGCTTTGCCGCAGGGAGAGACCCCGATGCACTTGGGGCAGCTGCAGGTGCTGCTGGTCCTTGGCCTTCACACACAGAGCATCCTCCCCCTTCCCGCTGGCCCTGGGGGTCCAGCCCCCGGTCCCAACCCGGGGCAGCAGCCGGGAGCAGCTGCGGGGCTGGGCGGGGCAGGGCACGAACCGGGCTGGGCCGGGACGGGCTCACCGAGCCTGACACTGCTGTGAGTCCCACCCTGAGCTGGCACCGACCTGCTCGGGCACCTCTGCTCGCCCAGGGGCAGCTCTTTACCGTTAGCCCAGAGCAAAGAGCAGGGCCTGGCGTGGCCTTCCCGGCTCTGTCAATATTTGCCGAGGCAGCCCCATGCCTGGCGTTGGCACCGGAGCTTTCCCCTTACAGGAAGGGGCTGGAGCGGGAGAAGGGAGTTTTCTGTAAGCACCGGTGAGGTTGGGGAGGAGGGAGGGAACTGCTGCCCCTGGGCTGTGTGCAGCCAAACGCCCGTGGGCGAGGGCTCCCCCCTGGCAGTTGGTGACCGTGGGGCTGCAGCCTGAGGGGAGAGGCAGAACTGGGAGCCCTGGCAGTGCCCAGCACGGGGCTCTGTCCCTGCGTGGCTGGGATGAGTGTGGTGAGGGATGCTGGTGGTCATGGGATGTCAGCGTGGGCCCAGTGGCAGGAAACGGGGCTGGTGAAGCTGGGACAGCCCAGGGTGGGCAAACACCCGTTGGGGAGAGGCTGGGGGTGCCCCTAGGGGCTTTCTGGGCCAGGGGAGATGCCCAGGGCTCTCCTGACATTTCTCAGCCGCATTGGGGGCTGCCCCTTTTGTCCATCTGCTGCTGAAAGCCTCCTCCCACCGTGGCAGCTCTGGGAGGGCTCCGGGCACATCCCTGGGCAGCTCTGGGGCAGATTCCCCGTGTGACAGCAGCAGCAGAAGTGTGGCTGGGGACCCTCAGTGCCACCAGCCCCAGGATGAGCCCACAAACCAGCTCTGGGCATGGTGCCAGTGCCCTCAGTGGGCGCTGCCAGCCCGGGTGGCTTCCAGAGCTTTCTAGGAATCAGCTCTTGCCCAAGCAGTGCTGCCAGGCGCGGGAGGAAGTGGCCACCCCACGGTGCCTGCTGGCCCTCAGCGGGCTCAGGCCGTGGGGTGGGGGCACTGGGGGGGCTGCATTTCATCTTTCTGAGCTGACACCATCAGCCACAGCCCCGCCCCAAAGTCCCATTCCCTCATCCTCCCTGTCTCTGTCCCCACACCCTGGCCACTCTGCCTCCCTCCCACGCAAGCAGGAGACAGCGGAACAGAGAGAGAGAGAGAGAGTGCAAAAATAGAGTTTATTTCCATTTTTATCACATAGAAAAAAAAAAGCGGGTGTTTCTCGGGGCTCACCCAGCTGCAGCAATAAATACAGTACAAAACCCCCCACGCCCAGAGCTCCCACACAGCCACGGGACCGGGACTGCGTCAGGCTCAGGAGGATGGGAATGTGTCCAAGTGGCTTTTTCCGGCCAGGGACGGGCACAAATAAGTTAGACTGCAAGAAGTACTCTGAGTCTAGCAGGGAAGGGGGTCAGAGCAGAGATGCAGCTCCCCAAAGTGCTGGGGCACTTTGTTAAACTGGAAGAAATACTCTGAGTTTAGAAGGGAAGGGGGACAGAGCAGAGATGCAGCTCCCCAGAGTGCTGGGGCTCCCTGGGAAAGCCTCATCCCTGTGAGGCTGCTGCATCCCTATGGTTCTTCTCCCCCTCCCTCCCTAAGGGCTAATAAATATTAACTACTAGAAATAATAACACCCATCAGATGTGTCCCTGCAGGCTGCAGCTCAGACAGGGAGATGCTGCTCTGGAGCATACTCATCCTGGGATGAAGGTTTTCCCGTGGGATGCTGCAGCAGCCCCAGCAGTGCAAGCTGTGGGGAAACTGAGGCACAGGCGGTGCCGGCAGCAGCTGTGGGGGTTCAGCCCAGCTCCAGAACCTCGTAGCAGAGATACTCTTGTGTTTAAATATTAAACAAGGGTGATGCTGCACAGGTACCTATGCATGGATCCATCACGGGATCCCCTGGTGCCGGCCCGGGGCCGCGGGTGGGGGAGCACCCCCAGACAGATAAATATTAAATAGCCATAAATATTAAATAAGCAGGGAATGGGGTGCTCCCGGGATGTCCCTCAGGTGGGGGGACATCCACAAACGGGGGTCAGAGGCTGGCCAGGTGCCGCAGCGCCCGGTACGCCGTCTCCAGGAAGCGCTGGAAGTTGGCCAGGATGAAGAAGCCGCCGACTTGGTGGTGGAAATCGGTGGAGAAGGTGGGGAGGGGGTCCTGGTTCTCCGTGGGGTATGTCACCGTGGCCAGGCCCAGGTCCTCCATCTGCAGCCAGGCAGAGGCAGAGGCATCAGCTCCCCCTGCCCAGGTGTGCCCCTCCCGGGGATGCAGTCCCCACCCTGCTGCCCACCCATCCCCGTGAACGCAGCCCCGGCCATGCCCATCCCTCCTTTGGGATGCAGCACCCGCTTTACCCACCTGTCCCCACAAAGCCCCCGCTTTGCCCCCGTACCTGCTGCTGGATGTTGGAGGACAGGTTGGCCATGTCCAGCTGCAGGGTCTCCACCAGCCCAGCGTGCCCGGGCAGCAGGGCCCGGATGGTGGCCAGAGAGCCGTGGTAGAGGCGGAGGCCGGCGCGGATCTGGCTGAAGCAGGTCTCCTGTGGTGGGCATGGCGTGGTCAGTGGGATCTGGGGGTGCCGGGGGGGAGGCTCTGGGGTGCCCTGAGCCGTGACAGAGCTGAGCAGCTCATGGCAGGGGTGCACTCACTGCCTGGAACGTGCGCCTGTGACACTGCTCCAGCGGCACCTGTGCCACGTCCAGGTCCTGCCGCACCAGCAGCAGCTCGTCCTCGTTGCATAGCTGGAAGGTGTCACACTGTGGACAAAGAGGACAGGGTCAGGGCACCGGAGGACCTCAGAACCCCTCAGCATCCCATCCCTTGGCTCTGGGACCCTGTGCAGCCCAGCCAGGAGGAGGGAGGGGATGGAGTGGACCCGATGTGATGGGGATGGAGGTGTGGCTACCCTGGGCGGTCACCGCGTGTCCCCCGGTGGGTGCCCCAACACCCCGGGGCTGAGCCTTGGGCAGTGCAGGGGACCCTGCTGGCTCCTGGCCCTGCGGTGCTGATAAGGGCAGGGAGGGGAAGGTCACCTTATCTGTGACCTCACAGCGGCTGCCATCCCCCCTCCGCAGCGTGTGGGACTCACCACCACGCGCTGCAGCGCAGCCACATCCCCACGGATCTTGCGGGTGAACTCGAGGTTCCTCTGCAGGAAGAGCTGGAAGTCCTGGTCCCCCGAGAGCTCGGTCAGCGGGGCCCCGTGCAGCACACCCAGCAGCAGCACGCCCAGCAGCAGCGCCAGCCCACCTGCGGGGACAGCGCTCAGCGTCCACCCCAGGGAGCCACGGCCCCTCAGCAGGGTGGGCTCAGCAACCAGGACCAGCCTGGGGATGGTGGCAGCAGTGTGGCCTGGGGAAGGGGCAGAGACCCCAAAAGGGAAGAGGTTGCCTGCATCCGGCCAGTGCTGAGGGCAGCAGCAGGGGGCTCTGGGTGTGTGGGTGCAGCAGGTGCTACAGGTAGGGTGGGTTCATGGGTGCTCTGGGTGCAGTGTGTGTGGTGGGGACAGTGGGTGCTGCTGTTGGAGTGGGTGCTCTGGGTTGCTGTGGGTTGCTGTGGCTGTGGGGCAGTGGGTCCTATGGGAAAGTGGGTTTTAGGGGTGGTTTGGGTGCAGTGGGAGCAGTGGGGGAAGCAGGTGTAACGGGAGCAGTGGGAGATGAGGGTGCTGCAGTGGGTGCTGGGTACTCACGGGTGAGGAAGCACATGGTGGGTGCCCGGCTCGGTGTCTCCTCCTCTGTGCAGCTCGGCCCTGCCCAGCCCGGCCCGGCTCCGCTGGCTCCTGCCTGGCTGTGCTCATTGATCCGGGGGCATTTATAGCGCACGGGCCTCGGGGATTCTCACCGATGAGGCAACAGCGCGATTGCTTCACTGCCTTAATCACAGCATGCAAATCTCGCCAGCCGGGTGCTCGACCCGACCCGCAGCCTGGGGCTTTCCCGGTGGGCAGCGGTGCCCCTCGGTGTGGCTGCAGTCTCCCGGCAGAGCCCAGGCACTGAGGTGGGTACCAGCACCGGGCAGGTGGTGCCTTGGTGACTCATTAACCTGCTCGCAGGGCTCCCGCTACGCTGGCCAGGTGGGGCAGTGCCCAGCACAGCAGGGTCATGTGCAGGGTCACTCACAGGGGTCACTCGCAGGTGACCGGCCAAGGGGATGGTGGCTTCTCACTGCTGCTGGAGTGACAATCACTCTGGGATTGTCCCCATGCCCAGCCCACGTGGGCAGCACCCCCTGTCAGCTGCCCAGACCCTCACCCCGACACCAGGGCGGGTGTTGGTGTGACCTTCATGGTGGCACCAATTGGCCAAGGTGTGACCCGGTCCAAGGCACCTGCCCAGGGCTGTGGCTCCCCAGGGCAGCACCACGGGGCCAGATCCTGCCCTGCTGGGCGCTGTGGGGCCGGGTCCTGCCCAGTGTCCCCGTGTCCAGCACCAAGCACCAGCCACATCAGGCTGACCCCACCCGTGGGGGCCCAGCCCCTGCTCTGCCCCTGCAGGGAAGAGGCTCCCAGGGCAGCCCTTGGCAAGGGGTGGCTGCTCCTGCCTCCGTTGCGCTGACGAGGGAATTTTGGCTCGTGCCGGTTCCCGCAAGTCCTTCCAGGATCTGTTGGGCCGGTGCCAGCTGGCCGGCTCCTGCCCGGCACGGGCCGGCCGGGGCACGGGAGGCACCCGCTCCCCTCACAGCCCCGGACAGGGTGACCCCAGGGCAGCACTGGGCTGGGGAGGCTCATTCTGCACCCCTGACCCCTGGCTGGGTCCCACTGCTGCCCTCCTGGAGGCTGTGTGGATGGGGATGGGGACAGGATGGGGACAGGGAACCCGGGTTCTGCAGGTTACGGATGTTGGTGGCCACTGGGATGGGCCACACACCCATTCCAGATAAACTACCCCAGTGGGGTAGTTTGTGGGGTACGGTTTGTGGGGTACAGCCACAGCACCAGTCCCAGAAGTTCCTGGATGTCCTGGAAGCTCCTGCCTCCAGCTGGGAAATAAACCCCCATCAGAGGCAGCCAACCCATGAGTACCGAGCAGAGCCTTCCTGGCACAGGCTGGTGTTTACTCTGAAACCTCCTGATGACCTCCCGTCAAACCTGGCAGCACCAAACGTTCTGCCCTCCGGCTGTGTGAAACGACCTTGGCAGTAGAGACTGTTCATGGGATTTTTGGGAGAAACAGCTGCCACAGCTGTGCCTGTCCCCACCCTGGAGCCAGGGAGAGCTGGTGGCCATTGAGGGGCTCAGCATGGTCCCCTCAGTCTGAGCACCCACGGGGTGACCCCAGAGCGGATCTGCCCTCTCAGCAGGATGGTGCTTTCAGGAATTGTGATGGCGGCGTGGGGGGGTTGAATCAGCGCCCAAAGGCCCTGTCAGCTTTCCAAGGAAGGAAGTGGTTTCAAATCTTAAACCGTGGGTGTTGGGGGGTGGGGGAAGGAGCTGGCCCAGCAAACCCCCCTCCACCACGGGGCCGGAGCTGCTCAGTCCAGGGACTGTCCTGGGCATCCACCCCGTTGTGTTTCGGCCTCGTGGTCACCCTTCCTCTTGCAGGGCCCAACCCGGGCACCCTCAGCCTCTCCCCAACATCTGCCAGCACACCAGAGCTCCTGGGGTGTCCCTGTGTCCCAACACCAGCCCCAGCCCCCCTGGCTGGGCTCTTCTCTTCTCTGGTCTCCCCCGGAGCGGGAAGGGGCTGGGGCAGCCCCGCTCTTGACCTGCAGCCCTGGCTGCCATCCCGGCATGGGCGTGGCTGGGACATTCCCAGATTTGCTCAGAGAACTCATCCCAGATGCTGATGGGACCCACCTGGTGTAGCTGCATGTCCCCTGTCCCCATCACCCCCAGGGTTGGTGTGGGGCACAAGGGGGGCTCTGTGCCTTTCCCAATGGAATCCTCCTGGGACACCAGCCTGGAGCTGCTGGGGCCACTCCCAGCACCACTGAGACAAAACTCCAGGCCCCCAGGGTGGCCTGACCAGACCTAGTTCCATCTCTGGTCCTCAGCCCCAGGGAGAGAGAGCAGAGACCCCAAACCAGCCCCCTGCCCCTTCCCCATCCCAACAAACCCACAGCAGGAGCCACCCAGGCTGGTGTTTTTCCATCTTTTATTTTAAAAGTCATAATTGAAGTTTAACAAAGTTTGACCCCATTGCTGTCGTGGGAGCTGGGGGGGGCACCAGTGGAGACCCCACTCCTGCTCCCTCCAGCCCCGCTCCCCTCGCAGCCCCCCTGGCATCGGCTCCCATGTCACCACAGGGATCCTTTGAAGGATGTTTATTGGGGAGGGGGGGTCCCACCACAAGTGCAGGTGGTCAGGGGGTGTGGGCCCAGGGAACCCCCCTTGTCCCCTCCCACAGTACAGACATGCAGGGATTTATAAAAGGGGGTCTGGGGGGGGACGGAGGGCCCTGCTCAGCCACCATCTGTCCAAGGGACAAATACAAAAGTACAGCCAGGGCCCAGGGTCATGGAAAACCATCGTCATCGTCCTCTGCCATCTCCTTGGCGAACTCCAGGTCCTGCTGCTCACGCTCCCGGCGCTCCTGGAAAGCAAAGGCCGAGGTTGGTGGCAGCTGGGGACAGGAGCCACATCCTTCCGTGGCCACAGCGACCCTGGTGAGATCTCACCTCTGCAGATTCCAAGTCCTTGTTGTAAGATTTGGGTGGGAACCTCATGGCCTGGAGAAAAAGAAGAGGAGGAGCTCAGAGCTGAGCCAGCTGAGCCGTGTCCTGCTGTCCCCATCAGGGACCTGGGGACAGTGCCGTGCTCACCTTCACAGACATGTTGTGGATGTCGAGGCAGAAGGAGATGCGCTGGTGGAAGGCCAGCTGGGGCTCCCGCGTGGAGTAGATGTCGATCATCTCCTTGGACTGCACGTAGCCCTTCTCATGGTTGATGCTGGCCTCGATCACGCCGTCCCGGATGGCCTGCGAGCCCGGGCACGGGGCAGGGCACGGGGTGTCCCCGAGGGCTCGCACAGAGCGGGGCTGTGGCGCCCTGAGTGCCCCCGGTTTGCCCTGGAGGAGCCTCAACCCAAACCCAGCGGTGCTGCAGGGAGGGGGTGCGGGGGAACGGGGCAGGGTGGGGAGCTGTGGGCACCCCGGGACCCCGCAGGGATGGGATTCCCTGTGCTGGTACCTTGGCAACGATGAACTCGGCGTCCTCGGGGCTGTCCAGCTGCAGCTTCTGGGCGATGTCGGCCAGGGAGATGCGGGAGTAGGAGAGGCTGATCATGCGGACACCTGCGGGGAGAAGGGAAGGGGATGCAGCCCCCAGGCCTGCCCAGCCTCAGGGGGAAGGGGTCCCCAAACAGCCTCCTACCTGTCTTGATGACGTTGTGCCTCAGCCGAATGATCAGGGTGTAGGTGCCATCGGCCTGGAACTTGTCCCCAAACTGGTCAAGGACTTGGTTGAACTTGGCCAGGTTCCCTGTCCTGACAGCTGGAGGGAAGAAAGCGAGAATGGGGGAAGGAGAAAGGCTGGGGAAAGCGAGTCAGGGCTGGCTGATTTCCTCCTTCTCCTCCTTCTCAAGTGGCATCTGCATCCAAGTCCCATCAAGGGGAGAGAATTCCCACTGGGTCCCTTCCCACTCAGGATATTCCATGATTCTCTGACATTGCAGGAAGGGCAGAGACAGGCAGGGGTGGGCTGCCATACCCTGGGTCAGCAGGAAGTAGGGCATGAGCGAGCGCTTGAGCGAGGGCTGCCGGAACTGGAGCCTGTCCGGGATCTCCCCGAGGAGCAGCTCCACCACGATGAGCAGCTTGTGCACCTGGGCCAGAGCGAGACCCTGAGTGAGTCCCCACAGGGCCTGAAACCATCCCTGTGCACTCCCAGAGGTCTTGCCCACATCCCCAGGTGGCACAAGACCCCAGGAGATCCCAAACCCGTTCCTGTCCCTGTGGGGCCTGGAAGGTCCCAGGTTTGTCCCTGGGAAGTTCCTGCACCTGTCATCCCTGCAGGGCCCAACGCCCTGGGAGGTCCCAAACCTGTCCCCATAGGGCCTGACCCTTTGAGATCCCACACCTGTCCCCGCAGAGCCCAACCTTGGGGGGTCCCAGATCTCATCCTGGAAGGTGCCAAGCCTGGGAGGCCCCAGAACCGTCCCCGTGGAGCCCAACTCTGGCCAGTCCTGGACCTCACCCTGGGAAGTCCCAAATCCCAGGGGGCCTGACATCCAAGGAGGTCCCAAACATGTCCCCAGGATATCCCAAACCTAGGAGGTCCCGGACCAAATTCCACGGGGCCCGACAATATCAGAAGGTCCCAAACCCGGGAGTTCCCAGTCCAAATTCCACAGGGAATCCCAGAAGGTCCCACATCCAACCCCTGTGAGACCCCAACCCCGAGGGGTCTCAGACCCATCCCATGGGGGTGCTGCCCTCTCCCCACTCACCGTCTGCTTGAAGCCCACAGCCGTGTGCTGCGGGGCCTTGCGCAGGGCGTTGGTCATGGTCCGCCGCGCCTCCGAGTATTCCAGCTGGATGGCCTTGATCCGCCCTGCGCCCGCACGGGGCCCGTGGGGAAAGCCACCCAGTCAATCCAACCTGACCTACAGGCATGGGGCTCCAAATCCTGCCTGGAAGCCCCACCTCCAGCTGCTCCCTGAGGAACCTCGGCCTCGGTGTGGGGCGCCAGGAGGCAGGGCAGGCACCGAGCCCTGCTCACCTGTGTAGTACAGGTACCGAGCCCACTCGTTGTTGTTGGCCTGCTCGGGGAACACCGACTTGGAGACGAGCTTCTCGGCCTGGTCGTAGAGGTTGTAGTGGAGGTAATTCCTCAGGAGCAGGTTCAGCAGCGTGGCCTGGCCGTCGGCGTCGTGGCGCAGCGTGGCCGTGCGGAGCCGGGCGTGCAGGAAGCTGAGAAGCGGGACAGGGAGTCAGGGAAGAGGGAGGAGAAGAGGGGGATCGAGCTCAGGGACAGCCCCCCAGAGGGCCCATCCCACCTCCGGACCACATCGAGTTTGTTCAGGAACTCGTAGATGCGGGAGTGGTAATAGTAACACTTGGCCACCACCAGGTCCAGCGCCCGGCGGTTCTGGGAGCTGATCTTCTGCATCAGATCATCGGACACCTTCTGAGCCTGCGGGAGGGGAAGGGAGGTCAGAGCAGGGGGATTGACCCCAGGAGGGGCAGAGACCACCCAGGCTGTGGGGCTGAGCCTGGGGGAGCAGCTGAACACTGCTGGGATGAGGGGAAGCACTGGGCAGGGCATGCCCGGGGAGCAGGAGCACTGCAGGGGCAGCTCAGGGCTCTCACCTCAGGGTACCTCTTGCTGTTCATCAGGTAGATGACGAGCAGCAGCTGCAGGTAGGCCTCCACCTCTGGCAGGAGAGGGGCTGAGGCTGCTTTCCCCGTCCGTGGGCGGAACTGCAGCTCAGCTTCTGTGTCCATGGACTGAGGGGAGAGAGAAAGTCTGGATCCCTGTCCCTGTGTGGAGACAGCTCTGCTCCAGATGTGACAGGAGCCAGGCCAGCAGTGCAAGGACCTGTCCCTGCTTACATGTGTGTCTGAGCTGAGGGGCTGCTCGTCCCCAGTGTCCCCAAACCCCCCTGCCCTATTCCAGAGGCTCCCAGGAGAGGGAAAGAATCGTGGAATCCCAGACTTTTTTGGGTTGGAGGGGCCTTTAAGTTCATCCAGTTCCACCCCCTGTCATGGGTAGGGACACCTGCCACTAAACCAGGTTGCTCCAAGCCCCATTCAACCCAGCCATGGACACTTCCAGGGATGGGGCAACCATAACTTCCCTAGGAAATCCATTCCAGTGCTTCACTGCCCTCACAGGGAAGCATTTCTGGCCAATATCCCATCTAATCCTACCCTCTTGTCAGTGGCAAGCCATTCCCCCTTGTCCGGTCACTCCAAACACTTGGAAATAGTCCCTCTCCATCCTTCCTGTTGCTTCTTCAGATACCACAGTCAGACACCCTAAACCTTCTCTTCTTCAGGCTGAACAACCCCAATTCCCCCTGTCTCTCCTCACAGCTGAGCTGCTCCATCCCTTTGACTATCCTCTGGATTCACTGCTACAGCTCCACACCCTCCTCATCCTGTGCTGAGACCCCCGAGCTGGAGCAGCCCAGCTGGGGGCAGGCATCCCTTCCCCACCCTGTCCCTACCTCCTCCAGGAATCCCAGCAGGAAGTCCCTGACAGTGCAGTTGGAGGTGAAGAAGCCGTGGATGGCCTTGTGCAGCACGTTGGGGTTGAGGCGGCGGGAGGTGGAGGGCAGAGCCCGCAGCGCCCGCAGGACGTAGCGCGGCTCCTTCCCCGACACCGCCTTCTCCAGCTGCTTCACGTGCTCCTTGATGTCTGCGGGGGCACAGCGACACCCCTCAGCCCAAATCCTCTGCCTGGAGCACCCCAGAGCGAAGCCAGGGCTGCCCCCTCTCCCCGTCCTGCTGTTCTGAGGTCTCTGTGCCCGCGGCCTCGGTGTCCCCAGTGGCCTGACCTGCCCTCAGGGCTTGGGGCAGGGGACTGGTGAGGCCCTTGCAGAGTTTTCTCCCTCCTCCCAAAAGGCTCCAGCCCTGCTCTGCACCCCTGTGGGGTCCCACCACAGCCCCCCTATCCCTCCCAGTCTGTCCCCAAAACACAGAGTCTGCCCCCCCTCACCTTCGCAGAGCTGCCCCGATTCCCTTCCACAGTGACCCCCCCAAAACACAACTCCATCTCCCATTCTTCAGCGACTGCCCCCAAAAACGATCTTCCCCTTCCTTTCCCTCACACACTGTCCCAAATACCCTTCTCCACAGTGCCTCCCCCACAGAAAACACACCTCCCATCCCCATTTCCCTCTCCGTGCCCCCTAAATCCCCTTCCCCACAGTGACACCCCCCAAACACACCTCCTCTCTCCCTTCCCCACATGCTGCCCCTCAACTCCCCTTCCCCAAAGCGTTCCCCCACCCTAAACTCTCCTCTCATTTCCCTTTCCCTCACAGCCCCCCTCACCGATCCCGCCATTCCCCTCCTCCAACACCTTTCCAGTCCCTTTCCCACCCCCCCTCAGGTACCCCCACCCTGACCCCCTCAGGGCTTCCTATACCTCCCCCCAGCCCCCTTCCTCCATCACCCCCCTCTCAGGGGGTCCCCCGATCTGTGCCGGGTCCCTTCTACCCCAAGACCCCCCCAGTTCCCCCCGCATCGCCACAGACACCCCCATTACAACAACACCCCCCCCTCACCCTCCAGCGTGATCGCGTCCAGTTCCCGCTGCGGCTGCCGCTCTCCGGCCGCCTCGGGGGCCACCGGCGCCGCCTCCTCGTGCATCTCGACGTCGGGGGGCGCGGGCGGGGGTCCCTCCGGGGGTGCCTTGGCCTTGTCGCCGCGGCGGCGGGACGCGCCGTCCTGCTTCATGGCGTGACACTGCACAACGGGCCGCCAGGCGCGACCAGCCGAGCGCCGAGCCACACACGATCGTCTCCTTCCGCCTTCCGCTCGGCCGTTTCCGCCGCCGCTCGGGTCGTTCCGCCGCGCTGTCGGATTTCTCAGGCACCGCTCGGAGAGTTCCGTGGCTCCCGCTCTCGGGTGTTTCCGTCTTCGCTCGTAGGTTTTCGCCGCATTCTCGGGCGTTTTGGCCGAGCCCTTTCGGAGAGTTACGGCATTGATCGGCTTCTTTCGCCTCACTCCCTCGGGGATCTCCGTAGAGTTTTCGGGAGTTTCCGCCGGGCGCTGAGCTGTTCCCGCCTTTTGGGGGCGCGAGCGAGGGCGAGTGCTCGCTGAGGTGAAGCCCGGGGCCCTGTGAGGGGCCAGGTTGAAGCTGGGGTTTCTGTGAGGAGTCTGGTCTAGGACTGGGGCCAATGGGTCCCGTGACGGTTCCAGATTAGGGCCGGGCTCCCCTCGTAGCTGTTGCGAGGCAGAGCCTGGCCTCTGGTGCTGGAGGTCCTCCCAGAGCCGTCAGTGCCCACACAGGTGAGCAGTGCTGCCCCTTGCTGCAGGTACCCTGGCCTCCAGGCACCCTCCCAGGGCCCCACATCCTGAGGGACTCCCCGACTTCCCCCCAGGGCTAAGTGCATGTATTTTTCGTACAGCATCCTGAGCTTGTCATATGTGCTGTGTGACCAAAACCATGCAAAATTAAGAAATTTGAGAACACCCAGTTGCATAGCAAGAAAGTCCTCTTTATTTATAAAGTGGTAATGAGAGTATGGTGCTCTAAAGTGCTGCCTGTGTCCCTCAAGCATCCCTAGGTGTGATGGTAGTGTTGGGACCAGGGAGGTCTCAGTGAAACAAATCCACTTTGATATCCAACCTTTAATACCCATAATGAGTTTTCCTGCCTTAAAATTGCTTTTGTGAGGCAAAGTAGCCTTGAGCATCAACAAGGATGATACTGGGAGAGAAAACTCTCTTGTCAGCAGAGATTTCCAAAGACCTTGCAGAGGTGTTCCCTGACCAGGGCCAGGTATCTCCTACTTGGAGCCACTCAGGAGGTTGAGGATGTACAGGGTGACGAACAGGGCTGCCACGGCCTCGAAGGGTTCACCCCAAGACATAACTGATCCATCTGCCTGGAGCTCCACTCCACTCAGCTCCACCAGTTCTATGGTTAACCTCTGTTCCTCCTCATGTGGGAAGGAGAGCAGCCTGGCATCCACAAAGAAAGTCTCCTTCCCCTTATCCAGGTCATGTTTCAGGAGGTTTTCAACCTTCACAGCAACAACAACAACAAAAAAGCAAAATCAGAATTTCAATCAGTTGTCAACTTGTGACATCATTGTGGAAATGTTATCATTAACACAGCCCCTGCCTCCCCTTGAAATGAGCCAAGTGTGATGTGTGTTCTCACCAGCTTCAGCTGTTGGGACACAATCTTCCTTTCCAAGGATTCCAGCAGCAGCCACAGCTGATCCTCCAGTAACTCTGCAGAAATAAACTGGGATTGGATCCAAAACATTGTACCAGGGTTATTGGTGGGATGGGGCTGGTGAGCAGGATGGGAAAAAGTGAAGAGGATGGGGAAGGGTAATCATTCCTTGTCATTCCTTGTAGGAAATGCTTGTTTAGTCAAAGGTTCTTTGAATGTTTTAATAGAAATGATTTGTGCAGGCTCAGTGTGAGAGTGATGTGGCTGTTACTCACAGAATCATGGAATACTGGGTTGGAAGGGATCTTTAAGGATAATTGATGTCCAGCTCCCATCCCTGCACAGCACAATCCCAACAATCCCAGCGTGTGCCTGAGAGCGTTGTCCAAATGCTCCTGGAGCTCTGTCAGCCTTGGGGCTGTGCCCATTCCCTGGGGAGCCTGGGCAGTGCCTGAGCACCCTCTGGGATGAGAACCTTGCCCTGATACCCAACCTGACCCTCCCAGACACAGCTCCAGCCGTTTGTTTGGGTCCTGTTGCTGTTCAGCAGAGCAGAGATCTGGGCTGCCCCTTGGGAGGAAGCTGTGACCAGACATGGAGGGAGCTGGGAGCTCCGGATGAGTTCAAAGGGAGTTTCCCTCCTCTCCCCTCCATGGGACTTGGATGTAGATTCCACTTGAGGAGGAGGAGGGGTATGAGAAGAAGGCAGGAGGGAATGGCAGGACTGGGAGTCAATGCTGCCTTGATTTCCCCCTTACAGCCCCAAAGCCTCACCATGCAAAGCGTCAAGGACGTAGGTGATTCCCTCTGCCAGCAGAAGGAGACGATCTCTTGGAGAATGCTGTAAGGTGCTGAACAGGGCTTGTAAGTCTGGGCTCTCAGTTTTCAGCTGATAACCATCATCTTGCTCAGGAACTTCTTCCATCTGGGGGAAGAAGGAAAAGAAATGTCAGGATGTGGGGGCCCAGATTGTTGCTAGTTCAGAGCAGAGAGCTGTGCTGAGTGAGGGAATTTGGGATGGACAGTTGTGGCACAGGGCAGGTGACGTGTGGGGCAAGAGGTGTGGTCCTGGATGTGTCTGTATTTCTAAATGGTGGCAGGAAGAGAAGCTTCACTTACTTTCTGGCTGAGCTCTTGAAGGAGGTTCTTGTCTCTCATCACAGCTTTGATGGTGTTGAAGATGATGAGCCGCAGGTCAGGAGACAATTTGGGGAAAATTTGACAGCGGTTTTCAACTTCTTTCACCACTACTCCTGATTTTCCTTCTGAGGGACCTGCAAAGCACAATGAGACCAAATCTGTCACTTGATTTCCAGGAGTTCACAGGCAGCTCTAAACCCAGAGTTTGAAACACTCGTATGAGTGTTTTTGAAGCAATAAGGAATTTGGGCAGTTGTGATGTCTCAGGGAAGAGACAAATGCAAATCACTCCTGGCAATTTGTTTTATGCTGGGGGATTCCATCTTACCCAAAGCAGCTAAAAGTTGTGCATGTGGAAGCAGTAAAATACATTACTTACCATCAGCTACATAACCCTGGTATCTCAAGGCTTCTGCCGGGAAATAATCCAGGTCTGAAAGAAGATAAAAGGGACAGCTTTCTATTCCAGCCTTCCTAGTGGTGGTCACCCACCCAGTTTCCTCCCTCACACTTCTCTTCTGAGTAGGAAAGGAAAAGAAATCCCAAAACTCTGCTCTGCAGCTCCTGAAATGTAGATCTGAATCTTCCTTCTTTCCTTTCTTTACTGACTCCTCCCCAAGGAGCGTCTTTGACCTTACATGGGTTATCCAACCTTTCCTAGGTGATTTCTGTCTCTCACACTCCCTCTGCCTCTTTGCAGACAAGCCAAAGGTAGCTCAGGGGCCAAGTGATTCTTCATAAAATGTTCTTCCTCTTCTGCAGCATTTCTGGAATGGAGGAATTGGTCGTTTGTGCAAGCTGCTTACCCCATGCTCCATTTCTGATGTGTAGCGGGATGGTCCTGAAGGCCAGGGTGCAGCCCTTGGGTATGACTATGCTTTGTTTGTCCTCCCTGGTTCTCTGGATAAAGAAAACAACCTGTTAGAACACCTGGGTGCAGGCGTTGGGGAAGGAAGGAGAGAGAAGCCAAACCTGTCCACAGAGTGTGGCATAAACTTTGGTCTTGAAGCCTCCATCTGCCTTGGTGGATTCCTTGTAGACAGCCTCCTCCATGGCTTCGAGGATTTCAGTGACCAGGTATAGAGTGATGTCTGTTTTCTGCAGTTGTTGGATTAAGGAATGATCCATGTTGATTTCTCTGAAAGAGAAAAAGGTTGGGAAGGGTCTGGAGCACCAGGAGCAGCTGAGGGTGATAAGTCTGTAGAAGAGGAGGCTCAGGGTGGACCTTGTCACTCCATTCCCTGTCTAACCTGGTCTAGCTAGTGGAAATCCATGCCCTAAGGTCTTAATCTTGGTTTTGGGCTGTTGAAAACCCATTGTTGACCTGGTGTGTGCTGGAGGGTGATGACTGGAGCTCCCGTTGTCATTCCTTACCTTTCTCTTCTCAGTGCCTCCAGTGATTCCAGTGATATGCTCTTCTTCTGTGGGGTAATGGAAAACTCTTTGGACATGGAGGCTCCTCCTTTCAGCTCTACACTTGCAGGGTCAACAGAAATGCTGAAACCTCCATCAGCTTGGTCAACGCTGACTTTTGTGAGAGTAAATGGGCTGGACTCTTGATGCAGGGACTCTGAAATAATTCAATGAGTTATATTAGGCAGGATTACACACTGTAAGTATATCACACACAAGAAAGCTGGAACTTGGTAGAGTTCAGCCACAAATGGTTCAAAAACATTATCTATGATTTTTGATAAATTGTATTGATAAATTTGGGCTTTACCTAGGTGTTTACCATCTTCTCCAGGCAGCAGCACATCTTCCAGTGTGAACCCTGTCCGCTGGTAGTAGGGAGCTGAGTGAAATATGTTTTTTGGTTTCCTTTCTTTTTTCAGGAGATAGAGAGGCCTGAAGTGCTCATTGTCTGCAATGCTCTCGACAGGGACCAACTCTTTGCTTGGATCCATTTGATTTACAATGAATTTGGTGAGTTTTTTAAACATTTTGCTGTGGCTGAGGTTTTGAAGCAAAGCCAAGTGGATTTATGCCTTGGGAAAGAGAGAACACAAGCTAAGCTGAATTACTTGACATAACAGGAGGACATTGTAACAAATTGTTACTTTAATGGTTAAGAAGATTTCAAAATAATGACTCAAAATCCCCCTTCATTGTCCAAGGACACAAGTTTCACAGGGTTTTTACAGGGAGTTTTTGGAGAGGAAGCAGCGGGAGCTCTAGGTTGCTGGTGAACGCCAGGCATTGTGTACAGAGAACACAGCTGGCAGACACTCAGGGTGCTGGTTTTGGGGACAAATGTGGCCCAAAATAGAGGGAAATCAGCCCAGCTCAGCCTCATTTGGCAGACCCTGCAGAGGAGAGCTGGTGTTTGAGGTCCAGAAAGAAATTCCTGTTTGTTTTCTGACACAGCTTGTTTTTATCAAAAAGTTTCAGTTTCACTTATCTGGTGCTTTACGGGATGGAGCTGGGGAGGGGCAATTGAGCTATCTAGACTGGTTTGGGATGGAAGGGACCTTAAAGCTCATCCCATTCCTCTCCCTGCCGTGGTCAGGTACACCTTCCAGTCTCCCAGGCTGCTCCAAGCCCTGTCCACACCGGTTATGGACACTTCCATGGATGTGACAGCCACAGCTTCTCTAGGCACCCTGTTCTAGCATCCTCAGAGGGAGGAATTTCTTGCCAATATCCCATCTAATCCTGCCCCCTTTGAGCTTAAACCATTCCAAAGACAAATAGCCTTGCGTGCTCAAGGTTAGCAGCCCTTGAAGGACTCATTCCCTTGAAGGTCTTCAAGAAGAGAGGAAAAACGAAGCAAGAGCACTTAAAGAGAGAGCTCCCACCAATCCTCTCCCCCCCCAAACAATCTGGAATAATGCACTTGCCTGTTTGTGGGGTGGTGGGCATGCAGAGCAGAGCGTGGGGCTGCCGAGGTGCTGTGGCCTCTGGAGAGCAGCAGGACTGGGGAGAAGTCCTCAGGCTCTCTGCCAAAGGTGTGGAAATGCTAAGTACAGGAAGCCTGAGTCGCACAGGAAGTTTGCACCGCCACAAACCCAGAGCAGAGAGCAAATTGATTTCTCTTACCTTGCTGATGTGGGGGCTCCCCAAAGCAGCACCGGGGCAGGAGCAGTGTTAGATCCAATCTGTGCTGGGGGGTCCGTGGCTGTTCCCAGCAGCTTCTCAGGCTAGAGATCACTTCAGCAATTTTACATCATCATCACCAGTGTTCCGTTTCCACAAATCAGCCGGTGCTTGCATAACAAACATTTCCTTTTGGGTTGTTGAGCTCAGTCTGTTACAGGGGCTGTGAGTAACACAGTTCTTTAAGAACTTCTACAGATGCAGGAGATGTAAGTCCATTGCTGGAAGTGTCCCAGATCAGACTGGGCAGGAAAGTGCCCCTGCCCCTGGCATCAGGGGGGATTTGATGGGCTATAAGGTCCATTCCAGCCAAACCATTCCAGCATTGCATGATTCAACTTTATAGAGCCAGGTAACCCTGCTGTTCTTTGACAGATGGAGAAATGGACTCAAGAGGGGATAGTGGCAAGAAATTCTTCTCTGTGAGGGTGGTGTGGCCCCAGAACAGGTTTCCCAGAGAAGCTGTGGCTGTCCAGTCCCTGGGAGTGTCCAAAGCCAGGTTGGATGTGGCTTGGAGCAATCTGGGGCAGTGGGAGGTGTCCCTACCCATGGCAGGAGGTGGGAATGTCCCTGGAGCCTTCCCCGATCCATCCCACGTTTCTTGGATACGTTGCCATGCTCATTTGGCAGCAAAAGCCATTCCATGTGAAGATTCCAGGACTCAAGTGCACGTTTTTACATGAATATTCACTTTTATTTGTCACTCTTGGAATACTGTACAAAGGAGTAATAAACATATTCCTGCTTTATTTTAGAAAGTTCTCTACCTGAGACTCCTGTATCTACAGCATGGGCTCTTATTTCTGGTAGAGCCTCAGTCCTGTGGTTGTCAGATGTGCCCTGGGACCAACAAGACAAAAAATTGCCTTTGAGAACACCCAATTGCTTAGCAAGAAGCTGCTCTTTAGTTATGTAATGTTAAATGAGAGTATTTGTGGTGCTTCTCTGAAGTGTTGCCCATGTGTCTTGAGCATCTTGGGGAGATGGGACCGGGGAGGTGTCAGTGAAACCTTTGGGATCCCCCCGAATCCTACAACCAGCAGTTCATGGAACCCCCTGCTGAACCAGGGGGGGAACAGGGTGAATCACTGCTGACGTTTTCCTTTGGCTTTGTTTCCTTTTCCTTTCCTCCCTTCTCCTTTGCATTTCATTTTTGCCTCTGTATGTTCTTTCCCTTTTCCCTTGCATCCCCCCTTTCCCTCTGCATTCTCTTCCCCTTTCCATCCCCCTTGCCCTTCCCTCTCTCATTTACTGATTGCAGAAGCAGCAGCAGCAGCATTTTGAGGGAAGCAGGATTACATGAGGCACCGGTGCCAAGGCTGTGATTCTTTGGGCTTGTGGATTTTCCTGTTGTCCCTCAGTATTGTTGGGGAGACAGACAGACAAATCCGCTTGGATATTCAGCCTTTAGCATCCATAATGAATTTTCCAGCCTTAAATTTGCTTTTGTGAGGCAAAGCAGCCTTGAGCATCAACAAGGATGATACTGGGAGAGAAACCTGGCCCATCAGCAGAGAATTCCCAACCCTTTACAGAGGGTTTCCCTGGGCATGGCCAGGTATCTCCTACTTGGAGCCATTCAGGATGTTGAGGGTGGTCAGGACCACAAACAGGGCTGCCACGGCCTCGAAGGTTTTACCCCAAGACATAACTGATCCATTTGCCTGGAGCTCCACTCCACTCTGCTCCACCAGGGCAATGGTTACCCTCTGTTCCTCCTCGTGTGGGAAGGAGAGCAGCACAGGATCCAAGTGGAAATGCGACTTCCCAAACTTCAGGTCATCATGCAGTAGGTTTTCAACCTTTAAACAATAATAAAAAAAGCAAAGCAATGATTTTAATCAGTAGTCAACTTGTGACATCACTATAGAGATGTTATAATTAACATAGCCCCCACCTCCCCTTGAAAGGAGCCAAGTGTGATGTGTGTTCTCACCAGGTTCAGCTGTTGGGACACAATCTTCCTTTCCAAGGATTCCAGCAGCAGCCTCAGCTGATCCTCCATTAACTCTGCAGAAATAAACTGGGACTGGATCGAGAAGCTCCTACCAAGGTTACTGGAGGGATGGGGCTGGTGAGCAGGATGGGAAAGAGAGGAGAGGATGGGATGGGTGATGATTCCTTGTAGGAAATGCTTGTTTGGTCAAGGGTTCTTTGGATGTTTTTGGTATGAGAAGAAGGCAGGAGGGAATGGCAGGACTGGGAGTCAATGCTGCCTTGATTTCCCCCTTACAGCCCCAAAGCCTCACCATGCAAAGCGTCAAGGACGTAGGTGATTCCCTCTGCCAGCAGAAGGAGACGATCTCTTGGAGAATGCTGTAAGGTGCTGAACAGGGCTTGTAAGTCTGGGCTCTCAGTTTTTAGCTGATAACCATCATTTTGCTCAGGAACTTCTTCCATCTGGGGGAAGAAGGAAAAGAAATGTCAGGATGTGGGGGCCCAGATTGTTGCTAGTTCAGAGCAGAGAGCTGTGCTGAGTGAGGGAATTTGGGATGGACAGTTGTGGCACAGGGCAGGAGACGTGTGGGGCAAGAGGTGTGGTCCTGGATGTGTGTGTATTTCTAAATGGTGGCAGGAAGAGAAGCTTCACTTACTTTCTGTCTGAGCTCTTGAAGGAGGTTCTTGTCTCTCATCACAGCTTTGATGGTGTTGAAGATGATGAGCCGCAGGTCAGGAGACAATTTGGGGAAAATTCGGCAGGAATATTTAACTTCTCTCTCCGCTATCTTTTTTCCTGAGGCAACTGCAAACCAGAATGAGACCAAATCTGTCACTTGAGTTCCAGGAGTTCACAGGCAGCTCTAAACCCAGAGTTTGAAACACTCGTATGAGTGTTTTTGAAGTGATATGGAATTTGGGCAGTTGTGATGTCTCAGGGAAGAGACAAATGCAAATCACTCCTGGCAGTTTGTTTTTTGCTGGGAGGTTCCATCTTACCCAAAGCAGGTAAAAGTTGTGCAAGTGAAAGCTCTGAAATACATGATTTATGATCACCTTGTAAGGATTGGATCACCATTACTTGGTTTGGGAAATAACTCAGACCTGAAAGAGAAAAAAAAGGACATTTACCGTGTTCTGTACCAGCCTTCCCACTTGTGGTCCCTCACCCTGTTTTCAGCTTGATTCTTTTCTTCTGAGTAGAAACTAAACAAACCCAAACTCTGCTCTCTGTGCCATTTATGAGCAGTAGCTTTGCAGCTACTGAGATGTAGATCTGAGACTTCCTTCTTTCCTTTTCTTACTGACCCCTCCCCAAACAGCATCGTCCTTGTGTAGCTCTTTGACCTTGCATGGGCTGTCTGGCCTCCCCCAGGTGATTTCTGTCCCTCACACTGCCTCCTTCTCCTTGCAAGCAAGTTTAGGGTGCATCTGGGGCCAGGTGATTCTTCATAAAATGTTCTTCCTCTTCTGCACCATTTCTGGAATGGAGGAATTGGTCATTTCTGGAAGTTACTTACTCCATTCCCCATCTCTAATGTGTAGCTGGATGGTCCTGAAGGCCAGGGTGCAGCCCTTGGGTATGACTATGACTTGGGCGTTCTTTCTGTTGCCCTGATCAAGGAAGACAGCGAGTTAGAACACCTGTGTGCAGATGCTGGGGAAGGAAAGAAGGAAGGAGGGAGGGAGGGAGGGAGGGAAGGAAGGAAGGAGGGTGAGGCTAAACCTTTGCAAAGAGTGTAGCATAAAGTTTGGCCATGAAGCTTCCATCTGCCTTGGTGTATTCCCTGTACTCAGCTTCCTCTGAGGCTTCGAGGATCTCAGTGACCACATGCAGCTCGAGGTCTGTTCTCTGCAGTTGTTGGATGAAGGAATGATTCTTGTTGATTTTCCTAAAAGAGGAAAAGGATGGGAAGCTGTCACAGTCGCTGGCATGTGTGCCAGTCGACATTGACACTGCACTCGAGGTGCTTCACCAAAATTATCAGAAGGCTTCATGACGGAAATCATCAGCATGTTGTTATTCAAACAGTCTCCTATATCTTCCTTCTTTATATCTTCTTAAGAGCGGCTCCATACAGCTCTGGCATTGTCTCTCTTCGTCTGTTCCGAGTCCAGCTCCATCCTGCCCCTAGCACGGCCGCCTAACGCTGTCTATGCTAAGTACAATATCTTACAGTGTCTTACCTTCTCTGGCCCTTGCCACGACCTCCTGTCCCTGGGTCTTCACAGCACGACGAGCAGACTCCAACTGACGCCAACTAAGTTAACTCACTACTTATCATGCCCAAGGCTGTGAGGGCAAGGTGTTTCTACTCTGAGATAATTAACACAGCTGTAACCTGTTGGATGGGAGACTGCCTTCTGCAGCATCTCTTTTTGCATTACCACAGGAAGGGTCTGGAGCACCAGGAGCAGCTGACACAGCTGGAGGGATGTGTTGGGTTTTCATGGGCTAGTTTTTGGTAGCGGGAGTCCACAGAGGTGGCTTCTGTGAGAAGCTGCCAGAAGTTTCCACCATGTCTGGCAGAGGCAATCCCTGATGGCTCTGAAGATGGACATGGTGCTGGCCAAGCCTGGGCCAATTAGAGATGTTGGTAACACCTCTGTGATAACATACTTAAGAAGAAAATGAAAACAAATTGGGACACAGTTTTTTTCCTAGTCAGAGAAGAGGAGGAGGTGAGAACGTGTGAGGGAAACAACATGGAGGCACCGAAGTCAGTGGAGAAGGAGGGGCAGGAGGTGCTCCAGATGCCCTGCACTTTTGTCAGTGCCTGGCATTTGGCCAATGTCAAACCACAGCACGGGGATAAGTCTGTAGAAGAGGAGGATCAGAGGGGACCTTGTCACTCCATTCCCTGTCTAAGCTGGTCTAGTTAGGGGAAATCCATGGCCTGAGGTCTTAATCTTGGTTTTGGGCTGTTGAAACCCATCTGGTGTGTGCTGGGGGGGGATGACTGGAGCGTGTGTGCTCCCTTACCTTTCTCTTCTCAGTGCCTCCAGTGATTCCAGTGATATGCTCTTCTTCTGTGGCTTGATAGAAAAGACATTGGACATGGAGGCTCCTCCTTGCAGCCCTACGCTTTTAGCGTCAGCAGTAATGCTGAGACCTGCATCAGCTTGGTCATTGCTGATTCTTGTGAGAGTAAATTGGCTGGAATCTTGATGGGTGGCCTCTGAAATAATTCAATGAGTTATGTTAAGCAGGACTACACAGGTTTAGCACTGTAAGCATATCATACCCAAGAAAGCTGGAACTTGGTAGAGTTCAGCCACAAACGGTTCAAAATTATTATCTGTGGTATTTGAGAAATTCATATGGATGAATTTGGGCTTTACCTAGGTGTTTATCCTCTTTTCCAGGCAGCAGCACATCATCCAGTGTGAGCCCTGTCTGCTGGTAGTAGGGAGTTGGGTGGAATATGCGGTTTGATTTTCTCTTTTTTATCAGTAGACAGAGAGGCCTGAAGTGCACATTATCTGCCATGCTCTCCACAGGGACATATTCTTTCCTTGGATCCAGTTCACTTACGATGAATTTGGTGAGTTTTTTAAACATTCTTCTGTGGCCGAGGTTTTGAAGCAAAGCCAAGTGGATTTGTGCCTTGGGAAAGAGGCAACACAAGCCAAATTACTTGAAATAATAGCACAGAATCACAGAATGAACTAGGGTGGAAAAGATCTTTGAGATCATCTAGTCCAACCTATGAGCAAACACTTCCTCATCGTGGCTCTGAGTGCCACATCCAGTCTTTTTTGGAACACGTCCAGGGATGATTACCCCACCACCTCTGTGAGAAGACAATTCCAGTGACCATTCACTCTTTCAATGAAGAATTTTTTCCTGATACCTAAGCTGAACTTGCCCTGGCACAGCTTAAGGAGGACATTGGAACAAAGTTTAATTTGATTAATAAGAAGTTTTCAAAATAATGACTGATATTACCCAGGGACACAAGTTTCACAGGGTTGTTAGGGAGCATTTGGAGAGGAAGCAGCAGGGGCTGTGGGTTGTTTGGCCATGTCTGCCTTTGTTGGTGAACACCAGTGATTATGCAGAGAGAGCACAGCTGGCACACTCTGAGGATGGTGATTTTAGGGGCAAATGTCCCCCAAAATAGAGAGAAATCATCCCAGTCCAGCTCCTTGGGCAGACCCTGTTGGTCTGCAGGGGAGAGCTGGTTTTTGAGGGCCAGAAAGAAATCCCTGTTTCTTTTCTGAGACAGCTTGCTTTTATCAGAAACTTTCAGTTTCACTTTTCTGGTGTTTTACTGGATGGAGCTGGGGAGGGGAAATTGTGCGATCCAGAATGGTTTGGGTGGGAAGGGACCTTAAAGCCCATCCCATTCCTCTCCCTAACAGGGTCAGGGACATCTTCCACTATCCCAGGCTGCTCCAAGCCCCATCCAACCTGGCCTTGGACACTGCCAGGGATGTGGGCCAGCTGGTGCCAGTGCCTGACCACCCTCACACAGAGGAATTTCTTCCCTATATCCCATCTAACCCTACTTTCTTTCAGTTTGACCCATTCCAAAGACAAATAGCTTTGTGTGCTCAATGTTAGTAGCAGTTAGAGCAGTTCTGGGCTCTTTCTCTTGGCAGTTTCCAAGAAGAGAGGAAAAATTAAACAAGAGCACTTAAAGAGAGAGCTCCCACCAATCCTCTCTTTTCCCCAAAGCTCTGGAATAATGCACTTGCCTGTTTGTGGGGAGGTGGGCGTGCAGAGCAGAGCGTGGGGCTGCTGAGGTGCTGTGGCCTCTGGAGAGCAGCAGGACTGGGGAGAAGTCCTCAGGCTCTCTGCCAAAGGTGTGGAAGTGCTGAGTATGGGATCCCTGAACTCGGGCAGGAATTTTGCACCGCCACAAACCCAGAGCAAAGAGGAAATTGATTCTCTTACCTTGCTGACAGTGGGTCTGGGGCAGTGTTAGACCTGATCTGTGCTGGAAGAACCCTGGCAGTTCACACCAGAGTTATTGCCCAAGTTATTCCCAGCTGGAGCTATTTTATACTCCTCCCCGGTGTTTCCTCAAAATGGCTGTTTCCTGCTTAACTCTTCCTTGAGCAGAGTCTATTATAGGGGCTGTGGAGAACTCGAAATTCTACTGGGTTAGGAGATGTAAACCCATCCCTGGAAGTGTCCAGCATCAGACTGGACAGGAAGGTGTCCCTGCCCCTGGCAGCAGGGGGGATGATATGGGCTTTAAGTTTCTCCAGGCCAAACCATTCCAGCATTCCATGCTTCAACTTTATTGAGTCAGGTAATGTTGCTCCTCTTTCACAGACTGAGAAATGGACTCAGGAGGGGATATTGGCAAGAAATTCCTCCCTGTGAATTGGGGTCAGGCCCTGGCACTGCTTACCCAGAGAAGCTGTGGCTGCCCAATCCCAGGGAGTGTCCAAAGCCAGGCTGGATGTGGCTTGGAGCAACCTGAGACAGTGGAAGGTGTCCCTGCCCACGGCAGGAGGTGGGAATGTCCCTGGAGATTTAAGATGCCTTCCAACCTGAGCCATCCCATGATTCTTGGATACATTGCCATGCTCATTTGGCAGCAAAAGCCATTCCATGTGAAGATTCCAGGACTCAAGTGCACGTTTTTACATGGATAATCACTTTTATTAATCTCTCTTGGAATACTGTACAAAGGAGTAATAAACATATTCCTGCTTTATTTTAGAAAGTTCTCTACCTGAGACTCCTGTATCTACAGCATGGGCTCTTATTTCTGGTACAGCCTCAGTCCTGTGGTTGTCAGATGTGCCCTGGGACCAACAAGACACAAAAATTGCCTTTGAGAACACCCATTTGCTTAGCAAGAAGCTGCTCTTTAGTTATAAAATGTTAAATGAGAGTATTTGTGGTGTTTCTCTGAAGTGCTGCCCATGTCTCTTGAGCATCCTGGGGAGATGGGACTGGGGAGGTGTCAGTGAAACCTTTGGGATCCCTTGGATTCCTACAACCAGCAGTTCATGGAACCCCCTGCTGAACCAGGGGGGTACCAGGGTGAATCACTGCTGACATTTTCCTTTGGCTTTGTTTCCTTTTCCTTTTCCTTTCCTCCCTTCTCCTTTGCGTTTCATTTTTGCCTTTGTATGTTCTTTCCCTTTTCCCTTGCATCCCCCCTCTCCCTCTGCATTCTCTTCCCCTTTCCATTCCCTTTGCCCTTCCCTCTCTCATTTACTGATTGCAGAAGCAGCAGCAGCAGCATTTTGAGGGAAGCAGGATTACATGAGGCACCGGTGCCAAGGCTGTGATTCTTTGGGCTTGTGGATTTTCCTGTTGTCCCTCAGTATTGTTGGGGAGACAGACAGACAAATCCGCTTGGATATCAGCCTTTAGCATCCATAATGAATTTTCCAGCCTTAAATTGATTTGTGAAGCAAAGCAGCCTTGAGCATCAACAAGGATGATATTGGGAGAGAAACCTGGCCCATCAGCAGAGATTTCCCAACCCTTTACAGAGGGTTTCCCTGGGCAGGGCCAGGTATCTCCTACTTGGAGCCACTCAGGAGGTTGAGGAAGTACAGGACCACAAACAGGGCTGCCACGGCCTCGAAGGGTTGATCCCTAGGGACAGCTGATCCATTTGCCTGGAGCTGCACTCCACTCAGCTCCACCAGTTCTATGTTTAACCTCTGTTCCTCCTCGTGTGAGAAGAGCAGCCTGGAATACGCATGGAGGTACCACATATGATGCCCTAGGTCATGTGTCAGTAGGTTTTCAACCTTTAAACAACAATAAAAAAGCAAAATCAGGATTTCAATTAGTTGTCAACTTGTGAAATCACTATGGAAATATTGCTAGAATTTACATATCCCCCACCTCCCCTTGAAAGGAGCCAAGTGTGATGTGTGTTCTCACCAGCTTCAGCTGTTGGGACACAATCTTCCTTTCCAAGGATTCCAGCAGGAGCCTCAACTGATCCTCCAATAACTCTGCAGAAATAAACTGGGTTTGGATCGAGAAGCTCCTACCAAAGTTACTGAAGGGATGGGAATTGAGAGCAGGATGGGAAAGAGTGAAGAGAGTGGGAAGGGTGATGATTCCTTGTAGGAAATGCTTGTTTGGTCAAAGGTTCTTTGGATGCTTTAATAGAAATGATTTGTGCAGGCTCAGTGTGAGAGTGATGTGGCTGTTACTCACAGAATCATGGAATACTGGGTTGGAAGGGATCTTTAAGGATAATTGATGTCCAGCTCCCATCCCTGCACAGCACAATCCCAACAATCCCAGCGTGTGCCTAAGAGCGTTGTCCAAATGCTCCTGGAGCTCTGTCAGCCTTGGGGCTGTGCCCATTCCCTGGGGAGCCTGGGCAGTGCCTGAGCACCCTCTGGGATAAGAACCTTGCCCTGATACCCAACCTGACCCTCCCAGACACAGCTCCAGCCGTTTGTTTGGGTCCTGTTGCTGTTCAGCAGAGCAGAGATCTGGGCTGCCCCTTGGGAGGAAGCTGTGACCAGACTTGGAGGCAGCTGGGAGCTCCGGATGAGTTCAGAGGGAGTTTCCCTCCTCTCCCCTCCATGGGACTCGGATGTAGATTCCACTTGAGGAGGAGGAGGGGTATGAGAAGAAGGCAGGAGGGAATGGCAGGACTGGGAGTCAATGCTGCCTTGATTTCCCTCTTAAAGCCCCAAAGCCTCACCATGCAAAGCGTCAAGGACGTAGGTGATTCCCTCTGCCAGCAGAAGGAGACGATCTCTTGGAGAATGCTGTAAGGTGCTGAACAGGGCTTGTAAGTCTGGGCTCTCAGTTGTCAGCTGATAACCATCATTTTGCTCAAGAACTTCTTCCATCTGGGGGAAGAAGGAAAGAAATGTCAGGATGTGGGGGCCCAGATTGTTGCTAGTTCAGAGCAGAGAGCTGTGCTGAGTAAGGGAATTTGGGATGGACAGTTGTGACACAGGGCAGGTGACGTGTGGGGCAAGAGGTGTGGTCCTGGATGTGTGTGTATTTCTAAATGGTGGCAGGAAGAGAAGCTTCACTTACTTTCTGGCTGAGCTCTTGGAGGAGGTTCTTGTCTCTCATCACAGCTTTGATGGTGTTGAAGATGATGAGCCGCAGGTCAGAAGACAACTTGGAGAAAATTTGACAGCGGTTTTCAACTTCTTTCACCACTCCTCCTAGTTCTTCTTGTGAGGGACCTGCAAACCAGAATGTGTCCAAATCTGTCACTTGAGTTCTAGGAATTCACAGCCAGCTCTAAACTCAGAGTATGAAACACTTGTTGAGTGTTTTTGAAGCAATATGAAATTTGGGCAATTGTGATGCGTCAGCAAAGAGGCAGATCACTCCTGGCAATTTGTTTTATGCTGGGTGATTCCATCTTACCCAAAGCAGCTGTGCAAGTGAAGTTGTGCAAGTGAAAGATCTAAAATACATCACTTATGCTCACCTTGGAAAGTTACATTTCTCATGTCTTCTACTGGAAAATAACCCAGACCTGAAAGAGGATAAAAAGGACATTTATGGTGTTTTACAGCAGCCTTCCCACTGTGGTCATCCACCCTGTTTTCAGCTTGATTCTTCTGAGTAGAAAATAAATAAACCCAAACTCTGCTCTCTGTGCCATTTATCAGCAGGAGCTTTGCAGCTACTGAGATGTAGATCTGAGACTTCCTTCTTTCCTTTTCTTGCTGACCACTCCCCAAACAGCATCTTCCTTGTGTAGCTCTTTGACCTTGCATGAGCTGTCTGGCCTCCCCCAGGTGATTTCTGTCCCTCACACTGCCTGCTTCTCCTTGCAAACAAGTTTAGGGTGCATCTGGGGCCAGGTGATTCTTCATAAAATGTTCTTCCTGTTCTGCACCATTCCTGGAATGGAGGAATTGGTCATTTCTGGAAGTTACTTACTCCATTCTCCATCTCTAATGTGTATCGGGATGCTCTTGAAGGCCAGGGTGCAGCCCTTCGATATGACTATGCCTTGGGTGTTCTTTCTGTTGCCCTGATCAAGGAAAACAACCTGTTAGAACATCTGGGTGCAGGCATAGGAGAAGGAAGGAAGGAGGGAGAGTCCAAACCTTTGCAGAGAGTGTAGCATAAAGTTTGGCCATGAAGCTTCCATCTGCCTTGGTGTATTCCCTGTACTCAGCTTCCTCTGAGGCTTTGAGGATTTCAGTGACCACGTGCAGCTTTACGTCTGTTCTCTGCAGTTGTCGGATGAAGGAATGATACTTGTTGATTTTCCTAAAAGAGGAAAAGGATGGGAAGGGTCTGGAGCACCAGGAGCAGCTGACACAGCTGGAGGGATGTGTTGGGTTTCCATGGGCTGGTTTTTGGTGGCGAGGGTCCACAGAGGTGGCTTCTGTGAGAAGCTGCCAGAAGTTTCCACCATGTCTGGCAGAGGCAATCCCTGATGGCTCTGAAGATGGACATGGTGCTGGCCAAGCCTGGGCCAATTAGAGATGTTGGTAACACCTCTGTGATAACATACTTAAGAGGAAGATGAAAACAAATTGGGACACAGTTTTTTTCTAGCCAGAGAAGAGGAGGAGGTGAGAACATGTGAGGGAAACAACATGGAGTCACCAAAGCCAGTGGAGAAGGAGGGACAGGAAGTGCTCCAGGTGCCAGAGCTGAGATTCCTCTGCAGGCTGTGGTGAAGCAGCTGTGCCCCTGCAGGCCATGGGGTTCCACAGGGGACACAGAGATCCACAGGGAATGCAGAGAACCAGCCACAGCCCGCGGGGAAGGAGCCCATGCTGGAGCAGGTGGATGCCTGGAGGAGGCTGTGAGACCCATTGGAGAGAGGGGGCCCTGCTCCCAGGCTGGAGCAGTCTGTCCCTGGAGGGCTGCACCTCTGGGGAAGAGTGACCCACAGGCAGCAGCTTTGAGAGGATTGTTGCCCATGAGAAGGACTCCTGTTGCAGCAGTTTTGGCAGGACTGCTGCTCGTGAGATCTGGAACTACGCTGGAGAAGTTCATGGAGAACTGTCTCCCATGGGAAGGGACCCCCACAGTTTAGCAGGGGAAGGACCCCTCTCCCTGAGCAGCAGATGAAAACCTGGGGTGATGAACTGACCACAACCCCCATGCCCTTTCCCTGGCACTGTTGGTGGGAAGGAGGGAGGGGCTGGGGGACAAAAGTGTTTTTAAGGGCTTAGTTCATTTCTCATTGTCCTCCTCTGATTTTGTTGGCAATAAAATCACTTTGTACCTCTAAGCTGAGCCTGTTTTGCTCTTTGAGTGTTTTCTTGAAGTCATTATTTCAACTCATGAAGCATTTGTTTAATATTTTCTCTCTCCTTTGCCCAGCTGTAGCAGGAGAGAGAGAGTGAGCAACTTTTGTCAGTGCCTGGCATTTGGCCAGTGTCAAACCACAGCACGGGGATAAGTCTGTAGAAGAGGAGGGTCAAAGGGGACCTTGTCACTCCATTCCCTGTCTAAGCTGGTCTAGTTAGGGGAAATTCATGGCATGAGGTCTTAGTCTTGGTTTTGGGATGCTGACCTGGTGTGAGCTGGGGGGGGATGAATGGAGCTCCCTTTGTCATTCCTTACCTTTGTCTTCTCAGTGCCTCCAGTGATTCCAGTGATACGCTCTTCTTCTGTGGCTTGATAGAAAAGACATTGGACATGGAGGCTCCTCCTTGCAGCCCTACGCTTTTAGCGTCAGCAGTAATGCTGAGACCTGTATCAGCTTGGTCAGCGCAGATTTTTGTGAGAATAAATTGGCTGGAATCTTGATGAGTGGCCTCTGAAATAATTCAATGAGTTATGTTAAGCAGGACTACACAGGTTTAGCACTGTAAGTATGTCATACCCAAGAAAGCTGGAACTTGGTAGAGTTCAGCCACAAACGGTTCAAAAATATTATCTATGGTATTTGAGAAATTCATATGGATGAATTTGGGCTTTACCTAGGTGTTTATCCTCTTTTCCAGGCAGCAGCACATCATCCAGTGTGAGCCCTGTTGGTTGGTAGTAGAGAGTTGGGTGGAATATGCGGTTTGATTTTCTCTTTTTTATCAGTAGACAGAGAGGCCTGAAGTGCTCATTGTCTACGATGCTCTCGACAGGGACCAACTCTTTGTTTGGATTCACTTGATTTACAATGAATTTGGTGAGTTTTTTAAACATTTTGCTATGGCTGAGGTTTTGAAGCAAAGCCAAGTGGATCGGTGCCTTGGGAAAGAGAGAACACAAGCTAAGCTGTATTACTTGACATAACAGGAGGACATTGTAACAAATTGTTACTTTAATGGTTAAAGCAATTTCAAAATAATGACTCAAAATCCCCCTTCATTGTCCAAGGACACAAGTTTCACAGGGTTTTTACAGAACATATTTGGAGAAGAAGCAGCCAGAGCCAGGGGTTGTTTGGACTTGTCCCGCTTTGTTGGTGAACACCAGGCATTGTGTACAGGGGACACAGCTGGCAGACACTCAGGGTGCTGGTTTTGGGGACAAATGTGGCCCAAAATAGAGGGAAATCAGCCCAGCTCAGCCTCATTTGGCAGACCCTGCAGAGGAGAGCTGGTGTTTGAGGTCCAGAAAGAAATTCCTGTTTGTTTTCTGACACAGCTTGTTTTTATCAAAAAGTTTCAGTTTCACTTATCTGGTGCTTTACGGGATGGAGCTGGGGAGGGGCAATTGAGCAATCTAGACTGGTTTTGGATGGAAGGGACCTTAAAGCTCATCCCATTCCTCTCCCTGCCGTGGTCAGGTACACCTTCCAGTCTCCCAGGCTGCTCCAAGCCCTGTCCACACTGGTTATAGACACTTCCATGGATGTGACAGCCACAGGTTCTCTAGGCACCCTGTTCTAGGGCATCAGCATCCTCAGAGGGAGGAATTTCTTGCCAATATCCCATCTAATCCTGCCCTCTTCGAGTTTAAACCATTCCATAGACAAATAGCCTTGCATGCTCAAGGTTAGTAGCCCTTGAAAGATTTATTCCCTTGAAGGTCTTCAAGAAGAGAGGAAAAACAAAACAAGAGCACTTAAAGAGAGAGCTCCCACCAATCCTCTCCCCTCCCCAAAGCTCTGGAATAATGCACTTGCCTGTTTGGGGGGTTGTGGGTGTGCAGAGCAGAGCGTGGGGCTGCCGAGGTGCTGTGGCCTCTGGAGAGCAGCAGGACTGGGGAGAAGTCCTCAGGCTCTTTGCCAAAGGTGTGGAAGTGTTTGCTAAGTACAGGAAGCCTGAGTCGCACAGGAAGTTTGCACCGCCACAAACCCAGAGCAGAGAGCAAATTGATTTCTCTTACCTTGCTGATGTGGGGGCTCCCCAAAGCAGCACCGGGGCAGGAGCAGTGTTAGATCCAATCTGTGCTGGGGGGTCCGTGGCTGTTCCCAGCAGCTTCTCAGGCTAGAGATCACTTCAGCAATTTTACATCCTCATCACCAGTGTTCTGCTTCCACAAATCAGCCGGTGCTTGCGTAACAAACATTTCCTTTTGAGTTGTTGAGCACAGTCTGTTACAGGGGCTGTGAGTAACGCAGTTCTTTAAGAACTTCTACAGATGTAGGAGATGTAAGTCCGTTGCTGGAAGTGTCCCAGATCAGACTGGACAGGAAAGTGCCCCTGCCCCTGGCATCAGGGGGGATTTGATAGGCTTTAGGGTCCCTTCCAGCCAAACCATTCCAGCATTGCATGATTCAACTTTATAGAGCCAGGTAACCCTGCTGTTCTTTGACAGATGGAGAAATGGACTCAAGAGGGGATAGTGGCAAGAAATTCTTCCCTGTGAGGGTGGTGTGGCCCCAGAACAGGTTTCCCAGAGAGGCTGTGGCTGCTCTATACCTGGGAGTGTCCAAAGCCAGGTTGGATGTGGCTTGGAGCAACCTGGGACAGTGGAAGGTGTCCCTGCCCACGGCAGGAGGTGGGAATGTCCCTGGAGATTTAAGATGCCTTCCAACCTGAGCCATCCCACGTTTCTTGGATACATTGCCATGCTCATTTGGCAGCAAAAGCCATTCCATGTGAAGATTCCAGGACTCAAGTGCACGTTTTTACATGGATAATCACTTTTATTAATCTCTCTTGGAATACTGTACAAAGGAGTAATAAACATATTCCTGCTTTATTTTAGAAAGTTCTCTACCTGAGACTCCTGTATCTACAGCATGGGCTCTTATTTCTGGTACAGCCTCAGTCCTGTGGTTGTCAGATGTGCCCTGGGACCAACAAGACACAAAAATTGCCTTTGAGAACACCCATTTGCTTAGCAAGAAGCTGCTCTTTAGTTATAAAATGTTAAATGAGAGTATTTGTGGTGCTTCTCTGAAGTGTTGCCCATGTGTCTTGAGCATCTTGGGGAGATGGGACTGGGGAGGTGTCAGTGAAACCTTTGGGATCCCTTGGATTCCTACAACCAGCAGTTCATGGAACCCCCTGCTGAACCAGGGGGGGACCAGGGTGAATCACTGCTGACGTTTTCCTTTGGCTTTGTTTCCTTTTCCTTTTCCTTTCCTCCCTTCTCCTTTGCGTTTCATTTTTGCCTTTGTATGTTCTTTCCCTTTTCCCTTGCATCCCCCCTCTCCCTCTGCATTCTCTTCCCCTTTCCATTCCCTTTGCCCTTCCCTCTCTCATTTACTGATTGCAGAAGCAGCAGCAGCAGCATTTTGAGGGAAGCAGGATTACATGAGGCACCGGTGCCAAGGCTGTGATTCTTTGGGCTTGTGGATTTTCCTGTTGTCCCTCAGTATTGTTGGGGAGACAGACAGACAAATCCGCTTGGATATTCAGCCTTTAGCATCCATAATGAATTTTCCAGCCTTAAATTGATTTGTGAAGCAAAGCAGCCTTGAGCATCAACAAGGATGATATTGGGAGAGAAACCTGGCCCATCAGCAGAGAATTCCCAACCCTTTACAGAGGGTTTCCCTGGGCAGGGCCAGGTGTCTCCTACTTGGAGCCACTCAGGAGGTTGAGGAAGTACAGGACCACAAACAGGGCTGCCACGGCCTCGAAGGGTTGATCCCTAGGGACAGCTGATCCATTTGCCTGGAGCTGCACTCCACTCAGCTCCACCAGTTCTATGTTTAACCTCTGTTCCTCCTCGTGTGAGAAGAGCAGCCTGGAATACGCATGGAGGTACCACATATGATGCCCTAGGTCATGTGTCAGTAGGTTTTCAACCTTTAAACAACAATAAAAAAGCAAAATCAGGATTTCAATTAGTTGTCAACTTGTGAAATCACTATGGAAATATTGCTAGAATTTACATATCCCCCACCTCCCCTTGAAAGGAGCCAAGTGTGATGTGTGTTCTCACCAGCTTCAGCTGTTGGGACACAATCTTCCTTTCCAAGGATTCCAGCAGGAGCCTCAACTGATCCTCCAATAACTCTGCAGAAATAAACTGGGTTTGGATCGAGAAGCTCCTACCAAGGTTACTGAAGGGATGGGAATTGAGAGCAGGATGGGAAAGAGTGAAGAGAGTGGGAAGGGTGATGATTCCTTGTAGGAAATGCTTGTTTGGTCAAAGGTTCTTTGGATGCTTTAATAGAAATGATTTGTGCAGGCTCAGTGTGAGAGTGATGTGGCTGTTACTCACAGAATCATGGAATACTGGGTTGGAAGGGATCTTTAAGGATAATTGATGTCCAGCTCCCATCCCTGCACAGCACAATCCCAACAATCCCAGCGTGTGCCTGAGAGCGTTGTCCAAATGCTCCTGGAGCTCTGTCAGCCTTGGGGCTGTGCCCATTCCCTGGGGAGCCTGGGCAGTGCCTGAGCACCCTCTGGGATAAGAACCTTGCCCTGATACCCAACCTGACCCTCCCAGACACAGCTCCAGCCGTTTGTTTGGGTCCTGTTGCTGTTCACCAGAGCAGAGATCTGGGCTGCCCCTTGGGAGGAAGCTGTGACCAGGCTTGGAGGGAGCTGGGAGCTCCGGATGAGTTCAGAGGGGGTTTCCCTCCTCTCCCCTGGGACTTGGATGTAGATTCCACTTGAGGAGGAGGAGGGGTATGAGAAGAAGGCAGGAGGGAATGGCAGGACTGGGAGTCAATGCTGCCTTGATTTCCCTCTTAAAGCCCCAAAGCCTCACCATGCAAAGCGTCAAGGACGTAGGTGATTCCCTCTGCCAGCAGAAGGAGACAATCTCTTGGAGAATGCTGTAAGGTGCTGAACAGGGCTTGTAAGTCTGGGCTCTCAGTTGTCAGCTGATAACCATCATTTTGCTCAAGAACTTCTTCCATCTGGGGGAAGAAGGAAAAGAAATGTCAGGATGTGGGGGCCCAGATTGTTGCTAGTTCAGAGCAGAGAGCTGTGCTGAGTAAGGGAATTTGGGATGGACAGTTGTGACACAGGGCAGGTGACGTGTGGGGCAAGAGGTGTGGTCCTGGATGTGTGTGTATTTCTAAATGGTGGCAGGAAGAGAAGCTTCACTTACTTTCTGGCTGAGCTCTTGAAGGAGGTTCTTGTCTCTCATCACAGCTTTGATGGTGTTGAAGATGATGAGCCGCAGGTCAGAAGACAACTTGGAGAAAATTTGACAGCGGTTTTCAACTTCTTTCACCACTCCTCCTAGTTCTTCTTGTGAGGGACCTGCAAACCAGAATGTGTCCAAATCTGTCACTTGAGTTCTAGGAATTCACAGCCAGCTCTAAACTCAGAGTATGAAACACTTGTTGAGTGTTTTTGAAGCAATATGAAATTTGGGCAATTGTGATGCGTCAGCAAAGAGGCAGATCACTCCTGGCAATTTGTTTTATGCTGGGTGATTCCATCTTACCCAAAGCAGCTGTGCAAGTGAAGCTGTGCAAGTGAAAGATCTAAAATACATCACTTATGCTCACCTTGGAAAGTTACATTTCTCATGTCTTCTACTGGAAAATAACCCAGACCTGAAAGAGGATAAAAAGGACATTTATGGTGTTTTACAGCAGCCTTCCCACTGTGGTCATCCACCCTGTTTTCAGCTTGATTCTTTTCTTCTGAGTAGAAAATAAATAAGCCCAAACTCTGCTCTCTGTGCCATTTATCAGCAGGAGCTTTGCAGCTACTGAGATGTAGATCTGAGACTTCCTTCTTTCCTTTTCTTGCTGACCACTCCCCAAACAGCATCTTCCTTGTGTAGCTCTTTGACCTTGCATGAGCTGTCTGGCCTCTCCCAGGTGATTTCTGTCCCTCACACTGCCTGCTTCTCCTTGCAAACAAGTTTAGGGTGCATCTGGGGCCAGGTGATTCTTCATAAAATGTTCTTCCTGTTCTGCACCGTTCCTGGAATGGAGGAATTGGTCATTTCTGGAAGTTACTTACTCCATTCTCCATCTCTAATGTGTATCGGGATGCTCTTGAAGGCCAGGGTGCAGCCCTTCGATATGACTATGCCTTGGGTGTTCTTTCTGTTGCCCTGATCAAGGAAAACAACCTGTTAGAACATCTGGGTGCAGGCATAGGAGAAGGAAGGAAGGAGGGAGAGGCCAAACCTTTGCAGAGAGTGTAGCATAAAGTTTGGCCATGAAGCTTCCATCTGCCTTGGTGTATTCCCTGTACTCAGCTTCCTCTGAGGCTTTGAGGATTTCAGTGACCACGTGCAGCTTTACGTCTGTTCTCTGCAGTTGTCGGATGAAGGAATGATACTTGTTGATTTTCCTAAAAGAGGAAAAGGATGGGAAGGGTCTGGAGCACCAGGAGCAGCTGACACAGCTGGAGGGATGTGTTGGGTTTCCATGGGCTGGTTTTTGGTGGCGAGGGTCCACAGAGGTGGCTTCTGTGAGAAGCTGCCAGAAGTTTCCACCATGTCTGGCAGAGGCAATCCCTGATGGCTCTGAAGATGGACATGGTGCTGGCCAAGCCTGGGCCAATTAGAGATGTTGGTAACACCTCTGTGATAACATACTTAAGAGGAAGATGAAAACAAATTGGGACACAGTTTTTTTCTAGCCAGAGAAGAGGAGGAGGTGAGAACATGTGAGGGAAACAACATGGAGTCACCAAAGCCAGTGGAGAAGGAGGGACAGGAAGTGCTCCAGGTGCCAGAGCTGAGATTCCTCTGCAGGCTGTGGTGAAGCAGCTGTGCCCCTGCAGGCCATGGGGTTCCACAGGGGACACAGAGATCCACAGGGAATGCAGAGAACCAGCCACAGCCCGCGGGGAAGGAGCCCATGCTGGAGCAGGTGGATGCCTGGAGGAGGCTGTGAGACCCATTGGAGAGAGGGGGCCCTGCTCCCAGGCTGGAGCAGTCTGTCCCTGGAGGGCTGCACCTCTGGGGAAGAGTGACCCACAGGCAGCAGCTTTGAGAGGATTGTTGCCCATGGGAAGGACTCCTGTTGCAGCAGTTTTGGCAGGACTGCTGCTCGTGAGATCTGGAACTATGCTGGAGAAGTTAATGGAGAACTGTCTCCCATGGGAAGGGACCCCCACAGTTTAGCAGGGGAAGGACCCCTCTCCCTGAGCAGCAGATGAAAACCTGGGGTGATGAACTGACCACAACCCCCATGCCCTTTCCCTGGCACTGTTGGTGGGAAGGAGGGAGGGGCTGGGGGACAAAAGTGTTTTTAAGGGCTTAGTTCATTTCTCATTATGCTCCTCTGATTTTGTTGGCAATAAAATCACTTTGTACCTCTAAGCTGAGCCTGTTTTGCTCTTTGAGTGTTTTCTTGAAGTCATTATTTCAACTCATGAAGCATTTGTTTAATATTTTCTCTCTCCTTTGCCCAGCTGTAGCAGGAGAGAGAGAGTGAGCAACTTTTGTCAGTGCCTGGCATTTGGCCAGTGTCAAACCACAGCACGGGGATAAGTCTGTAGAAGAGGAGGGTCAAAGGGGACCTTGTCACTACATTCCCTGTCTAAGCTGGTCTAGTTAGGGGAAATTCATGGCCTGAGGTCTTAATCTTGGTTTTGGGCTGTTGAAACCCACCTGGTGTGAGCTGGGGGGGGATGAATGGAGCTCCCTTTGTCATTCCTTACCTTTGTCTTCTCAGTGCCTCCAGTGATTCCAGTGATACGCTCTTCTTCTGTGGCTTGATAGAAAAGACATTGGACATGGAGGCTCCTCCTTGCAGCCCTACGCTTTTAGCGTCAGCAGTAATGCTGAGACCTGTATCAGCTTGGTCAGCGCAGATTTTTGTGAGAATAAATTGGCTGGAATCTTGATGAGTGGCCTCTGAAATAATTCAATGAGTTATGTTAAGCAGGACTACACAGGTTTAGCACTGTAAGTATGTCATACCCAAGAAAGCTGGAACTTGGTAGAGTTCAGCCACAAACGGTTCAAAAATATTATCTATGGTATTTGAGAAATTCATATGGATGAATTTGGGCTTTACCTAGGTGTTTATCCTCTTTTCCAGGCAGCAGCACATCATCCAGTGTGAGCCCTGTTGGTTGGTAGTAGAGAGTTGGGTGGAATATGCGGTTTGATTTTCTCTTTTTTATCAGTAGACAGAGAGGCCTGAAGTGCTCATTGTCTACGATGCTCTCGACAGGGACCAACTCTTTGTTTGGATTCACTTGATTTACAATGAATTTGGTGAGTTTTTTAAACATTTTGCTATGGCTGAGGTTTTGAAGCAAAGCCAAGTGGATCGGTGCCTTGGGAAAGAGAGAACACAAGCTAAGCTGTATTACTTGACATAACAGGAGGACATTGTAACAAATTGTTACTTTAATGGTTAAAGCAATTTCAAAATAATGACTCAAAATCCCCCTTCATTGTCCAAGGACACAAGTTTCACAGGGTTTTTACAGAACATATTTGGAGAAGAAGCAGCCAGAGCCAGGGGTTGTTTGGACTTGTCCCGCTTTGTTGGTGAACACCAGGCATTGTGTACAGGGGACACAGCTGGCAGACACTCAGGGTGCTGGTTTTGGGGACAAATGTGGCCCAAAATAGAGGGAAATCAGCCCAGCTCAGCCTCATTTGGCAGACCCTGCAGAGGAGAGCTGGTGTTTGAGGTCCAGAAAGAAATTCCTGTTTGTTTTCTGACACAGCTTGTTTTTATCAAAAAGTTTCAGTTTCACTTATCTGGTGCTTTACGGGATGGAGCTGGGGAGGGGCAATTGAGCAATCTAGACTGGTTTGGGATGGAAGGGACCTTAAAGCTCATCCCATTCCTCTCCCTGCCGTGGTCAGGTACACCTTCCAGTCTCCCAGGCTGCTCCAAGCCCTGTCCACACCGGTTATAGACACTTCCATGGATGTGACAGCCACAGGTTCTCTAGGCACCCTGTTCTAGGGCATCAGCATCCTCAGAGGGAGGAATTTCTTGCCAATATCCCATCTAATCCTGCCCTCTTCGAGTTTAAACCATTCCATAGACAAATAGCCTTGCATGCTCAAGGTTAGTAGCCCTTGAAAGATTTATTCCCTTGAAGGTCTTCAAGAAGAGAGGAAAAACAAAACAAGAGCACTTAAAGAGAGAGCTCCCACCAATCCTCTCCCCTCCCCAAAGCTCTGGAATAATGCACTTGCCTGTTTGGGGGGTTGTGGGTGTGCAGAGCAGAGCGTGGGGCTGCCGAGGTGCTGTGGCCTCTGGAGAGCAGCAGGACTGGGGAGAAGTCCTCAGGCTCTTTGCCAAAGGTGTGGAAGTGTTTGCTAAGTACAGGAAGCCTGAGTCGCACAGGAAGTTTGCACCGCCACAAACCCAGAGCAGAGAGCAAATTGATTTCTCTTACCTTGCTGATGTGGGGGCTCCCCAAAGCAGCACCGGGGCAGGAGCAGTGTTAGATCCAATCTGTGCTGGGGGGTCCGTGGCTGTTCCCAGCAGCTTCTCAGGCTAGAGATCACTTCAGCAATTTTACATCCTCATCACCAGTGTTCTGCTTCCACAAATCAGCCGGTGCTTGCGTAACAAACATTTCCTTTTGAGTTGTTGAGCACAGTCTGTTACAGGGGCTGTGAGTAACGCAGTTCTTTAAGAACTTCTACAGATGTAGGAGATGTAAGTCCGTTGCTGGAAGTGTCCCAGATCAGACTGGACAGGAAAGTGCCCCTGCCCCTGGCATCAGGGGGGATTTGATAGGCTTTAGGGTCCCTTCCAGCCAAACCATTCCAGCATTGCATGATTCAACTTTATAGAGCCAGGTAACCCTGCTGTTCTTTGACAGATGGAGAAATGGACTCAAGAGGGGATAGTGGCAAGAAATTCTTCCCTGTGAGGGTGGTGTGGCCCCAGAACAGGTTTCCCAGAGAGGCTGTGGCTGCTCTATACCTGGGAGTGTCCAAAGCCAGGTTGGATGTGGCTTGGAGCAACCTGGGACAGTGGAAGGTGTCCCTGCCCACGGCAGGAGGTGGGAATGTCCCTGGAGATTTAAGATGCCTTCCAACCTGAGCCATCCCACGTTTCTTGGATACATTGCCATGCTCATTTGGCAGCAAAAGCCATTCCATGTGAAGATTCCAGGACTCAAGTGCACGTTTTTACATGGATAATCACTTTTATTAATCTCTCTTGGAATACTGTACAAAGGAGTAATAAACATATTCCTGCTTTATTTTAGAAAGTTCTCTACCTGAGACTCCTGTATCTACAGCATGGGCTCTTATTTCTGGTAGAGCCTCAGTCCTGTGGTTGTCAGATGTGCCATGGGACCAACAAGACACAAAAATTGCCTTTGAGAACACCCATTTGCTTAGCAAGAAGCTGCTCTTTAGTTATAAAATGTTAAATGAGAGTATTTGTGGTGCTTCTCTGAAGTGTTGCCCATGTGTCTTGAGCATCTTGGGGAGATGGGACTGGGGAGGTGTCAGTGAAACCTTTGGGATCCCTTGGATTCCTACAACCAGCAGTTCATGGAACCCCCTGCTGAACCAGGGGGGGACCAGGGTGAATCACTGCTGACGTTTTCCTTTGGCTTTGTTTCCTTTTCCTTTTCCTTTCCTCCCTTCTCCTTTGCGTTTCATTTTTGCCTTTGTATGTTCTTTCCCTTTTCCCTTGCATCCCCCCTCTCCCTCTGCATTCTCTTCCCCTTTCCATTCCCTTTGCCCTTCCCCTCTCATTTACTGATTGCAGAAGCAGCAGCAGCAGCATTTTGAGGGAAGCAGGATTACATGAGGCACCGGTGCCAAGGCTGTGATTCTTTGGGCTTGTGGATTTTCCTGTTGTCCCTCAGTATTGTTGGGGAGACAGACAGACAAATCCGCTTGGATATCCAGCCTTTAGCATCCATAATGAATTTTCCAGCCTTAAATTGATTTGTGAAGCAAAGCAGCCTTGAGCATCAACAAGGATGATATTGGGAGAGAAACCTGGCCCATCAGCAGAGATTTCCCAACCCTTTACAGAGGGTTTCCCTGGGCAGGGCCAGGTGTCTCCTACTTGGAGCCACTCAGGAGGTTGAGGAAGTACAGGACCACAAACAGGGCTGCCACGGCCTCGAAGGGTTGATCCCTAGGGACAGCTGATCCATTTGCCTGGAGCTGCACTCCACTCAGCTCCACCAGTTCTATGTTTAACCTCTGTTCCTCCTCGTGTGAGAAGAGCAGCCTGGAATACGCATGGAGGTACCACATATGATGCCCTAGGTCATGTGTCAGTAGGTTTTCAACCTTTAAACAACAATAAAAAAGCAAAATCAGGATTTCAATTAGTTGTCAACTTGTGAAATCACTATGGAAATATTGCTAGAATTTACATATCCCCCACCTCCCCTTGAAAGGAGCCAAGTGTGATGTGTGTTCTCACCAGCTTCAGCTGTTGGGACACAATCTTCCTTTCCAAGGATTCCAGCAGGAGCCTCAACTGATCCTCCAATAACTCTGCAGAAATAAACTGGGTTTGGATCGAGAAGCTCCTACCAAGGTTACTGAAGGGATGGGAATTGAGAGCAGGATGGGAAAGAGTGAAGAGAGTGGGAAGGGTGATGATTCCTTGTAGGAAATGCTTGTTTGGTCAAAGGTTCTTTGGATGCTTTAATAGAAATGATTTGTGCAGGCTCAGTGTGAGAGTGATGTGGCTGTTACTCACAGAATCATGGAATACTGGGTTGGAAGGGATCTTTAAGGATAATTGATGTCCAGCTCCCATCCCTGCACAGCACAATCCCAACAATCCCAGCGTGTGCCTGAGAGCGTTGTCCAAATGCTCCTGGAGCTCTGTCAGCCTTGGGGCTGTGCCCATTCCCTGGGGAGCCTGGGCAGTGCCTGAGCACCCTCTGGGATAAGAACCTTGCCCTGATACCCAACCTGACCCTCCCAGACACAGCTCCAGCCGTTTGTTTGGGTCCTGTTGCTGTTCACCAGAGCAGAGATCTGGGCTGCCCCTTGGGAGGAAGCTGTGACCAGGCTTGGAGGGAGCTGGGAGCTCCGGATGAGTTCAGAGGGGGTTTCCCTCCTCTCCCCTGGGACTTGGATGTAGATTCCACTTGAGGAGGAGGAGGGGTATGAGAAGAAGGCAGGAGGGAATGGCAGGACTGGGAGTCAATGCTGCCTTGATTTCCCTCTTAAAGCCCCAAAGCCTCACCATGCAAAGCGTCAAGGACGTAGGTGATTCCCTCTGCCAGCAGAAGGAGACAATCTCTTGGAGAATGCTGTAAGGTGCTGAACAGGGCTTGTAAGTCTGGGCTCTCAGTTGTCAGCTGATAACCATCATTTTGCTCAAGAACTTCTTCCATCTGGGGGAAGAAGGAAAAGAAATGTCAGGATGTGGGGGCCCAGATTGTTGCTAGTTCAGAGCAGAGAGCTGTGCTGAGTAAGGGAATTTGGGATGGACAGTTGTGACACAGGGCAGGTGACGTGTGGGGCAAGAGGTGTGGTCCTGGATGTGTGTGTATTTCTAAATGGTGGCAGGAAGAGAAGCTTCACTTACTTTCTGGCTGAGCTCTTGAAGGAGGTTCTTGTCTCTCATCACAGCTTTGATGGTGTTGAAGATGATGAGCCGCAGGTCAGAAGACAACTTGGAGAAAATTTGACAGCGGTTTTCAACTTCTTTCACCACTCCTCCTAGTTCTTCTTGTGAGGGACCTGCAAACCAGAATGTGTCCAAATCTGTCACTTGAGTTCTAGGAATTCACAGCCAGCTCTAAACTCAGAGTATGAAACACTTGTTGAGTGTTTTTGAAGCAATATGAAATTTGGGCAATTGTGATGCGTCAGCAAAGAGGCAGATCACTCCTGGCAATTTGTTTTATGCTGGGTGATTCCATCTTACCCAAAGCAGCTGTGCAAGTGAAGCTGTGCAAGTGAAAGATCTAAAATACATCACTTATGCTCACCTTGGAAAGTTACATTTCTCATGTCTTCTACTGGAAAATAACCCAGACCTGAAAGAGGATAAAAAGGACATTTATGGTGTTTTACAGCAGCCTTCCCACTGTGGTCATCCACCCTGTTTTCAGCTTGATTCTTTTCTTCTGAGTAGAAAATAAATAAGCCCAAACTCTGCTCTCTGTGCCATTTATCAGCAGGAGCTTTGCAGCTACTGAGATGTAGATCTGAGACTTCCTTCTTTCCTTTTCTTGCTGACCACTCCCCAAACAGCATCTTCCTTGTGTAGCTCTTTGACCTTGCATGAGCTGTCTGGCCTCTCCCAGGTGATTTCTGTCCCTCACACTGCCTGCTTCTCCTTGCAAACAAGTTTAGGGTGCATCTGGGGCCAGGTGATTCTTCATAAAATGTTCTTCCTGTTCTGCACCGTTCCTGGAATGGAGGAATTGGTCATTTCTGGAAGTTACTTACTCCATTCTCCATCTCTAATGTGTATCGGGATGCTCTTGAAGGCCAGGGTGCAGCCCTTCGATATGACTATGCCTTGGGTGTTCTTTCTGTTGCCCTGATCAAGGAAAACAACCTGTTAGAACATCTGGGTGCAGGCATAGGAGAAGGAAGGAAGGAGGGAGAGGCCAAACCTTTGCAGAGAGTGTAGCATAAAGTTTGGCCATGAAGCTTCCATCTGCCTTGGTGTATTCCCTGTACTCAGCTTCCTCTGAGGCTTTGAGGATTTCAGTGACCACGTGCAGCTTTACGTCTGTTCTCTGCAGTTGTCGGATGAAGGAATGATACTTGTTGATTTTCCTAAAAGAGGAAAAGGATGGGAAGGGTCTGGAGCACCAGGAGCAGCTGACACAGCTGGAGGGATGTGTTGGGTTTCCATGGGCTGGTTTTTGGTGGCGAGGGTCCACAGAGGTGGCTTCTGTGAGAAGCTGCCAGAAGTTTCCACCATGTCTGGCAGAGGCAATCCCTGATGGCTCTGAAGATGGACATGGTGCTGGCCAAGCCTGGGCCAATTAGAGATGTTGGTAACACCTCTGTGATAACATACTTAAGAGGAAGATGAAAACAAATTGGGACACAGTTTTTTTCTAGCCAGAGAAGAGGAGGAGGTGAGAACATGTGAGGGAAACAACATGGAGTCACCAAAGCCAGTGGAGAAGGAGGGACAGGAAGTGCTCCAGGTGCCAGAGCTGAGATTCCTCTGCAGGCTGTGGTGAAGCAGCTGTGCCCCTGCAGGCCATGGGGTTCCACAGGGGACACAGAGATCCACAGGGAATGCAGAGAACCATCCACAGCCCGCGGGGAAGGAGCCCATGCTGGAGCAGGTGGATGCCTGGAGGAGGCTGTGAGACCCATTGGAGAGAGGGGGCCCTGCTCCCAGGCTGGAGCAGTCTGTCCCTGGAGGGCTGCACCTCTGGGGAAGAGTGACCCACAGGCAGCAGCTTTGAGAGGATTGTTGCCCATGGGAAGGACTCCTGTTGCAGCAGTTTTGGCAGGACTGCTGCTCGTGAGATCTGGAACTATGCTGGAGAAGTTAATGGAGAACTGTCTCCCATGGGAAGGGACCCCCACAGTTTAGCAGGGGAAGGACCCCTCTCCCTGAGCAGCAGATGAAAACCTGGGGTGATGAACTGACCACAACCCCCATGCCCTTTCCCTGGCACTGTTGGTGGGAAGGAGGGAGGGGCTGGGGGACAAAAGTGTTTTTAAGGGCTTACTTCATTTCTCATTATGCTCCTCTGATTTTGTTGGCAATAAAATCACTTTGTACCTCTAAGCTGAGCCTGTTTTGCTCTTTGAGTGTTTTCTTGAAGTCATTATTTCGACTCGTGAAGCATTTGTTTAATATTTTCTCTCTCCTTTGCCCAGCTGTAGCAGGAGAGAGAGAGTGAGCAACTTTTGTCAGTGCCTGGCATTTGGCCAGTGTCAAACCACAGCACAGGGATAAGTCTGTAGAAGAGGAGGGTCAAGGGGGACCTTGTCACTCCATTCTCTGTCTAAGCTGGTCTAGTTAGGGGAAATTCATGGCGTGAGGTCTTAGTCTTGGTTTTGGGATGCTGACCTGGTGTGAGCTGGGGGGGGATGAATGGAGCTCCCTTTGTCATTCCTTACCTTTGTCTTCTCAGTGCCTCCAGTGATTCCAGTGATACGCTCTTCTTCTGTGGCTTGATAGAAAAGACATTGGACATGGAGGCTCCTCCTTGCAGCCCTACGCTTTTAGCGTCAGCAGTAATGCTGAGACCTGTATCAGCTTGGTCAGCGCAGATTTTTGTGAGAATAAATTGGCTGGAATCTTGATGAGTGGCCTCTGAAATAATTCAATGAGTTATGTTAAGCAGGACTACACAGGTTTAGCACTGTAAGTATGTCATACCCAAGAAAGCTGGAACTTGGTAGAGTTCAGCCACAAACGGTTCAAAAATATTATCTATGGTATTTGAGAAATTCATATGGATGAATTTGGGCTTTACCTAGGTGTTTATCCTCTTTTCCAGGCAGCAGCACATCATCCAGTGTGAGCCCTGTTGGTTGGTAGTAGAGAGTTGGGTGGAATATGCGGTTTGATTTTCTCTTTTTTATCAGTAGACAGAGAGGCCTGAAGTGCTCATTGTCTACGATGCTCTCGACAGGGACCAACTCTTTGTTTGGATTCACTTGATTTACAATGAATTTGGTGAGTTTTTTAAACATTTTGCTATGGCTGAGGTTTTGAAGCAAAGCCAAGTGGATCGGTGCCTTGGGAAAGAGAGAACACAAGCTAAGCTGTATTACTTGACATAACAGGAGGACATTGTAACAAATTGTTACTTTAATGGTTAAAGCAATTTCAAAATAATGACTCAAAATCCCCCTTCATTGTCCAAGGACACAAGTTTCACAGGGTTTTTACAGAACATATTTGGAGAAGAAGCAGCCAGAGCCAGGGGTTGTTTGGACTTGTCCCGCTTTGTTGGTGAACACCAGGCATTGTGTACAGGGGACACAGCTGGCAGACACTCAGGGTGCTGGTTTTGGGGACAAATGTGGCCCAAAATAGAGGGAAATCAGCCCAGCTCAGCCTCATTTGGCAGACCCTGCAGAGGAGAGCTGGTGTTTGAGGTCCAGAAAGAAATTCCTGTTTGTTTTCTGACACAGCTTGTTTTTATCAAAAAGTTTCAGTTTCACTTATCTGGTGCTTTACGGGATGGAGCTGGGGAGGGGCAATTGAGCTATCTAGACTGGTTTGGGATGGAAGGGACCTTAAAGCTCATCCCATTCCTCTCCCTGCCGTGGTCAGGTACACCTTCCAGTCTCCCAGGCTGCTCCAAGCCCTGTCCACACCGGTTATAGACACTTCCATGGATGTGACAGCCACAGGTTCTCTAGGCACCCTGTTCTAGGGCATCAGCATCCTCAGAGGGAGGAATTTCTTGCCAATATCCCATCTAATCCTGCCCTCTTCGAGTTTAAACCATTCCATAGACAAATAGCCTTGCATGCTCAAGGTTAGTAGCCCTTGAAAGATTTATTCCCTTGAAGGTCTTCAAGAAGAGAGGAAAAACAAAACAAGAGCACTTAAAGAGAGAGCTCCCACCAATCCTCTCCCCTCCCCAAAGCTCTGGAATAATGCACTTGCCTGTTTGGGGGGTTGTGGGTGTGCAGAGCAGAGCGTGGGGCTGCCGAGGTGCTGTGGCCTCTGGAGAGCAGCAGGACTGGGGAGAAGTCCTCAGGCTCTTTGCCAAAGGTGTGGAAGTGTTTGCTAAGTACAGGAAGCCTGAGTCGCACAGGAAGTTTGCACCGCCACAAACCCAGAGCAGAGAGCAAATTGATTTCTCTTACCTTGCTGATGTGGGGGCTCCCCAAAGCAGCACCGGGGCAGGAGCAGTGTTAGATCCAATCTGTGCTGGGGGGTCCGTGGCTGTTCCCAGCAGCTTCTCAGGCTAGAGATCACTTCAGCAATTTTACATCCTCATCACCAGTGTTCTGCTTCCACAAATCAGGCGGTGCTTGCATAACAAACATTTCCTTTTGAGTTGTTGAGCTCAGTCTGTTACAGGGGCTGTGAGTAACGCAGTTCTTTAAGAACTTCTACAGATGTAGGAGATGTAAGTCCGTTGCTAGAAGTGTCCCAGATCAGACTGGACAGGAAAGTGCCCCTGCCCCTGGCATCAGGGGGGATTTGATAGGCTTTAGGGTCCCTTCCAGCCAAACCATTCCATCACTGCATGATTCAACTTTATAGAGCCAGGTAACCCTGCTGTTCTTTGACAGATGGAGAAATGGACTCAAGAGGGGATAGTGGCAAGAAATTCTTCCCTGTGAGGGTGGTGTGGCCCCAGAACAGGTTTCCCAGAGAGGCTGTGGCTGCTCTATACCTGGGAGTGTCCAAAGCCAGGTTGGATGTGGCTTGGAGTAACCTGGGACAGTGGAAGGTGTCCCTGCCCATGGTAGGGGGTGGGAATGTCCCTGGAGCCTTAAGGTGCCTTTCAACCCGAGCCATCCCACGTTTCTTGGATACATTGCCATGCTCATTTGGCAGCAAAAGCCATTCCATGTGAAGATTCCAGGACTCAAGTGCACGTTTTTACATGAATATTCACTTTTATTAGTCTCTCTTGGAATACTGTACAAAGGAGTAATAAACATATTCCTGCTTTATTTTAGAAAGTTCTCTACCTGAGACTCCTGTATCTACAGCAAGGGCCCTTATTTCTGGTACAGCCTCAGTCCTGTGGTTGTCAGATGTGCCATGGGACCAACAAGACACAAAAATTGCCTTTGAGAACACCCATTTGCTTAGCAAGAAGCTGCTCTTTAGTTATAAAATGTTAAATGAGAGTATTTGTGGTGTTTCTCTGAAGTGCTGCCCATGTCTCTTGAGCATCTTGGGGAGATGGGACTGGGGAGGTGTCAGTGAAACCTTTGGGATGCCCCCGATTCCTACAACCAGCAGTTCATGGAACCCCCTGCTGAACCAGGGGGGGACCAGGGTGAATCACTGCTGACGTTTTCCTTTGGCTTTGTTTCCTTTTCCTTTCCTCCCTTCTCCTTGCGTTTCATTTTTGCCTTTGTATGTTCTTTCCCTTTTCCCTTGCATCCCCCCTCTCCCTCTGCATTCTCTTCCCCTTTCCATTCCCTTTGCCCTTCCCTCTCTCATTTACTGATTGCAGAAGCAGCAGCAGCAGCATTTTGAGGGAAGCAGGATTACATGAGGCACCGGTGCCAAGGCTGTGATTCTTTGGGCTTGTGGATTTTCCTGTTGTCCCTCAGTATTGTTGGGGAGACAGACAGACAAATCCGCTTGGATATTCAGCCTTTAGCATCCATAATGAATTTTCCAGCCTTAAATTGCTTTTGTGAAGCAAAGCAGCCTTGAGTATCAACAAGGATGATACTGGGAGAGAAACCTGGCCCATCAGCAGAGACTTCCAAACCCTTTACAGAGGGTTTCCCTGGGCAGGGCCAGGTATCTCCTACTTGTAGTCACTCAGGAGGTTGAGGATGTACAGGGTGACGAACAGGGCTGCCACGGCCTCGAAGGTTTTACCCCAAGACATAACTGATCCATTTGCCTGGAGCTCCACTCCACTCAGCTCCACCAGGGCAGTGGTTAACTTCTGTTCCTCCTCGTGTGGGAAGGAGAGCAGCACAGGATCCAAGTGGAAATGCGACATCCCAAACTTCAGGTCATCATGCAGTAGGTTTTCAACCTTTAAACAACAATAAAAAAAGCAAAGCAATGATTTTAATCAGTAGTTAACTTGTGACATCACTATAGAAATGTTATAATTAACATAGCCCCTGGCTTCCATTGAAAGGAGCCAAGTGTGATGTGTGTTCTCACCAGGTTCAGCTGTTGGGACACAATCTTCCTTTCCAAGGATTCCAGCAGCAGCCTCAGCTGATCCTCCATTAACTCTGCAGAAATAAACTGGGACTGGATCGAGAAGCTCCTACCAAGTTTATTGGTGGGATGGGGCTGCTGAGCAGGATGGGAAAGAGAGGAGAGGATGGGATGGGTGATCATTCCTTGTAGGAAATGCTTGTTTGGTTAAGGGTTCTTTGGATGTTTTTGGTACGAGAAGAAGGCAGGAGGGAATGGCAGGACTGGGAGTCAATGCTGCCTTGATTTCCCTCTTACAGCCCCAAAGCCTCACCATGCAAAGCATCAAGGACGTAGGTGATTCCCTCTGCCAGCAGAAGGAGACGATCTCTTGGAGAATGCTGTAAGGTGCTGAACAGGGCTTGTAAGTCTGGGCTCTCAGTTTTTAGCTGATAACCATCATTTTGCTCAGGAACTTCTTCCATCTGGGGGAAGAAGGAAAAGAAATGTCAGGATGTGGGGGCCCAGATTGTTGCTAGTTCAGAGCAGAGAGCTGTGCTGAGTGAGGGAATTTGGGATGGACAGTTGTGGCCCAGGGCAGGTGACGTGTGGGGCAAGAGGTGTGGTCCTGGATGTGTGTGTATTTCTAAATGGTGGCAGGAAGAGAAGCTTCACTTACTTTCTGGCTGAGCTCTTGAAGGAGGTTCTTGTCTCTCATCACAGCTTTGATGGTGTTGAAGATGATGAGCTGCAGGTCAGGAGACAATTTGGGGAAAATTCGGCATGAATATTTAACTTCTCTCTCCGCTATCTTTTTTCCTGAGGCAACTGCAAACCAGAATGAAACCAAATCTGTCACTTGAGTTCCTGGAGTTTACAGGCAGCTCTAAACCCAGAGTTTGAAACACTCGTATGAGTGTTTTTGAAGTGATATGGAATTTGGGCAGTCGTGATGTTTCACGGAAGAGACAAATGCAAATCACTCCTGGCAATTTGTTTTATGCTGGGAGATTCCATCTTACCCAAAGCAGCTAAAAGTTCTGCAAGTGAAAGCTCTGAAATACATTATTTATGATCACCTTGTAAGGATCGGATCACCATTACTTGGTTTGGGAAATAACTCAGACCTGAAAGAGAAAAAAAGGACATTTACCGTGTTCTGTACCAGCCTTCCCACTTGTGGTCACCCACCCTGTTTTCAGCTTGATTCTTTTCTTCTGAGTAGAAACTAAACAAACCCAAATTCTGCTCTCTGTGCCATTTATGAGCAGTAGCTTTGCAGCTACTGAGATGTAGATCTGAGACTTCCTTCTTTCTTTTTCTTGCTGACCCCTCCCCAAACAGCATCGTCCTTGTGTAGCTCTTTGACCTTGCATGGGCTGTCTGGCCTCTCCCAGGTGATTTCTGTCCCTCTCACTGCCTCCTTCACCTTGCAAGCAAGTTTAGGGTGCATCTGTGGCCAGATGATTCTTCATAAAATGTTCTTCCTCTCCTGCACCATTTCTGGAATGGAGGAATTGGTCATTTCTGGAAGTTACTTACTCCATTCTCCATCTCTAATGTGTAGCTGGATGGTCCTGAAGGCCAGGGTGCAGCCCTTGGGTATGACTATGACTTGGGCGTTCTTTCTGTTGCCCTGATCAAGGAAGACAGCGAGTTAGAACACCTGGGTGCAGATGCTGAGGAAGGAAGGAAGGAGAGAGAAGGCCAAACCTTTGCAGAGAGTGTAGCATAAAGTTTGGCCATGAAGCTTCCATCTGCCTTGGTGTATTCCCTGTACTCAGCTTCCTCTGAGGCTTTGAGGATTTCAGTGACCATGTGCAGCTTTACGTCTGTTCTCTGCAGTTGTCGGATGAAGGAATGATTCTTGTTGATTTTCCTAAAAGAAGAAAAGGATGGGAAGGGTCTGGAGCACCAGGAGCAGCTGACACAGCTGGAGGGATGTGTTGGGTTTCCATGGGCTGGTTTTTGGTGGCGAGGGTCCACAGAGGTGGCTTCTGTGAGAAGCTGCCAGAAGTTTCCACCATGTCTGGCAGAGGCAATCCCTGATGGCTCTGAAGATGGACATGGTGCTGGCCAAGCCTGGGCCAATTAGAGATGTTGGTAACACCTCTGTGATAACATACTTAAGAGGAAGATGAAAACAAATTGGGACACAGTTTTTTCCTAGCCAGAGAAGAAGAGGAGGTGAGAACGTGTGAGGGAAACAACATGGAGGCACCGAAGTCAGTGGAGAAGGAGGGACAGGAGGTGATCCAGATGCCCTGCACTTTTGTCAGTGCCTGGCATTTGGCCAATGTGAAACCACAGCACGGGGATAAGTCTGTAGAAGAGGAGGGTCAACGGGGACCTTGTCACTCCATTCCCTGTCTAAGCTGGTCTAGTTAGGGGAAATTCATGGCCTGAGGTCTTAATCTTGGTTTTGGGCTGTTGAAACCCACCTGGTGTGAGCTGGGGGGGGATGACTGGAGCGTGTGTGCTCCCTTACCTTTCTCTTCTCAGTGCCTCCAGTGATTCCAGTGATATGCTCTTCTTCTGTGGCTTGATAGAAAAGACATTGGACATGGAGGCTCCTCCTTGCAGCCCTACGCTTTTAGCGTCAGCAGTAATGCTGAGACCTGTATCAGCTTGGTCATTGCTTATTTTTGTGAGAGTAAATTGGCTGGAATCTTGATGGGTGGCCTCTGAAATAATTCAATGAGTTATGTTAAGCAGGACTACACAGGTTTAGCACTGTAAGCATATCATACCCAAGAAAGCTGGAACTTGGTAGAGTTCAGCCACAAACAGTTCAAAAACATTATCTGTGGTATTTGAGAAATTCATATGGATGAATTTGGGCTTTACCTAGGTGTTTGCCCTCTTTTCCAGGCAGCAGCACATCATCCAGCGTGAGCCCTGTCTGCTGGTAGTAGGGAGCTGGGTGGAATATGCGGTTTGATTTTCTCTTTTTTATCAGTAGACAGAGAGGCCTGAAGTGCACATTATCTGCCATGCTCTCCACAGGGACATATTCTTTCCTTGGATCCAGTTCACTTACGATGAATTTGGTGAGTTTTTTAAAAATTCTTCTGTGGCTGAGGTTTTGAGGCAAAGCCAAGTGGATTTGTGCCTTGGGAAAGAGGGAACACAAGCCAAATTACTTGAAATAATAGCACAGAATCACAGAATGAAGTAGGGTGGAAAAGACCTTTGAGATCATCTAGTCCAACCTATGAGCAAACACTTCCTCATCATGGCACTGAGTGCCACATCCAGTCTATTTTGGAACACGTCCAGGGATGATTACCCCACCACCTCTGTGAGAAGACAATTCCAGTGACCATTCACTCTTTCAACCAAGAATTTTTTCCTGATATCTAAGCTAAACTTCCCCTGGCACAGCTTAAGCAGGACATTGGAACAAAGTTTAATTTGATTAATAAGAAGTTTTCAAAATAATGACTGATCTTACCCAGGGACACAAGTTTCACAGGGTTGTTAGGGAGCATTTGGAGAGGAAGCAGCAGGGGCTGTGGGTTGTTTGGCCATGTCTGCCTTTGCTGGTGAACACCAGTGATTATGCAGAGAGAGCACAGCTGGCACACTCTGAGGATGGTGATTTTAGGGGCAAATGTCCCCCAAAATAGAGAGAAATCATCCCAGTCCAGCTCCTTGGGCAGACCTTTTTGGTCTGCAGGGGGAGAGCTGGTTTTTGAGGGCCAGAAAGAAATCCCTGTTTCTTTTCTGAGACAGTTTGTTTTTATCAGAAACTTTCAGTTTTACTTTTCTGGTGTTTTACTGGATGGAGCTGGGGAGGGGAAATTGTGCAATCCAGAATGGTTTGGGTGGGAAGGGACCTTAAAGCCCATCCCATTCCTCTCCCTAACAGGGTCAGGGACATCTTCCACTATCCCAGGCTGCTCCAAGCCCCATCCAACCTGGCCTTGGACACTGCCAGGGATGTGGGCCAGCTGGTGCCAGTGCCTGACCACCCTCACACAGAGGAATTTCTTCCCTATATCCCATCTAACCCTACTTTCTTTCCGTTTGACCCATTCCAAAGACAAATAGCTTTGTGTGCTCAATGTTAGTAGCAGTTAGAGCAGTTCTGGGCTCTTTCCCTTGGCAGTTTTCAAGAAGAGAGAAAAACTAAACAAGAGCACTTAAAGAGAGAGCTCCCACCAATCCTCTCTTTTCCCCAAAGCTCTGGAATAATGCACTTGCCTGTTTGTGGGGAGGTGGGCGTGCAGAGCAGAGCGTGGGGCTGCTGAGGTGCTGTGGCCTCTGGAGAGCAGCAGGACTGGGGAGAAGTCCTCTGGCTCTCTGCCAAAGGTGTGGAAGTGCTGAGTATGGGGACTGTGAACTCAGACAGGAATTTTGCACCACCACAAACCCAGAGCAAAGAGGAAATTGATTTCTCTTACCTTGCTGACTGTGAGGCTGGGGTAGTGTTAGACCTGATCTGTGCTGGAAGAACCCTGGCTGTTCACACCGAAGTTTTTGCCCAAGTTATTCCCAGCTGGAGCTATTTTATCCTCCTCCCCGGTGTTTCCTCAAAATGGCTGTTTCCTGCTTAACTCTTCCTTGAGCAGAGTCTATTATAGGGGCTGTGGAGAACTCGAAATTCTACTGGGTTAGGAGATGTAAACCCATCCCTGGAAGTGTCCAGCATCAGACTGGACAGGAAGGTGTCCCTGCCCCTGGCAGCAGGGGGGATGATATGGGCTTTAGGTTTCTCCAGGCCAAAACATTCCAGCATTCCATGCTTCAACTTTATTGAGTCAGGTAATGTTGCTCCGCTTTCACAGACTGAGAAATGGACTCAGGAGGGGATATTGGCAAGAAATTCCTCCCTGTGAATTGGGGTCAGGCCCTGGCACTGCTTACCCAGAGAAGCTGTGGCTGCCCAATCCCTGGGAGTGTCCAAAGCCAGGCTGGATGTGGCTTGGAGCAACCTGGGACAGTGGAAGGTGTCCCTGCCCACGGCAGGAGGTGGGAATGTCCCTGGAGATTTAAGATGCCTTCCAACCTGAGCCATCCCATGATTCTTGGATACATTGCCATGCTCATTTGGCAGCAAAATCCATTCTGTGTGAAGATTCCAGGACTCAAGTGCATGTTTTTACATGGATAATCACTTTTATTAATCTCTCTTAGAATACTGTACAAAGGAGTAATAAACATATTCCTGCTTTATTTTAGAAAGTTCTCTACCTGAGACTCCTGTATCTACAGCCAGGGCTCTAATTTCTGGTAGAGCCTCAGTCCTGTGGTTGTCAGATGTGCCATGGGACCAACAAGACACAAAAATTGCCTTTGAGAACACCCATTTGCTTAGCAAGAAGCTGCTCTTTAGTTATTATAAAATGTTAAATGAGAGTATTTGTGGTGTTTCTCTGAAGTGCTGCCAATATCTCTTGAGCATCTTGGGGAGATGGGACCGGGGAGGTGTCAGTGAAACCTTTGGGATCCCCCCGATTCCTACAACCAGCAGTTCATGGAACCCCCTGCTGAACCAGGGGGGGAACAGGGTGAATCACTGCTGACGTTTTCCTTTGGCTTTGTTTCATTTTCCTTTCTTCCCTTCTCCTTTGCGTTTCATTTTTGCCTTTGTATGTTCTTTCCCTTTTCCCTTGCATCCCCCCTCTCCCTCTGCATTCTCTTCCCCTTTCCATTCCCTTTGCCCTTCCCTCTCTCATTTACTGATTGCAGAAGCAGCAGCAGCAGCATTTTGAGGGAAGCAGGATTACATGAGGCACCGGTGCCAAGGCTGTGATTTTTTGGGCTTGTGGATTTTCCTGTTGTCCCTCAGTATTGTTGGGGAGACAGACAGACAAATCCGCTTGGATATTCAGCCTTTAGCATCCATAATGAATTTTCCAGCCTTAAATTGATTTGTGAAGCAAAGCAGCCTTGAGTATCAACAAGGATGATATTGGGAGAGAAACCTGGCCCATCAGCAGAGATTTCCCAACCCTTTACAGAGGGTTTCCCTGGGCAGGGCCAGGTATCTCCTACTTGGAGCCACTCAGGAGGTTGAGGAAGTACAGGACCACAAACAGGGCTGCCACGGCCTCGAAGGGTTGATCCCTAGGGACAGCTGATCCATTTGCCTGGAGCTGCACTCCACTCAGCTCCACCAGTTCTATGTTTAACCTCTGTTCCTCCTCGTGTGAGAAGAGCAGCCTGGAATACCCATGGAGGTACCACATATGATGCCCTGGTTCATGTGTCAATAGGTTTTCAACCTTTAAACAACAATAAAAAAGCAAAATCAGGATTTCAATTAGTTGTCAACTTGTGAAATCACTATGGAAATATTGCTAGAATTTACATATCCCCCACCTCCCCTTGAAAGGAGCCAAGTGTGATGTGTGTTCTCACCAGCTTCAGCTGTTGGGACACAATCTTCCTTTCCAAGGATTCCAGCAGGAGCCTCAACTGATCCTCCAATAACTCTGCAGAAATAAACTGGGTTTGGATCGAGAAGCTCCTACCAAAGTTACTGAAGGGATGGGAATTGAGAGCAGGATGGGAAAGAGTGAAGAGAGTGGGAAGGGTGATGATTCCTTGTAGGAAATGCTTGTTTGGTCAAAGGTTCTTTGGATGCTTTAATAGAAATGATTTGTGCAGGCTCAGTGTGAGAGTGATGTGGCTGTTACTCACAGAATCATGGAATACTGGGTTGGAAGGGATCTTTAAGGATAATTGATGTCCAGCTCCCATCCCTGCACAGCACAATCCCAACAATCCCAGCGTGTGCCTGAGAGCGTTGTCCAAATGCTCCTGGAGCTCTGTCAGCCTTGGGGCTGTGCCCATTCCCTGGGGAGCCTGGGCAGTGCCTGAGCACCCTCTGGGATAAGAACCTTGCCCTGATACCCAACCTGACCCTCCCAGACACAGCTCCAGCCGTTTGTTTGGGTCCTGTTGCTGTTCACCAGAGCAGAGATCTGGGCTGCCCCTTGGGAGGAAGCTGTGACCAGGCTTGGAGGGAGCTGGGAGCTCCGGATGAGTTCAGAGGGGGTTTCCCTCCTCTCCCCTGGGACTTGGATGTAGATTCCACTTGAGGAGGAGGAGGGGTATGAGAAGAAGGCAGGAGGGAATGGCAGGACTGGGAGTCAATGCTGCCTTGATTTCCCTCTTAAAGCCCCAAAGCCTCACCATGCAAAGCGTCAAGGACGTAGGTGATTCCCTCTGCCAGCAGAAGGAGACGATCTCTTGGAGAATGCTGTAAGGTGCTGAACAGGGCTTGTAAGTGAGGGCTCTCAGTTGTCAGCTCATAACCATCATTTTGCACAAGAACTTCTTCCATCTGGGGGAAGAAGGAAAAGAAATGTCAGGATGTGGGGTCCCAGATTGTTGCTAGTTCAGAGCAGAGAGCTGTGCTGAGTGAGGGAATTTGGGATGGACAGTTGTGGCACAGGGCAGGTGACCTGTGGGGCAAGAGGTGTGGTCCTGGATGTGTGTGTATTTCTAAATGGTGGAAGGAAGAGAAGCTTCACTTACTTTCTGGCTGAGCTCTTGGAGGAGGTTCTTGTCTCTCATCACAGCTTTGATGGTGTTGAAGATGATGAGCTGCAGGTCAGAAGACAACTTGGAGAAAATTTGACAGCGGTTTTCGACTTCTTTCACCACTCCTCCTAGTTCTTCTTGTGAGGGACCTGCAAACCAGAATGTGTCCAAATCTGTCACTTGAGTTCTAGGAATTCACAGCCAGCTCTATACTCAGGGTATGAAACACTTGTTGAGTGTTTTTGAAGCAATATGAAATTTGGGCAATTGTGATGCGTCAGCAAAGAGGCAGATCACTCCTGGCAATTTGTTTTATGCTGGGTGATTCCATCTTACCCAAAGCAGCTGTGCAAGTGAAGCTGTGCAAGTGAAAGATCTAAAATACATCACTTATGCTCACCTTGGTAAGTTACATTTCTCATGTCTTCTACTGGAAAATAACCCAGACCTGAAAGAGGATAAAAAGGACATTTATGGTGTTTTACAGCAGCCTTCCCACTGTGGTCATCCACCCGTTTTCAGGTTGATTCTTTTCTTCTGAGTAGAAAATAAATAAACCCAAACTCTGCTCTCTGTGCCATTTATCAGCAGGAGCTTTGCAGCTACTGAGATGTAGATCTGAGACTCCCTTCTTTCCTTTTCTTACTGACCCCTCCTCAAACAGCACCTTCCTTGTGTAGCTCTTTGACCTTGCATGGGCTGTCTGGCCTCCCCCAGGTGATTTCTGTCCCTCACACTGTCTACTTCTCCTTGCAAACAAGTTTAGGGTGCATCTGGGGCCAGGTGATTCTTCATAAAATGTTCTTCCTCTCCTGCGCCATTTCTGGAATGGAGGAATTGGTCATTTCTGGAAGTTACTTACTCCATTCTTCATCTCTAATGTGTAGCTGGATGGTCCTGAAGGCCAGGGTGCAGCCCTTGGGTATGATGATGACTTGGGTGTTCTCTCTGTTGCTCTGATCAAGGAAAACAACCTGTTAGAACACCTGTGTGCAGATGCTGGGGAAGGAAGGAGGGAGAGGCCAAACCTTTGCAGAGAGTGTAGCATAAAGTTTGGCCATGAAGCTTCCATCTGCCTTGGAGGATTCCCTGTACTCAGCTTCCTCTGAGGCTTCGAGGATTTCGGTGACCACGTGCAGCTTTACGTCTGTTCTCTGCAGTTGTAGGATGAAGGAATGATTCTTGTTGATTTTCCTAAAAGAGGAAAAGGATGGGAAGGGTCTGGAGCACCAGGAGCAGCTGACACAGCTGGAGGGATGTGTTGGGTTCCATGGGCTGTTTTTGGTGGCGAGGTCCACAGAGGTGGCTTCTGTGAGAAGCTGCCAGAAGTTTCCACCATTCTGGCAGAGGCAATCCCTGATGGCTCTGAAGATGGACATGGTGCTGG